>CM067371.1:7568051-8231227 GCA_034401795.1 Chaetoderma sp. LZ-2023a
TTGGCAAATCCGACATGTGGACATATGCCCAGATAAAAACACTGTAGATGACAATAAAATCGAATATATATCATGCATTTATATAACTATATACAAACAATGTACAGGATAACTATATAACTATTGACTAAAACGCACACACGCACACACTCGCATGCATACATACATGAATATATTCATTAACTGCTGGAAAAATCAAATCCTCCACTGCTGATTGGTTGGGATTTCACCAATACCCTTGCTTTCCCACGGCTGATAGTATAGATGACTGTATTTTATGAGCCCTATTAGCAAATGGTTACCCACTAGATGATAATAAACTCAAGTCAAGAATAAACTAGTTTAGGAGTGACCAGATTTCGCGCAATGGCGATCTTACGGACATTTTTGTGTTTTTTTATTTTAGTAATGGCGTTTAAACCGTCGCCATAAAAAAAATCATTTCGCGCAATGGCAATCTTATGGACATTTTTTTGTTTTTTTATTTTAGTAATGGCGTTTAAACCGTCGCCATAAAAAAAACATGAGATGGTGTGAAACCGGTATACCGCCCAGCCCTACTCTCATCTCTAGCAGATTGATATATTCTGTTGACTGTTCCAGATTCCAAAGCCCTGATATTTTGGATTCTTCCAAGCAAACTCCCCATCCATCCATCGATGCATTGGTGTACACTGTAATTTAAGGGTGAGCAAGGGACATCATGGCTGAACTTCAGCGCAAGGCTATAAAAACTTAGACTCGATAGCAGGTCAGCTGTTCTGCTTGCAGAATATTTGAAAAGTGACTCAGTTTCCTAGTTGGGATCTATTGCGCATGCGTGGGCAAGCTTAGTGACAGGCGTCACCTAGGAGTGAGTACAGACTGGTGCCAGTCTCTATCAGGGCTTATGCTGAGGGTGATCCCTACCATAGCCTGCATGCATGATAATGGAATAGGCATAAGGGGGTATGTAAGCGAGTAAAAAAATCTTATTCTGGTAGCTAAACGCAGATTATTGATTTAGCAAGTAGTGATTGAACGGTCAAGATGTTTTTGTGGTGTAATAACAACCGGTATACTGCCCAGCCCTACTCATCTCTAGCAGATTGATGTATTCTGTTGACTGTTCCAGCTTCCAAAGCCCTGATATTTTGGATTCTTCCAAGCAAACTCCCCATCCATCCATCGATGCATTGGTATACACCGTAATTTGAGGGCGAGCAAGGGACATCATGGCCCCCACCCCGCCCCGCAAGGTGATTTTCTCTTTTCACTCACCACTGAGTGGTGAATCAGAGGTTCCAACACTGACACCTTTGAGGACAGTGAGCCCATACTCTGGCTGCCTGTGGTATGACTGGCTCTACAGAGAGCATCAACTCAAACACACACCACCCCTAAAGCAACTCACAAGTAGAACTATGCCAGGACATAGCAACTGTTGCACACTTGCTGAATCACTCAAATGAGTGTTTCCACTCTTTCATGAGATGGATAAACATATTCTATCTCTAGCTCGAAGAACATGCCCAGGTAACTTCTGGAATGGTATCAGATCTGATTTCAGGTAATTTATTAGCCAGCCTAGGTCTTAAAATTTTTACAACTTCTTTAGGATTGGCTGAGTCACGAAGCACTATATTCACTGAACGCATAGTGTTATTGCACAATGGTCCCGTGTCAGACCGGGAACCAGCCCGCATGTCATCCTCTAAAAGCCGTGCAGTTATCTGCACCCAGCTTTGGGACCATTCCGTATTTCATGAACTGATCCGTTAAAATACCACACTGCCATGAAACTGTGGGGAACCATAACGAATTTCCCGTGCGCATTGACCGCTTCCTCTGCCTCAAACATGGAAAGCATGTGTTGATCATAAGGCAGAGACGACATGTGGATTTGCCGACAGCTCTACCAGGAGTTCTGGCCTAATGCCTACTCGCCACTGCCCTGCATCAAACCAGTCCACTTCGGTAGCCATCTATGACATTTTGATAAGTCTGGGCCCAGACTCATCGTCCTCCAAAATGTGCCTGCTGGCTTCCGAGAGGCAGCGTTCCAGGTGGATTTGCGGTAGGGGGATGGATCATACAGACCTGCGAGGGCCAGAATGGCTTATACTGTGATTACTCCAAGAACCAGAGCTGTGGAACTCTGTGGGGTGGCCATCATGGAATCGTTTAAATGAGGGATTTTGTATGCACGGCCATCTGCGCGTACCAGGCCAACCCACTGAGCTATGAATGTTAACCCTCCCTGGGTAACTCCATGGCAACGGCTTCCGGTACGTCCCATCATAGGCCTATGGGAATTCACAGCCATGGTCTTCAGCTCGGCCATAGCAAAGCTGCGCTTTCTCTCTGCCCCCCTGAAATAAAGAATGCAGAGTTATATCCAGTAGGAAACCCGGCCTGAAGAAAGGTGGAGGAAGCAGCACCGTGGTCTGGCAGCTCAAGACCACAGGATAAGCGCCTGGCTGAGCTCACAGACACTGCCCGTTTAAAAAACAGGTCGGGACCGGCATGGCAGGCCTCTCCATGAGAATTTTGAAGGGGAGTAATCACTTGCTCTCCTGAATTAAAATTTAAGCCATTGAGGCGAGCAATGCCGGTATACTCTCCTATATTTGGCCATTGTTACTGAGCAACATAGGCGAGTAATAAGATACTCGCCTAAAATTAACTTTAGGTGAGTGTAGGCGAGAGGAGAGCAATCACTCGCCTCTCGTGGAGAGGTCTGCATGAGCCTCCTCTGGTCTGAGAAAACAGGTAAACCCATACAGAAGATCAGAACCAGAAGCGGGGAAGCCTTGCTCAAGCGCAGATGAAGAGTTCGTTGATGTCTTGGAAGCATGCAATATGCTTCTCGGCATCGCTGGCATCCAATCCATCAACGACTACTTTATTTCACTCATCATTTCAGACTTTAAGCCTTCCATGTCAGGCAAAGCTGGCATAGGAGCCTTCCTCTTACATCTTAAATCCTCTTTCTTTCTCAAATTCTCAGCAAACCTTTCTTGTTCCTGGATTTGAAGCTGCAGGAACAGCCCATGTGGCCATTGATCGCAGGTTCTACTCCTGAAATCTGGAGCACTCATGACCCACAAAATGCTTCTTAATGAAGAAGTGGCAAACAGGACAGTTCAACAATTTTCTGAAATGACAGACTGTCAACTAGTTTTAGTCGTTAGAAGTTAGCCGTTATTTGGTTTAGTAGTAAAGAAAATAATTAAGAAATGCAACTGATGATAAACTTTGAGATCTTCCAAGATGTAGTTGCATAGTCGTCTATAGATTAGTAATTACTTTAAAAATTAAGTACTGGACCAGTTATTATGCCATATTTTCTATAAGGAAGAATACTCCTTAACGGAAAAATAATCCAATATATTGATCTCCCAGAGGCAATACAAGATGATGACTAATCACCACCTCAGCATGCACGCACACACCCACACACATCTGTCACCATTCTCCTGGAAAGACCTAAGATGTGTGAAAAGGGTTAACCAATTAAAACCAATAAGTTACCAAGATTGAGGAGCAGTAGAAAGTCTTGATACATGCAAAATACTTTCAAAAGTACATTTAGAAGCCGTCCTGCAGCCTCTCTATCAATCAGCAACATATGATGGCAAGGCTAGTGAACTAAGGGTGCATGCATGAGAAATCCACTGCTGCGAAATGCATACTTTTAGGCATCCAAGGGTGCAGCGATGTAAAGGTTTCTTTTACACACAAATACTATGTCTCCAATAATTAACTAGCAGGGAAGGAGCTACATGTATGAACCAGCAGTTACTAATAGTTGTTCTTCACCCTTACAATGTCCACAGAAACTCTACTCAATAGCACGTAGTGAAATAAGCAACATTCCGACAGTAAATGTGACTTCTGACCAAGATTTTTGTACATGTAATCCCGAAAATAGGTGTGTCACCTAAACAGGGGTAGAAATGTTAAACAATATTCAACTGTTTGAGAGTACTTCCGGTTCAACATCTTGGCTACAGATGAACAGCTATTTCAATTTCAAGGTAAGAGCTTGGGGAAGTTGTTGAATATTTTGAGAATAATTTGACTGGAAATTATTCTCAAAATATACAACACATCTCCAGTCATTGCCTGTTTGTCTGTAGCTTTGAAATTGAGATAACAGGGTTTCATCAGTGAAAGGGTTATTAAAGTGTATTCATTCTATTATTAGTGATTTAGATTCCAACAACTGATACCTATTTCATAGAAAATTGAAATTTTGCACATATTTATTCAGTCACCCCATTACCTGTCACATGGGACTGGTAGGATTTTTCATTATGGCTGTCACCAGCAAAATCCACCTGTCAGTGACAGGCAAACATTTCGACCCCTGCCTAAATTAGAATACTAAACACCTAGTATATGAGGTTGCAGTCCACAGCGTCACTTGTAGAGGGTAAAGAATCCATAGTGAAGCGAGATTGATATTTTGAAACTAACTTGACTGGACGCATAGGTAGTAACAGCGTCCAGTCAAATTAATTCCAAAATATTCAATAGCTTACATGTATAGTTTTCTGAAAATAGAGTCATGGAATTCAGAGATCGATCAATCCCAACACGTGCGAGGTGTGGATGAAGCTTAGATAGAGATGTACGGGGCCTAGGTAACAAGAGGCCCAGTGGGCCTGTATCGCTCACCTGGAACATTGGCATATCAAACTAATCTTACTTAAGTTTTACATCTATCGGATCTATCTACCTGGCCCATTAGCATTTGAACCACTTGCATTTGAACAGACATAATACACCTGGCCCATTAGCATTTGAACCATTTGCATTTGAACAGACATAATACACCTGGCCCATTAGCATTTGAACCATTTGCATTTGAACAGACATAATATACCTGGCCCATTAGCATTTGAACCATTTGCATTTGAACAGACATAATATACCTGGCCCATTAGCATTTGAACCATTTGCATTTGAACAGACATAATACACCTGGCCCATTAGCATTTGAACCATTTGCATTTGAACAGACATAATACACCTGGCCCATTAGCATTTGAACCATTTGCATTTGAACAGACATAATACACCTGGCCCATTAGCATTTGAACCATTTGCATTTGAACAGACATAACACGTAACCCTTTAATGGTCAAACTAGCCAAAAACAGCCTCTGTATCAGGCTTGAGGAATGTCCATCTGCAGGTAGAGAAGAGTATTTTTGAAAATTTACTACTGGAATGGCTTTCCAGTGATAAATTTTCAAAAATACTCTTCACCTGCAGTCTATGGGCATTCAATAAGGATTAAATTTTTATTTTCTTGACCAAATTTGACCAGCAAACGATTTAGATTAAGCAGTAATGAGACATAAAAACCAAAATTGGAAGTCAATACGTAGGATAATTAGCAGGAAATTTATGCTGTACGCTGACCACACAATCAGATCAAACCTTAACCCATACCACTCCGATGTCAAAGCTTTAAATTTTCAAATTAAATTAAAAGATGAACTGGTGTTCATTTTTCAACAAATTTGGTGGGAGGTGGTGCTGTAGTAGACAGCAACATCGTCCACCAAAATTGTTGAAAAATGTACACCAGTTTCTGTGATATTGACAGTAAAAGATAGAATATTATTATTGACATCAGCGTGGCAAGGGATAAGGGTTCTATCCAGCCAATAAAAAAAACAACAATATGACCACCAAACACTAAATTTTGATTGATCCATGACAGTTATGTTTTATCACGGATCAAGTTCACTTAAACAAACTGAAATGAATCTAATGAGTTTCAGCTGCATCCGTCTACAAGTTCCTGAGATGTCATTTTCGAGAACAATATGGCCATAGGAACAAGAGGTCCAAGGGCTTGTGATGCTCATCTCGACCATTTGCACGTGATAATTTTTGGAAAATCCAAGATGGCCACCAGAAAATCTGCCAAGTGATTTAGGTGTTTTAAAGGACTTCCGTATAATTTTTGGAAAATCCAATATGCATGTAAAAACAATTTATGAATCAAAATTCTCGTTTGATATACTGAATCCAACTGCGATAAGATCGTTGTTCTACTCAAGTTTTCATTGAAATTGGGCCATTGATTAGTCCTTAGTGCTTTAAATGGTTCACAAAATTTTCAGAAAATCAGTCGCCAAAATAGAAGTATTCTGAATAGAAGCTCTAGAGTCTACAAACGTAGGATATCAAATTTAGTTAAAATCCGCCAAGTGGTTAAGGAGATGCGTTTTCACAATTTCCAGTTTATTTTTCATAAAATTAAGCTTTTCCTTAAAAAAATTGACCACGGTCAATTCTGTATAGATATTCTGGAGCCTATAATGATATGGACCTTCCATCAGAATTTGATTGAAATTTGTCAAACAGCTAAAGAAGATAAGCATTTTGACATTTCCATTTAATATTTCATAACATCTCACCCAATAAATTGACCAATCAAAATTCTGAATAGACGTACTGGAGCAGCCAGCCTACTGCCATAAAAACCTACCAGCCAAATTTGGTTGAAATCTACAAAGCGGTTAAGGAGAAGATGCGCTTTGACAATTTCCGGTGAATTTTTCATAAAATCTCAAGATTTTCACCCCAAAAATTAACCAATCAAAATTAATGCTCACCTGAGTGGACCATAAGCATTTGAACCATTAGCATTTGAACAAACATAACTTAAAATTCAGCAGCAACAAGATATAAAATACAAAATTGGGAATTCAGTACAATCGATATTTAGTGAGAAATTAATGATGAATGATGACCATATAATCAGATTGAACCGTACGTTCCATCCAGCCAAGAAAAAAATCCAATATGGCCATCAAACCAGAAATTTTGATTTGTCCATGACAACCATGTTTTATCAAGATTAAGTTCTCTTTTAAACAAACTTTAATCACCCTTAGTTATCGATGACATTAAATCTAATGAGTTTAAGCCTGATCCACACAGCAGTCATGACTCAGAATGGCCTTGAACTTTGACCTAATAACTTCACTGTCATCATGCTGCCTCATTATCGTATGTGAAACCATGTATCCAAGTTCGGTTCCATTAAGCAATTCTAAAATATAGGTAAACAAAAACCTAACATGGGAAATACAGACATGACAGAGGTCAAATATCAAGGTTACGATGACCGTGACCTAGTATTGACAATGTCACTATCAGCATGCAGCTTCATTATGGTATAGGGAACCATGTGTCAAAGATTAGTGCTGGTAGTAGTAATTTAAGTAATTTTATTTCACTGATGTAAGTACTTCGGTACCCATTGAGAGTGCTTGTGCCGCTTATGCCATCATTTGTGCTGCATTGTGAAATTCTGAAATATAAATGTATTATGAGCTTGACCTTTGACATGGTCACCTTGCTATCACTATCCTGCGTGTGCCTGACAGAAGCAATCATGTACCAAGTTGTGTTCACACGCAAACGAGGAGAAAATGCCGAAATACCATCTTCAGTGAGTAAAGTTAAATCAACCCTTATCACTCTGGTGTCAAAATTGTAAATTTTCAAATTAAATTAAAAGATAAACTGGTGTTCATTTTCAACAAATTTGGCGGGAGATGGTGCTGTCTTAGACAGCAACATCTTTCACCAAATTTGTTGAAAAATGTACACCAGTTTCATTGATAGTGACATTGTAAAAGATAGAATATAATTGACATCAGAGTGGTAATGGTTAAGGACATGTTTTTTATTTCTGTCCACTGGAGGAATTAAGTCCAAAAATAGAGCCCCTTTGGGATTTGACTACTGGCCTATTAGGTGCGTGATCGGTTTTGAGATAATGTCACTTGGCATGCTTGGGTATTTGAAGTTTATTGCTCATGCCATCAGGTTTGGGTGCACATCCGTTTTCAGGGCTCATTTTCAGGGCCTTATCAACTTCTGCTGTTTTAATTTGTGACAGTATTAAATAATAATGGCCTGGGGGTCACCTGAAAACGGGTGCAAGGGCTCATCATCATGGTCGGTGAACTGTTCCTTGAACCATTCTTCAATTGTGTGCACTATGCCATGATCAGTCCCGATAAAACACATACAGCAGAAATCAAGACATCAACAACTGCTCATTCTTAGAGATATCTACACAACTGAAGACATTCAAAAACCCTATCTGCAACGGTTCAGATAAGCTTTCCACGTCACTGCTCCAGAAATCAGACAAACTTCTAGTATCATTTCACTAAACAATCAGACAATCTTTTAATGTTACATCACTAGACAATCAGACAAACTTCTAAAGTGTCATTTCACTAAACAATCAGACAATCTTTTAGTGCCAATGCACTAGACAATCAGACAATTTTTTAATGCCAATGCACTAGACAATCAGACAATCTTTTAATGCAATGCAATGCAATGCACTAGACAATCAGACAATCTTTTAATGTTACTTCACTAGACAATCAGACAAACTTCTAATGCAATGCATTAGACAATCAGACAATCTTTTCATGCCGATGCACTAGACAATCAGACAATCTTTTAATGCAATGCACTAGACAATCAGACAAACTTCTAATGCAATGCACTAGACAATCAGACAATCTTTTAATGCAATGCACTAGACAATCAGACAATCTTTTAATGCAATGCACTAGACAATCAGACAAACTTCTAATGCAATGCATTAGACAATCAGACAATCTTTTAATGTTACTTCACTAGACAATCAGACAATCTTTTAATGTTACTTCACTAGACAATCAGACAAACCTCTAAAGTATCATTACACTAGACAATCTTTTACCCTAACCCTTATGTCAGCCAAAAATGGCTTCTAGAGTGGGCTTGAGAAATGTCAATTTGCAGATAAAGAGAAGACTACCGAGCCAGCCATTCCAGCGCTAAACTTTCAAAAATAGTCTTCTGTTGGTCTGCAAATTGACATTTTCTTTGAAATTGAAGGCTTAAAGGATTAATGTCACTTCACTAGACAATCAGAAAAACATTCAGTGTCACTGCTCCTGACAATGAGACATGTCAGACAAACTTCTAGCATCATTACACTAAACAATCAGACAAACATTCAGTGTCCCTGCTCCTGACAATGAGACATGTCAGACAAACTTCTAGCATCATTACACTAAACAATCAGATAAACATTCAGTGTCCCTGCTCCTGACAATGAGACATGTCAGACAAACTTCTAGCATCATTACACTAGACAATCAGATAAACATTCAGTGTCCCTGCTCCCGACAATGAGACATGTACATTCAGTGTCCCTGCTCCCGACAATGAGACATGTCAGACAAACCTCTAGCACCATTACACTAAACAATCAGACAAACATTCAGTGTCACTGCTCCTGACAATGAGACATGTCAGACAAACTTCTAGCATCATTACACTAAACAATCAGATAAACATTCAGTGTCCCTGCTCCCGACAATGAGACATGTCAGACAAACTTCTAGCATCATTACACTAAACAATCAGACAAACATTCAGTGTCCCTGCTCCTGACAATGAGACATGTCAGATAAACTTCTAGCATCATTACACTAAACAATCAGACAAACATTCAGTGTCCCTGCTCCTGACAATCAAATATGTCAGACAAACTTCTAGCATCATTACACTAAACAATCAGACAACCATTCAGTGTCCCTGCTCCTGACAATGAGACATGTCAGACAAACTTCTAGCATCATTACACTAAACAATCAGACAACCATTCAGTGTCACTGCCCCTGACAATGAGACATGTCAGACAAACTTCTAGCACCATTACACTAAACAATCAGACAAACATTCAGTGTCCCTGCTCCTGACAATGAGACATGTCAGATAAACTTCTAGCATCATTACACTAAACAATCAGACAAACATTCAGTGTCCCTGCTCCTGACAATGAGACATGTCAGATAAACTTCTAGCACCATTACACTAAACAATCAGACAAACATTCAGTGTCCCTGCTCCTGACAATGAGACATGTCAGACAAACTTCTAGCACCATTACACTAAACAATCAGACAAACATTCAGTGTCCCTGCTCCTGACAATCAAATATGTCAGACAAACTTCTAGCATCATTACACTAAACAATCAGACAAACATTCAGTGTCCCTGCTCCTGACAATGAGACATGTCAGACAAACTTCTAGCATCATTACACTAAACAATCAGACAAACATTCAGTGTCACTTCACAAACTTATCACAACTGCGCTAGGCACTATTAAGCAGCTAAGTGCACTTTATAATCAGACAGATACGCTATGATTCAGATTGTCACTTCAATAGAAAACCACACAAACTTAAATTGCCATTGCTTTAGACAATTAGACAAACTTTCACTATCAGCTCACTAGACAATCAGGTAAACTTTGTGTCATTTCACTCTCACGTAACTAGACAATCAGACAAACTTTCAATGTCATTTCACTAGACAATTGGACAAACATTCATTGTCACTGTGTTAGACAATCAGGCAAACTTTAAATGTCACTTTGATACTAGACATGCTAGACAATCAGACACATGTTCAATGTCTCTGCATTAGATAAGAGGTTGAAGGGCCTGTGGTGCTCCCCTGGACCATTCCCATTTAAGTCATTTGCATTCGATAATTTTCGGAAAACCCAAGATGGTCACCAAAAAAAAATTGACCAATTAAGATTCTGAAGGAGGCTACCACAAGCATGACTTTTTATCCTTTCCAACCAAATTTGGTTAAAATCCACTAAGTGGTTTAGGAGGTACGTTTTAAAAGATTTCTGCACAATTTTCGGAAAATTCAAGATGTCCGCCAAAACAATTTAGGAATCAAAATTCTTGTTTGAGATACATGTACTGAAGCCTACTGCGTTCCACTCATAAGAGCATTACACTCAGGCTTTGTTGAAATTGGCCCATTGATTAAAGAGTACTTAGTTATGGAAATCTTTCAGAAAATCCAAGATGGTGGCCAAAAAATAGACCAATCAAAATTCTGAATAGAAGTTCTACTCTCTCCCACCATAGGATCACTTCAGTCAAATTTGGTTCAAATCCACCATGTGGTTAAGGAGATGGGTTTAGACAATCAGACAAACTTTCAATGTCACATTGATACTAGACAATCAGACACAACTTCAATGCCACTGCATTAGACAATCAGACACACTTTCAATGTCACATTGATACAGTCCTTGAATTTCCCGAAAATTTTGCCACAGCACAAAAATGCTGTGACAGACCTGTTTCACCACAGCATTATTACACCATTTTTTTCAAATTTCGCCTATGTTCCACTTTTGGTGAATTTTAGAACCAAGCTTTAACCCTTAGCACTCTGATGTCAACATTCTATGTTTTCCAGGGACAATAGCAAAGAAACTGGTATACATTTTTCAACAAAATCTACGATAGCAACATCCTCCATCAAAAATTGTTGAAAATTGAACACCTGTTCATCTTTTAATTTAATTTAAAAATTAAAGATTTTAACATCAGAGTCGTAAAGGTTAATATGACATCATGATAGATAACTTGTACCTATGATAAAATCACATTTAAATAGCTAGAATGAAGGAAATTTCAATTTCCCTTTCTCCGAGATCTAACAATACTTACCATTACATTATTTATTGATTATACAGGTACCCTGAAGCTGTGCTTTAGGAATCTAGATTTAGAAAGCTCTACCGGCTCCTGGAACCCGCTTCACAACAACCGGGTACCCGCCTGCCAGAGCCACCCACATTGTTTGCATACCTACCAAACAAAAGATCCCATGGTTTGCCTTCGTGGGGCTGGGCGCATGGTTCGTAATGTAATGGTAAGTATTGTTAGATCTCGGAGAAAGGGAAATTGAAATTTCCTTCATTCTCCTTCGATCAATACTTACCATTACATTACTTATTGATACCACCAGATTTAGTCAGTAACCTGCTGGGAAGAGGCAAGCCATACAAACCACCTTTTGCCCGTGGAGAAAGAACTTAGACGTAACCGTGTCACACGGAGACCTAGAAGGACCAACAAGTTTGGGACCGAATCAAACTCGCATCACCGCTCCCCCAATCCCTTTCTCCTAAAAAGGGGAGATAACTCACGAACATGCATCTCGTCTGAAACACAAATGTGCAGCGGGTTAACAGCTCTCGACACATATAAGCCTGGGAATGAGCATGAATATATAAGATGAATGATCAAGATATATAAACATAGTACAAAAAACTGTCACACTTGAAACACCTCATGAATTATGGATTCCAGACGTGGAGCCACCAAGCAACACACTTTCGACCAAAGGTGTCACATGGTTAAATTCCTCTCGCTTGACCATGTCTGTTCTTACTACTTTTGCTTTACAAAGGTATCAAAAGGAGACGAGCAGTGTGGTCACCAGACTATCAATTCAAAACAGCTAAAGCGAGTGGATTGGCGGAGTCAGACATATCCCTCATATAGTAATCTGTGAAAGAGGACTCAGTGCCATTGTGCAACGGCCATGATGTCCTCTAACGGGACACCATTGAATTGGGCAGTCGAAGCAGCTATTCCTCTAACATCGTGTGTCCTTGCGCATTGCACCTGGTGCCCAGTCGCAATCTCATGATTAGTCTGAATGCATTCGACTACCCAACGAGAGATAGTATCCATGGATGCGGCGCCATAAGGCTTCCTATGGCAGATCCATATATGTCAATCATTTGACCGTAACGAGTCTGTCCGTTTTCTGTACTTAGTCAAAGCACGGACCAGGCATAAGACACTGGCATCACGATCAAACCTTGTTAGTTTCGGTATAATGATCGGTTTGCCGGGATATTTCAAAGATTGATTCTTTGACAGAAACTCTGCTCTTGGCAGAAGACGCAGACCCTCTCCGGAGACAATAAATCTGTCCCTCTCTGCTGAAAGTGCATGGATCTCACTGCGCTTTCTAGCTGAGGAAGCCGCCAATAGAAAGACCGCCTTTAGAGTCAAATGCTTTAGACTAGCCGAACGCAACGGTTCGAAAGGGTGCTTGGCCAGTACATTAAGCACTAAAGATAGACTCCAGGCTGGAATGACTACCGGTTGTCTCGGTCAGAGATTGCTCATTCCCTTCACCATCACATTTAACTGGGCCACCTCTGGACTATCCCTGTTGGCTAGACAAGGGATAACTGATGCCAAAGCCGACTTGTATCCAGCAATTGTGACGGGAGCTAGTCCTGAAAAGAACAGCTCGCAGAGAAAGTCTGCTATTTGCTGAATAGTGGATTGAAAGGTATCAATACCCTTTTCTTCACACCGGTCTGCAAATCTGTTAACCTTGTTGTTATATGACTTGAAGGTTGACCTCCTTCTCGCAGCCGCGATGAAATCAGCAGCTTGTCGAGAAAAGCCTTCCGACGTGGAATGTTGTTTGATAACATCCACGCAGTCAATTTGAACATTTCGGGACGCTCGTGTAGGAAGCGTCCCTTGGCCTGGGAGATTATGTTCGGAATCTCGGGTAACTGCACTGGGTTTTCCACCAGCAGATCTAGAAGATCCGTGAACCACGCCCTGCTTGGCCAAAACGGCGCTATTAGCAGGACCAGGCACGGGTACGCGTAAGCGTGCATCCCTCTCCAGCTTATCGCCAGAGCGTCTGTATCGACGGCATTTGGATCTGGAATCGGCGAGACATAAGTCATGATTTGAGCATTTTCCCTTGTGGCAAACAAATCCACATTGGGTTTGCCCCAATGCTCAAAGACCCTTCGTAGAACTGGAGGGTTGAGGGACCATTCTGTTAGCAGAATTCTCTGTCTGCGAGACAAAGCATCCACCAGAATGTTCAATCGCCCAGGAATGTGAGCTGCTTTCAAAACAACCGAGTAATTCCTGCAACATTGAATCAAGTGCCACACTTTGATACACAGTGTGGGTGACTTGGTCCCGCCTTGGCGATTTATGTATGATACTAGCGTCGAATTGTCCGACCGTATCAATATCACCTTGCCCCTGATCATTGGAAGAAATTCTTCCAATGCCAGTTCCACTGCCATCATTTCCAACAGATTGATATGTAGCTGGCTCTCCTGGAGAGTCCATGTGCCCGAGACCTGGTGTTCTCCCAGGCAGCCCCCACCCCCCACACCCCTCCAGCGATGCATCCGTGCACACGGACAGCTGGGGGTGGGGTAGGTGCAGCGAAACCCCTATTAGGAGATTCTGACGCTTTTTCCACCATACAAGATGCGACATTATTGGCTCCGAAACTGGCACCAGTTTTGACAGGGGTTCTGTTCTCTGTTTCCACAGAGACATCAGATACAACTGGATAGGTCTTCGCATTAGAGCAGCGTACGGGATCACCTGCCCCATGGAGACCATCATGCCCAGCATCTGAAGAAACCACATTGCCTGAATGTGGTTTCCCAATCGAAAACTCTTGAGGATAGCTAACAGACACCACTCTGGGCTCTGACGGGTAAACCCTGCCCTCCTCGAGATCGAATCGCATCCCTAAATAAACGAAATGTTGAGTGGGTGTCAACTCGGATTTCTCCTTGTTGACTATCCAGCCTAGATCTGAAAGTAACTTCAGAGTCAGAGCAGTATCCATCTCTAACCTGGCTGACGTGTCTGCTTTGATCAGCCAATTGTCTATGTAGGTGTGTAGCGCCAAGTTCTCGTTTCTGAGAAACGCTGTCACCGCAAGGACCACTCTTGTGAAAACCTTTGGAGCTGTCTACAGGCCGAATGGGAGGACAATAAACTCCCATACTTGATTCTGAAATGCAAATCTCAGAAACCTGTGACAACTCCTGTTCATTGGAATGTGGAAATATGCATCTTTCAGATCGATCAACACACACCACATTCCCTTCCTCAATCCTGCCATTACCGACCTCGGAGTTTCCATCTGGAACCGAGGCGTATGGATAAACCAATTTAACGGCCTGAGATTGACTACGGGTCTCCATCCCCCTATGCTCTTGGGAACAAGGAACATATTTGAATAGAAGCCTGGAGTGTTCTGGTTTGCTGGTTTTATTGCTCCCTTCAGAAGCAAACCTGACACTTCATTTTGAATGGCTTCTAACTTGTCTGGTTCCCTTGGAATGGGTGTCCAGACAGGTGCCAAAGACAGATTCCGTGGTGCAAAGTCCCACCACTCTGGCATGTATCCCTGAGATAACCATCCCAGGACCAGACTGTCTGACGTCACACCTCGCCAAGCCTCGACGAAACGCATGAGCCTTCCTTCCACCCACTATAGATGCCTCGATGCCTAATGGGGTTGTCCGCTCTCCCCCCCCCCACCCCCCCTCTCTTAACGAGAGAGAGAACCATTTCGGTCTTGGCTCGGCTGGTCTAACTGGCACCGCTATTCCTGTCGCACAGGTGCGGTCCAGGCGGATACGAAGGGAGCTCTCGTACCCTCAGGTATGATCCGCTCCCTTCTTTCCGCCCTTTGAGGACTTACCCTTCCCCTTCCCGCCTCTAGGGCGATCAGGAGCAACATTGGGGAGGGTAGGGCCTCCACAACCTTCCTGGCTTTCTTCGCCGGAGGTGGCTGAGAAAAGCCAGGCGAAGCAGCAGCCACACTAGGCTTAGCTTTCACCTTGCCTTTATGCTTCTTCTTCTTCTTGGAAGGTTGCATGGTCAGCCGCTTTCCTACAGCCCCCAGTGCGTGCGCTTGCCGCACCAGCTCTGGCTGTAGGTTCACCGCCAACTGATTCTGCGCAATGCTAGCCGTGTCCTCTAAGATGGCCCGCGCCTGGCCACCGAAGATGCTAGGGCCTGTCAGGGGCGTCCCGAGAAGACGCTCCCTGATGGCCGTAGCCGGACGCATATGGTCAAGAACCATTTGCCTCCTGGACTCCGCAACACGTGCCTGCACCCTTGCCAGGCCGTCATTGACGCACGAAAGCGCCACAGGGTGGCCTGCCCCCGCTTCAGCCCACACCGACTGAAGAAGGCGATAAGAATGGTTGACAGCACTCATGGCTGCCCTCACATCCTCATCGCAAAGGGACAGGACGTCCTCGTGGTGCCCCTGGGATTTGTCCACCAGTGCCGGGGCGGGGCCACCCGCTCCAGCACTCTGGACACCCAGAACCCATCGGTCATCCTCGGTAACCGACAGTACAACACCCCCGTGGAATACGCCACCTCGCCCGCACCTCCCTGGAGGCCGCAGGGAGCTGGCCCTTGGTCATGAGTTGCTTACTATAAATAGCCTCTAGCAACTCAATAAACCGTGGATCCAGTCGAATGGACTGGATCTGGGCTGCGGCAAGATCCCCGTCCTGATCGATGCCACCGATGGACGGGGCGCATCCTCCTCAGCCGTGGTCGAAACCACAGACGGGTCTACCCTGGCTAGCCAAGCCACAGCCTCAGACCAGTCTATTTCCGAGGACACACCCGTGAACACGTCACCCGTTGACATGTTCATGGACCTACCAGCCACGGCCTCCCGGCAATGAGCCACGGCTGACACGCCAGGAACTCCGGTACCATACGGATCCGCCGCCACCCCATGGAGCACACCAGTCCATGGAGTAGGCCCGCACGGAAAACTGTGCGGACCCGTAGCAGACACGAAACCGTGGCCACCCACGGGCGCCAACGGCACTCCTTGTCTGACCGCGGGACCAGACGAGATAGGCGAGTACCACGCGTGGCCCGGCACACCCGTCACCGTGTCGGTTGGCGTCAAACCAACCATCACGGGACCGGTGCCCGGTACCAGATTGGCCTCAACCACGGGCGGAGCCGCTGCCCTGGCTTGCGCCAAGCCAGACAGATGGAGGACGGTTCTGTCCAGGACAGAATCGACCTCCATATTCTCCACCCGTGGCATCACAGGCCGCAGCAACCTGTCCTCCTCGTCTTCAGACCCCGAAGTCGTCACTAGACGAGGAAACCGTGGAGCCGTCCTGCTGGATGGCTCCAATGCCCAACGGACCGACCACCACTACTGGACCACCCGGAGGTGGCCGCAGAGAGACAGAACCCGTCAGGCCGGAGCCCGCCGGGACTGCCAGGGGGCCGTACGAGACGGCTCCCTCGGCGACCAGTCCAGAACCCTGTCCAAGGACAGGGTCCGAACCAAGCATAGGGAGACTGTCCAACAACTTTCAGCAGCAGGGACGACACCAGCGTTGGCAGAACGCTATGCAGAACGCTATGCAGAAAGCCCTGCATAGCCGGACCAAACCACGCCGGCGGTGCTATCTCCGCCACCTCCAGCTGAAGACATGGAGCGCCCCCAAGGGCCGAAACAGACACTCCACGATTTCATTTCAATCCGCCTGACCCCGCGTCAGACCCAGCCAAGTCCTTCTGGGCAAGGAACTTCATCATCATATCAACGGACCACACTGCACATATATTACACCTATTATCAAGGTTACATAACGTACACCGAAAGCAGACATGGTCCTTAAACAGGACCCGGACGAACTTGTGGCAGGGGCTGGCTTGGCCTATAAATAAGCACAAACCTACAATAAGCAAGCGGAACGAGACAAAGATGGAAGGCAGACAATTAATTTTCAAATATATTGACCATAAATTAACTGTAACCCTCCTGCACCCCACCCCGCAATGTTACAGCAAAGATCGCATTGATTATGACGACAAGAATGAAGCGGGCATAAATACACCCATAAACTGATCCTCAAGGATGTATCACGGAACCAGGAATCATATCGCATAGCATTCCGGGTATATTTACCAATAAATATAAATTATACTCCTAACGAAAGCCAAAACGATATGTGAAGAAACAGCAAAATGAAAACAAACTGCTGTAGCACACGGTAAAACTGCAGACCACACATCTTAATCAAGAATTTTGAAACCACCGATCATTGCAAACAGATCGTGATAACACGCAAAACTTGAAAATTCCAAAGTTTTCTGGTACCATTTTAGTACGCAGCACCTAGAATAAGATGCGCGAATTAATGAAAAAATGTTCTTCACATAAACATCCTAGCAACACGGGTGTGACTTCACCCGCTCGGATCTTACGGAGAACGACGTCGGCCGATCTTCGTGTTAAAAATACCGTAGCAAACACCTATTTTCATATCTGCCGATCGCCTGTTGGGGTTTAAAGAAGGCGATCATCCGGCATATTTCGTTGTTAACACATGTCCCAGATTCTTAGAGGTTAGAAATTGGAACATGCGACACAGACGAAATTTTAGAGACCTAAGTCTTTTACCTATGGAATAATAAGGAAATATACAACCTTGTTATCATCGACGGTATCCATATTAATCCAAATATCCTTGTAGAAACACACTAGCTATCACAATAAACCACAGACAAAAAGACTTAGATTTAATTTCTCAAGATCATTCCAACTGCAAAAGCATGTATTTCTCTTGTTGCTATGCAAACAAGAATGAGCTCTATGGTAGACGGGTACTCGGCAGTTGGGAGCCGAGTACCCGGTTCCAAGGAGTCGGTAAAGCTTTCTAAGTCTATAGTCCTAGAGCCAGCTGTCACGGCCAGCTGTATATCAGAAGTAATAGAATGGTGAGTATTGATCGAAGGAGAAACACGGGTGTGACGTAACCCGCTCGGATCTTACGGAGAACGACGTCAGCCGATATTCGTGTTATAAAACACCGTCAACCAACACCTATTTTCATATCTGCCGATCGCCTGTTGGGGTTTAAAGAAGGCGATCATCTGGCATATCTCGTTGTTAACACACGTCCCAGATTCTTTGGGTTTAGAAATTGGAACAGGCGACACAGAAAAAATTTCAAAGACCTAACTAAGTCTTTTAACTATGGAATAACATGGAAATATACAACCTGGTTATCATCGGCAGCATCCATGGTAATCCAAATATCCATTAGAGAGCGCACAAGCTATCACAATTTAACACAGAAAAAAGACTTAGAACAATCTCAAGACTTCCAACTGTAAAAAGCATGTGTCTCTTGTTGCCATGCAAACAAGAATGAGCTTCATGGCAAACAGGTACTTGGCAGTTGGGAGCCGAGTACCCGGTTCTAGGAGTCGGTAAAGCTTTCTAAGTCTATAGTCCTAGGGCCCAGCTATCAGGGCTAGCTGTATCAGAAGTAATAGAATGGTGAGTATTGATCGAAAGAGAACTAAGATTTCTCCAAGACAAAAAAGATTGTATTCTCTTGTAGCTATGCAAACAAGAATGGGCGGCTCTGGCAGGCGGGTACCCGGTTGTTGGGAACTGGGTACCCGGTTCCTAGGAGCCGGTAAAGCTTTCTAAATCTAGATTCCTAGAGCACAGTTTCAGGGTAGCTGTATTATCAATAAGTAATGTAATGGTAAGTATTGATCGAAGAAGTGCAATCTTCCTCCACGGCAAATATTTGCTGTGGTAAATTCTGTTCACCACAGCTTTGCTGATTGCTGTGACGAATTTCAAGGGCTGTTGATAACAGACAATTAGACAAATTTTCAATGCCACCATACCAGACAAGGTTCATGTAAATTCAGGCAAACAAGAATTCTGTCAGATTGGCCTCCACACAAGTTCTAATCTCTATCAACTCACCATCTAGTTGTTCATGTCTCTTAAGACATGTAAGAGGAAGAGCTAAACTGCTGGCAACAGACAAATCTGTCTGATCCTGACCATGGCAAAGAGAGATGCTGTGAAAATGAAAAATAGCTACTGTACACATGATGTCCAGTACTGTACACATGATGTCCAGTACTGTACACATGATGTCCAGTACTGTACACCTGATGTCCAGTACTGTACACATGATGTCCAGTACTGTACACATGATGTCCAGTACAGCTCATAAATAAGTTAACATATTTTCAAAACAAAAACATGTACCAGTACAATCTTGAAAACATGAAATGTTCTGTTGGTTGAAGTTTTTACTTTTAAATTTGACTGGAAGCCTGTGATGTTCAAAATATTCAAAGCATGTTTTATTTTGTTTTGGAAACATGTTGTACGTTAATTCTAAGCTGTAAATTGTATAACTTGATATTAAGCTGGTATATATAAATATTTCCCTGTAAGTACAAGTTTTGCAAGGTAGCCTACAGCTTTCAATCCTTGAACTGTTCAAGAAAAACTTTATAATTTTCTCATAGAAAATGTCTATGCAAAAGTCTGAGGTTGTCCAGGTTCATTAGCCAGGCCACAGAATCATGGACAATCCGGGCCATTTGTTAATTAACCTCGGAAAATTTTAGGTTACTTAACAAATGCCCAGAACTGTCCTGGCATAACTGTCCGGCCAAGGTACCGGACATCTGTTTCAATATCCGTCCTAGCTTTCTATGCAAATTTGTCCGAGGGAATGCTACGATATTCATAGAATTCTGGGCAATTTTTCACAGATGAGACAGCAGGTCGGATTGACTAAGTAAAACTTGTGTTTTTCGTGACCATTAATAGGCAAAACGGTAACTATAAGGCCTCACATGTTCATACAATACTAACCTGATCTTGTACTGCCGTACATTTGTAGTTGCTGTCATTTCACGAGAACACATTTGCAGAAATCCACACGGTGAGATAGGCATATACACATGTACATAATGACAAGATAAACCTACACCTTGATGGTGACGCATTATTAACAACTTTCAACTAACATCAATTTATACAACGGAGCTCCACTAGTACTAGCAATAACTGTCCAATTTTTGAGAAACACGTTTCACTATATATGCACAAATCGGCACAGTTCATAACTAACTTACATAATATACATATATATGTTTGAATTTGAAACTTAATTGCATCCTTCATGAAATCTTATCTTATAGGCAACTGTCATACAATACTTAATTGTAAACAAACTCATCACTACAGCAATAAAATAGTGGCATGGAACTTACTTCTAGCTCACACATGGCATAGAGAAAACCAGCTCAGCATTATCTACTTGGTATCCAAGCTGGATTAACCCTTACCACTCTGAGGTCAAAATTCTACATTTTCAAATTAAAGTAAGATGTGTTTATTTTTCAACAAATTTGGTGGAAGATGGTGCTGTTGTAGACAGCAACATCTCCCACCGAAATTGTTGACAAATGTACACCAGTTTCTTTGCTATTGACCCTGTAAAAGATAGGATATTGACACCAGTGTGGTAAGAGTTAAAGCATATTATTAAATATTAGAACATAGTGATATAGTATAACGAAACTTTTACAATGGCAACAATGAGCAGTATTTAATTTTTCTCTATTTAATATTAACTTTTTAATTGTCAAGCCGGCCTCTGCAGCAGTCTCCAGGAATGTCTATTTCTAGGCCAAGAACCTTTTTTTAAATTTACCTCTGGAATGACTGGCTCGATAATTGAGTCAGTCATTCCAGTGATAAATTTTCTAAAAATTGCCTTATCTTGGCCTGCAAAGAGACATGCACTGAGGGAAATATTTTTATGCAAAGTATTGACCATTAAACAGGTTAAAGAGGAATCTGATACACTGACAAATAAATTACAATGCGAGGTCTGATTGTTGTTAAGAGTAACAAAGGATGAAATTACAACCTCTTGGCACTCGCTGATAAGAAATTAAGTACCATTGACCGTTTGACCGAAAAATTCCATGTATCTCAATTTCGAGGCAACCAGACAAATTCCAGACATGAAAACTGTTTAATTTGTCTTAGGCTGAAATGGGCTTCCAGTCAAATTCATTTCAAAATATTCAACAGCATAAGTTTTATATCATAAAGATTTTACTTAATTCAGGGATTTGTCGGTGAAGGCGTTAACATTTGAATGGTGAAATCTCCCAAAGCCGGCCTTTATAGTGACCTTCAGAAACGTACACTTGCAGGCCAAGGGGAAGGTAATTTTTGAAAACATATCACTGGAATGACTGGCTCATTAACCAAACCAGTTAATCCAGTGGTAAACTGTCAAAAAATAGTTTTCTCATGGCTTACAAATAAATTGAATATTCACTGAGGATAATGATTGATTTTCTTGACCTACCTTGGCCAGTAGCGAGTTAAAGAAATGTTTCATAACAAAAATTGAGCTAAATATAGATCCCTTAGCATTAGGGGTAGAAATAAGAACTTTGTTCTACATGCACAAAGTGCATCTAACATTTGGATTTTGCCTGCACAGCAAACAAGAAGCCCAAGGGCCTGTGACGCTCACCTGCACCATTAGCATTTGAAACATTTGCATTTAAATATACACGATTCCTTACATTAAACAAGATGGCCACCGGAATAATTGACCAATCAAAATTCTGAATGAAAGTTAAGGAGCCTATCACCATAGAATACGTCTAACCAAATTTGGTTGAAATATGTCAAGCAGCTGTGCCTGTGGACAGCATTTTGACCATTTCCGGTAAATTTTTCACAAAACCTAAGATTTTCACCCAGAAAAATCGATGAATTAAAATTCTGAATGGAAGTTCTGGCACCTACCACAATACGGTCAATTCCGACAAATTTGGTTGAAATCGCACAGAATGGTAAGGAAAAGAAGCAATTTGACTATTTCCGGTACATTTTTCATAAAATCTACGATTTTCACCAAAAAAAAATCGATCAGTCAAAATTCTGAATAGAAGTTCTAGAGCTTACCACCACAGAAGCCATCTAGCCAAATTTGGTTGAAATGTGTCAAGCAACTATGGAGGAGTTTTGACCATTTCCGGTAGATTTTTCATAAAATCTAAGATTTTCACCCAAAAGATTTATCAATCAAAATTCTCAATAGAATTTCTAGAGCGTACCACCATCGGATCCATCTAGCCAAATTTGCTTGAAATATGCCAAACAGCTAAGGAGTAGCATTTTGACCATTTCCGGTAGATTTTTAATAAAATCTAAGATTTTCACTCCAAAAAAATGATCAATCAAAATTCTGAAAAAACCGTCTGGAGGGTACCAACATAAGATCTTTTAAGCCAAATTGGGTTGAAATCGGTCAAACTGTTAAAAAGAAGAAGCGATTTGATGGACAGACGGATGACCGCCATGGCATACGCTCACTTGGCCTTTCAGACTAGGTGAGCTAAAAATCTACATGCACATAAATCAATCCTTTCACCTGTGAATCTCAGTTTCAACACAGGAAAACTGTTGAATATTTTTTAATTAATTTGATTGGAAGATGTTGCTGCCTCCTAAGGCAGTAATTCCCGTCAAATTAATTTCAATATATTCAACAGAATAAGTTTTCTATTATGAAGAATTTCCTTTTTTCTGGGATTTGTCGGTGAGAGGGTTAACGTTATAGCTTATTAGCTAGAAATGTGCATGCACCCTGTGTGCACCCAGTATTGCTAATTTACCTGCACCAGTTACTTTTTTACATGCATTATTGTGCATGTAAAAGGGCCATATTTCAACCTCTGCTTAGCATACACCTATACCTCTAGTGAGAATAGTGACTAGCTTATTCAGGGCATAATTTAGAATTTGATATTTGCATAGCATGTATTGCTATGCAAACTATAAATTGTATAGCTATCGGCAAAAATGTATAGCAATCAACTCTTTCACCGATAAATTCCCTGTATCTCAATCTCAGAACAAACAAATAGGAAAGCTGATGAATATTTTGAAATTAATATGCCTGGAAGCCATTGCTGCCTAAGGCAGCAATGGTTTCCAGGCATATTAATTTCAAAATATTCAACAAAATATGGTATACCTTGTAAAGAATGTACTTTTTCATGGATATGTTGTTAAAAGGAATAATGATAGAATTTTGAAAATCAATGATAAATTGCAATCGCGTACAAATTGTGCATACCAGATACAGCTTTGCATGTTGCAGAATGTATAACAACTGCTTAAATATGTGTAGCAAATTGAGATGCGATACCAGATAAATTATGCCCTGTTATTGTTTGTTATGCACCTATACCTCTAGTGAGAATAGTGACTAGCTTATTGTTTGTTATGATTGTCATGTTGTTGCAAGGTGCTGCTGATAAGGTGTACCAAAAACATTAAAAAAATAATGGGAAATGTTTTTACCAACACTATCATTCATGTCATTGTCTGGCCAAGGACAAGCCATCTTAACCTGTACCACTCCAGATGATGTTCAAATTTTTAATTCTCAAATTAAATTAAAAGATGAACTGGTGTTCATTTTTCAACAAATTTGGTGGGAGATGGTGCTGTCGCAGACAGCAACTTCTCCCAGCAAAATTGTTAAAACCTGTTCACCAGTTTCTTTGATATTGACACAGTAAAAGAGAGAATATTGACATCAAGAGTGCTAAGGGTTAACACACTCTATTTAAAATTAATATCAACATGTATGGCATGGGGCAAAATAGACACAAACCATGAATTTAAATAAAACTTAAAACAACAACATCCCAGCATGAACACCTAGGCCATCCATAAAACAGATTTTGTTTCCTGCAAACCGGGTGTAGAAAAAAGATTTCAGTAGTGAGGGAAGAAATAAAATTTTTTTTAAATTATTAATTAATTTTAAAGAGGTCATAAATATTTGGTTTCAAGATATTAGACCAGATATCAATTAAATATGGTTGTAATTGCCAAATTTGTTGTTTTTCATGCCCCAATTAGTCAAATGGATTCACATTGCATACAAATGGCATTAAAACATTGAAATTTGTATAGTTTGACAAATGTATGCATGTTTTAACATTTATGGTAGGTAGAAAAAAAAATTATTTTATTCCCGGCCGGGTGAAAACAAAGAAAAATTTCCACCTATATTAAACCAAACTGACTCTTCAGCGGCAACATGGCCACTGGAGCGAGTACTGCAATGTTGATTTTCCAGCGTTCACGATTAGCAGGGGACAGGTAGTCCGTGGCTCCTAGATTTTAAGTGGGGATATCCAAATTTAAAACTTATTAGCCCCCTCTGACACCCTATTTTTCAATCCATATGTTAAGATTGCGAACAGAAAATCATTTTATATAGGTGATGACTGGAAGCCTTTAATTTCAAAATATTCATCAGAGTATGCTATAAAGTGAAAATAATTTACTGGGAATCGTCGTTGAAAGGGTTAAGCTTGAAAACAATGTTTTAAACACTTTATAGATTAGTATCTTATCCTAGTATATTATTATATCCTGTATTTCTAAACGTTGGACCATGTGTGCCGATGCATTATAATGATAAAATCGGGCCCTTTAAAAACTGTTTGGGCCCCTTAGGTTGTGCTTTTAGGTGCCCAGTGGCTACCAGATTAAAAGGCTAAACCGTCATCACTGTTTTCTATTTGGAAAAATGGGATAGAACTTCCCTCAAGGATCCATACACTGTTATATACTATTAATGTGTTTGTGTAACCATTTTAAAATGATTATTACAAATTGTCTTAATCCTTTAACCGTCGAATTTGTTCAAGAAAATTTCAATTTCTCATAGAAAATGTCTATTTGCAGACCGAGGAATATTTTTGAAAATTTACCACTGGCTTGCGCGATTATTCCTTTCAGCAATCATGATCGATTATTTAATAACAATCGCGATTACTCGATTAATCAGCTCGAGTACAAATTACCCAGTTCTTCTTCTTTTCGTTCGCTGATCATACCGCCAGTCCTGTAAGTGACTATCGACATGATCATAAATTACCCAGTTATAACAGCAAAAAAGCATCTCAATGACAAAACCTGCAACGGTGTTGAGAAAAGTCTTTGCAGGCCAAAAGAAGACTATTTTTGAAAATGTGTCACTGGAATGGCTGGCTCGATTCTCGAGCCAGTCAGTCGAGTGATACATTTTCAAAAATAGTCTTCTCATGGCCTGCAAATGGACATGCAGTCACTGAGCAAAATGTCAATTTTCGTGACCGATCGGCGATCGCATTAAAGAATAATTAAAAGGTAGGTTTTGAAATATTTTATGCTGTAGAATTATTCACGATTATTTGATTATTTAATTTTTAATCATATAAATTCACGATTTAAAATATAATCACGATTTTTGATTTAATCATGTAATCGCGTAAGCCTATCCTCACCTGCAAATGGAGATTGACTCAGCAAGGATTATTACATTTTGACTATTCAAGCATTACTTATCTTAACCCTTTACCACTCAAGCCATCCAAGAGGAGGTTATTTTTTATTATTCACCACTGGTATGTTTGGCTTGATAACTGAGCCAGTAATTCCAGTGGTAAACTTTCTAAAATAATCTCTTGCTCTGCAGGTGGACATTTTCAATGTACTGATATATCTGGATTGGCATTAAAAAACTTAATTTCTAGCTGTGCTTATAGGCAAGGTGGAAGGAAGCCTAACTTATCATAGAACAGGAACGGACCTAAAAAAATATGGCATTGACAGTTAAACCATTTCATCATTACATTGACACAATGAGCATAACTTAAGGGATGGAATAATCTTTTTGTTAAAATGCTACCAGCAATGTCCAGCATTATACAATTTCTGACTCGCGATATCGGTGCAAAGATGTGAAAATATTTTTTTTTTGCTTATTGAGAGCTATCCTCTGTGCCCAAGTTTTATCTCGAAGGAGGTACAGGAACCGTAACAATAATAACAATGTTATATTAGAGTAAGATATTGAAAGCGTTAGCCGCCGAACAGCTTTTAACAAATATATATTTTAGACTATAGATTAGTGTTGTTATTTACACTGCGCCACGTACCACCACAACAACAAGATGGTCTTCCTTTGACGGGGTTGATGGCAATCTTGGTGCCTTCTTTTGAAGAAATGACTGACCAAATGGACTGGGTGGAAATGAATAAAGAATTCCAACATTGTCTTTGTTATCCTTAGATGGATTTGGTGGCAAGGAAATTACTCCAGCAGCTTCTTTCTTGTTCAAATAGGAGATGAGATTTTTTAAGGGCCTTTGCTGAGTGTTGCCGGATGGATCATCATAATTCAACAATGTTCCTGGAAGAGCCAACAGAATGCAGTGGCCAGAAGGAATCCCAGAATTCACACGCCGACGTACGTCTTCCAGTTTGGGTGGATCCAGTCGTAAACGTTGTGTCACTTTTAGAACTGGCGTTTCTGTACTAGTAGGGTCGCGCATCAAGTTGTCGACTATCGAGACATCACCACTGACAACATGCATTCGTGCAGGGAACGCATTATTCTTCAGTATCATTGCACCATTCCAAGCAACAGGTAAAGCAGTAGAAAGATCACCAATATTATCAACATTCAAAGTACTGGGTTCAACCTCTATCTTTGGTTTTCCATTTTGCATGCTCTGTTCATGGCCACGCTTAATGTCACCTTCATGACTATCTGATCCTTTGCTTCGATCAACATTCCGACGATCTCGGTCAGAGTTATCCGGACTTCTGGGCCGTCTTGAATGCATATCAGGTGGCTCAGGTGGTCCTCTTCTATCAAAGGGTCTTGGATTGTCTGGACGTCTGTAGGGCGGAGGCTCTCTCCCAGGACCATGCCAATCTCTTGGAGGGGGTAGTCCTGGAGGTGGAGGCGGTGGATGAGGACCCCTCCATGGTCCAGGACCGGGTGGTCCCGGTGGTGGTGGTACATGTGGTCCTGGAAAGTTTCTAGGTGGAAATGGTTCGCCTCTTGGAGGGCCTGGTGGCATTCTACCTGGCATATTATGTATATGACCAGCATCTGTAAAATCTACACGAAGTCGTCTGTCTGGGCCACCCATTGGAAATCCACGCATATCTTGAATAGCAGCTGATGCAGCATCATTACTGTCATAGAGCAAATAAGCATAACTCTTACCTGGCTGCCAATCAATAGTGTTTATTACACCGAATCTATCAAATTCACATTCCAACATCTCACGTGTCACCCATGGTCCTAGTCCACCAACCCATAAACAGTTTGTTGGAGTTGCCTTGCCATAGCCTATCTTACACTGAAATCTTCCAATGAGCTTTCCTGACATTTCAACTTTTGCTCTATGAGCACAATCCAGATTGATGTACTTCATAAAACAATATGCATTACCTGCACCACGCACTGGTCTCTTTATATCTATTTCCTCTATATAACCATATTTCTCAAAAATATGACGCAGCTCATCTTCGTCAATGTTGATGTCTAAATTTCCGATAAACAAAGTCCTGGTAGCTTTTTCATCATCCTCTGGGTCAACATGATTCAAGTGAAAAGGGAACTTTTCTGTACCAGGAGGCCGCCGCTCAGGAGGAAATCCGGGACCAGGAAAATCTCTTGGGTGCGGATGATGATGTGGTGGAGGTCCAGGTGGTCCTTGGAGATGTGGCGGTCCAGGCGGTGGAGGACCTGGTGGACCAAAATCTCTTCCCATATTTGGTGGTGGTGGTCCCATATGCCGACCGGGTGGTGGTGGCATAGGAGGCATTGGGGGATGTGGTGGTCCCCTCCCAGGTGGCGGTGGCATTGGTGGTCGTAGTGGTGGTGAAATTGGTCCATGTGGCATATAAAGATCACGTCGGTCCCTATGATCAGGTGGTGGTGAACGAGGTGGCGGTGATCGATGTGGTGGTGAACGTGGAGGTGGAGAGGCACTGCGACGTTTATTGTACACTGAATCAATTCTAACTGGAACATTAAATAAAATTAGTTTTGTTTTTCCCACAGTATGTTTGGCTATTTTTGCATCGTCTGGATATCTAAAATTTAAATATGCCACCTTATCTTCATTGTTGTTTTGTACCTTAATATTAAATTCACCAAATTTATGAAATTCGTGACCCAATGCATCTTTTATAACATGGTCTGGAATTTTTCTGCTGAAATTAAAAATACACAATGACCTGTAGGATGGGGTCCTGCCTTCAGAAGAATACGAGTCCTTAATAGACCGCTCCTCTCGGTAGGATTTTCTGCTTGGCTCATAGTCGTAATCAATGTCTCGTCGACCGCGACCGCTAGACTCTCGGCGGTCAAACTCAGGGGAACGTGAAAGACGAGGACCGTCATCGTCATGCATGCGATCATATGAAGAACGCGAACGTTTACTTCTTGAGCGTCCCTCGCGGTCGTGATGCCGTTTCATTTTAACAATACTATGTGTGACACAAATAAACAGACTCACATAAATGTAACAGTAATGCGCTAGAGACACAGTAATGCGCTAGAGACTAACACGTCGTTTGATTTAACAATTTAGTATTCGTTTAAAATACCCGAATTGACAGACGCCATTTGCAAAAAGACATTGCTTGCTGCGGAGGAATATTCTTATATTACAATGACATTACATCTGTATGGAATTTGCTCTAGCGTCCGATGATAAAACTAACCGTTATTCTATGTTTCAAATCTATTACAATACGATAACTACCTCTATAAATATTGCAAAATAATACAGTTATATACTTTTTTTTTACTCGGATGTCTACACGCACATAAATTAGTAAAACGGTGAGGAAACACCTTGATAAAATAATCCCGCAGAATGGATCCAACAATTTGCAATATGCCGAGGCACAAAACCTCCCCACATATCCGGGGCAGCAGGATAGGCCACCAAAGAGCGAACATTCAAGATTCAAGATGCTTTATTTCCATATCGATAAATAAGTTAACAGTTCGAAACAAAGCAAGCATGGAACGCACTACCATCGCACATCACTTCAGCACCAATTCGCGCATTTCATAGCCATCCATAGAGTATAGACATCATGTACGACACTGAAGCTCTATAGAAGCAGAGCAGAGATATGGTCACATTGTCCAGTAGGATCTACGGCCATAAGTCATCCTAAGATATCCTACGGTAAAACAGAGGCAAGGCTGATGATGTGGTGGACCCTTGACATATAACAATTATTATAATATTATGTTTATCCATATAGCATTTATATATTTTAAAATATAATCAGTGGCGGATTTAAAGGGGGGGGGGGGGGGGCTGACCCGGCTTACGCAACCCCCCCCTAAAATTGTCCAAGCCGACTATTATTTTTGCCGACCATGCAAAAAATAAGATTTTTGATCACTCAGAATGCAGGAGATGGCTTCTCAGAGCATCTAATTTTCCAATTTTTTCCGGGGGAAAACCCCCGGATAACACATTTGTGGGAGAGGGGGACACCTCAGGGAGCAGATATCTAACATTGACATCAGTTCCGATACAAACGAAGCCCTAACCAAAATACTGAAATCTATGGAATCATCAGCTACTAGCACCATAGGTACGTGTTCTTAAAAACAACGGAACTAGGTACACTCCATGACGACCCTCTAGTAGTAAAACTGTCAGTAGAGCAGAAAGTGTTACGGCTGCACATCTATCAAAGTGGAGGCTGCACCAAACTATGCCGGGAGTACAATAACATTCTGCACATTAGTCAGCTCTTAAAAGATCATGCTATTCAACAAGCAGACTCCCGAACAGATGAAATCACTGCCACGGATGACTGTCACAAAATGTTTCAGACAGCCCGAGCCCTGAGAGTTACTGACTACACACCACCACTCACTGTACACAACTCTGAAGGATACTTTATCGGGACTGACCAGGGCAAAGCCAAGGCGATTCGAGAATGGTTCAAAGAACAGTTCAATGACCACGATGATGAGCCCTTGCACCCATTCCCAGGAGAACCAGGCCATTACTAACACCAATTAAAACAGCAGAAGTTGAGAAGGCACTTAAAGGTCTTGTGAGGACTTGCGGTCGATAACGAGTTTTAATTAATTTTATGGTCTACTACACTATTTAAAAACAATAGCGTCACTTTGGAGTGAGAAAAATATGTTAGGCAGCCCAAATAATGAGATTAAATGACGCCTCAATCTGAATCACATCGCCACTCGCTGTGACGTCACACTGGGAACGGCGCTGTGAGCTGGGTCAATATTTTTCTGTCTGTAGTACAAAGGTAACATATTTTAAAACGTGCGTTTAACAGGATAGACTTCACCTACCATAACATAAATTATGTCAGGTTGAAGCTAAATCTTCAAGAAATAAAAAATCATGATTTAAAAAAATCTATTATGACATTTACTCATTTTTAATGGTTTCATGGATAGCTATATTCGCATAATAATAGGCCTATAACTACGGTAAACCATGGGCAGTGCTGAAAATCGGCAATATTTCAATGCATGTGACAAATACTCTGTAGTCTAGTAGGCCTAATTGCGGATCCATTACCATTCTTGAAAGGACTGGGTGTACTATGTACTGTCTGGGATGGATGGATGTGAGCGTGATGATCGAGGTTGGCGGGAGAGGTTGACGATGGCTATAATTGTACTAGTATTCATATCTAAATGTATACGCTACAGCTAAGTGCATGCAGTTACAACTTTTTCTGAAGATTACGAATCTACAATAAGTGTGCTAGTGTGTCCTATGTGAAATTTCCCGTGATTACTGACTAGAATGTAATTGTTTACCTATAAGCTTTTGGCAATGTGTTTGTATAATAATAATAATGTAGAGCAATGTACGGGTCAACACGTACGTTGGTGTGTGTGGGGAGGGGGGGGGGGGCATCACGCCTGTGACAACCATATGAACTATATCGTTTTCAAACCAATTTCTTCCATGTATGGAAGTAGCATACACTCATAGTTCAAGGTGAACTGACAGATGTTCAGAGGTCGCTAGCGTATCATCTTTACTTACAGTGCAGCTCATAAATAAGTTTAAATGCTTCCAAAGCAAAAACACAAATATGGTAGTTATAACCATATGAACATGATACAAGAAACGTTATGTTGAATATTTTGAACACAATTTGGGTTGACATCCAACCCAATTTGTAACTTGTAACTTGTAGAAATCATAACCTCCTTCGTAGGAGAACCGCACTCACATGCGTAAGAATCCTAATGTCTAAACACTGTCATTACAGTTTTTAACACTTTACACTTAATACGGTTGTCCGATTTAGAACGGTTGTCTGGTTTAGGACCACTAGTACGATGACAAGCTGACTATGTACATATCTATCATCAATCACCAGGACTGTCAATGGGAAAGAATACTCAGTAGTCTTTAAAAAAACATCCACCTTTTAATTAGTACTGAGGCATACAACAGCCATACATTATGTATGAGTAGAAGAATCCAAAGTATGGGTAGGAAAATGTAACTTAAGAGTTAAGCTCTAGAAGATAGCTGTAATGTAGCAAATGTGGCCAGATTTGGGCTGCTAAGTAAAGTAAACCTGTGAGTGTGTAAAAGATATGTCAGCCGTCTGGCATGATACTCTAATGCGCCCAGGAACTCTGTTGTTAAAAGTTCGGGATCTAGAGTCCTTGTACAATCCAGAATCAGTTGGATTACTTCTTCAGTTGAGTAGTTAGCAATGCCGGTTTGACAATATTTCTTAAGGCATGCGTCTATAGACTCAATGGCTGACAGCCTTACAGGTTCTAGAGCGGGACATCTGATTAGAAAGTGTTCCAGTATCTCCTGTTCTGATTTGCACAACAGACATAGCGAATCCTCTTTCAGAGGAATAATCTGCTTCTAGAACAGGATGCAGCTTTCCTGGAACAAAGACAAGCTCGTTCAAGTACCTAAGTGATTTGTACAGTGGTACTGTGCTTGTAATCTCCTCTTTCCAGTATTGCTGTATAGCTCTTCTAATCAGGGACTTCCACTTTGCTTTCTGAATTGGATCATCTAAGTACACATCAGAATCTTCTAATCCGTATTTATGAGTCATTTGTTTTAGCTCTATGAACCAACTGTGACTGCCAATAGATTTAACCAACAGCTGCCGCCTTGCTATTTTCTTTTCTGTTGAGGATTCTGGTAACTGCAGATGGAATTAAAGAGCATCAGCGCTTTATGATGCACCTGAGCCTCAACAGGAAGAACGCCCGATAAGATATATACTGCTGGGTCGGCAGTGTTCTTTGGTAATGACAGAAGCTGTTTCAGGAGTCGCTTTTGGTACATTTCCAGATTAGTCAGTTGTTGCCTCTTAGGAAGTATAACTTCGAGCCTGTAAGTTAAAATTGGTGCTATATAGATCTTAAAGAGATGGATAATTGTCACTGGGTCTAGGCCATTATGGCCATGAAATCAAGAGGAAAAAAGACTATAGGCTGTACGTCGAGCCTTCTTTATGTTTTTATCTACATTCTCAGCTGTATTCTTTCTTAGTGAGGAAGCTCTGGTTACTCCCAAATGAACGTTGGAAGTTTCGCTTGGCATTTGCTGGTCTTCTAAGAAGAATGCTTCTCCGGACTTGTGTTTACTGGAAGGGCAGATCGCAATTGACACACTTTTTGTTGGCTGAAGCTGGTATCGCTCCCTGTTGGCAAAGTCAACTGCAATATTCGTAAGATTCTGCACATCGACACTTGTAATACTCATCAGAGAGATGTCATCCGCACATGCACTATTGTTACATAAGGTGTTTCCAACACGTGCTCCCATGTTGGTTGCTCCTAACCTGTGAAGTAATGGATCGATATACAGTTTATACAGGTCTGTGCTAAGTATGCCACCTTGCCTGACTCCTTGGAGTATCTCAATGGGGACTGACTGCACGCCCTTCCATTTGATCTGTGATGTGGCTCCTAGATGGATACTTTGTATGAGCTTCCAATGTTTATCATCCACGCCTACATGAAATAATCTCCGGAGAAGATGGTTATGGTCGACCACATCGAAGGCTGCCTTTGGCTCCAGAAGGATCAGATGCGCTGAATGGTTATTATCATGCGACTCTCTGTATAACTTTTCCACCAGGAGCGAAGCATGCATGGGAGACACCCCTGCTGTAAATCCTCTCTGAGATGAACATTGACTTCTCTCAATCTTGTCTTTGATCCTACTCTTCAGAAGCGCCTCAATGATTTTTGTGATTACGGGCAAGACTGTAATACCTCTATAGTTCTTTGCTTCTGTGGGTGTTCCTTTTTTCTTATAAACTGGTGACAAGAGTCCTACTTTCAATGAGTCTGGAATACCACCATTTTTGAATATCTTGTCGATCAGTTCACGCAGGCATAGGAGGAGATCTTCACCAGCATGAATAATGTTCTCAATCGCAACTCCATAGATGTCTGCCGCTTTTCCTCTGTTTTTTCTCAGGTTCTGCTCTCTTGCTCTTAACACTGACAATTTCACTGAGGCCACGGAATCATTCTGGTCCGAAGTACTCTTGTTTGAGGAATGATCAGTGTACTTGGACGATGTTGCTGTACACAGCAATTCTGTGGAACTCACAGTGTTATCGTGGCTAGTCGCAGGTGTATGATCTATTTCAGGTATATCGCTGGGTTGTGCATGATCTATTTCAGGTATATCACTGGGTTCTGAGTTACAAATGGTGTCATTCTGCACTGGAATTCCCTTCTCTAATACCATATCGCCATTCTCATCTAAGACTACTGTAGTTAAGTCATTGACCGGTCTACTTGGGTATATGTTTATATCGGTTGGTGCGTTCTCAGCGCTCACTGGCGATTTATTCCCTTCCAGCACATTTTTGATTGGGTTACCTGCTTTGCTCTCTCTGATCTGTATATCTGTAGCTTCACAAGCTAGACAGGCTCCTGATACACCTGTCACATCAGGCTCCTGATACGCCTGTCACATCTACACAGAACGAATGACAATAGGCTTCGCATAAGGTACATATTTCAGGATCATTTTCAATGGCACGGCTACAACTGTTGCAATTACGTTCAAAACATTCAACAGTATATGTTATTTAAGTTGTACTATAAGCGTGCAGACGGCAGTGAAAGTCTCGCTCAACCGCTGCCTAAATTGTAAACAAACCGTGTACTGTCAATAATATGTCAATGTAGACTATACGCAAATAGATTAGTTTTAATTAGATTTATATTTACCAGACATTTTAGTTAACTTTAAACACATAACTGGAGTAACTGCTATAGTGCAATCATAAATTTATTCATAAGCCTACACAATGGTAAATTGCGATCGTACGTGCACTGAGCGGTGTAGGCCTACTTAACTATCATTTAAAAAGTTGTGTACATGCATGCCTATCATATATGCAAAATCTCTGCAGTCAATCCAGAAAGATAACATATATATGCATTTGTAGAATTGTATTCCAAGAAGTGTGTGGGTGGGTTTGATTAAATATAGCCTAATTCACGTACACGAACTCCGATGTTACTGTCACCTCTAACAGGCCTATACGTTAGAATTGTGATGTCAGGCACCGTGGCCATGAGGTCTGTCCTTTAAATTTTAATCAACAAAAATATCATCAATGTCGATATTATTGAACCTTTGTGCATCTCGAACAAAGTAGTGTCCCTGTGTGAACAATGAATTGTCAAAGAATATGTGCATAGGTGCCTAATACGCGCAGCAGTAGAGAGCCTAGCTTTGCTCACGAGATAATACTCTAGACTAATAGGAATTGGTGTCATCCCGGTGTGACGTCACAACTCTAGCGCGATAGCTAAAAACGTTTGGTTGTCAAGGTGGTTGCTATATGCTTATCTCAGCTTTGGCTGGGCAGATTACACAAATCTAAAAAGCATTTTGTTATTCTAGTAAAGGAGAATCTGTATTATGATTGTCAAGTTAATCAGAGCGATCGGGTATCTAGTCCTCATAACATCTTTAAAGCCCTGTAAAATGGACGTGCGTCTGGACCTCATGGCATGAGCAATGAACTGTAATAATTTGCGGTGGATGTTTACATGTATTCTGATATTGTGGAACGATTTAGCAACAATCCTGATCAAATGTAATAGTTTGATACTCGTATTATGCAAGTAATTATGCAGCGGTTTTCACCGTACGATGCGAAGTTGTTGGTTGACCTATTCTACATAGGGGAGGGTCTCCCAACATAGCTTTCCGAACAAGAAGAGGAAATACTTGCGGAATGTTGCCTTTCACAGTCAAATACAAACTTATTCAGCTTCGCACTGATGCGGGGATGCATTGGTGGAAAGAAACATGTATATTTGACATACCATTCACTTAAAAGCCCTTAAAATAATGCTTGAGCAAGGAAAGAGCCGATTTTAAAACACGGAAATGCGTATGGTAAACCACACCCATGACGTCATTTATCGGGGGGCGGGGGGTCGACCATTTAAGATGTCGGAATGACATGCTAGAGGGAAACACGGCACCTTTTGTATTTATCATAGCTCATTTCAGGACATATGAGAATAAGAATGGTATATTCTGATGCCCACAAATAGTATCTATGTGATGTAAATACACGAAAAATTCAAGAGAACTGCTGTAACCCGCCGCTTGACAATTCAACCGTGGGAATTTTGTTGCACCCTCTTGACTAGCCACGCCCCGGGTTAGAGAGGTCACGGCCTATCATCTTGTTCAAGCATTATTAGATTTCTTGGGGTGTTCACAACTTTATCCAGCAATGAAAACTTAATTCTGAACGAATTTTTAACACAGACAGTCGTCCAAACACATATTCGTAGCCATATATTGATGAAATCAGCAATTAGGTTATACATGTGATTTATAGACATGTCAAATTAGAGAGAGTTTTCCCAAATAATACTACGTCATTACGCTTCTGGCCAATCAAAAGTTGATGTAAAACAGCAGATATGCTCTCTGGAGAGTATAAAAGGCAGCGCACGCAGCAGTAATCCCCCGCCCCCCCCCCCCTCCCACCCCCTCCTCAACACTGCATACAACATAGACACTATATCCAACTACAATATATTAGGTAACATCAGGCAACACACTCCAAGCAACAACTTAATTTTTCGACTTTTTTCAGTTTTTACTTATTTAGAGCAACCTTTCGTGGAAGCAACGCAACCCTTCGGGGAAGCACCGCTAAGAGCGAGTCATGGCCCACATACATCTAGGTGTGAGCGGCCAATACATACCAACTAAAATGAAATTTCTTCGCCTTCGGCTTCTAGCAGTGAGCCATAACACCTCCCTCTCTCTCTCTCTCTCTCTCTCTCTCTCTCTCTCTCTAACTAACTATAACCACTAACAAATGCTGATTGGGCCGACTGTGTCTATTAGCACCCAGGCATAATAACCTTTCAGAGTGCAATACCCTGGCATTCCTCGTGCGCACTCTACCTATGCCTCTATGCATGTGTATATGCTGCCAAGTTTGTGCACGTTAGACTGAGCATTAGACTGAACGTTAGACTGATGGTAGATGCATAATTATTTCGTCTTTTTAGGAGCATGGTACGCCGAAATTTGTTGTAGATGAACGCGAAATTCTGCTCTAACGTTGCTGCTAAAATTAACAGCTCAGCCGATACATAACAGCTCAGACAGACAGACAGACATTGATGTAGAAAGATCTGGTGAGGTGTTGGAAAATTCTCTCTGTGTTTGTGTCTTGACCGTAGAGTTGAAAGACTCGTAGTGATAGCCTCCACAGGGGAATGTTACAGGCAAGCATCCGAAAGCTTCTGCAAGTAGTGAGTCTGTAACAGCTAACACTGATCTAACTCAAAGTTGTGGCAATTCAGGTCTGGTCCGCAATACCCTGGCATTCCTCGTGCATGGGCCTACCTCGAATGTGTTCAACAGGCAGACCATGTGGACACCGGTACGGTGTACATGATCTTATGTGTGAATACAGCCACGAGAAGAGAGTAGTTCTTTCGTAAGACTGACGTGGATACGGTAGTCATCGCACCACTATTGTAGACTGTTTGCAAAGCAACAGTGTGCAATAGTGTGTCTGTTTACAGACCGCTAGATTCCACAATATCCTACATAGTACAATACCAACAAACTAACGTTTGCTGTTCTGTTTCCTTTTAGCTGTTAAAACACCATGTTAATATTTTTGACGATAGAACATCATCTACACAAATTCGGTTTGTTTTAGACATTGGTTTAGCTATCATAGCTCACGCTCCTCAAGACAACATTGTACTCATAATCATAGTAGTAGAAGAGAGAAACCGTACACAGTAGGACATGATCGCACATACACATTACACACACAAACATACGAACAAACATTCAATTCTAGCATACAAAACACACCATCTACAACTCAAAAAGCTAGCTGATCACATTAAATAACGCACATAGTCCTATGCTCATACACACAGATTAGCACAAATAATTCTCTCTAAAAACTACATGGTCATGCATATTTTTGCTTAGACCAGACGAAACGGATTATCGTTCGTCCTGGGGTGATTTCAACGAAATTACAGAGTCACTAGGACTTGAAATCACCAACAGACCCCATTGACAGCATACAAAAGTTAACCAGTTGTTGTCAAGATACACACAAGTATATTTGTATATATGTGAATTTTGCAAGAGCATTAGCACCACCACCGTAACATTGCTAATAACGTAGTCTTGCTCAATAGTTACTGCAACTAGTCATGATATTACACTAGCGTCAGTTGAAATAATATCAAGCCTGTGTGACGATACAAGGGAGACAACTCGTATCACGAACAACCCATTACCACGCAGAGTGACGGCCCTTGAACAGTGTTTGGTACATCTCAGAGGCTGCAGAAACACCATATTCTGCTTGAATTTTGGCGCTGTACGTGTGTGTGTACGAGAAAGATTACCTACACTATGGAAGGCCAGTTCAATCCACTACATGCGTTGTCACGGAAACTACAACAGTTTGCATCAAGGCTTAACATTCGCCAGCTTACCAGTGATGTACACCCAGTGAGTACTACCAACGCTAGTAGTACGAATTTGAATCTGGAGCCTCACAGGAACACTGTATCTGTGTATGGAATAACACCTCAGCCAAAGGCTGAAAAGCAGCATGAGGTGGGAAGCATTTGCGACACCAATGAGACGTGTATTGGTCCCACGATAAATAATTTTGAGGCACCACCGACTGTCATGGAGCAGACAAATATTCTGACATATCCACACCCAGGCATGAGCGTCAATGAATCATTTTCAATAGATCATGAACGCTTTATGGGCAGTAGTAATGATGGTTTGGGTCTGCCCACCCCTACATACAGCGCTCTTCTCGGCCGAGCCTGAGACGATTTGACCTATGTAGCCATGAGCAAAACACACTACCAGTTAATGCACATGGCAGGCCTTGCAGTCCACCTATGGCCGACTCGCAGGAACAGGCAAGAGAAGACCTAGAAGCCATTATCACTGCCTTAGGGGTTGAGACAACAATGGACGCAATGGCGCAGTTGCTAGCTGGATATACAGATGCAGCAGCATCACAAAACCAAGCTAGCACTGATAGATTAAATATTGCAAATGCTAGGTGGATGGATGTTAAAATAAAGCCAGAGCCTGTCAGTAATAATGTCACACTACCGGAGCTTGAAACTAGCCATGCTTCGAAGCCACTTACAGAATATTACCAGTCAGTGGGAACACCAACTTCAGCTGGTGTCAGACATGGTTGTGCTCCAGCGCATGTGACAAACACTGGTGTGGATGAAATTAGTGCTCCAATCGGTGGCAGCCTGCAGGAAAAGCTTCAGAACTATTCAAATATGCAAGTGACATTATCTCAAAACCGATCACGTGCCTAATTAATACAGCTTTTATGCACCACCTACCCATCAACGTCGTATGCCAAGGCACCCTTATCGCACTACCCAAGCCCAAGAAACCACCTGGCCCCACAGCCAATCTGCGGCCCATTGTGCCCCTCAACAGCATATGGAAAATCCTATCCAATGTTACTCTATGTCGCACCTGAGACAAGATCGATGACTTCACTGGATCATGTCAAAGTGACTTCAAATGTGTACGCAGCTGCGCAGACATTGTATGGGCTCAACACATGCTTGTGTCGGTAGTCATGTCCAAACACTGGGATTTCCACAACATCATCTTAGGGAGGTACTGCAAAAGTTTGATATGATATGCCTTCAAGAAACACGGTTGTTTGAGTCTTGGATATCATAAGGCAGTGGACAGAGAGAACCTGATCTCACATAAACAGCGTTCACGCAGTTATGGAGGTGTGGCCATGCTGTGGCACAGAGATATAGACCATAAAATAAATCAGCTTCAAGACGGCAGAAAAAGTATCAGTGTTGTAACCTTCAATGTGGCACCGCAACCACTCTGCCTGATAAATGGTTATACGTCATCAAGTGGATACAGCACCCCAGTCGAAGATTTCATTGATAATCTTGCAGAACTTAACGAAATCATCATTAAATTTGGAGAAAACCATGCAATATTAATATGTGGAGACTTCAACTCGTCTTTGTGGAGAGAGGTACCTGATGTGCGAGATAGAAGTCTGCGCCTGCGCCTAAAAGACCACAACATGCTACCTCCACTTTACTACCCAAGAAAGGATACAATTTTTCATGTGAATGGCAAGAGCCGGTCTCAAATTGAGTACTTTTTCAATGGTCGGAGCATTCAAATTGCAGTCACAGATATTAATGTAAGTGATAGAGACCCTATGAACGTCTCTGACCATGTACCAATCAGTCTCGCATTATTATGTCATCTTAGTAAAGAGGAAGGAAAGGCCATCATATGCACATAGCAAACTGATCCTGGTGAACTGGAACCTAGTCAGCCAGCCAAGAAAGTTAATTAGGAAAAGATAGATTTGGGCAAATACCAGGCATGTGTAAAAGCCTCTTTACTCAAACAACCCTAATATGAGTCACCAGAATGGCATATAGTGCCACTCAGGAATTGTCTAAGATCATACATAAAGCCTTAAATTGCAGCGGGGCACAGAGTTCAAGGAAGCATTGCAGACAGAAGGGGATTACACCATGGACACCAGCAAGTGCTGAAACAGTAAGAAAATCTAGGGAAGCGCACTACAATTGGGGCGCTGGTGGAGCCCCTATGATCATTACAATGTCCTATGCAGCAGTAGGATTTTCTGCAAAAGAAGGCTATGTCAGGTGCAGCATATGATGCATATATTCCGAAGAAGAGACCACTACAACCAGATCATGGATGCAGACACAAATGACAAAAAGCTATGCTACAAAATCATCACTAAACAATGCAGATCAGTTGCTACACTGACTAAAGAACTTGTGGTTTCTGGATGCAGTTAAACCAAACCAAACCAGATGAAGCCGGCAGGTAGTATGTCTCCTGACATCAACTCTAAGAAAGTGAGAGTGTAGCCTCCGGGGGTGCGCACTGGTCCACCGGATACTCTCCCTCCGTAGCACCGCAAGTACATGGCACGTTGGGATGAGGGTGCTGGTTAGCTGCAGACCTCGGGGTTGCGGATCCGGTGTTGCACGTCTCCGGATTGTACAAAGACCGACTTCGTGAGCCAGTGGAACATTCACGTTCAAGTGGGGCTGTGGGACCATTGTCACGGAAGTTAAACCAGACCATCTCATCTTGGCTGTTTGTGTCACTGGTGTGGCGGTCTATTTGCTCCCTTTAGAGCCTAGACATGATTAAATACATAATTAGTTATAATGTAACAAACAAACAATGGTACTCGTCTGCTGTTACAAGAGATAAGTCAAGTACATAGGGTCGAGTTGATGAATCGTCTAACATTGTCCTCGCCAGAGGGACCTCACCGATCTCTGATTGATATAATCAGTGAGGTATCCCTGCAAAGGAGAGTCCTAATGCGGCTACTTGGCAAGTTTAATATAACCTAAATTAACCCCTAGCACAAACATTATTTGTTGCGAGAGGAAAGTGCCGCACGTGGGCCTCCATCACAGGAAAATGCCTACAATGCTGAAGCGGAGGAAGAGAGATGGCAAAAAGGGTCACTCTCCTGTTCAAACTATGCTATGTAAAAGGAGTCAACCTAGTGAAATTATAACTTATTGCGATACACGCTGTATTACGTGAAGATGAGGTGGATGATTTCCGTAAAATTCAACACTGTCACTTTATGTAAGTCAAAAGATACTGGATTAGTGGTTGCCGCTTTGTTTATGCGGTCCTCCTGCTAGATCCTATGCTACCAAGTAGTTTTTTGGGTCCAGATCATTGTTAAGCTGCAAATGACTGTATGTTCTAACTATCTTTAACATATAAGCCTGACTGGGGGTGGGATCAGGTCATGTGAGGTCCGCACCCAGGGACTAAAATTTTACCTGTCTTTAGGGCTATGTAAAATCACACAGCGATGCATTGCAGACCAGTGATTATAATATTTTCGCAGTGCTTCCTACTTTGGCGTGGTTATCTAAATTAACAAGTATCAGAGGATACAGAGGAAGTGTTTGCGGTCATCGACACCTTAATTCTAACCGCTCTGAAACCCCAATAGTTTCAAAGTCAGCTCTAATCAACGTGGCGGAGGGAAATCCAAACAATTATCAAGCCCAGAGGCTGGAGGAGTACAGACAGAGACAATTACTCTTATATTCGTAAGAATATACTCGTAAGAATAGGAGGCCTTATGGTATATGACCAATTTATGCAACCTAGCTAGTGTGCGGTGTTACATATCCGCTACTCCCGGAAAAGAGACTTACACAAAATGTCTCCTACAGAGTAATCGTCCCTTACCTCTATAAACCTATCCTATCGAGCTAAAATAGTTCAGGTTTAGTCGGCCACATGTCAGGTTAGCATAGTGAGAACATGAACAGCGACATCAATGAAAAATTGATGCCATAGGGGAACAAGTTGGTGTGGTTATTGTTGCTGTATAGTGTAGCCTAGCAAACTGCGGTTCTAATGTTTTTGTATAAAATAAGCAAAACATATTACTAGAATGGGATACTTGTTAGTTTAGATAACCATGCCAAAGTAGGAAGCACTGTGAAAATATAATTACTGGCCTACAAGGGAATCGAGCGAAATTCAACCAGCACCAAGTCGATCCTACTTGCCTGTTATGTGGATATGAAACAGAGGATAGATGTCACATCATTAGCAGCTGCTGCTTCTATGTAGGCCTTCATCAGAAGTATGTTGCCCATGTGTGAACGACCCTGCTTGCCATCCACCCTGAAGATGAGGTAACCAGTCTAACTACTGATCCTGAATCTCTAACACAGCGGACACTCGATGCTTCTCTAATGATGACCAGTGATGGAGCATACCAAGTAATCCCCACCGACAGTGACCTACTACATCTCATTGAGAAATGCAGCAGAGACTTCTTACACAAATTACACACCAGACGGTGCCCGCACCTGAGGGTGAGAATATAGGATTGCCTGGTCCACCATCACTAGGACATAGTGAACAACTCATACCATCTAAAATACTTCATTGTGATTATGTAAGAACTCCAACCGTGCCCTTTTCCCCATTTCTCCTCCTCTGCTTCGGCATTGTAGGCATTTTCCTGTGACAGAGGCCCGCGCGAGGCACTTACAAAAGCTTGGCTGGCCTGAGATTATATAGCTTATATTAAGTTTCCTAAAGTGACCCCTGTTTGGACTGTCCTTTGTGGGGATACCTCACGGAATATACAGATCAGAGATCTGTGAGGTACCTCTGGTGAAGATTAGGTTACACAACAACACCATTCCGCTATTACATACTGTCATCTCCATTAGAAGCAAACGAGTACCATTGTTTCACTCTAATAATTCTCTCATCTAAATTTATTATGAACGGACATACCGGTGAAACCAACAGCCAGCATGAAACGGTGTGGTTTAACTTCCATGACGATGGTCGCATGGCCCCACTGGAACATGAAAGTTCCACCAACTCCAGAAGTCGGTCTATGTATGAACCGGAGAGACGTGAACCCCATTCCGTCACTCCAAGACTAGCTAACCAGCACCCTCACCCCAATGCACCATGTACCTGCAATGCCGCAGAATATGAGAGTCGCGGACCAGCACGTACCCCCGGAGGCTACATGCCTCATTTCTAGAAAGATGTCGTGATTCATAATCACGTGATTCTGTTAATAAAGTAGCAGAGAACTGGAGATTTAACCACGCGTGTGTTTGGGATAAATCGTGGCTCCATTGTCTTAAAACATTGTCTTAGACGTACTGTGCCACACCAAGTAGTTTTAATTGAAAAATAATAACAAACGTACAATATTCCAGAAGTATTTAACGTATTTCTATGGAATCTAAAGGAATATGAATTGATTTTCCACGTTGAACGCCTATCATTGAAATTGAATTGTTTTGCATAAAGAACTATGTAACATGGATGGGTTTGATTTAAAATGTGTAGGCTGTGCCTCGTGAAATGATGGAACAGAAATTCAATAAGAATAGCTTCCCCAGTCACAAAGAATTATGGCTAATGTCAAAGCGCATAAACAAATCTCTCGATACCGACAGCGATGAGTCTGGTAATGCTACCGTACATATTTATTGTAGCTCGCAGGGGTAGGCGCTGGTCCGTTCTGCTGCTCCACTCTCTTGCACCACATGTACAGGATACAGGATGGCTTGTTAGCTGCGGTTCTCGGGGTAACGAATCCTGTATCGCAACTCTCCGAAAAGTACAAAGACCGACTTCTAGAGCCGGTGGAACGATAACATTCCAGTGGAGCCATGCAACCATTGCTGCCGAGATTGAACCTCATTGTTTCATCCCAACTATTCGTGTCACCGGTAACGGTCCATAACTCAATTTAGGAGCCTGGACATAATAATAAATCTAAAAATAACTATACAAACAATGGTACTCGTTTGCTAGTAGACGAGAGAAATATACAGTACATAGAACTAAGTTGGTGTCTTGTTTGCGTGGGTTTGTCAGAGGTACCTCACTGATCCGTATATATCCGTGAAGTATGCCTGCGAGGGAGCATCCTAATGAGGCTACTTATGTAGTTTAATATAAACCATTATACCCCTAACAAAAATATTATTGTTGCGAGAGGAAAGTGCCTCGCACGGTCCTCCGTCACAGGAGAATGCCTTCAACACCGAAACGGAGGAAGAGAGCTGGCAAAAAGGGCCACTCTCTTGTTCAAACATAAGCTAAGTGCAGTGTGAGTCAACCTAGTGAAATTATAATTAATGTAATGCACGCTGTATTACGTGATGACGGGGCGGATGATTTCTGGAGAATTCAAACACCGTCATTTTATGTAGGTCCAAGATACTGCATTTGTAGTTGCTGCTTTATTTATGCGGCCCTTCTGCTAAATTCTAACCTATCATTTAGCTGTTAGATTGAGTTCCAAGCTTTGGCTGCAACTGGATTTCTACCTATCTTTTGATCCTAGAGTTTTATATAAAATAGACAAAACAAGTAACTAGGATGGCTGCTTGCCATATACATAACTAGCTATTACAGTAGTGACAGTAAATCAGGCCATAGGACCTTATGGCGCTTGTTAGTCATAAGCACAAAATAAGGATAATATATCCAGTAAAAGATATAAATTATAAAATGCGGTATCAGACGAGGGGGGCAGTACCAATTAGTCATCAGTACCTGTAAAGAAATGAATGAATACAATAGCTAAATGAGTACCTATTAGTCATCGGTACGGAAAAAGTTCATAAATCACTGTAGATTCTGCATTACAGATGAGGAACACGAGACGGAAACGATTCTGAAGTTGCTGGGAAATCTCCGCAGACAAACTGTTGATGCGGCTCACTCTCAAAGATGGTGAAGAAGAGCGACTGTGGTTGGATATCCACTAGATAGTCATAATAGCTAATACAATAATTAAGCAGAATGTTTGAAGGTTTCCGTCCGGTAACGGAAGTTTCAAAATTGCCTGGAACATGAAGGGCTACAGTTGTAATTTAACAATGCATGTACATTACTGGGTACACCGTACATGAAACATCGTATAGCTCTTGCAGTGTACCAGGCAGAGTCCCGCCAGACAGTGGCCTAAGAGTTAATTAAACACACGACATGCTGCGCAGAAATTTGAATACCACTTTTCTGCATGGTTCGGCAGATCTGACGAGTTGTCCATCAAGAGTCACCACTTGTTCTACATACTGAAGAGATTACATATGGGCCGCGAGGCCCATCTGCAGGAAGGCTCCTCTAGGTGTTGGTTGTGAGGGAGTCTTCTATTTATTTAGTTGCCCCCGGATGGCGGTCTGAGGTCTTACAAAAACTTGATGCGGATGCTCCGATTTTACGACCAGAAAATGAGTACTGAATTCCGAGAGGCACTGCTGCGGTGTAGGGTACCACAGTCAGTAAGCAGTTGCCCACGTCTAGCACTGCTCTGGCCACACAACCTACCACTTGCTCTCTCTCACCGAAGTGTGGTCTCAATTCTTGATTTTTCGTTCCTTTTATACTACTCATGACGTCAGAGGCAGGGCGCCCAGCCAATCAGCGAGCAATCTGTAGCCAATCAGCGTGCAGCTAAGAAGAGTGAGGACGCTATCACGTGATAGACATTCTCCACATTCATGCAGTACATGCACGCGATTACGACGTCCCGATATTTAGAAAATAATTTCAATGGGATAATTAAGGATAACTCCGCCATTTCTGGGCCGATTTTGAAAAAGGTAAATAGTTTTGGAATCCTTGTCTCATTCCGGTCCTGATAGCTACCAAGAATGATGAGAATGGTGTAATTTAAAGAAATTACATGCACCGACTTGGTACACTTTAGTATGTATTCTCTCCCAATGCTGACACGTGTTGTTAGGGAAGCTCTGACGTGCGCGCATGCGCACTACGTGACCTCACGGACGTAGTCATTTTTATAGAAACCTCTCTTCATATGGCTCTATACACGCGTACTATCCTACCAAGGGGTGTGTGCTTGGAGCATACCCGGAGCGGTCTCACCGTACCCAGCCGAGCTGGGACGGTCCGTACCAGTCCGACCAATCCGTGCTACACCATCTTCCCCATAATCGCGTGTTTTAGCGTGTTCTTATGTATCAACTTCATGGTGACAGCTTGATATTGAATCTATCAAGATATTTGTGCGGTAGAATAAGAAAATACAACAATATTTACGCGATTGGAAGCGGAAAACAATCCCGTCAAGAGTGTTCGCCCCAATTCCAAGTGCCACTGCCAGGGTACAATTGTAATATGATTTCAGCGATGATGTGACATCGTGCACATATGCGCCAGTTCCAAATCCCTATTCTATGCATTGGGCATATGGACGTGAAGGATAGAGGTCTTATGTTCATGTTTTGTGTGGAGGATAGTATACATGAATCTTCAGCCACAGTTAGTTGTTCGGTTGGTCAGTGGTTTGGTCAGTCGGTGGGTGGGTTGTTCGGTCTGTCAGCCTGTCTGTCGGTCTGTTACTCATGCAATCATCTGACCTGTCACTCATGCAGTCTGCTAGTCTGTCACTCATGTAGTCATCTGACCTGTCACGCATGCAATCCGTCAATCTGTCACTTATGCAGTCATCCGATCTGTCACTAATGCAGTCATCCGATCTGTCACTCTTGCAGTCTGTCAGTCTTTCACTCATGCAGTCATCCTATCTGTTACTCACGCAGTCATCCAATCCATTACTCATGCAGTTATCAAGTCTATCACTCATCCACTCTGTCAGTCTGTCACGCATGTAGTCATCCAATCTGTCACCCATGCAGTCATCTGATCTGTCATTAATGCAGTCATCTGATCTGTTACTCTTGCAGTCTGTCAGCGTTTCAGTCATGCCATCATCCACTCTGTCATTCATGCAGTCTGTCACTCATGCAGTCGGTTGGTCGCTCGGGCATTCGGTCAGTGGCTTGGCCAGTCGGTGGTTGGGTGGTTTGATCTGTCAGCATGTTTATCATGCAGTCCATTACTCATGGGATTGGTTGATGGGTCGGTCTGTCGGTGGGTGGTTTGTTCTGTCATATACAGTCACTCATGCAGTCCATCAATCTGTCAGTCGTGCAGTCATCCAATCTGTCACTCATGCAGTCATCTGATCCGTCACTCATGCAGTCATATAATCCGTCACTTATGCAAGTCATCTGATATGCCACTCATGCAGTATGTTACTCATGCAGTCATCCGATCTACCACTCATGCAGTCATGCGATCTGTCACTCATGCAAGTCATCCGATATGCCACTCATACAGTCATCCGATCTGTCACTCATCCAGTCCGTCATTCTGTCACTCATGCAGTCCTCTGATCTGTCACTCATGCTGGCATGCGATCTGTTACTCATGCAATCATCTACTCTGTCACTCATGCAGTCATCTGATCTGTCACTCATGCAGTCCGTAAGTCTCTCACTCAGGAACTCAACTGATCTGTCACTCATGCAGTAATCTGATCTGTCACTCATGTGGTCATCCGATCAGTCTGTCACGCATGCAATCATCCGATCTGTCACTCGTGCAGTCGGGTGGTCCGTTAGTTTGTGGGTTGATCAGTTGATGGGTTGGTGGTTTGAACTGACAGCCTGTCAGCCTGTCTGTCAGTCCGTCACCCATGTGGTCCTCCGATCTGTCACTCATGCAATCTGTCTGTCCGTCACTCATGCAGCCATCCAATTGATTACAGTGATCCGATCTGTTACACATAAAATGGAGGAATTGATGGACTTTCTCGCTCCAGTCATTTTCATGAATTAATCAAAGCGGGCATCATCAATTGTTGTTCTTTTGGATGCATACAAATTGCAGATCAGCATTTCAATTCCTTTTTCATCAACGTTTTTAGTATTCAGCGAACGAAGAGCATCAATGGCCACCTTCCCCAACGACAACACCTTCTCAAATGGCTTCAACTTCCCTTTTCAGTAGCAACTTGATGTAAAATCGCAACCGGTGAGTGCATGAAATGTGATCAAGGCATCACCCAATCCAAGTTGATGTGCCTTTATTTGCTTTGCCAGTGAACTGATATCCAAATAACGCCGATTATTTGCTGTTCCGATATCCATCACCAGCTGCATATTGGGATGTCGGCTGGCAAGACCAACTAGTACAACGAGTACATCTGTGTCCGATGCTCGGACGACTATCTTTCCTTCTGCATGGATTTGTGCAGACTGAAAAGCAAACATAGCATCTGCTGCTTCGTGATTTCCTTGCAAGTTGTCAGGTCGCATGACTATCATCTGTCCATTGCCATCTGTAGTTAGCTTTTTGCAATCACCACCCTGTGAAATAACAATAGTTTTGTTGCCAATCATAACAATCATAATTGCATATTGATCACGACAAAACTCTGACATCAGAAAGTGTGAAAATGCTTCCTTGAACATAGGAAATCTCAATAAATCAGTGCCTTTCATTTTATGCTCCTGACCGTTCATTAATTATGAATGCCTCGTCTACATTTACATCATACCTTTCCTCCAGCAAATTTGTGAGACTAGCCTTGGTTGTTTTGTACATGGTACCATCTGTGTGGGCGATAGAAAGTGGAATTTCTGTTATGGGAAAAGTGAGTATCATTTTCAGATCCAACATATCACCGGTCATGTCAGCAATTGTCAGCAAATGTCCAAAAGCATCTCTTACGCCTTCGGCTGCAGCCAGTTCCTTAGTTTGTCGCGTCACTTTCAGTTTCATGTTTTCAGCCGCGAAATTCTTCACTTTCACACGTTCAATTCTCTTTAGAAATCGGCTCGAATCCGCTGCACATTCCTGAGTGAATGAGTCTCTTTTTCATGTCCGCGATCTAGTGTAGAAGTGAGGAACTCAACTGTTTCCGCTTTTGCAATTCTACCAGTAGCAATATTCACCAACTTAGTCGGACTGCCAGCACTGAAAGGATTTAATGTTTCTTCCAAAGCCTCTACGATAGTAATCATATTCTTATTATCCTGGGCAACACGTGCCTTTTGCAGCTGATTGGCTGTTGTTTCCCTACGTTGGACTTTGCATAACTGGTTCAGTTCTGTGACGGCCATGCTTCTTTGAGTCAGGCTGATACACCATCGGCGAAATGCTGCTTTGTTATTGCCGAATGCAATGATGCCTGTGGAGGATGAGGATGCATCACGATTCACTGTCTCTTCCAAAACTTTATCAATTGTACTTCTTGAATATGTCCGCTGTGTCTGGCGTTGAGAATAGCCAATGCTGTGTCTGGTATATTCTTCATCTTATCAAGAAAGTGTGTCCCACAACGAGCGTAATTTGGTCTATTGAGGGCAAAGAATACATTGTCAGTGGCGGGAAGAACTCGAATGAACATCTGCACATCATTCCGTCTTACTGACGTAAGCGTAGGACTCTGTTTGTCATGTATACATATATAGCTCAATATTGAGCAGTTTTCCATGTTTCCCATCAAGTACATTGTGAAAGTATGATTCAAATCCATCCAGTAACGATTTGAAACCCTGAGACATGGTAAGCGTGGCAATTATTTCCACGCTGTCGGCATCTGTAACTACCAGTTCCTCGAACATTGAACGTTCATTTGAATCATCAGTACACCGAGCTAGATACCTTTTGAACAACTGTATTTCTATGACTATGGCCATGCATCAACTGGCTGCAACGGTTATAAAACTTCCCTTTCATGAAGCCATTTAGAGAACCTTCAGCCAAAATTCTGTACTCGCTCAACATGAATTTAATTCCAGAATCTGCAATGTATGTACCAAGAGCCCCGTAAAATGCCATTTCTGTATGAAATCCGCCAAGCATAATGATTACATGATCAAACATTGGTGCCTTCAATGCCTGTATAGCATAAGCCTTCACCGCAACATTCAAATCATAGCTGACAACTGTGTATTGCCGACCATTCTCAGCTGCTATGGTCAAAGATCTGTTCAGTCTCTTGAACTACATTGTTCCGTGTTGGCAGTGCTGAAATATGGTCCATGTAGGCAATGACTGAAAGTGGTAGAGTATCAGAGACGTGTTTGGAATAATAACCGTTTAGATGTGGGAGTCTTACAACATCACCTAGTATTAGCCATATAAAATCTACCCCATCTTGATACCCTCTCACCCTCTGTCGGTTGTTGAAGTATAAATTTGGCAGATTTAACGTTCGTGAAAAATGGTGGAATTTCTCTCACGGGTCCCATGTAAGTTCGGCGTGCTGAGCGCTCTGCCATGAATAGGTGTGGTTTCTTCTTGTGTCTCGCTCATCCCATAATGCACATTTTGGTAACATATACCCACGGTCACGTGTTGTGTGTACTTCCCATCCAACGTCTCCACCAGAACATTTATACATAGTACCACAGAGTGGACTTATCTCGTACATCAAACCTTTTACAGCTGTTGGGTTGATTAACTTGCCTGGGCGCCTGGCCTAAAGTGGATGCTTTCACAAATTTATGCGAGATATTAGGATTTCAGGATTTATATGGTTACAATAAAACATAATATTTGTACTAGTTACATTAATATTTATCTTAAGATGGCTTAATGATTCTCTACTTTGAAATTATGTATAATAATATGATTTTAATCATTAGCCAAATATTTAGCCAATCATGCTTTCTATTAGCCAGATCACAATTTTACTAGCATTCGGCTAATTGGTGAATAGGTAGATTGGTCCCCGCTAGCAATGTAAGTATGTGACGAAAAATTCTGATCCAAACTCACTGGATGAGAAAAACATTTTTGGAATTCTGAGCCATTGCGTTTGGTTATATAACTTGCTTCCGCCACCACCCGCCGCCGCCACCCGCCGCCGCCACCACCACCACCACCACCACCACCACCACTACTACTACTACTACTACTACTACTACTACTACTACTACTACTACTACTACTACTAATGTTGTTGCTGCTGCTGCGGCTGCTGCTATTGCTGCTGCTGTTGCTGTTGCTGCTAGGTTAGGTTTAGGTAAATGAATTTTTTTCAAGCCCACCTGTAGCAAGCTGGGGATTGAGTAATAATCCCGCCGATGTGGCCCTGTCCTCATTATTGCAAGAATACACCACCTGAGTCTCCAAACGTTTCACGTTATCCTATGATATAGAATGTCCCTGTCGATTCAGTATCGTGATCGCCTTCTTTGATCCAGTTAAAGATGGCAGACCGAGTCCAAGAACAGTGTTCTTCCATGGCTTCACGGAACCCTGTGTGCAGTTGAATATAGCATCCGATGACATCAAATATATTTTTCGATCAACACATTCTTAAGGCTGGGAATCGGACGATAATCCGGTCATCAATGTTCGGTAAAACAACTCTGTTAATGGTGGTATTTCTGGTGATGCGTTTTTTAGAGTATATACTGATGTCGGTGTTGGTCTTTCTGTTTGTGACAACGCGCATATGTCTGAGCGAATAGACATAGCTATCCCGCGGGTATCCTCTAATCGCGAGTCACTCCCATTCAGTGCAAGTTTTGCTACTTCAAGTGACATTGCTTTGGGGTATACGAAGCATCCTCCTTTTTCAGACTCTTTGTCTATATTAACATCAATCTTTGTACCGATATTTTTAGTCAGATGCTGCATGGAGTATGATTTAAGCTCTTCAGCAGATCCACCCACGCTAAGGAACTCTTCGTTATATAAACTGAACATGTTGCTCATCTTCATTGGTTTATCCAATTTAGCTATGAACACACTTAAATTAATGAATGTGTCATCATGATATGATCGTGCCGACTTATTTTGGCTAACAACTTTGGATGCACCGTGCAGAAATTCCGATTTACAGGGGTTTTGATATTTAGCCTCCTTCGCAATGAGGTCCTTACCCACCGCTATAATCCTGCTTGCCAAGGGGAATCACAATTTTTGGAAGCCTTTATGATGGCTCCAGCACTTTCTTGAGGTTCTATACTGTGAAGTGGCTCGTACTATCTTACAACGTTTTTCATTCTCTTCCGCTTATATGGACAGAAAAGACACCTTTCTCCGAAAACACCAGTCTTTGAAGTTGATGGTTCACTGCTGCATATTTACTCAAACATGTGGTATGGTCAAACAGTCCTTCTTGCCAAGTGCTAGGCATTTCACAGACCCTCTTAGTTGTATTGATGAATATGTCAGTTTTTAGTGTCTTTCTCCGTGCAGATGAGCTCAAGATAGTTTTCCATTGCTGCTCCTTCAGAGGTTTCTGAGTCCCACTTCCTTGATCACATATCACACAAACTGACGTCATCTTTATGACAAAAGCTTGATCAAGTCAAATTGACAAATAAATGTAAGTACTCAATATTTCCCTATATTCACAATCTTCTCCGTTTCCTTGAATAGTAATGGGCCTCTGGAGTTATTGAGAATATGCATTAAATATGCATTAAATAGTTGTTCAAAAGGCAAATCATATTCTATTATCATATTATTTTGATTATATTAATTAAGGCATTTCTAGCGAAAATATGTGAGTAAAATTTCTCGTGACGGGGAAGATAGTGGATATCGCTATACCAATCACAACGTTATTTTATAGTATAGTTACTCATTTATTTCAAATTATTGAGTCTCCAGAGAACTGTCCTCGATAGGAAATCTTCATAGCATGCGAGCACATCTACCGAATAATACATTCCTGGAAAACTAATCATTGCGCTAACCTATTAACTGAGTAGAATAGGTAGTTTCCAGGGGGGGGGGTATGGGGCGGGGAGCCTCGGACAGACGGATAGCTTACATTTACAGGCATGCAGGCCTAGACTGCATACATCCCCCACCCCGTCCAAAGTTATTCCACTGTTTCATCGGGTGTTGTTTGTGTGGCTTGGCCTGATTTCTAGATAGAAACAATTAAAGCTGTACGACAGCGTGAATTATTAGTATATATATATGCTATAGATTGGGTGGGAGGTTACCCATCTGCGACCCCACCCACACCCACAACGACACACACACACCCAGCCCCACACACCCAGCCCCCCCCCCCCACACACCCACCCCCACACACACACGCGCGGGCACATATGAAGTACACTGGCTGGGTTCGGATGGTGGGTGGGTGGGGTGAAGGGTGGATGGGAGGGGGTGCGGAATACCGGGAATGCATTCATGTCATAGATGGAGTGGAAAAGGCGACCCTGGATAGGAACCTGTGGCTGACAGGCCGCAACAGACCCCAGTCAAATTAGCTTCAGAATATTCAACATACCATTTCTATATTAGCACTTCCTATTTCATCCTACGTGCTGAAAGGGTTAGGGTTTTTTTTATACACGTACACACCACATTTTATATTAGAATAGATGTCTGTGAAAATAATGCGATTACATGTATGTGGAAATTACGAGCTTATATCATACGCTATAATACGAATGTCGGCTATGGTTGCAGACCGAGGATCGCGGTCAGGAGGGGGCAATGGGGGCAGTCGCCGCACCCCACCCAACAAACCACCCATATTTCTGTGTGTACTTTTTTAATCTGCTCATCCAACAGACAAGTTAGCTTCACGTAGCCAGATGAAAATGCATATTAACCTCCAGAAATGCTGCGTGGATGCTCTTTGAATACTCTGATTATTTTTGTCCACTGCGAAGGTCAGCGTGACATAGTAGTACTCAACGAAAATGTTCCAATCTAATTCAGCCATAGCATATTCTCTGTATCCCTTCCAAAAGGAGTTGCTGTCGTGAGGAAAGCACGGGCTTATTTTACGGTCATTGATGTTTTGACACTCATATATGTATGGTCTGTTAATTAAGTGATTTGACGCTTGCAGTAATTGGGTTGAATAAATAACCATTTGGAAGATTTCGACACCATTCTTGAAAGATGGATGCTGTCACCAAAAAAGCACAGGTTAATTTTGCTGTCATCGATGTTTTGCTATTCTACTATGCCTAAACTCTCGATATAAATTAATTTTAACCTTGCAGCACGTGGGTTAATTAAATACATGGTGTTGACCACCAGAAGTTTACTGTCCTCCGAGATGTTCAACGTTAAATTGCTGACATAAGCACTTTTGCATAAGGTGACCCTTGAAGAAACCCATGGCACAATTTTTAACTTTGCAGCGTGTAGGTTGAACAAATGTAAATATGAACCCTTGGTTCGCGCCCTTTTTTGTCAAAATGCACACGTGACACGGCAGCATTCAGATTTATACATAGTACAACAGAGCGGACTTATCTCGTACATCAAACCTTTTACATCTGTTGGGTTGATTAACTTGCCTGGTCTAAAGTGGATGCTTTCACAAATTAGCTTACAATTGTTATAAAAGTACCAGTTTTCGTTAACCCAAAAGTTCCATGTTTCCACCGAGGTAATCTTATTGACAAGAAGATACTGTTTCTGTGGAAGTATATGTCGGAAGGTAGAGTCCAGAGAGTGAGCTAGCAGTGCAGCAGGTATCTATGAAGCCTATTAGCGCTCGTAGCTGGTTCTCCTTGCAGTTATTAACGGTAGTGGTCCAAGTGGATAAATGCAGTTATTGACCGTAATTGACGGTAGTGGATAAATGGTTACAACTATTGGATAGTGATGATGGTGTGGTGGACGTTGCATATTTTGATTTTTTTAAACGCATTTTGACAAGGTTCCGTATCGTAGACTTGTACATAAACTGAATCTATATAACATAAACCCACAGATTATTAAATGGATAGAATATCATAGAAAGCTTCTTGTCACAGCGTAGCCAGAGAGTAATCATTTAGTGTAGTCCGAGTCTGCTCTTACTCAACCCGTCCCTGTGACAGATATTTGGACAGACTGACGGGCCGGAGAGAATCGGAGCAATTAGTATGTTCAAAAGTTGGAGAACTCCGCCACCGCTTGGAGTTGGAAGTTGGTAGCGCGCCTCTTAATCGACCTTTAACACCTTAGCTACAATATTCGACACAAACCCTGGTTATTGCTTCGTGTAATTCACATATCCATTCGCTCGCACCTTAAATCATGTTAAATATGCCCTATATCTCACGTTATTTAACTTTTTAGCTCATTGTTGGCGAAGTTTATCGAATTTCAAGCGAACAGCCATTGCAAAAACAGTGATGATGTAGTACACAACTTTTCGCCTCAAAATTCACGCAATTTCGTCCCGAGCAAATTCGAGCCCTGGGATGATTAAATTAAACTGGAAAGAAAAGGAGGGATCTAGATTGCGTCAGTTTTGTTGGTTAGATAAGATATTCAATTATTTATGCTGCATTCATTATTCTCATTCTACATCCGTGAGGGTGGGTGGGTGACGGAAGCGGGTGCGTGGGTGGGTGGAAAATTAACTGAGTTATTCAGTGAGTGATTCAGTGAATTAATGGGTGTGTGGTCAGTTGGTGGGTCGGTCGGTCCGACCTCTGACGGTGGATCCGACCTCGGTCGATCCGACTTGTGGGTCGGACGGTCATTTGGTCGGTTGGTGGGTCAGTCGGTCGGTTGATGGTTGGGACGGTGAGTTGGTCGGTCAGTCGGTCTGATCTCGGTCGGTTGATGGGTGGGTGGGTTCGGGCCGACTACAGTTGGTCGATGAGTGTGTGGGTGGGGGAGGTCGATCAGACTGTTGGTCGGTCAGTGGGTCAGTCGGTCCGACCTCGGTGGGTCGGTGGACGGGTCGGTTGCTCGGTCGGTGGATGGGTCGGTCTGGGTTGGGTCTGTTGGTTGGTGGGTCGGTCGCTCTGTGGGTCGGGCAGTCAGTGGGGTGTGTGCATAGGTTGATGGGTGTGTGGGTCGGTCGGTGGGTGGGAGAGTGGGTCGGTCATTCAGTCCGACCTCGGTCGGTAGGTGGATGGGTGGATCAGTGGGTGGGTGGATTAGGTCGGTCGGTGGGTGGATGGGTGGTTGTGTTGGTCAGTCTTCTATCCTACAGAACTGGTCTATCAGCTTAATAGCATACAGGCCTAGTCTAAAAGCCTACTGTACCAGCCTACAGTGCTAGTCTACCAGCCTACATGGTTAGGCCGTAGCTCTGCCATAGGCAGTCTTGACTAGGTCTTAATTAGACGTTAGCTAAGCTACGGCTAGGCCTTATCCGGGCTTGGATATGCCTTATCTTCCCTTAGCTGTTTTTAGCTAGTCGTTACCTAAGCCGTAGCTAGACCTTCCTGGCCTAATCTGTGCCTTATCTACGCTTTGTTTAGTCTTACCTAGGCTTAAGCTATGCTTACGTTGTCCTTACTTAGCCCGTACCGGGTCCTTATTTAGGCGTGGCTAGGTCTCGGCTAGACCTTAAACCTGACGTGACTTAGCCTTACCTAGGCATTAACCAGGCTTTGCGAGGCATTACCTAGGCCTTAGCTTGGCTTTGGTGGGCCTTAGCCAGGTTGGATTAGGCATTACTTAGACCATATCTAAGCTTGGCTTAGTCCTGAGCTTGGCCTTATCTAGGCTTTGATATACATTATCTAGGTCTTAAGTATTGGCTATCAATAGCTAGGTCTTAGCTAAGGCCAGAATAAGCCTTATATAGGCCTCAGCCATGCCGTATCTAGACTTGTCTTAATCTTATGTAGGCCATCACTGGGCTTACATCGGCATTAGCTAATCCTTAGGTAGGCTTAACTTAGCATTAGCTAATCCTCAGGTAGGCTTAACTTTGCCGTACTTAGTCCCTCGCCAGTCTTCACTATGACTTAAATAGGCCTTAGCGAGGCTTAACTAGGCATTAACCAAGCCGTAGCCTGTTAACTGGACATTGGCCATGCTTGACTAGGCCAGATCTAGGGCTTAACTAGCCGTGACTAGGCTGTACCTATGTCTTGGCTCGTCCTTAGCCAGGCTGGGATAGCCCGTAGGTAGACTTGGCTACATTTTCGCCAGGCATGACTAAGCCTTCCCTAGACCATTGCCAGGCTTAGCTATGACTTGTTACGGCTTGGCTAAGCCTAACGAGGACTAGCTAAGACTAATTAAGGCATTGTCAATCCTGACCAAAGCTTAGCAATGGTCTAGCAAAGCCTGGGTATGGCCTAGGTATGGCCAAACCAAGCCTAGCTATGGCCTATATAAGGCCTACCCAAGGCTAGCCAAGCCCTATATATGCCTACTCAAGTCTGGCTTATGCCTTGGTATGGCCGAATCCAGCCTAGGTACGGCACAGCCAAGCCTACCTGAGGTTTAAGTAAGGACTAGCTAATGCTAGCCTAAACCTAACTAAGACCTAGATAATGTATATCCAAGCCTAGATAAGGCCACGCTCAGGCCTAGCCAAGCTTAGCTATGGTCTAAGTAATGGCTAATCGAGCCTGGCTAATGCCTACCCAAGCAAAGCTAAGGCCTATATAATGCCTAGCAAAGCCTGGTCAATGCCTATGTACAGCTAAGCCACGCCAGGTTAAGGCCTAACTAAGATCTAACCACGTATAAATAAGGACCAGTTAAGGTCTACGTATGGACTAACTAATGCCTATGTAAGCATAGCTAAGGCCTAGGTAAGACTAAGCCAACCCTAGATAAGGCATAGCTTAGAACTATATAAGGCTTAGCCTGACTTTAGCTAAGGTGTAGGTTGTGCTTAGCTAATGCTAGACAAAAACCTACGGTAACTAAGACCTATATAAGGTACACGCCTAGATAATGCCACGCTCAGGTTTAGCCAAGCTAGCTATGGTCTAAGTAATGCCTAATCCAGCCTGGCTAAGACCTATTCAAGCCAAGCTAAGGCCTAGGTAATGCCTAGCAAAGCCTGATCAATGCCTATGTAAGGCTAAGCCACGCCAGGTTACGGTCTAACTAAGATCTAGCCAAGTCTTAATAAGGACCAGATACGGTCAAAGTAAAGACTACGTAAGCATAGCTTAAGCCTAGGCAAGACTAAACGAAGCGTAGATAAGGCACAGATTAGGCCAGGAAGATCTAACCAAGACTAGCTAAGGCTTAGGTAACGACTAGGTAACCAAACCTAAGGTTAGATAAGGCATATTCAAGCCCCGATAAGGCCTAGCCATAACTTAGCTAATGTCTAATTAAGACCTAAACAAGACTGGCTAAGGCAGAGCTATGGCCTAACCATGAAGGCTAGACTAGGCTAGTATACTAGGACTGTAGGCTAGTAAGTGGGTACACTAGGCATGTAGGCTAGTAGAATAGTAGGCTGTTGTACTAGGCCTGTAGGCTAGAAGACCGACCGACCAACTGACCGAGGTCGGACCGACTGACTGACTAACCGACTGACCCACTAACCCACCCACCGACTGACCAACCTACCCACCACCCACCTACCCACCCACTCAGCGACCGACCAACCGAGGTCGGACTGACCGACCGACCAACTCACCCACCCAAATCGACTGACTCACGGACTGAGGTCGGACTGACCAACTGACTGGCCAAACCACTGACCGACCCAACAACCGACTGACAGATCCACCCATCCACCGATCGACCAACCGAGGTCGGACTGACCAACCGACCAACTCACCCACCTACCGATCGAGGTCAAAGCGACCAACCGACCCACTCAAACATCGACCGACAAACCGACCCACCCACTGACTGACACACCGATCGACCCATCCAAATGACCGACCGACCAATCCACCCACCGACTGACCATCCGACCCCACCGGCAGAGGTCGGACTGACCCACCCACCGACAAACCAACCGACCACACACCCATTAATTCACTGAATCACATAGTCACTGAATCACTCACTGAATAACTCACTTAATTTTCCACTCACCCGCGCACCCGCTTCCCTGTCACCCACCCACCCTCACACCCAACCACCCACGGATGTAAAATGAGAATAATGAGTGCAGCATAAATAATAGAATATTTTATCTAACCAACAAAACTGACGCCTTTACTTTCCAGTTTAATTTAATCATCCAAGGGTTCGAATTTGCTCGGGGCGAAATTGCGTGTACTACGTCATCACTGTTTTTGCAATGGCTGTTCGCTTGAAATTCGATAACATTCGTCAACAATGAGCTAAAAGGTTAAATAACATGAGATATAGGGCATATTTAACATGATTTAAGGTGCGAGCGAATGGATATGTGAATTATACGAAGCAATAACCGGGATTTGTGTCGAATATTGTAGCTAAGGTCGATTAAGACGCGCGGTGGCGGAGTTCTCCAACTTTTGAACATACTAATTGCTCTGACTCTCCCCGGCCCGTCAGTCTGTCCAAATATCTACATACTAAAATACTCCTTTAAATATAGAATCGTGGACTTATGGAACAGTCTTCCGAACCATGTTATAGAAGCAACAACCATGATATCATTTGAAACAAAATTAGATAAACTATGGGATAACCAAGCCCTATACTATAACTATCTAGCTAGCAATATAAATCCCATGTTTTATTACCGAATTGAAAAAGGAAATTAGGAATCTGTCATTACAGGCTTTTAGCCTTCTCACAGAAATAGAATATGATTGATTGATTGAAGCGAACTCTGGGAATATCAGCTCCATACGCCTTGGTCCCTAGTATTGAAAGAACCACCGACCAAACAGATGTGGAAGGAGAGAGTACGGAAAGCTCTGTGCGAATACTGGTCAGACAAGTGGAAATTGAGGAGAATGTGTCCCTGCAGTTTCTTAATCCATCCATAATCTGTACGGGAAGGACTCCTCATATGTGGTCTCCTGTAGGTTCAGATCCAAGGGAAGTAGAAAATGCAGTTATCAAGGCAACATTCTTGACTGGTGCCTATACACTACAAGTCAACAGAGCGCAATTTAATCAGTACAAGGTGGAACCAACTTGCCCAAGGTGTCGGGAAGATGCCGAAGATAGACAACATTTGATCATGAGCTGCAAAGCATACGGTGACTTGCGTTTCTCCTTCGATCAATACTCACCATTCTGTTACTTCTGATATACAGCTGGCCTTGACAGCGGCTCTAGGATTATAGACTTAGAAAGCTTTACCGACTCCTGGGAACCGGGTACTCGGCTCCCAACTGCCGAGTACCCGTTTACCATAGAGCTCATTCTTGTTTGCATAGCAACAAGAGCTATACATGCTTTTTGCAGGAGAAGATTTTTAGTGTCTTTTGTTAAAGAAATCTAAGTCTTTGTCTGTGAAGTGATAGTTTGTGCGTTCTTGAGGATTTAACTGGATACTATGGAGAATACCGCCGATGAAAACCAGGTTGTATCATTCTTTATTATCCATAGTTAAAAGACTTAGGTCTCTAAATTTCGCTGTGTCGCATGTGCTGATTTCTGACCCCAGAGAATCTGGGACGTGTGCTAACAACGATATATGCCAGACGATCGCCTTCTTTAAACCCAACAGGCGATCGGCAGATATGAAAATAGGTGTTTGCTACAGTATTTCTAACACGAATATCGGCTGACGTCGTTCTCCGTAGGATCCGAGCGGGTGACGTCACACCCAGTTCGCTCGGATGTTTATGTGAAGAAAAATTTTCATTAATTCGCGCATCTCGTTCTGGGTGCTGCGTACTAAAAATGGTACCGGAAACTTTAGAATGTTCAAGTTTACGTGCGATCACGATCGGTTTGCAATGATCGGTGGTTTCAAAATTCTTGAGTAGATGCGTGGTCTGCGGTTTTACCGTGTGATACAGCAGTTTGTTATACATTTTGTTGTTTTCTTCACATATCGTTTGGCTTTCGTTAGGGAGTATAATTTATATTGATTGGTAAATATACCCCGAATGCTATGCGATATGATTCCTGGAGCCGTTACACATCCTGGAGGATCTAATATGGGTGTGTTTTTATGCCCGCTTCGTTCTTGTCGTCATAATCAATGCGATCTTTGTTGTAACGAGGCGGGGTGGGGTGCGGGAGGGATACGGTTAATTTATGAGTCAAATTATTTGAAAATTAATTGTCTGCCTTCCATCAGGGTCTCGTTCCGCTTGTAATTGTAGGTTTGTGCTTATTTTATAGGCCAAGCCAACCCCGCCATCATGTGACGAGTGCCATAAATTTGTACGAGTCGTATTTAAGGACCATGTCTGCTTTAGGTGTTCGCCCTGTAACCTAGACCATAGGTGTAATGTGTGCGCAGTGTGGTCCGTGGATATGATGGTTACGTTCCTTGCCCAGAAGGACTTGGCTGGGTCTGACGCGGGGTCAGGCGGTCCGAGAGTAAATCGTGGAGCGGCCGGTGGGGGTGCTCCACGTCCCCAGCTGGAGGTGGCGGAGATGGCACCGCCGGCGTGGTTTGGTCCGGCTATGCAGGGTTTTCTGCATAGCGTTCTGCCCACGCTGGTGTCGTCCCTGCTACCAAAGGTTGGGGGGGCAGTTTCTCCCCATGCCTGGTACGGACCCTGTCCTCGGACAGGGTTCTGGACTGGTTTCCGAGGGGGCCGTCTTGTACGGACCCATGGCAGTCCCGCCTGGCTCCGGCCAGACGGGTTCTGTTTCTCTGCGGCCACCTCCGGGTGGTCCAGTAGCGGTGGCCGGTCCGTAAGGTGTGGGAGCCGTCCACCAGGCTTTCCTCGTCTAGTGACGACTCTTCGGAGTCCGAAGACGAGGAGGCCGAGGAGGAGGGGTTGCTGCGGCCTGTGATGCCGCAGGTGGAGAATATGGAGGTCGATTCCGTCCTGGACGGAACCGGCCTCCATTTGTCTGGCTTGGCGCAAGCCAGGGCAGCGGCTCCGCCTGTGGCTGAGGCTAATCTGGTACCGGGCACCGGTTCCGTGACAGTTGGTTTGGCACCAGCCGACATGGTAACGGGTCGGCCGGGCCGGGCGTGGTACTCACCTATCTCGCCTGGTCCGGCAGTCGGACGTGGGGTGCCGTTGGCGCCCGTGTCTGGCTACGGTCCGCGACTGCTACGGGTCCGTACGGTTTTCCGTGCGGACCTACCCCATGGACCGGAGTGTTTCATGGGGTGGCAGCGGAACCGTGTGGTACCGGAGTGCCTGGCGTGTCAGCCGTGGCTCCTTGCCGGGAGGCCGTGGCTGGCAGGCCCGTGAACACGTCAACGGGTGACGTGTTTGCGGGTGTGTCTTCATCGGAGATAGATTGGTCAGAGGCTCTGGCATGGCTAGCCAGGGTTGACTCGTCTGTGGTTTCGGCCACGGCCGATGAAGATGTGCCCCGTCCGTCGGTTGCGTCGATCAGGACGGGGATTTTGCCCGCGGCCCGGATCCAGTCTGTGGGACTGGATCCACGGTTCATAGAATTGTTGGAGTCTATTTATAGCAAACAACTTATGACCAAGGGTCAGCTCCCTGCGGCCTCCAGGGAGGTGCGGGCAAGATGTCGTATTCCGCGGGGGGAATACGACAGATATGGTGTAGTCCCGTCGGTCACCGAGGATGACCGATGGGTACTGGGCGTTCAGAGTGCCGGGGCAGGTGGCCCCGGTCCGGCACTTCTGGACAAGGCTCAGGTACATCAAGAGGAAGTCCTGTCCCTATGCGATGAGGGTGTGAGGGCAGCTATGAGCGCTGTCAACCACTCGTATCGTCTCCTTCAGTCGGTGTGGGCTGAAGCGGGGGCAGGCCACCCTGTGCCACCTGTGGCGCTTTCGTGCGTAAATGACAGCCTGGTGCTGTCTATGGACGCATTGGCAAGGGTGCAAGCGCGAGTGACTAAATCCAGGAGGCAAATGGTCATTGACCATATGCGTCCGGCTACGGCAGTCAGGGAGCGTCTTCTTGGGACGCCCCTGACAGCGCCTAGCATCTTCGGTGGCCAGGCGCGGGCCATCTTAGAGGATACAGCCAGTATCGCGCAGAATCGGTTAGCGGTCAACCTGCAGCTAGAGCTAGTGCGGCAAGCGCACGCACTAGGGGTTGTAGTGAAATCGCGAGCGGGACAACCTTCAAAGAAGAAGCATAAGGGCAAGGCGAAAGCTACGCCTGTTGCGACTTCTGCTTCAGCTGGCTTTTCTCAGCCGGCGAAGAAAGCCAGGAAGGTTGTAGAGGCGCCTACCCTCCCCAAGTTTGCTCCTGACTGCCCTAGAGGCGGGAAGGGCAAGGGGAAGGGTAAGTCCTCAAAGGGCGGACAGAAGGGGCCGGATCGTACCTGAGGGTACGAGAGCTCCCTTCATATCCGTCTGGACCGCGCCTGTGCCTAGAACGAAATGGTTCTCTCTCTCTCGTTAAGAAAGAGGGGGGAGCGGACTACGAGCCGGACAACCCCGTTAGACGTCGAGGCGTCTATGGTGGGTGGAAGGCTCATGCGTTTCGTCGAGGCCTGGTGAGGTGTGACGTCAGACAGTCTGGTCCTGGGATGGTTATCCCAGGGTTACATGCCGGAGTGGTGGGACTTTCCACCACAAAATCTGTCTTTGGCACCTGTCTGGACACCCGTACCAAGGGAGCCAGACAAGTTAGAAGCCGTTCAAAAGGAAGTGTCGGGTTTGCTTCTGAAGGGAGCAATAAAACCAGCAAACCGGAACACTCCAGGCTTCTATTCAAACATGTTCCTTGTCCCCAAGAGCACAGGGGGATGGAGACCCATACTCAATCTCAGGACATTAAATTGGTTTATCCATACGCCTCGGTTCCAGATGGAAACGCCGAGGTCGGTAATGGCGGGATTGAGGAAAGGAATGTGGTGTGTATCGATCGATCTGAAAGATGCATATTTCCACATTCCGATGAACAGGAGTTGTCACAGGTTTCTGAGATTTGCGTTTCAGAATCAAGTATGGGAGTTTATTGTTCCCATTTGGCCTGTCGACAGCTCCGAGGGTTTTCACAAGAGTGGTCCTTGCGGTGACAGCGTTTCTCAGAAAAGAGAACGTGGCGCTACACACCTACATAGACGACTGGCTGATCAAGGCAGACTCGGCGGCCAGGTTGAACGTGGATACTGCTCTGACTCTGAGGTTACTTTCAGATCTAGGCTGGATAGTCAACGAGGAGAAATCCGAGTTGACGCCCACTCAACATTTCGTTTATTTGGGGATGCGATTCGATCTCGAGGAGGGCAGGGTGTACCCGTCAGAGCCCAGAGTGGTGTCTCTGTTAGCCATCCTCAAGAGTTTTCGAGTGGGAAACCACATTCAGGCGAGGCGGTTCCTTCAGATGCTGGGCATGATGGTCTCCATGGAGCAGGTTATCCCGTACGCTGCTCTAATGTGAAGGCCTATCCAGTTGTATCTGATGTCTCTGTGGAAACAGAGAACAGAACCCCTGTCAAAACTGGTACCAGTTTTGGAACCGACATTATGTCGCATCTTGTATGGTGGAAGGAGCGTCAGAATCTCCTAGTAGGGGTTTCGCTGCACCTACCCCACCCCCAGCTGTCCGTGTACACGGATGCATCGCTTGAGGGGTGGGGTGCCTGCCTGGGAGAACACCAGGTCTCGGGCACATGGACTCTCCCGGAGAGTCAGCTGCATATCAATCTGTTGGAAATGATGGCAGTGGAACTGGCGTTGGAAGAGTTCCTTCCGATGATCAGGGGCAAGGTGATATTGATACGGTCGGACAATTCGACAGTAGTATCATATATAAATCGCCAAGGCGGGACCAGGTCGCCCACTCTGTGTATCAGAGTGTGGCACTTGATTCAATGGTGCAGGAATTACTCGGTTGTTTTGAAAGCAGCTCATATTCCTGGCCGATTGAACATTCTGGCGGATGCTTTGTCTCGCAGACAGAGAATTCTGCCAACAGAATGGTCCCTCAACCCTCCGGTTCTGCGACGGATCTTCGAGCATTGGGGCAAACCCAACGTGGACTTGTTCGCCACAAAGGAAAATGCTCAAATCATGACATATGTCTCGCCGATTCCAGATCCAAATGCCGTCGATACAGACGCTCTGGCGATAAGCTGGAGAGGGATGCACGCTTACGCGTACCCACCCACCATTCTTCTACCGAAGGTATTGGTGAAGGTCAGGGAGGAACCGTGTCTGGTCCTGCTAATAGCGCCGTATTGGCCGAGCAGGGCGTGGTTCACGGATCTTCTAGATCTGTTGGTGGAAAATCCTGTGCAGTTGCCCGAGATTCCGAACATAATCTCCCAGGCCAAGGGACGCTTCCTACACGAGCGTCCCGAAATGTTCAAATTGACTGCGTGGATGTTATCAAACAACGTTCCACATCGGAAGGCTTTTCTCGACAGGCTGCTGATTTCATCGCGGCTGCGAGAAGGAGGTCAACCTTCAAGTCATATAACAACAAGGTTAACAGATTTGCAGACTGGTGTGAAGAAAAGGGTATTGATACCTTTCAATCCACTATTCAGCAAATAGCAGACTTTCTCTGTGAGCTGTTCTTTTCAAGACTAGCTCCCGTCACAGTTGCTGGATACAAGTCAGCTTTGGCATCAGTTATCCCTTGTCTAGCCAACAGGGATAGTCCAGAGGTGGCCCAGTTAAATGTGATGTTGAAGGGAATGAGCAATCTCCGACCGAGACAACCGGTAGTCATTCCAGCCTTGAGTCTATCTTTAGTGCTTAATGTACTGGCCAAGCACCCTTTCGAACCGTTGCATTCGGCTAGTCTAAAGCATTTGACTCTAAAGGCGGTCTTTCTATTGGCAGCTTCCTCAGCTAGAAGGCGCAGTGAGATCCATGCGCTTTCGGCAGAGAGGGACCGATTTATTGTTTCTGGAGACGGTCTGCGTCTTCTGCCAAGAGCAGAGTTTATGTCAAAGAACCAATCTTTGAGATATCCCGGCAAACCGATCATTATACCGAAGTTAACTAGGTTTGATCGTGATGCCAGTGTCTGGTGCCCGGTCCGTGCTTTGACTAAGTACAAGAAACGGACTGACTCGTTACGGTCGAACGATAGACATCTGTGGATCTGCCATAAAAAGCCTTATGGCGCCGCATCCATGGATAGTATCTCTCGTTGGGTGGTCGAATGCATTCAGACTACTCACGAGATGGCGACTGGGCACCAGGTGCAAGGCGTAAGGGCACACGATGTCAGAGGAATAGCCGCCTCGACCGCCCTTTACAATGGTGTTCCGTTAGAGGACATCATGGCCGTTGCACAATGGCACTGTGAGTCCTCATTTACGGAATACTATATGAGGGATGTGTCAGACTCAGCCAATCCACTCGCTTTAGCTGTTTTGAAACAATAGTTAGTGACCACACTGCTCTTCACCCTTTTTTCACTTCGGTAAGAAAAGAACCTAAAGCAGGCATGGTCAAGCGAGAGGATGACAACCAGATTGTGTCACTGATGGCCGAACCAGTGAATGGTTGGAGGCGGTATGTCTGGAGTCCAATTATCATAAGGTAATTCAATAGTGAGAGTTTTTTGTATTATGGATGTGTATCATGTTCATTCATCTTATATATTCATGCTCATTCCCAGGCTAATACATGGAATATGCAGGGAGCAGTTAACCCTCTTGGCATATTTGTGTTTCAGGTGAGATACATGTTCGTGAGTTCTCTCCCTTTTCTTAGGAGGAAAAAGGGGGGGGGGCGGTGATGCGAATGTGATTCGGTTCCGTAAACTTGACGGTCCTTTTAGGTCTCCGTTAGTCAAGTTTGAAGTCTAAAATCTTTCTCCAAGGGGCAAAATTAGCATTTTTGGCTTGCCCCTTCCCACCAGGTTACTGATCAAATCTGGTGTATATCAGAAGTAACAGAATGGTGAGTATTGATCGAAGGAGAATGAAGGAAATGTCAATTTCCCTTTCTCCGAGATCTAACAATACTCACCATTCTGTTACGGACCCAGCCTCCCAGCCCCACGGAGGCAAGCCATAGTTTTCTCTTGTTTGGTGGCTATGCAAACAATATGAGCTCTATGGTAAACGGGTACTCGGCAGTTGGGAGCCGAGTACCCGGTTCCCAGGAGTCGGTAAAGCTTTCTAAGTCTATAATCCTAGAGCCGCTGTCAAGGCCAGCTGTATATCAGAAGTAACAGAATGGTGAGTATTGTTAGATCTCGGAGAAAGGGAAATTGACATTTCCTTCATTCTACTATATATCCAGGCTTAATAGTATCCAACAAGCGGCACTCAACAAGGAGCAAGATATAGCCAGTCATTACAGTGGTCAATCTTTAAGAATAATATTCTCTTGGTCTGCAAATGGACATTTTCTATGAGAAAATTAAAGCGTTCTTGAACAGATTTGAGGATTTATCTGTTAAGTACATGTACTGTATAGATTTTCCTTCCGTGAACAAAGTTACACACAAAGATTCGTTCCACTTGCCAAACATCGGGACCTGTCTTCATACTCATGGGAGAAGTACTTATATTAGTACCCTAGATATGGCGACAGGCTACTGGCAGATCGAAGTTGACCCAAATGACCACCACAAACTCGCATTTATAACTAAGTACAGTTTGTTTGAATTTGTTAGAATGGTCTTCGGTATTAACAGTCCTACCACATTACAGAGAGTTATCCAGCTTGTGTTACAGGCAGGGTTGGGGTCAATTCCGATTGGAATTGGAATTGATCAGTCAATTCCAATTCAATTCTGGAATTGGAATTGATAAATCTGAGGACTCCGGAATTGGAATTGATAAATTTTAAGACACCGGAATTGGAATTGGATTTGGAATTGATAATTTGAATTGACAGGAATTGATAAATTCCAATTCAATTCCAATCATATTTGTCATAGATTTACTGAACATTGTTGGCTATAAAATGTACATGTAATATCTGGAAATTATACACTGCTCTTTATATGCCCTTAATGCATTTCATCCTAAATGATCTATATGATACCATTTACCACATTTCACTCTATATGCAGGTTGATGATATTTATTATGCCAGCTGTTATTAGATGCTTTTTTGAATATTTTAAAATTAATTGGACTAAATACTTTTGTCTCCTATGGCTGTTGCAGCAAAATTAATTTTAACAACTTAGTTATATGTTTGGTTTGAAGACTAGAATTTGAGATACTGATAATTCAGTGATGAGCAAGTTAGCCGTAACCCTTTAACACCTAAGCCAGCCAAAACACCTTCTGTAATGAGTTTCAGAAATGTGCATTGGCAGGCCAATGGAAGACTATTTTTGAAAATTTACAACTGGAGTGGCTAGGTGGATAACAGCCAGTAATTCCAGTGGTAAATTAAAAAAAATAATCTCTCGCTCTCTGAATTGACAAAATAAAGATCTGATAAATGCTATGAACTTTAATACATTATTGAATTAACTCAATTCTCCCTGACCAGTGACCAATTAACCATTTTATTCTATGTGAGCTTTGTACCTCCTTTATTCAATCAAAGCTGTTGATCTTGAACTTATTTCATGCTGCATTCCCTGGAAACAGGTTTTCATCTCTATGAGATCATGCCATCTTTAAAATCATACAAACATCAAGATGTTAGCAACAGTGTTCAGTAAAGTAAAAACTATCATCTGCATGGAATGAAATGGGTGAAGAAAGCAGTACATTACAAGATAATTGCCCTGTAATTATACCCTCCTACATAACAAGGGAATTATTGAACACCCCCTCTGTGAAATGGCTCAGCTTTTAAAACACAGACACCTGGACTAGAGGTGTTATTCAAATTCTACATACATGTGCTCAGTACTCTTACTCAGTACTATACTATATACATTGTATTCTAATGCTTTTTAATGCAAACATTTAAATAGAAAGGTTTACATGTATTTATAATAATTAGACATGGCATTAACCTTTCATAATATTCATCAGAAAAAACTCGTCATATAGCTATAATTAGCTCAAATCCAACTAAAAATAAGATCTGCTGAATGTTGACTTTTTGGACAATAATTTGACCGAAAGATATAACTACCTATTGGCAACAACAATTTTTATTCTAATTGTTTTAAATATTAACGGAGAAGCCAGCCAAAAATGCCTTCTGCACTGGTCTTGAGGAAGGATCATACACATGTATGTATGCTAAGGGACTATTTTAGAAAATTTACAAGTGGAATGACAGATTCCATAACTGAACCAGTCTGCATTGTTAAATTTAAAAAAATAGTCCTCCTATACTGCAAATGGACACTTGCTAATGATAAATCTAGTTTTTCTTTGCCACGCTTGCGCATTAAATAGTTAAAATATAACAATGTTGATCTCAAGTAAATATTGGTATGGAATTGGACTTGGAATTGATCAAATGGAATTGGAATTGAACTTTTCGGGTTGGAATTGGAATTGATAAAATGGAATTAACCCCATCCCTGATTTCAGGGGTTCCATTGCCAGGAATGCCTAGCTTTATGGCAGCAACAGTGCCCAGTCAGATTAGTTTCAAAATATTCAATTGGCTGTTTATCAAATGTGTAAGAATACAGTACTGGAGTGAGTCCGAGTAACTGTGGGGTAGCCTATTGTCATATTATAAGTTGAATAAGTGAGATAGCACTATTTTCTTAGTTTGGATATTCTTTTCAGTACCTAGAGAGATACTGATAATAATTTGGTAACCATAGTAATTCAAATAATATTTGTACACCGTTTCATGGTGGCTAAACTTATTACCTGAAATGGGCCTGTAAAACCTAACACGATGAACCAGACTATTATTATAAGGACTCACTGGCTATATTGGTGAAACCCTGGAGTTCTTCAATTGATAGAGGCTGCATTTAACATCTAAAGTTTACAAGTCAATTGTTGAATAATGTTGAAAACTAATTTTAATTGGTGATTTTGAGATGGGGAATATTATGTTTTGTTCAGAACAGTTGGTGTCCACGTTACGAACGAAATTTGTGTCTCCTATGTCCCGCAATGAGAATCTTATTTTTAAAGATTCCTGTTTATAAACAAGCCACCTCTACCCAAAAACGAATGGAAAGTGTTTTTATTTCAATACATATCATGTATAATGAGAAACTACATAAAGGATAACATGTGCCAATAGATTCGGTGTCCACATTGTTATGAACATAACACATTCTCTTTACACATTTACCTTGAATTTTCCGAAAATCTGACTGATGTTGGAGGGCCCCCCCCCCCCCTTAAAACTTGTATTTCTCATCGGAATTTCATTTCCAAATATGACTCTGCTTAGCAGATATGCATTATTCCATCTTTTTCAGATCAAATCTATCATTTAGTGAGATTGGTGGCCATGTTACGCACGTAACAAGTCTTTGAAATATTTCATAACTTTTTCTGTGAATTTATCCAAGTCATTATTAATTGTTCTGGTAATTCAGTGCTATTCACTTGTTGTGGCATGTTGATGATGTTGTATGATTATTTGTTCTTGGAATTTAAACAGGTGAGAAAGTGTTAGTGGTGCCAGAGTTACGTACGTAACGGTGTCCACTCTATAACACAATTTCTAACCAATTTCCATTTACAAAAAAAAGAAATGTATTTCTCTGATCCAATTAACAATATCCTTCTAAACATACTGAATACATTTTTTCTTAAAGGATAACTAACCCCATCTCTTAATAGCTATTCAGGTGATCTAATATGACACTCATAAACTGTGCAGGTAATTTTAAGCTTTTTATCATGCCGCTAAAGAAAGATATTCAGATTTTAGTAGCTAAATGTTGGTACGTTTCTACAGCCTATGATGGCTATCATGATTTACTTTTCAACCAACCCGAAAAATCCTAGCGTGCCCGCCTCGGTATATACGTTCAGTCATAGAGGTGCCAGCTATAGTTTGGCAATTTCATATAAAAGCAATCATACAGGTAAGCTGTTGAATAATTTGAAACTAATTTGACTGGAAGTTGTTGCTGCCATAGGATAAGTATTACATAATAAAGAATGTAATGCATTGGCACTTGCATGACATCACACACTCGCTTGATGAGACAAAATGGTGGCGATCATTGTTCAACGTTTACGCGATATAACAAAACAGATAATTGTGATACAGATAAGGGAATATGACAGGATATGAATGATATGGAATCTATAAACCATAATCTATCGGTACAATACAAGATCTGAGATAAGAGTAACATCCCTTTAAATATTATTATCCTGTGTCTGTGAGTGTTATGTTAGTGGGCATCAAGCATAGGTCACATTTCTAACAACGTTTACTCTTAGGAGAAATACCTCTCATAGTTCTTCATGGGTTATCTGTTTTTCACTAGTTTATTGAATGGCAGTACTTTATGATGCAAATCAACTGTTTTTAATCAAATTTTTAAATTTTTTAATGGATGTTACACTCTCAGTCAACAATACCATATTCTTACTTAAATAGTGAAAATATAACAATTCATAAAACTTGACATACTATTAAGCGTTTATGACACACTTAATTACGTAATTCATGACATAATTGATTATGATGTCAGCCTACATGTGACGTAGTTGATTATGCTATATGATTGATTGTTGATTGGATTCATCTATTATGAGATGTACTGTACATTTATATCTCTAAATTATGCTCTTATTTCAGGTGGCAATCTCCTCTTTTTATGTAAGCGATGCGACAACACATTCTATTCTTCTGCAAAAACTTGACTATCAGGCATCTGAGTCGTCGTCCATATCCACATTCTGTTGCGGAAACCTGTGGCTGGCTCCAGCAAAAGTTTGACAAGTATGCAATTCCTGAGGCAAAGATATCGGCAGAACTTATAGTAGCAAGTGCTATCGGACAAAACACGGTAAGCGTACCACCAGACCTGCCTACCATTATGGATTGTACGTAGTTCTTACGGAAATAGCATACAAAGTACGGTACTACGATTGGCGCTTCAAAACTACAGATGGGAATATATGGGTGAATTGCATTAAGAATTCATATCAGCCAATAACGGCTTCTGCAGTGGTCTTGAGACATGTCCATTTGCAGACCAAAAGAAGACTATTTTTGAAAATTTACCACTGGAATGACTGGCTCAATAACCGAGCCAGTCATTCCAGTGGTAGATTTTCAAAAATAGTCTTCTTGGTCTACAAATAGAAAATTGAAAATTTTTTGAACAAATTTCACGGTTAAAAGGGAATTTCCTCTGTTGTATATGACCTTTATGGGCTGCAACGATACACTAAGCCAAAATGCAATGCACATTGTCATATTTGTGTCATGATATGATGCGTATCACAATACATAGCTATATACATGTACATGAATGATATGTGCATTTTAAGTAAATAAGGCCATTTTGATGTTATATTTCGTATTACTTCTGAGCTGTAGTGTGTGAATTCTATGCTTTACAGTTATGGAATGTGTCTCATAATCATCAATTGACTGACAAACAGCTTCTCAGAATAAAGAATATGGCAGCGCTTCGTTTAAACAGGTACCATATATCTCAGATAAGTTAACATTTAACTTGTTAACTCTTTTATGATGAAGCCGGCCAAAACTTGAGGAATGTCCATTGGGAGGCCAAGTGAAGACTTTGAAAATTTACGACTTGAATGGCTGGCTCTGTAACTGAGCCAGCCATTCAAGTGGTTAATTTTCCAAAATAATATTCTCTTGGCCTGCAAATAGAGATTCAATAAGCACATATTTTGATATTTTCGACAAAATTCAGTCATTAAAAGGTTAATGGTCAACCCACTTGGTATAGATAGATAGATGGATGGATGGATAGATAGATGGATGGATAGATGGATGGATAGATAGATGGATGGATGGATGGATAGATAGATAGATAGATAGATAGATAGATAGATAGATGGATGGATGGATGGATTGCACATTTATTTAGCACGTAATGACATGAATGCATACTCTGTAGATGCGCTTTTCAATCTATCCCCTGCTGATACAGATATTGCTGCAAAAAATTGTTAGATGAGAAGAATGTTGAAATTAATGCCTTAAAATTCCAACATTATATTTTTCTTAGATATGGAAAAATTAAGTTATGATTGGGCTTTTGTAAAGTCAAGATAATAAAATGGTATGTGTTTATATGATAGATTATCTTCTCTATGGTGTGATCTGAGATTTGACCTGTCACTGAAGTATCTGATGTCATAATTAATTCCGTCACATGTAGATGACATCACAATCATAATGACACAGCTAAAATCATGAAAATTATAAAGTCTCACAAAGTATACTAATTGTATGTCTGATGAATTTATAATTTAATAAACATTTTGTTGAATATTTTAACTAATTTGAGTGGGAGCTGTTGCTGACTTGCTGTCATAGGTGGCAACATCCCCCAGTCAAATTAGTTTCAAAATATTCAACAGCTTAGCTTAGTCTATAACTACCTTTAAATTTGAACTCTGGCAATTTGCGTTTCAAAGTATCTAAATTGATTTCAACAAACGTAAAACATGGACAGAGCTTACAATGTAGCTAGAATTTAGCGGAAGCATCGCTAGAAATGTGTCCCTCCAAGGGTGATTGTTAGTAGACGGAAATTCAATACAGATGTACATTTTGGAAAGAATTTTGCTACAAACCTGTTAACAGCAAAATTGTTTCCAAAAGGAAGACAGTTGCCCTGCCAATCCCTAGTTAAGCTCCACGCACACCTCGCTCATGTTGAGATCGATAGATCCCCGAATGCCCTGACTATCAATTTCCGGGAAACTATACAGGTAAGTTGTTCAATATTTTGAAACTAATTTGACTGGGTGCTGATGCTGCCTATGGCGCCCAATCAAATTAGTTTCAAAATATTCAACATAATTTTTATTAAATAGTACAGACATAGAATTCGTACAACGTGTAGGATTATTAAGTGGTTGGGAAAGACTAAATCGACTGATTCATGCTGTAATTGATTCTACGTCATCCTATACGTCGCATAGTTGATTATGTATGATGTCATATGATAGATGGATAAGCTGGAAAGGTCAATTTTGTTGTAAATGTGTAATGTAACTTTGCTGTGTGCTTCAGATGTCCGGTACAGTATGTGATTGGGGAGTGGCAATTCTGTGATCTTACGTTGTATATGCGGCCACCAGTCTTTATACCCAGACCAGAAACTGAGGTATTTGCAATGTTCATTTTAGGAAAGATTATAGATTATAGACCCGTGATCCGAAGAGGGAAGAGAGCACTGCAGTCCAGTCAGTGTGTATGCATGCATGTGTGCTAGGCTTGCACGATTACATCACTAATTAAATTGAAAATGATGATTATTTTTTAATTTGTGAATTTATATTAAAAATTAAATAACCGTATGGTTATGAATAATTCTACTGTATAAAATATTTCAAAACCTACCTTTTAATTACTCTTTAATGCGAACGGTCACAAAGATTTACATTTTTCTCAGCGAATGCATGTCCATTTGCAGGCCATGAGAAGACTGTAACAATAATGGAGGCGGGGCAACTGAGTCTAATACAGGCACACCGGCGTACTCATCTTTTGTTTTCAATCGCTCCACCATAATCCTAGACCATCCAACCATTGATGGACACGGGCCTGGGTTTCAGCCCTGACATCTCAGAACCCAACATTGGTAATCTGTACTCGGATCTTCAAACTCTTCAGAAGATTATCATCCATTTTTTCACACCCGGCCCTCATCCACCTCACATCCTCCTCTCACAAACACGCATGCACACAGCAGCCCAATCACCAGCGCCGCCAAGTTTCCAAGATGTCATAGTCAGGACATTTGCAGTGAAAAAAACTGCGATGCCTCCACCCACGCTGGACGCACCATTCGAGGCTTTTTCAAAGCAGTACGGTATGAATTTGGCAAGAATATGCCACGCTGGGTTCCAATAAGTAACCTTGAGTGCCCTAAACAACAGGCACTCTTCAATCTCAAAGACAACCGTCTTATCATCAGCATAAAAAGGGCAGATAAGGGCCAAGCCACTGTGATACAAGATAGGGCAAATTATATAGCAGAAGCGCATCGTCAATTAGTGGACACACGCATTTATTTGAAAATGGCAATGAATCTAACAGAACACCATACTGAAATGGTGGAAAAACGTCTCGACCAATTGGTACATGTAAGAGACAATGAGGTAGACCAGCAAACTGCCACCAGGTTAATACCGGACCCACCCATCGCCGCCAGATTCTACCTTCTGCCCAAAATCCATAAACCCAGCAAAGATGGACTTACCCAGGGCAAACCCAATATGAGCAGTGTAGGTTGCTCCACTGAGCTAATTAGCAGCTTCGTGGATGAGCATATAAAAACGCACATTATCAAAATCACATCATATGTGAAAGACACTCATAACAGACTTCATCAATAAAGTGGAAGCCTTCGGCAAGACCAAGGAACAATCTCTTCTGGTCACCATGGATGTTACTTCTCTTTACACCAACATCCCCAATAAGGAAGGTCTACACGCAGTCACCAAATTCTGCCAATCTCATGGGCTCCCAGGCACACTCGGCATCAGAGGCGTACTAAATCCCCTCAAACTGGTGCTAGAGTTCAATAATTTTGAATTCATTGGCGAGCACTATCTACAAGTAGGAGGCATGGCCATGGGAAGTAAAGCTGCGTGTTCTTTCACATGCATCTTTATGGCGGATCTAGAAACAGAACTGCTCAGCACCGCCACCCACCGCCCGTCACTAGATACTGTATCAGATATATAAACGACATATTCATGATCTGGGAGTATGGAAAACCTGCCCTAGATGACTTCGTGTTCCATATGAACTCATCACACGGCTACATCAAGTTCACCATGGAATGGTGTTCAGCACAGGTGTCCTTTTTGGACACTAGTGATCCAAACAGAGGCAAGGGACATTATCTTTGATCTCTATACCAAACCCACGGACACCCGTGGCTACCACTACTATGACTCAGTGCACCATTCTTCCAGTAAGGATGCCAGCCCATATGGCCAATTTGTACATCTTAGACGCATCTGCATGCATCTAAAAAGACTACGACCACAACAGTCTCCTGCAACGATATTTTGAGAATAGAGAATACCCCCATAAACATCATCACCACAGCAAGAGCGAAGGCCAGGCAACAGGCCAGGCAAACCCTACTGCACCCAGTACCACGGCCCCAACACCAAACCAAAACACAAGAGGCCCTCTTCATCTGTGAATTCACATGTACAGGGATTATCCTCAAAAGAACCATTAACAAATACTGGCCAATCTTGGAAGCCAGCAACGGGTGCAGAATAGCTTTCCCTGAAAAACTACTTCAGATTCAGGAAGAATAAAACTATCAAAGACACCGTAGTCAGAGCAAAACTGCACCCGCTTACAGCACCACCAAGGGAAACACACAGAAACCCATACAAGGTCTTTCCAACCAAGAATTGCAATATTTGTAATCATATGGACAAAAACTGTTTCTTCACCAGCACCGACACTAAACTCAGCTACCCTGCCAACATCATAGGCAACTGCCAAACCAGAAACATCGTTTATCTCAGCAGTGTGATCTATGCCACAAACAGTAGGTGGGAGAGACTATGAGCACATTCAAAACATGCATACAAGTCTTAGAGCATCTACGCTCCATCACCAACCCATACCGGAGTGAGAGATACGACACACCGGTATCCAGGCATTTCAACAAGAAACAGCATTCTAGAAATAATATGCGCTTCAGAACCATCCAAGTCCTCAATCAGACCCGAATGACAGTAACTCCACCATATGGAGAAGGCGGAAAGAGAGCGGCAGCCACTGGATCCATCAAGTCCACACCATGGAGCCAACAGACATCGACCAGGGAGGTTAATGGCCACAACTTCCCGGCCCTAGGCACAACATAAGCCGCTAAGCCAGCAGGTAGTTAGTGACATTTTCAGTTGAAAGGAAGGCCACAAATGTACTCATTTTTAAGTCTACTAATTAGATTTTTTGCTGACCACTCTACAATATCACAATGAACATTGTCATCATATGGACCTATGATGTCACGAGAATCACCATCACTACCAATCATGCCAATACATGTGTATTTCCCATAATACACACAGAAGTCAATAATACAAGTTTATTCTCAATTAATATTCTACAATAGACGAATGAAGAATCACATCTGCGCGATCTGCCAGATGAGCTATACCAGAAGGAGCTCATTAATCCGGCACAAAGTCTCCAAGCATTCCACCGTCCCACTGTGGACATGCGAGGCTTCTCTGAAAGCTTTTACCAGACTAGACCACCTGGGCAAACACCTCCGCCGCTGCCATAGCATGAAGGATGCAGCAATTACAAGTATACTGGCAAGAGCCATCACAATAGGTAGCAGAATTGTCAACACGCCAGAACCACTCCTTAAAACAAGGAGCGATAGGTATGTCAAAAACCACCCACCGGTAAAAACACTCGTGCGGAAAACCAAGTAAAAAATTATCGAGCAGCATACGGGAAGCCTTTGCTCGTTATCCAAAGGGATTCAAAATCCCTAGAAATACTGCTGCCCAGCTGGCCACACTGGGAAACCAGACTGAGCCTAATGACATCCTTTCCAGTCTTATGTTTCCTTCCTGAAGCCTTCAATGTGTCGCAGCTTGTAGATGCTGGTTGTGAAACTATTGCACCGCCGACACAAGGTATGTATAACACGGCTTCAGCACCATCAGTACACACCCCAGCACAGAAGCAAATGTCACCTCCACCTCGTCCGGCTTTAACAAGAATCAGTGAAGTCTATTTAGTGCTTTTCGGCAGCAAGTCACCAACTTCCGCTTCACCAGATCCAGAAGCACCATCATGCAGGTACCAGGGTACAACACCAACACGGAACGGTTCCAGCAGCAGTCTGTTCGGCTCAATATCGGACACCAGCTCGGATGCCTCTTTGAATGCCTCTGACACTTCCATCACAGATCCTGATGCCGAAGCCCTCATCAGAACTGACTGTGTCACACTTGTTTAATTTAGACTGCTTACAGTGTTTTTTAGTCATTTTAGCCAAAAACAATCATGACCCACTTTGGGACAGAGTGATAACCACCATGCGCCAACAAAGCAGGCATCTTCCAGGGCTGAGTTTCTGAAGACACTACAAAAACTTTCTAAAAATTTCTGTGTTTTTCCATATGAACTGTTCATTCACATCTGCTTATATATATTAATCCAATTGTTATACAATAGTCTCTCCTCACCACTGTTGTAGATTAAAGCATTAAGCAATAGCACAAACAGTTCTTTTCTCTCATTACTTCATCGTCCTGAACCACGGTTCAACACACATCATACCCTGGGCCCCACACAAACCAGGTTCAAGCAGACATCACCACTGCGCCTCAGATGAGTTCTACACTAGAACTAAACACCAGGAAATCTGGATCATATACACAGTGATTTGTGATGTTACAACTTCAATCTTTATACATCAATCTAGTTCCATAAGATAGTAAAACATTCTCAGTTATTCACACTGAATAAACGGAAGCGAGCAAAAACTCGTCTATCTTAAATTTTCTTAATTTTTTGCTTGCACCGTCAAAATATGGGTAGCACCGCCTAAAATTTCTGCACCGCCAAAAAACATGCCAACGCCAAAAATGTACATTGCACCGTCAACAAATTGTTGCACCGCCAAAACACCTTTTGCACCACCAAAACATTTTTAGCACCACGAAAACATGGTGCGGCGCCAGAAATTCACCATGCACCGCCAAAAACATTGCACCGCCAAATAATTCTGCATCGCAAAACATGGTGCACCGTTAAAAAAGTGCACCGCCAAAATGGAGTTTTCTAGCACAGGCAAAAATGGTACAAACATGCCCATATTTGGGCCTGTCCAACCCCACTTCCGGTCCACAAGTGAGAGAGTATAAAAGGAGCCGATGCACAGTGCTCTATAATAATATAATAATAATATCTTTATTTATAGAGGGTACAGTAAACTCGATCAGTACAAATAACTGTTCTTCCCTGAGGCCCTCAACTATTTACAGTTTGAATATTTACAATCAGATACATAAACTATCTATACAAGAGTATGATACAGGTATATACAACAACTAGACGATGTACATTACATGTTCCCCCACCCACGCACCCACCGAGGGCATGTCATCAGGAGTTGACATAACAAATTTGAAATAAATCCATCAATTATAACGGAAGTTATTAAGCATAAACCAAATGCCAAAAGCATAATCCTCCCCGCCCACCCATACCCGCTTTGAAAATAAAATAATAATAATACAGATACATTTGGGTGTGAGTTAGTATATAAAACAAATCCAAAAGTTTATACAGTAGTCTATGATAAAAGATGGACAACAATACAGAAAATTAAATAATATATTATCTGGCTACGTGGGCCCGAAGCTCGAATTTGAACGCTCCTAGTGAGGTTGCTTCACGTACATTAATGGGTAGGCTGTTCCAAATTTGTGTGCCATTAATGGGTAGGCTGTTCCAAATTTTTGTGCCCGTACAAGCAAAGCCATTCTTATAAATCTCAGTTTCAGACATGGGCATATATAGGTTAGAATTTGTTACAGATTTGAGTGACAGACTATGTACCTCTGATGTATATTTAAACATATCTCTTAGATACTGTGGTGTCTGGTCATTTAGAGACTTGTATACCATTGTTGCAGTGCTAATATATGTTAAATCAGAAAATGGAAGCCATTTTAATTGCTGAAACAGGTCTGCACTAGGTGTGTCTTTATTTGCATCAAGAATAAGTCTTGCTGCTCTTTTTTTAAGTTTCAGGAGTCTGTCAGATTCAGCTTTATGGCAGTTACCCCAAACGGTAAGACAGTAATTCAAGTGTGGAAGGATATAAGCATTATAATACATGATTCGACATTTTCGGTTCATTAATTTACTATTATTTCGCATGAAAGCTAATAGTCCAGCTATTTTTCTACATAAATTATCTATGTGTGTTTTCCATTTTAAATTACAATCAACAGTCACGCCTAAGAGTTTGAAGTTACTGACTTGTTCTAATGTGGCATTGTTTAGCTGGAGCATGATGTCAGTGTCTGATTCTATTTTACCGTGATTACATATGAATAAAGCTTTTGTTTTCTTGCTATTGATTAACATCTTATTCGCACTGCACCAATTAGCAACATCTAAGAGAGCATCCTGTAATGAAGTACCAAGTTCCTGAACACATTTCTTAGCAGTATGAATTGTTGTATCATCTGCATACATATTTAGGGTGTAATTAGTAGCAATAAGAGGTAAATCGTTGATAAATAGAACAAATAACAAGGGACCTAAAATAGAGCCTTGCGGAACACCGGAAACTATGTTTTTTGGATGAGACACCTTATTTCCAATGGCCACACATTGTCTACGATGAGTGAGATATGATTGTAACCAGCCAATGGCCTCAGAATTTAGTTGATAGATGGCAGCCTTTTTAAGTAAAAGGTCATGGTCCATTAAATCAAAAGCTTTTGTTAGGTCGATCATTATATTACCAACAGTGAGCTTGTCATTCAGAGCCTTTCGCCATTGTTCTACCAGGTTCAGCAAAGCAGTTTCACAGGAGTGTTTTGGCCTGAAACCTGACTGATAGGGAGACAGTAATTCATATTGTGTCAAGTAATCATAGAGTGCATTGTAAACATGACGTTCATATATTTTTGATATTACTGGAAGAATGGATATGGGTCTATAATTTTGTGCATCAGTCTTTAGATCAGACTTGTGTAATGGAAAGACTTTAGCCATCTTCCAGCAGTCTGGGAAGGTTGAGGTGCTGATGCTTAGATTTATTAACTGAGTTAACGATTGTGCAATAACTGAAGCCGAGAGTTTTAGGAAGTGAGCACTTATGTTATCAAGCCCTGTAGCCTTATTTGTATTGAGAGTAGATAGTTGTTTGAAAACAAAATCCATAGTAATATAAGGTATAAAGAATTCTGCAGTAGTAGGAAGTTTGCTCTCTACCACATTTTTTAATTTATTGAGATAATCAGATGAATTATGCATGATTGGCAGGTTAAGGTTTTTTGCGACATTAATAAATAAATTATTAAAATGTTCCGATATGTCAGAGCGGTTACTAATTAGTCTTCCATCTACAATTAAGTTATCAATTCCAGAAATATCATTATAATTAGGCTTGAGCATTTACATTACTTTCCATATTGCCTTTGGTGTGTCCTGGTGTTTTTCAAGCATTTGTTCAACGTTTTTGCATTTGGCTTTTGTTATAAGTCCATTAACTTTGTTTCGCCAATATCTATATTGTTCTCCATTTTGTTTTTGATATTCTGAGTCTCTCATTTTCATCGCATGCAAAATATCTTCATTTAGCCATTCAGGTTTTTGCAAGCGCTTTACTCTACGTTGTCGCATCGGAGCACATAAATTCAGTGTATCATGAAATAGTGAGTTCCAGTATTCAGCAGCTTGATTAGGGTCTGTAAATGTGGCTATATTATTCCATGGTTGTCTAGAAAGATAATATAGAAATAATTCCTCATTAAAATGCTTTGTTGATCTCTATGTGATTGTGTCATGGTGATATTTTATATTGCGTTTCTTACTCTTTATTGTTACACATATGGGGTAGTGATCACTGAGTGCTAATGTTGGTACATGTGAATTTGCTATATTTCTTTCATTAGTAACATAGATGTGATCGATAAGTCTGCTTGATGTTGCTGTAAGACGAGTAGGTTCTTTTACTATTTGCTTTAAAGAAAACTGATCAACAATATTCTGCCATTTTCCATTTTGGTCTTGTACAACGTCAATATTAAAATCTCCTAAAAGAGTTATATCTTTATTTTGAGAGTAGACTCGTTCAAACATGTCCTGAAATTCATGATACCGATGTACAGGTGAATCTGGAGGACGGTAGATAAATCCAAGTAAGTGTGATTTGCTACAAACGCATTGTGTCTCTATCCATATTGTTTCAACGTCATCTGATTCTAAATCCTTTCTTCTTAAGTATTGTATGTTATTTGAGATGTATACAAGAAACCCACCACCTTTGTTTTTAGTTCGATCTTTTCTTACTACCTGATAGCCACTAATTTGGATCATGTCTCGTCTGATATGAGGCATTAAAAATGTTTCAGATATCCCAAATATATCAATTTCTGAGTTGCATTAAAAAATTTCTGTTGATCCATTTTTGGTAGAATATGGTTAATATTTAAATGAATCACACTGAGGCCCTTCTTGGATAAGTTCAAAGACATGAATGACGATGTTTCATGATTGCTTGCATCAGTCATGTCAGTGGTACATCTGATTGGGATAATAGGAATTTTGAAGAAATCTGGATAATAAGGTGTCTCATGAGTGATTTGAGAGTTATACACGATATATGATAGGACATTGTTATAATGAAGAAAATTATCATCTAAATAATAATTTAAAGTTATATACATAAAGAAATTCTTTCGCTTTGTCAAAGTGTCATTAGTACCAACAACATGACAGTCGCCATCATCATTATGACAGTCATCATCATCATCATCATCATCATGACAATTATAATCATCATCATCATCATCATCAACACCACCATTATCCTCACAGCTATCATCACCACCACCCCCACCATCATCATTACCACCACTGATCCAAAGAGTTTCTCTAATTACAAGATTACATTGTTAGTAGCATCATAATGTGTCTGTTGTACATGGGTCTGCATGACATCACAGATTATCACTTTGTGAGACCTAAAAGTCTAAATGGTCTGAGTTGATGTTGTCTTCTTTTATACCCTCATCCATGGGAACCAGAATTGGGCTGCACTTTAACAAAATCTGAGCATGGTGGATTATGTTTTGGCATTGCACAACATTTTGGCGGTGAAGATGTTTAACCATTTTGATGGAGCCAGTTTGGCTATGCGCATTACTCGATGCTGTGCGCTGTAGTTTAGCAGGGCAGGTTTAGTGGTGCGACGCAGTTTTGTAGTGCACTTTTTGGTGATGCAAACTTGTTTGCTGATGCAGCACTTTTTAGTGATGTTGTTATAATTGGCATGATTTTTTTGGTTTTTGGAGTTGCAGCACATTTTTTACTTTGCAATGAAAAACTGAAGCCTAGTCATGTATAATGACCCTTACACGCACCACTACTTCTTGCTTCAGACTCATAGCATTTCATTCATCTGCAGAACTCATCAGAGGTGCAGATTCATCTAAGAGGTACAGATGTTTGTCCCATGTAATTTGTTGTGTGTGTGTGTGTGCGCGCTTGCGTGTGTGTAGCCCTAGGCATGCTGCGTTAACAGTCTATTCTAGGTGGGAAGCTGAGAGATATGGGTGTTGTTCCCACTTCCCAGTAATTTGTTAAGTGGTTTGAAATTGCGGGCCGAGAGGATGGAGAATGGTGTGAGAGGGCCCTCGGGCTTCTGAGTGCACTAGATGGGCTTTAGAATGAAATTGACTCATTTAGTGTTATTCATATATTGTTATTAGCTCACGTGGCCCAAGGGGCCAAGTGAGCTTATGCCATGGCGGCCATCCACCAGTCATATGTCGCCTGTCCATCAAGTCGCATCCCCTCATTTATGTTGTGACCGATTTCAACAAAATTTGGCTGGAGGGATCCTATGGTGGTAGGCTCCAGATATTATTTATTCAGAATTTTTATTGGTCATTTTTTTTGGTGGCCGTCTTGGATTTTCTGTAAATTTTCCAGAAATTTAAAACATTACTCATTCAATATAAATGGCCCGACTTCAGTGAAACTTGGGTGAACTAGGCTTGTATGATTTTTGCTTTGAAACATCGCGATCGATTTTATTAAAAGAATTGTGATTTTCGATTAAATCATAGGTCAAAATTCCCAAAAGTATAAACAGGGGTAACGTGACAAGTTACGAAAACTGGGACTTGGAATTTCTAGAAAATGTTGAAATAAATGATGCAAAAATAGCACGAAATTAGAACACAATTTCATGCGACCAATTCCTACATTTATGCTTAATGTATACCTTATATCCACATTCGTGGGAGTGAAATTATTAATTGGAACTGCCTAAATATTGCGTATAGTTTAATAAACATCCTTTATTTCATCAAAATTTGACATACAATGTCACGAGAAAAAATATAAATCGCGTGATGTATCAGCGTCCGCTTATAGCCTCCCTTTGTAGGACGAGTTTAGGTCATTACCCGAGTAACGCGAAGATGCTAATATTAGTACCTGGGGAGATACTGCGCAATCCACATACATAGGACAGTAGCTCAATCTAAAAATAGAGACGTGGCTTCTACGAGAATACACCTCTTAATGTATTGACTGGTCATCTTATTACATCATCACAACGAATAGGCTGTTACACAGACACCACTTCGGTGACCAGACATATCGGGACCCAGTCCAGCTCCGTAGTGGACTGTAAAAGTAACACTATAGATCGTGTTGATTTTGGTATCATCTTAACCTCTGTATCACTAGCTTGATACACACATTAAAATTGACTTGATCCATCCAGTGGTTTGTGTGATATCATCATCTACGCAACATCAGCAAATTCCAGACCTCATTTTGTGTGCGACAGATTCGAACAGATTTGAATTTAACGATGGATTCAGAGGGACTATTTTTCTGTTAACTACTTGTCATACAGACTACTATAGGATTTATATCATCTCGTTTTAGGTGAATTAATGTCCGGTATGAAGAGAGTAGTGCTCGTGTCCTTTTAAGTTAAAATTCTTTCTACCACCATATTCTGGTGGAAATCACTACGCCAATGGCTACGAGATACATACGAGATACTTTTCCCGATCTCGTATCGAAAATCTCGCGAGATACGAATGGACAGTAGCTTTGAGTAGCTACGAGAGTAACGTAGCACTCTGCAACTAAGTATATACTTGGTATTTCATGACCGACTCGGGGTCTGCAGCGAAAGGAAGGAAATTATATGGCGATTCTACAGAGTACTAGCTGGTTTTCTCAATGACAAAGGTATTACCTCGCTAATTGTTAGCTTGTTTATCGTAACGCTTTGTGTTGTGATTAGTAATTATTCGACATGTGCATGGCATGGCGGGATATAAACACAATGAACACAGGCGTGAATCGATTATAATTGTACTCATGTACTGATGAAATGCGACGGAAAAGTACACACTTCAGAATTTAAACAAACATGAAATCTTTGACAATTTTTCGATTTTTTCGGCAATTATATCGTAAAAATCACGATTTTAAAAATAAATCGAACTTCACGATTAAATCGAAAAATTGTGCACGCCTAGGGTGAACAAATTCTATGCTGGTAGGCTTCAACACTTCTAACGGGCATTCTGATTGGTCAATATTTCTGGTATATTTTCTGAAAATTTTGGGATATCATTTAAAGGCCTACTCCTCATCAACAACTTGACCGATTTCAAGTAAACACAGTTGGGAGGAGCCTATCGTGTGGTATGCTTCAGAACTTGCATACATAGTTTTGATTGGTCTATTTTTTTCGGAGGCCATCTTAAATTTTCTGGAAAATGGCGGGAAATCGTTTAAAGCGCTACTCCTCATTAACTGCTTGAGCAATTCCAACCAGACTTGACAGGAAGGATACTATTCTGGTAGGTTTCAGAACTTATATACAGAATTTGGATTGGTCAATTTTTCTGGCGGCAATCTTGGATTTTCTGAAAATATCTGGAAATCAGTTAAAATGATACTTCTCACCAACCGCTTGGACAATTTCAAGCAAACTGGTTTGGGAGGACCCTAGAATGGTATGCTTCAGAAGAGGTATGCATTGGTCTATTTTTTGCCGTCCATCTTGAATTTTCGGAAAAATGGTTGGAAATCGTTTACTCCTCATTAACAGCTTGTCCTAGTGGCCGTCTTGTTCTCCAAAATGACATCTCAGGAACTGCTGTATGGATCAGTCTGAAACTCGTTATTCCCACGTTTTAAAAAAATCTTGGTTTATTGTAATCATCTCTGTCTGTCCATCCATTCATCACGCTACCTCAAACCATTGGGTGGAATTCAACCAAATTTGGTATGTGGGTTACCCATATGATTCCGCTTTGCAAGACAATATTTACATTTGTCTCTGGCCCAGGGGGGGGGGGCCCTGGGCAGGGGTGAAAAGGTCAAATCACTTGTATTGCAACTCCTCTGAAACCGTTAGATGGAACTCAACCACATTTGATATGTGAGTTACCCATATGATTGCGGAGTGCAAGAGGCCAGTTACAGGGTACAGGTAAAAAAGATCAAATTTTAGCCTGCGGAAATTGATTGTAACACATCTCCTCCAAAACCGTTGGACAAAATTCAACCAAATTTGGTATGCGAGTTACCCATATCAGTGGAGTACAGGAGCACATTTGTATTTGGCCACACACACACACACACACACACACACACACACACACACACACACACACCCATGGGTGGATGGGGGATTGGGGTTAAAATGTAAAAAAAATGGATTGTAAGACAGCGCCAATGAAACCGCTGTACAGAATACAACAAAACTTGGTATGGGAGTTACCCATATCAATGTGGAGTGGATGAGCACATTTACATTTGGCCCCGCCTCCTTTGGCAGAACAGTTAATCAAAAACTTAAGCTTGGTACATAAGTTCAAGACCTGGGGGCGGAGACAAATGTAAATATTGTCTTGCTAAGTCTAGTGGTATAGATAGCTTTTGGTTGGCAGGGAGCAATTGACAACAATACTTTCTGACAGCACATAATTTGTTTTTATATGGATACAGGCTTTTGGAATGGACAAGCACACACATTTTCCGACAAAATATTTGGTGGGGGTGCCGTTGCCCCCCCCCCCCCCCCCGGCCATTCCTCCCCCCCCCCCTCGATCTATGCCACTGGCTAAGTGGAATCATATGGGTAACACACATGCTAAATTTGGTTGAATTCCACCCAACAATTTGGGAGGAGATAGCGTGACCGATGGACAGACAGATGGATGGAAGTGATTACAATATCCCCGATGTTTTTTTAAAATGGGATAATAATGTGAGATACCAGTATTGGCTGATTTATGCAGGTGATACTAAATGGTCACTGTGTCCTCATGTAGGTGAATGATGATGATCCTTTCCCAGACTGCGTTGGGGGTAGGGGGTGCATAATTCATGAATCCATGTCCTCAGGCAATCATATGACATCATAATCAACTACTCGACATGCATGCTGACGTCATAATCATGACATCATGAGTGATTCGATTAAGCCCGTCTTTAACACTGAATAGTCCGACACATACGAATTGTATGTTTTTGCTATTTAATAAACATGCTGTTGAATATTTTGAAACTAATTTGACTGGGCGCTGTTGCTGCCATAGGCCACCGACTCAAATTAGTTTCAAAATATTCAACAGCTTACCTGTATAGGTTTCTGGAAATTAATAGTCAGGGAATTCAGAGATCCATCGATCCCAACACTGCTCTATGCTGTGGACATGTTTGAAGTAGCATGTTTTTTAGAGTAGGTTCATCATGACTATGGTTGCAATTGTACCACATTAATGAATGTGGTAAAATTTCAAAAATGGTTTTGTCCTGCATATTGAATCCATAAGAAACGATTTTAACTTCTTTTTTTTCTTACAAATATTGACCACTCAAGATGAAATTAACGCTTAACTCCCAAATTTATTCAAGAAAGTTTCAATTTTCTCATAGAAAATGTCCATTTGCAGACCAAGAGAAGAGTATATTTTTTAATTTACAACTGGAATGACTGGCCCGGTTATCGAGCCAGTCATTCCAGTGGTAAATTTTCAAAAATAGTCTTCTTTTGGTCTGCAAATGGGCATTTCTCAAGACCACTGCAGAAGCCGTTTTTGGCTGATATGAGTGTTAACGGGTTAATGACCATTGTACATGTAGCAGGAACTGAAGATATATGTAGTCAAGCATTACTTCTTTCAAACATGGTATTCCTCGACAACAATGAGGTTGCGTCTGCCATTCTAGTCAAATTAGTTTTGAAATATTCAACAATTGGAGCTAAATATTCAAATTCGTCAAAACATGGGCTGTATGCTTGAAACGATTACCCCCTGTTGTGTGAACTTACATTTATAACCATTTAAAGGTCAAACCAGCCACAAAGCGTCTGCAGTGGTCTTGAGGAATGTAGACTTGAAGGCCAAGAGAGGACTGTTTTTGACAAATTGGACTGGCTCATCATTTCACTGGTAAATTTTCAAAGATATGTTTCTCTTGGCCTGCAAATGGGCACTGACTAAGCAAGAAATGCTGATTTTCTTGACCATTAACCTCTGCAGTAACAGGTATTCAAGTAGTCAATTTACAAAAATAGTCTGTTCTCGATCTTCAAATGAAAATTCACTGAGAAAGGATTACAATTCTCATGAGAAATGTGAACCATTAACCCTTTCATGATGGAACCGGTCCAAACCAGCCTCTGTCATGTCTGTAGTGGGATTGAGGAATATCCATTTGCAGGACAAGAAAAGACTATGTTACCGCGGGAATGACTAGCTCGATAACCAAGCCAATCATTCCAGTGGTAACTTTTCTAAAATAATCTTATGTTGACCTGCAAATGGACGTTAAGTAAGGAAATATTGTGATTTTTAGAACAAATTTCGGCATTAACGGGTTAAAGGGTTAATTAATATAATTATCATATTGTGTGCTTTGAGGAATAACTTTGATGTTACATTTGCACATCAGGAGCTAGTAAACCATGTCTCTGATGAAGTTACTGAGATGGATGCCGCAGATGTCAATGTACTTGATCTATGCTGTGGGTCTGGAGCTGTTGGCATTTCCCTCACACACAAACATCCCAATGTCAGGTGAGTAAATTAAAGAAAAACTGATATTTTTCATGCCATCGAAGAAAGAAATAAAGTTTTTAACATTTTAACCCGCAAATTTGTTTTAAAATATTTCAATTTTCTCATATACAATGCCCATTGGCAGACCAAGAGAATACTATTTTTGAAATTTTATCACTGGAATGTCTTTCCGGTGATAAATTTTCAAAAATAGTCTTCTCGTGGTCTGTATATGGACATTTCTCAAGAGCACTGCAGAAGCTGCTTTTGGCTGATATGAGTGTTACTGTTTAATCCACAAATTAGTTTAAGAAAGTCAATTTTTGTATAGAAAATGTCAATGGGCAGATTATTTTTTTAAATTTATTTCTGGAAATGGAAAGGTCAGGAAATCAGTTAAAAGACTTCTTATTAACCGCTTGTGTGATTTCACCCAACATTGGCTGAAAGGAATCTATGGTCATAGGCCTCCGAACTTAAAACGCTACTCCGTATTAACAGTATGGTCGATTACTATCACACTTGGCTGGAAGCACCCTATGGTAGTAGCTTTCAGTTCTTGTATAGCCTGCATAATAATGATTGGCCCATTTTCTCGTCGGCCTTGGATTTAAAAAAAATCTTTGAGAACCGAGTTAAAAGAATACTCCTCATTAACCAGTTGGCTAATTTAAACCACATGTGGCACGAAGGACCCTATTATGGTAGGCTTGAGAACATACATACTAAATTTTGTTTGGTCAATTTTATGGCAGCCATCTTTGATTTTCTGAAAATTTTATGGAAATCACTTAAAAGATTTATTTGCAATGATCTCACTGACAGATTTTTCTTTTGAACGACATGCCATTGGGTCTCTTTTTTCAGAGTGTTTCAATGACATTTATCATCATATTTCGTGAATACTAGTACATTTAACAACAATTTCTCAATAACAAAAAAGCCAAATACGTAATCTCTGGGAGGCAACGTGGCTGGTACATAAGTAACTGGGGCAGCAGTGTGCGTGTAGATATAGATTGTTTTTAACTTATACTACTTCTAACGCACGACTTGAGTGAGAAATAAAATGATATGTAGGCCTAGTGGTTTAACGGACCTTTCCTGTTTATCCATCCATCATATAACATCATAATCAACTACGTGATGTGTAGGATGATGTCATAATCAATGACATCATGAATGACATAGGTAAGTACATCACGAACGATTAATTGAAGACAGACTAAGCGTTGTACATAGGCAGCAACTGCACCCAGTCAAATTAGTTTCAAAATATTCAACAGCTTACCTGTATAGTTTTCTGGAAATTGGTAATCAGGGAGTTCAGAGATCGATCGATCCCAACATGAGCGAGGTGTGTGTGGAGCTTAGCTAGAGATGGGCGGGGCATAGCTAAAACTGGAAAGGTCATTAAGGTCTATTAATGCTATGAAATGGATTATAAGCAGGCTTATGTGACAAACAAGTCTACTGCCACTGTCCTTACTCATTTAACCATAAAATATCTTCAAGAAAGTTTCAATTTTCTCAGAAGAAAATGTCCATTTGCAGACCAAGAGAAGACTATTTTTGAAAATTTACGACAAATGACTGGCTTAGTTAGTGAGCCAGTTATTCTAGTGGTAAATTTTCAAAAAATAGTCTTCTCTTGGTTTGCAAATGGACATTTTCCAAGACCACTGCAGAAGCTGTTTTTGGCCCGCATGCGTGTGAAAGGGTTACAATATATCATCTTTCACAATTCGCGTAGAGTTGATGCGTAGGCCTAAATTTTTAAACGTTAACCAGGTGAGTCTTCTTCAATCCCGAAAATTTATTGTGCGACACAACGATCTTGTTATTGATTTGTCCTAAAATAATTTAAAAAATTTTCTTTGCTATAAATCTAGGTGCGTGTCTGTGGACAAGAGTCAAGAAGCCTGTGACCTGACAGTACATAACGCCAGACATATAGGCGTGGCAGACAGAGTAACTGTTAGAAATATATCCATTGGTGATGCTGGTAATTGTTCTTTGTTGTTCTTACTGCCTCAATGTGTATGTTTAGCCTGTAACTCTCTGCCTGCTGAGTTTCTGTGGACTACATTTCCCTTGGTGTTTAAAGCGATGCTAATCTCATCTCAAATATTGTATTGGACCGATAGCTTATGGTTCATAGATTCCATATCTTTCATATCCTGTCACACCACAATTATCTACATTGTAATATCGCGTATATGTTGAACAAGAATCGCCGACATTTTGTCTACTCAATCGAGTGTGCATGATGTCATGTAAGTGCCAATGCATTACATTATTTATTATGTAAAAATCATCTTGTTGAAGATTTTGAAACTAATTTGACTAATTTTCCAGTCAAATTAGTTTTAAAATATACATCAGCATACATGTATGGTTACTTTTATATCGCATTGTCAAACTATGTGTGGAACCGCTATGACTAAGCATATAGACCTAGGCAGATATGCTAGTTTTTTTCTGATGGGTTGAAAAGTAAAACATGACAGCCATCATAGGCTGTAGAAATGTATCAACATTTAGCTGCTCAAACCTGAAGATCTTTCTGTAGCGGCATGATAGCAAGCTTAATGTTCTATGTATAGTTTATGAGCAGTGTGTTTGATCACTTGAATAACTGTTATGATATGTAGTTAGTTCTCCTTTAACTCTGAACCTTTTTATTTATAACAATTTTTGAATTTTTATTGAATTTTGAATGGATATTTTGAAATATTTCAATTTGAAATTTTTCAATTTATATTGGAAAACTGAATGGATAATTTTAAAACAATTTGACTGAGAGTTTTGTTGGTGGTTAAACCACCAAACTCAGTCAAATTGTTTTCAAAATATTCAACAGGTCCAGAGTTATTGTCCATTGAAATTATTAGCTTGTGACTTGCAGCAGCAAGACAGTAAATGGTCAGGTTTAGTAAAAAAAGATTTTTTGCTTAGCGATTGTCCATTTACAGGCTAACAGAACACTTTTTATACGCCAGCGTAAGCGTGGTCTTATTATGTGATGGACCTACACTCACAATTTTTTTCCAGCAGATGTGTTAGGGATAGACGAAGTGCAATGATTTCGTTTCGGCAAAATCCGGCCATATTTACCTGAGTTAGCTCCCCCTGAAAAGCTAAAATTTGTCAAAATTTTCTTGTTCAGAGCAGATCTCAAAGAGTTTTGAACCTATACTCACAATTTGTTTTCAGCAGATGTGTTAGGGATAAACTTAGTGCAATAATTTCGTTTCGGCAAAATCTGCCCATATATGCCCGTGTTATCTCCCCTGAAAAGCTCAAATTTGTCAAAATTTTCTTGTCAGCCATCTCTCGAAGAGTTTTAAACCTACTCACAATTTCTTTTTCAGTAGATGTGTTAGGGATGGACTAAGTGTCATGATTTCGTTTTGGCAAAATCCACCCATATTCACCAGAGTTATCTCCCTTGAAAAGCTTAAATTCATCAAAATTTACTTGTCCATTCCAGATCTCGAAGAGTTTTGAACCTACACTCACAACTTTTTGTTCAGCAGATGTTTTAGGGATAGACAGTGTCATTTAGCAAAGACAAACTGTTCACATTTAGCATTCCTCAAACAAGTATGCCTGCGGGCATATGTTGAGTTTCACTAAAACTCTTGTTGAAATTACCTTTTGAATTTGTTGGTGGCTAAACCTCCAAACTTTCAGTCAAATTGTTTTCAAAATATCCAACAGGTCCAGAGTTATTGTCCATTGAAATTATTAACTTGTGGCTTGCAGCAGCGAGACAGTAAATGGTCAGGATTAGTAAAAAAAAAGTGTCACCTCAATTATCGAGCCAGTCATACTAGTGATAAATTTTCAAAACACTCGTCGATTGACCTGTAAATGAACATTCCGGTTTTGTCCAGATTGAGTATTAAATCCACCAATGGCATTTTAGCTTTTTATCATGCCGGCAACAAAAGATATTATTCAGGCTCTAGTAGCTAAATGTTAATACATTTCTGCAGCCTATGATGGCTGTCATGATTTACTTTTCAACCAATAAGAACAAACCGTGTCTGGCTCGTTGTAGACGCTCAGTCATAGAAGTGCCAGCTATACTTTGGCAATGTGGTATAAAAGGGCAGCAACAACTGCCAATCAAATTAGTTTCAAAACATTCAACGAGATGAGTATTACATAATAAAGAATGTAATGCATTGGCACTTACATGACATCACACACTATCGCTTGAGGAGACACAATGGTGGAGATCACTGTTCAACATTTACGCGATCTTACAAGGCTGATAATTGTGATACGGATAAGGGAATGTGACAGGATACGAATGATATGGAATCTATACACCATAATCTATAGGTGCAATACATCATTTCATATAAGATTAGCATCCCTTTAAAATTTTAAGACTGAACCTAACATAGATTTTGATGAACTCAGAAATGATATATCAACTCAAGTTAAACAGCGCAATGAGCCATGCTGTTCAGAGTACTTTGTGTGTTTTTGTCTCACCGGCGTGAGCAGAAAGCAAGATGTAATTATAACTATTTCCATCGTGAACTCTGGTGTCCATATTAGTAGTTTTGGTTAAGGTTTTTCGTAAAATTGTGATTTCTCAATAATAGGTCATCGGATTTCAAATTTCAATGAAACTACAGATGTGTTGTATCCCACACAGGGATTCAGTCCTCATCAACACTAGTTTGAATTTTGAGAACTTGCTATTTTTGTCTCACCTGCGAAGCAGAAAGCGAGACATAGGTATCACTAATTCCGGCGGCGGCAGCCGTCATTTGTGCAGTTTTGGTTACGGTCTTTTAATCAACTTATTTTTCAACACTGGCAAATCCGATTGCAATGAAACTTTGCAGAAGTGATCTATACTATACAGGGATGTGATCTACATAACAACAGATATAATTTTGGGGCATTTTAACTATTTTTTTCACGGTTTTGGACTTTGACTTTTTTCATGTGTTTTGCCAGTGCAGTTTTCGTTAACGTTTTTTAAGCAACTTATTTTTCAACACTGGCTCATCTGATCTCAATGAAACTACAGAAGTGATCTATGCTATACAGGGATGTGATCTACAAACAATGGATTTAATTTGGGGGCATTTTAGTTATTTTTTTCATGGTTTTTGGACACCAGATATCAACAAAATTGTACAGCAGAGTTATATACTATGCAAGAAGTACTGTCTGCATCATTACTAGTTTCATTTGGAAAAAAATTTCAAGATCAGACTATCTGCAGCTTGGTAAAACATGTCCATGTTTGATTGGTTACACTTGTTTGTTGGTGCATTACTGAAAATGTGTATTACAAACCATGCCAAGTTTGCTTTACCAATCAACACTATCCATGCCTTTACAGGCGAGACATTGTACGCTTCAGCGTTCTTGTTTGTACTTAAAATTTAATTGGTGGGTATGATTGGGTATGCATTGACCTCATTCAACATCCAGATTACTGCGGCCAGAGTTTTATTCTGAGAAGTCTACATAGTTCCTGATTTTTAACCATCTCACTGCTGCAAGCCACCAGACAATAATTTCAATGAGTTATAACTCTGGATCTGAATATTTTAAAACAATTTGACTGAAAGTTGTTGGTGTCTTAGCGACAAACATCTTTCAGTCAAATTGTTTTCAAAATATTTTGTAGGTTCAGAGATATAACCCCTGGAATATGTCGTCTGTAAAAACTCAGCAGTCAGACAGATAAGAAATACTTGGGTACATACATATGTGTGTAATTGCCTCGACAGTGCATATAATAAATTTGCCATAATGCCAAATCCACTATGGAAGCTAGTCGAACACCCAGTTCAATCGAATAGCCTGATTAACTGTTATCACAAATCCCCACGCTTTCACAAAGTTTGACTTTTTTGCCTTACTGCCTGGAGACGCAGCCCAAAATAAATGCGATTTCGTAATCTGCAATGTAGCAAATCACATAGCAAATTTCTTTGAATTCCACCAAATGGTTTTCAGAGGAGATATCCAGACTGGCAGACAGAGGGAAGAAGATGATTACAATATCAAAAGTTTTTTCCCAAAACGTGATAACCAGTTGCTATAGAGTACCTCTGCAATGGCTTGTTCAATGGATGAATACAGTCTTAGCCCTGCCCTGCTCATTCCTAGCCAAGCTCCGCTCACGCTTTGCCGGTGTTTGGAACGATCGAACCCTGAACTGCTCGACTCAATTTAACTTTACAGGTAAGCTGTTGAATATTTCAAAGCTAATTTGACTGGGTGCTGTTGCTGCAGTGCCCAGTGAAATTAGTTTTAAAATATTCAACAGAGTGCTTATTAAATAGTAAAGACATACAATTTGTAAAACTTGACAGACTATTAATTATTATGACAGACTTAGATATGCAATTTATGACACATTTGGTTGTGACATCAGCCTACTTGTGACGTAATTGTTTATGACATCATATATATGACTGACAGACTGGATTCCTCTATTGATCTGACAATTCACAGACATATGCATCACTGTATGGCAAGGAATGTTATACTTAATGAAACACAGTGTTTACATATATCCATCCATCATATGATATTATCAATTATGGGACGTGTAGGATGACATCATAATCAATGACATTACGAATGACGTAGATAAGTACATCACGAACGCATAAGCGTTGTACGAATTGTATGTCTGCTATTTAATAGAGATGTTGTTGAATATTTTGAAAATAACTTGACTGAGCGCTGTCAGCTTACATGTGCAGTTTTCTGGAAATTTATAGTCATGGAGTTTAGAGATCGATCGATCCCAACATGATGGAGGTTAGCTAGAGATGGGCGTGGCATATAGAGATGTGCGGGGCATAGCTAAAACTGGAATCCTCCATTCACACACTAGTCTAGGCACACACTAGTCTAGGCAACAACAGCTCCCAGTCAAATCAGTTTCAAAATCTTCAACAGTATATTCTGTACATCATAAAGAATTTGTCATTTCACATATGTGAGGGTTAAAGTGTGAACATAATTTAGATATAGTGATTAGTATGCATGTTCTTTTCCTTGTAGGCTGGTACCAGCAGTTATCTGAGTACAGTCCCTTTGATCTGATTGTCAGCAATCCACCGTATGTGAATTCCAAGGAAATGGAAGATCTCCAAGATGAGATATCAAGGTCAGTGAATTTAAAACTCTTAGTGAATATTTTCTCATGTCAACCCTTTAACTGACTGTTGAGTTTTTGCAGACGACATTCCAGGGGTTGTATCTCTGGACTTGCCAAATATTCTGAAAACAATTTGACTGAAAGTTGTTGGTTGCTAAGCCACCAACAACTTTCAGTCAAATTGCTTTCAAAATATTCAGCAAGTCCAGAGTTTCTGCTCGTTGAAATTATTTTCTGGTGACTTGCAGGAGCGAGCCGGATAATGGCAAAGACTTGTCAAGAATGGTCATAATCTTTGCTCAGTAAATTCCCATTTTAGGCCAAAGGAATGTATGTAGCAACAGCTACCATTCAATTTAATTTCAAAATATTCAACAAAATATTGTTTGCATCATAAAGAATTTGTCGCTTTTCGACTGTGAAAGTTAAAGGTGGTTAACCTTGAAGTTTAAGATACTGAGGAATTTTACGGGTAAGCTGTTTACTATTTTTAGGGGCATAGTGGCCGAGTGGTTAGGAGCGAGTGGTGATAACTCAAAGATTGGCAGTTCCCCTCCTGGCGTGTTGTGTCCTTGAGCAAGGTTTTGTATTGCTCCAGTCTATCTAGCTGAAAATAGGTACCTGTGAGGGCAGTGTAGGTAATGTGATGCACAGCTTGCAGTGCAACCGAGTTGAAGGCTCCCTACTCCCTAAAGAAGAACAGGCCCAATGACGAGGAGTAAGAGATGTAAATTCGCCGAGCACTTCGGTGAAAGCGAGACTGTAAAATGTAAACTTACTTACTTTCCATTTTAAAAATAATTTAATTGGAAGATGTTGCTACAGAAGTAACAGAAATTCAAAGATAATATCTACCCTCCCGTGTGTGTGTGTGCGTGTTTGTGCATGCGCGTACGTGCATGCACATTTATGTTTGTGTGTCGTGTCCGGATCAGTATTTCAAAAACTTCTACTGATCTGTTGAACTAAAGGATCATACCGCAAAAGACGATTCCCAGACTTTGAGTGTGATAAAAAATTTTAAAACCAGGGTGGCTGAAATTGCTTGTCATTATTACCTCAAAATTTATCACTAGTTTCCGAAATTTGGTTGTGATAGAAAAATTTGTGACGGGTGAGGTTCTGCAATTTTGATACATGTAGCTCCTGTTTTGTTTACATTTCATCGTGGTGGTTAATGGGTCTGTCATTTTGTTTGTTGTTTAGGACTTTTGCTCCCTGAATTGGGGAGAATATAGTCACCGCTTTCTGCAGTCTGTCCATTCATCTGTTCACCACCCCCCCCCCCCACATGTTTCTGTGGGCCATAGTTTCAAGACTCTTTCATATATATTCACCAAAACTTGTGTGTCAATGCATCTTAAGGAGAAGTTATACAATGTATGAAAGGTAGGTCAGCCTGACCTACTGTTCGCAGTTCACTGAATGTCAAAGATTTTTTATGCTCCCCGAAAAAATATATAGTCGGCGCTTTGTCCGTCCGTTCACCATATATAAGTTTGTCTGGGGCATAGTTTCAAGACCTTTTCACATATGGTCACCAAACTTGGTATGTGGGTGCATCGTAGGGAGGTGTGCGGAGTATGAAAAGTAGGTCAAAAGTATGTCATGCTGGTCTACTTTTCATGGTCGACTGAATATCACAGAAAATGTTTGACCGCCTGTAGTTTCAAGACTTTTGCACATATGGTCACCAATCTTGTTTGTCTAGCTGTAGTTTCAAGAGTTTTTGGTGTAGTAAAATTAAACTTGGATGCCTTTATATCCACTATGACTATATTAAGGTGTGCTGCATATGAAAGATAGGTCAGCATGACCTACATTTCATGGTCCATTGAACATCACAGAAAATGTTTGACCGGCTGTAGTTTCAAGAGGTTTTAGTATATGGGAAGTCGGTGACTAAACTTGGTGTATGGATGCATTATACTCTGTAAGTGTGTTGTGTATGAAAAGTTGGTCAGCATAACCTACTTTTCACAATTTACTGAACATTACAGAAAATTTAGTTTGGCATGTAGTTTCAATAGTCTGGTATATGTAAATGGATGAGTTATCCTTCTTGAGTGTGCTAACTAGTCTATGAAAGAGTTTCCTCCCTTACACTGCAACGTCATGAGCCTTATCAATCTATCAGCTATATATATAGGCTAAGCATGTGAATAAAAGCCAGTCTCAGTATCCACCATATTGGAGTCAAGTTGTTATTTTACAGTATACAGGAACTAAACTTGGTATATGGATACATTATACGTACTGTGAACGTGTGGCATATCAGAGGGTGTTCATAAAATGATGGACCTTTATTTTCGACATCAATTTTTATGCAATACATTATTAGCTCACCTGGCCAGAATGGCCAAGTGAGCTTATGCTGTGGCGACTGTCCGGCGTCTGTCTGTCCGTCCGTCAACTTTTTCTTTAAATGACTTCTCAAGAACTGCTGGGCTAATTTCAATCATATTTGGCAGGAAGCATCCTTAGGGCATACAGATCTAAGTTTGTTCAAAGGAAGTCGATCGGCCAATTTTGCCTGTGGTCATCTTGGATTTTGGCCGATTTTTAGAAACCTCTTTAAAAATCTTCTCTGAAACCACTTGGTGGATCGATTCAAAACTCACGAAATATATAGGGCAAGAGCTGAACCAAGTTTGTTCGAAGGAACTTGATTGGCCAAATGGTTCGGTGGCCATCTTGGATGACCTAATTTTCGTGAAAACGACTTCTGCAGAACTGCTGAATGGATCGGGCTGAAATTTTGCGAATATGATTATGGACTAAGGACCATTAAAGTTTGTTCATGGGAAGTTGATAAGTAAAAAACATGGCCGCCGTGGACCAGTAAAATTTTAGCGTTTGGCTGCCGTATTCAATTTTTGGATTTGATGGATTTGGAAGCCGAAATTGGTTTTCTTAACTCAGCTTACTTGTCAGTTATCTGTCGTATAGCAATGACCCCGTCCATCTTCTGTATGTCCGCCCATCCATCTGTCTGTGTGTCACCAACAATGGCGGCTCATTTTGTTATTTCTTGACGGATTAACACCAAACTTGGTCACAAGGTTAATGTTGGTGTTTAATATCTGGGTAGTGAAAATGAAACTGATAGGACATCAAATGCCAGAGTTATCACCCCTTAAGCATTTGCAGTCTCACTTTCAATGGGGAAATACAGGTTTGTTCCCACCGGCCACTGATTTATCACCATGTCAGATTTTATTGCCAAAGTAGATTAAACTCCAATTAACAGATTAACCTTTCCATCACTGCCTAAATATTTAAGGTATGTATTATGTCCTCTGACAACTATGCTCTTAAAAATATTTTGAAGTGTATTTGATTGAAAGTTGTTGCTGCCTTAGGCAGCAATGAAAGTTGTTGCTGCCTAAGGCAGCAATGACTTTCATTCAAATTATATTCTAAATCAACTCCAGCTCACCCTACCCCTGCTGCTAACTTGGTGATTCAGCCAGATACGCATGTTAAATGGATCGTGTGGTGGTGGGAAATAACCTGCCATAAAAACCACCTACCTGCCTTTAGAGACCATTTTCTTCAATTGTATTTAAACCTCTAGTAACTGTCTGACTGCTGAGTTTTTGCAGACAACATATTCCAAAGTTTTTATCTCTGAAGCTGATAAATATTTTGAAAACAATTGGACTAAAAGTTGTTGGTGGCTAAGCCGCCAACAACTTTCAGTGGAATTGTTTTCAAAATATTCAACAAGTCAAGAGCTTATGAAAATTGAAATTATTGTCTGCACTGGCTTGCAGCAGTGAGACAGTTAAGAAACCAGCTGTTGTTAGCACTGATATCATCTATTTTCGCTTAAACATTGTTCAAAATCACTAATGCAAACAAACAGTCCAGAGATTGTTGTCAATGTCTCGAAAACTAAACCATTTGACTGAAAGCCATTGGAAACGACACCGATGGATGTAAAACTTAAAGGGAAATTCCAGTGAAAATCGGGAATAAGTCAACTAAAAATATACTATAATCCGAAATAGTTGCCGCAAAAAAATATATAATACACCGTTCCATTGCCGAGAAATAATAAAATGAATATGCCCAAAACGCTCGAAAACCTGACTCCTGGGCGCATCCATTTTCTCGCAACGAGAGCGAGAAACCGCGAGATTATGACGTCAACGACACACCAGCAAAATATCGCCGGCGCTTTTAGATTTACCTGTTTACTTCGCGTTATGAAGGCCGAATATTAATTAACCCTTTAATGACCAAATTCTGTCAGGAAAATCAGAATATTTCCTTATTGAATGGCCATTTGCAGGCCAAGCGAAGACTATTTTTGAAAATTGACCACTGGAATGGCTGGTTCAGTTACTGAGACAGTCATTTTAGTTGTAAATTCTCAAAATAGCCTTCTTTTGACCTGCGTCCTCAACTTGACGATTGCAGAGGCCAGTGCTGGCGTGAAATGGTTAAATCGCATCATGTCCGCATGTCAAGCATGGGCTTGCAGTAATAGAAACGATCATGGAAAGGGTACGGAAATTCACATTTTCAGATACCGATCCACAGAAGCATCCACATGAAAAGGGGCTAACTGAAAGATGGCGTCATAACATCGGCACTGGGTGGATATCTTCCACATTTAAATTTGGAAGACACAAGTTTAGACCATATGGTCTGTATAATTTTAAAATAATGTGTCATGCATTTCAAAACAAAAGGCGCGGTACTTAATTTTAATATAACAGAATCAAACTCGACAATTAACGTCGCATTTGCTTGCATCAATTGTAAAACGGGATTTGCAAACCAAAAGGAAACGATGTCGCTGATTGCCCGGTCGGTCAATTATAGGCAACCGCTTAGCAGCTTACTTCATAGACGATAGTAGGTGACAGCTAGTAAATACTGACAAGTGTACGCTAGACATAATTAGTAGTTTAGTGCTTTCACACTATTGATATCCAGCGTTATTAATCATTTACAACGTTTACTCTCAATTTTAAAATAACTATGCAGAGTGTTGAATATTCTGAATTAAATTTTCCTGGAATTATGTTGCAGTAGCTTCCAAACTAATTAGTTTCACACAATAGACCTATGCAGGGTAAATTTTAAGCTTTCTGCTTTTCTGTCCTTGAAAGGGTTAACTAATTGATCCCAAATTTTTAAATGTTGACCCATATTTACTGCCTGTTGAATATTTTGAAACTGGAATTTGACTGGAAGCAGAAGTTGCAATAGCAACAGCTTTCAGAGAAATTACATTTAACATTTATTCAACTAACATATTTTTCAAGAATTTGTTGTAGCTGGTTGATTGCAAACACGCTCCTGGCATAACCCTTCAATGTGTTTTAAAAATAGAAATTGCCCATAGGAAAAAAAAACTTTGACAATTTAGCACTACAATGACTGGCGCGATCATCGGGACACTAATTGCACTTTAATTTCCTCCAAACACTGTGGCAAAGTGTCAGTTGTTTAGCCAGTACGCTAATTATCCACGAGATGCAAGATTTACCTCCCCTGGTTACGGCTATCCTCGATCGGGCAAACAGAGTAGGTGCGTCGGTGACGTCAGCTGCTTGGCCAAAATGGCGCCTATCTACTGCTTACTTTAGCAATTTAAATTGAGGATATCTTTTTTATTTGTTGGCATAAAATTGTGCTCTTGGTCTCAAATTAATGCGGAAAATTAGTACTTTACATCAGATGCATAAAATCCCCCAGTGGACTATCCCTTTAAGTAAGATTAGTTGAAATGCCAATGTTCCAGGTGAGTGATACAGGCCATTGGACCTCTTGTTATACATTATTGTTATTTAAATACACATTTCTGGGAGCATCCCTCAGTTTTACTGATTCACCTTGTTATATTTCTGACAAAGCTGCCTATATCACAACTATAGCATGTTGCACTTGTTATATCGCTGGAGCTGATAAATATTTTGAAAACAATTTGACTGGAAATTGGTGGTGGCTAAGCCACCAACAACTTTCAGACAAATTGTTTTCAAAATATTCAGTACGTAAATTTTTTGTCAAAAAATACTACTAGATATATCACTTAAACATTTTGATGGTCAATGTTCTTCAAGATATTTTAACTTTAGAAGACTTTTTGTAAATTTACCACTGAATTTTCGTTTCATCAGCTTGACCACTAAATGGGTGATGGTAAGGAAAATTAAAGTTTTTACTTAGCCAGTGTCTATCCCAGTGTTGCCCACAACATCTGATTTTTGGGGGTCCCAAGGACCCCACCCTCCCAGATTTTGGGGTCCCACTGTAAAATCTGGGGGTCCTGTGCGGTCCTCATCTGAAATATGGGGGTCCCATGTTTTTTTTCTTAAAATAAACACAACACATTGATCTAATTATAAAGCACTTTATTAAACATGTTGAAAACAGTGCCAGTCATTCCAGTGGTAAATTTTCAAAAATATGTATTCTGTGATCTACAATGGTGGCTAAAATTGATCTATTGAAATGGCCCTTGTATATTTAACTAATAACATTTGAACTGCATGTCAATAAACAATAACTTAAAGCACTGTACTTGTTTGTTGTCTGATAAACCAACCAACCTACATTGACAACCTTGTATGATTAACATTTCCAAAGACCACTACATTAGTAATTAGCAAAGACCACTGCATTGGTCTTGCTATTAAGCCCTAACTTGACTTTGGACGAATTGAAAAATTACGAGTATCTGGGGCGAGTTTTCTCAAGGACGACTTGACCTACTTCGATATAATGAGCGCGTATTTTTTATAATGTAACTGGAATGACTAAATATAGTGGAATACATAGGTTAGATCGGACAAAACAATAATTTATCAAAAATAATCTGTATAAATCAGATTAAACTGCGTAATTAGTGAAAATATATCAGCCAATAACCGGATATGTCTAATTCATAGGGAGTAACTATGTAACGCGATTGCTGATTGGTTGAAGCATAGATAACGCATTAGCGTGTATCCAATAAGGACGCTTGTATCGGGGAGCTTTGAGCTATACGCTGTTTGGAAAAAATCAATATTTTAACGTATGCCTACCTGTAGATCGACGATATTGTTGAACATCGCTGCTGGGATGAGCTTTTTAGTTGAGAAATTGGGAACACTTAACGATCGAGTATTGTTAAACATTATAAACACTAATCCATCAGTCAATCAATCAGCCGCTATTGTTAAATAAAAGACGGATTATAGTGCGTATTGATACCGTTATTCAAACAGCAATACAAAGGCACCGCCGCTAATCCGTCAAATGACCATTCAAATGTAAAAGATATCACAATATCTTCCATATATTCCTTCATCCATTTAGATATTTTGATAAGTAAATATAACAAATATTTTGCCTGTAGGTCGTTGCTGCTTTGGGCAAGCAAATTAATTTCAAAATATTCAGCAGATTAGTGATAACAACGTTGTGATCTGTCCAATGTTCTGAGCTGTGAAAGGGTTAAGACGCCGAGACACGTTTGTATACGCTTGATCAGTTGTATTGGATTTCTCAAGCGTGAGTGCCTCTAGATGGATATTCCGCTGTTATCCAATCAAATACTGACACGTCACACTGACGTTTGGCACAACAGACAGAAACATGGCGGCTATTTTTGCAATTTGTAGGCCAAACAAGGCGACTAACATCAGGGCTTTTAAACTCATTATTTATGAAAATTAGATCAAATGGAATACTAGGGATGATTGGGGGAGTGTGTTTACAATTAAATGTGGTGGTTGAATCTGATTTATGGGCATTAACAATGAGTTGTGCAAGAAAACATACAACAAATCATCGTCTTAAACAACGCAGTAAGTTCGTTTTTATTGAACACACAATGCATTAGGTATATTTTTTAAAGTAAAAACATGCACAAATAAATATACACACACGATAATATAATCGATAATAAGCACACGCAAAGTTACCAGTTTCTGTTACACTTTCACTGCGTCCCTCGTGCATCCTCGGGGACGCAGAGGTTTAATTTTTATGCGTCCTGCCATTTTTATGCGTATATACGCGCAAAAGGACGCATATGGGCAACTCTGGTCTATCCACAGGCTGAAAGAAGAGTATTTTTGAAAATTTACCACTAGAATGACTGGCTTGTTACTGAGCCAGTTATTCTAGGGGTAAATATTCAAAAATATTCTTCTTTAGGCCTTTCAAATAGCCATGTCTGAAGACCACTGCAATTGTGTTTTTTGGTCAATTTGACCATTAAAGGGTTCAGTTGACGCACGAGCGGTTAAATTATAAATGGTAGATCGTGTAAGAATAGCATGTTATTCTGAACAATCCATACATTAGTACATCCTATATGCGTGTTACTACAGGTATGAGGATCTGTCAGCTATACACGGTGGTAAGAATGGCATGTTATCCTATATGCGTGTTACTACAGGTATGAGGATCTGTCAGCTCTACACGGTGGTAAGAATGGAATGTTATTCTGAACAATCCATACATTAGTGCATCCTATATGCGTGTTACTACAGGTATGAAGATCTGTCAGCTCTACACGGTGGTAAGAATGGAATGTTATTCTGAACAATCCATACATTAGTACATCCTATATGCGTGTTGCTACAGGTATGAGGATCTGTCAGCGCTACACGGTGGTAAGAATGGAATGTTATTCTGAACAATCCATACATTAGTACATCCTATATGCGTGTTACTACAGGTATGAGGATCTGTCAGCTCTACACGGTGGTAAGAATGGCATGTTATTCTGAACAATCCATACATTAGTGCATCCTATATGCGTGTTGCTACAGGTATGAGGATCTGTCAGCTCTACACGGTGGTAAGAATGGCATGTTATTCTGAACAATCCATACATTAGTGCATCCTATATGCGTGTTACTACAGGTATGAGGATCTGTCAGCTCTACACGGTGGTAAGAATGGCATGTTATTCTGAACAATCCATACATTAGTACATCCTATATGCGTGTTACTACAGGTATGAGGATCTGTCAGCTCTACACGGTGGTAAGAATGGCATGTTATTCTGAACAATCCATACATTAGTGCATCCTATATGCGTGTTGCTACAGGTATGAAGATCTGTCAGCTCTACACGGTGGTAAGAATAGCATGTTATTCTGAACAATCCATACATTAGTACATCCTATATGCGTGTTACTACAGGTATGAAGATCGGTCAGCTCTACACGGTGGTAAGAATGGAATGTTATTCTGAACAATCCATACATTAGTGCATCCTATATGCGTGTTGCTACAGGTATGAGGATCTGTCAGCTCTACACGGTGGTAAGAATGGAATGTTATTCTGAACAATCCATACATTAGTACATCCTATATGCGTGTTACTACAGGTATGAAGATCGGTCAGCTCTACACGGTGGTAAGAATGGAATGTTATTCTGAACAATCCATACATTAGTACATCCTATATGCGTGTTGCTACAGGTATGAAGATCTGTCAGCTCTACACGGGGGTAAGAATAGCATGTTATTCTGAACAATCCATACATTAGTACATCCTATATGCGTGTTACTACAGGTATGAGGATCTGTCAGCTCTACACGGTGGTAAGAATGGCATGTTATTCTGAACAATCCATACATTAGTACATCCTATATGCGTGTTACTACAGGTATGAGGATCTGTCAGCTCTACACGGTGGTACAGATGGTATGGACGTCATTCAACATATCCTAGATACAGCAGAATTCCTGCTCAAATATGACAGGTAAAATACATTTTCAAATATATGTATTTATGCCATTAATTAAGCATTTAACCCTAGAATTTGTTCAAGAAAATTTCAATTTTCTCATAGAAAATGACGATTTGCAGACCAAGAGAAGACTATTTTTGAAAATTTACCATTGGAATGACTGGCTCGATAATCCAGTGGTAAATTTTCAAAAATAGTCTTGGTCAGTATATGAGGATTAAAGGGTTAAAATCAGCAATATCTTATAATCGTGGCTTTCATATCTTATGGTAGTACCTACTGCTAAGTGGTCAGTTTCTATTATATTTGGTTCCATTTTTCTCATTATGCAGCTTGAAAATCATTTTACTGTAAGATGTCGCTGTGTATGTCATCAAGAGCTTGCAGCAATATTTTTATTTGAAAGATTTTTCTGTCAGTTTTCATACAACAGCCTTGACCCTTCTAAAGAGCAATCATAAATGCTACAAGGCAAGAGAATTTCAGGTGGCGGGTCATCTTCAACATATAAAGCAATAGAGAGATCTATTTGAATTTCTAGCTACGCTCGGCCCATTTCTAGTTAAGCTCCGCCCACTGTTTATGACTGGTGAATTGATTTATATACAATGAATCCTGAATTACCAGAATTCCAATTTCAAGGTAACTATACAGCTGGTAACCTGTTGAGTATTTTGAAACTAATTTGACTGGTTGCTGTTGCTACATATAGCACAGAATGTGGATTAAATTGTAAAGACTTATAATTGGAGTTGTTCATGACGGAGCTAGATGTGTCACTATGTATTGTGATGTCAGCCTACATATGACATAATTGAGTATGACACCATATACTTGAGTGACAGATCAGACCACTTCAGTGCAAATGTGTACCTATATATAATTTATACAATCTCTCTGGTCAACATTCAATTGACCCCTTTAATGGTCAGGATTTGTTAGGAAAATTTAAATTTTCATTTGTGAATGTGTATTTGCAGGCGAAGAGATTATGTTTGAAAGTTTACCACTGAAATGGCTGACTCGGTTATCGAGCCAGCCTTATCAATCATTAAATTTTTAGGGCCCATAGTAATCACTGCATCCGTCAGTCTCGTAAATAGCATATCATACACAACCGCTTCAGATATTTTAATGAGACTTGGTGTATGGCTCAGTTATGATATGCAGATGTGCCTTTTGAAGAATTCAACCTTATAGGTCCAAGATTTTGGGTGAAAATGGGCTTTTTAATGCAAAAACACAATTTTTGTCAATTTCCTCATAAACACCATATCATATAGAATCTCTTAACATAATGTAATGAAATTTGCCAGGTGGCTTCTTTATGATGGCTAGATGTGCCTTTTGAAGCATTCACCTTTATAAGTCCAATATTTCGGGTGAAAATAGAGTTTTCAATGCAAAAACTACTTTTAATAATTTGAAGGTTTTGAATAAAATGGCTCCCTACTGCAGTGATTGCAGGCCCTCTGAGTCAAGCAATGTTTTCTAGTTTAAATAATCTTCTGGTCGTGTAAATCTACATTCATTAAGACCATCGCAGAGTGCCTAGGTTACTTTCCCGGTTTGGCCAGTAAAGGATCAATGTTACACACTTCTAATAATTACCAATTAACCTCATATCCTGCATTGTCAAGAAAATTGGCCATGACAACTAAATATCAAGTCAACTGATTATTTTGTTTTCGTTGTTGGTTAAAATCCTAAAATATTGGTTTGAAGATTTTTCTCTGTTTTTAGCTCACCTGGCCAGAATGGCCAAGTGAGCTTATGCGATGGCGACTGTCCGTCGTCTGTCGTCCGTCAACTTTTTCTTTAAACGACTTCTTCTCAAGAACCACTGGGCCGATTTCAATTATATTTGGCAGGAAGCATTCCTAGGGCATAGAGATTTAAGTTTGTTCAAACAATCGGCCAAAATCCAAGATGGCCGCTGGCCAAAATGGCTGATTTTTAGAAACACTAAAAAATCTCCGAAACCGCTGGAGGAATTGATTCAAAACTCATAACACATCATCTATTGCAATGGTAGACCCAAGTTTGTTCAAGGCAACCTGATTGGCCGATTTGCCTGGCGGCCATCTTGGATGACCTAGTTTTCGTGAAAACGACTTCTCCCGAACTGCTGAAGGGATAGACCTGAAATTGAGTAAATATGCTTAGGGACCAAGGTCCATTCAAGTTTGTTCAAGGGAAGTTCGTACGTTAAAAAACATGGCCGCCATCAATCAATCAAAATTTTGCGTTTGTTGGTCATATTGGCTTTTTTGTATTTGATGTATTTTGATGGCGAAAATTGCTTTATATCTGCTTATCAGTGTGGCGAGTTCAGATATGCCACTTTCGAGACTGTTGGATAAACGGTTTGACTGCCATCTTGGTTTGTTTTCCTGCCATGGGCTCCCATATTAAAGCAATGGGCCCATAGTAAAGCAATGGGGAATTCTTTAAACGACTTTTTCTCAAGAACCACTGGGCCGATTCCAATTATATTTGGCAGGAACATTCCTTAGGGCATAGATATTCATGTTTGTTCAAATGAAGACGGTCGGACAATTTGGATGGCGGCCGATTTATAGAAAACTCATTAAATATGATCTAGGGCAACAGCTGAAACAATTTTGTTCAAGAGAACTTGATTGGCCAAATAGTTCGGCGGCCATCTTGGATGACCTAGTTTTTTCGAAAATGACTTCTCCAGAAACGCTAGAAGGATCAGGCTGAAATTTGGGAGATTTGATTATGGCCTAAGGGTCATTAAAATTTGTTCAAGGGAAGTTGATCCATAAAAAAATATGGCTGCCGTGGCCCAATCAAAATGTAGCATGTTTGGTGGCCATATTGAATTTTTTTATTTTGACGAATCTTGAAGCCGAAATTGGTTTTATACATCTGTTTGGGCATTCTGATTATAGATTTGCCATTTTCGAAACTGTCGGATAAACGTTTTAGCGGCCATCATGGATCATTTTCCAACTAGAAACTCCCATGTACTAAAGCAACAGGAAATTTCAAGTGTATTTGGCAGAAAACATACTTAGGGCATAGAGATACACGTTTGTTCAAATGAAGCTGGTCTGTAATTTGCCTGGCAGTCATCCTGGATTTTTGAAATGCCTTTAAAAATCTTCTTTTCCGAATCCGCATGGGGGATTGATTCAAAACTCATAACAGGTTATTTACGGAAACAGCTGAATCCAGTTTGTTCAATGGAACTTGATTGCCTAATGCTTTAGCAGTCATCTTGGATGACCTGGTTTTCATGAAAACAACTTCGTATCCAGAATCGCTGAACGGATTGGGCCGAAACTTATCATAATAATGGACTACGGGCTGTTAAGTTTTGTTCAAAAGTAGTTGATACATAAAGAAACATGGCTTCTGTTTTCTTGTTATAATTCTGCTCAACTCTGTAGGGTTCTACTTATTGTTGATGGCCTTTCTGGTTGAAATGCCTATGATGCAGGTGAGCGATACAGGCCCCTTGTTAAAATATATTCGTTGACTAAATAAATGGCTCAACAGGTCAAATTAAATGGCTTGATATAAAATTACTTGAATAATTTGCTGATCAAGCTTCCAAAAACTGGCCTCTATAGCGGCCAATGATGAATGTCAATTTGGAGACCATTTTTGAAAATTTATCTATGAAATGACTGACTCGATAAACATGATAGTCATTTTCAATTTCAAAAATAGTCATCTGCCTTTTGAATATCCATTTACAGGCCAAGAAAATAAAATCTTGAAATTTATCACTGGAATGACTGGCTGTGTTATCGAGCCAGTCATTCCAGTGGTAAATTTTCAAAAATCGTATTCTCATGGCCTGTAAATGGACATTCCACAAGACTAACAGAGGCCGGTTTTGGCCCAGCATAACCATTAAATGGTTAAAGGGTTGTTCTCTCTTTCAGTTCCATCTGGTTGGAAGTAGGTGATGATCAGCCTGAACTAATGAAAGCCTACATGAAAACACAACGCTTAAACCTCACATATATCGCGAGTCACCAGGACTTCTTAGATAGGTGTGTGTTAATGCTGATATATCAGTATGTATTACATAATTCATCTTTCCAGAGTATCCATCGATGATATGATACATCATATGAGGTCATACTCGGCTAAGCTGTGTGTAGGGTGACCTCTTAATCATTACGTCATAAATGATTCAATTAGGCCCGTCTTTAACTCTTAATAGTCGGACACGTTGTACGAACTGTGTGTCTCTACCATTTAATAAACATGCTGTTGAATATTTTGAAACTAATTTGACTGGATCCTGTTGCTGCCAACAGCTTACCTGTATAGTTTTCTGGAAACTGATAGTCAGGGAGTTCAGAGATCGATCGATCCCAACACGAGCGAGGTGTGGGTGGAGCTTAGTTAGAGATGGGCGGAGCATAGCTAACAATGGAAAGGTCCAATGATGATTGCCTTTAGCATATGCAGCCCTCTCAGCTCTCATGCATTCTATGTGAGGTTCAAGCATTAGGATTCAATCTCAAGCTCTCAAGCAGCTGGCTATAAATCTCAGTATTTTTTAGAATTCCTGATTTAAAAAACCTGTTCATCTGCTTTAACCCTTTAATGGTCAAATTTGGTCAAGAAAATCAAAATATTTGTTTATTGAATGTCCATTTGCAGGCCAAGAGAAGACTAATTTTGAAAATTTATCACTTGAGTGACTGGCTCGGTTATCGAGCCAGTCATTCCAGCGATAAATTTTCAAAAATAGTCTTCTTTTGGTCTGCAAATGGACATTCCTCAGGACCACTACAGAGGCTGGTTTTGGCTGGCTTGACCATTATTGAATGTCATTTTTTGCCACGTGAGCTTATGCCGTGGCGACCGTCCATCGCCCATCCGTCGTTCGTCCGTTATCCGTCAACTTTTGCTTTAAAACGCTACTCCTCAACCAATAGGCGAATCTTAACTAATTTTGGTCAAATGATGCTATTGTGCTTGGATCCGGAACTTCCATTTGGAATTTTGATTCATAAATTTTTTGGGTCAAAATCTTAGATTTTTATTAAAAATTTGTTAAATTGTTAAATTGCTTCTTCTTACCCTTGACTGATTTCAATCAAATTTGGCTGAAAGGATCCTATGGTCATAGGTTATAGAACTTGCATTCAGAATTTTGATTCGTAAATATTTTGGGTGAAAAACTTATCAAAATTGCTTCTTCTCCTTACCATTTTGACCGATTTCAACCAAATTGGGCTGAAAGAATCCTATGGTAATCGGCTCTAGAACTTCGATTCAGAATTTTGTTGCGTAAATATTTTGAGTGAAAACCCTAGTTACTGACAAACTCGCCCCGTCATAAATTAGTCCCATAAATATGGTTTGATATTCTTATAACATATTGCCTTGCAGAGCACTCCTATGATCATGTAGATTTAAAAATTTTCAGGTGGAAAGCCATTGGCACCATCATGGCTGATTTCAGATTGGCGCTTTCCTAAAAATCTCACTCGGTTAAGTTGAGAGGTTTGCACATGTAGGGTGTCATGCATAGTGTAACTGCTAAATATATACACATCAATTTTTATTGGCAGTTGCAAAGTATTAACTATTAGATTACCCAACTACACTTTCCCTAGCCAGAGCTTGAATAACTACCTATTCCTCAAGACAACTAGAGTCCATTTTGATCATTACAGTGTTAACCAGACCATGGTGTTGATCAGTCCAGTGTGAATTGAGCTAAGCTAAATACCACTCACAGATAGTCATAAAGTTGTCATATAAAATCATGTTAGAATAGTAAATCTAGGTTTAGCTAATCCCCTCCTATCTCTAGCTAATCTCCACCCACGCATTGCCCATTTTGGGATCAATTGATCCCTGCACTATGAATCTCAATTTCTAGAAAACTATACAGGTAAGCTGTTGAATATTTTAAAATTAATTTGACTGGGTGCTGTTGCTGCCTATTAGTTTCAATATATTCAACAGCATATTTATTAAATAGTAAAGGCATATAATGTGTACAACAAAGCTTAGTCCGTCATCAAATATGCATTCGTGACAAACTTATCTACATCATTCATGATGTGATGTCATTGATTATGACATCAGCCTACATGTCACGTAGTTGATTATGATGTCATATGATTGATGAATAAACTGGCATCCTCCATTCATAGCTGTGTGTAGAGTCCTGACTAAGGGTATTGGTTATTCAAGGGAATGAACACGATCTGGCGGTATTTAGAGGATAAACATGTAAAATTCATTAATTAGTTGACTGAACAGCATTGACTGATAGGAATGGTGGCGACAAATTGAGAGAATTAACTCATCAGAAAAATACTGTCTTTATATTCAAGGTATATCATACATATTTCACATAATAGGCATGCTCTATATTTTTTAATATATTTTATATTTATACGCTTTTTGTAAGCATGTACATGTCCCATGTGCCCAGCTCTAGTGTATTAAATATAGCCATTAAAATAAGGTTTCTCAACATTGACAATGAGACTGCTAAACATCACGTGCGAGATATGATGACATTATTGTTATTATTATTATTATTATTATTATTCAGGCAAAGGTTTTGTCATTTGAAATCATCAGCAACATGACCAATGGTGGTGGATAGTATCGCTGAAGTCTCACAAGATGGTGCATTGCCTGGAAGCTTACAGCTGGCAGAACATCTATGCCACTAAAGCGAGGTGTAATCTATGTTCACTAAAAAAGTCAGGTGTAATCTATGTTCACTAAAGTCAGGTGTAATCTATATTCACTAAAGCGAGGTGTAATCTATGTTCACTAAAGCCAGGTGTAATCTATGTTCACTAAAGCCAGGTGTAATCTATGTTCACTAAAGCCAGGTGTGATCTATGTTCACTAAAGCCAGGTGTAATCTATGTTCACTAAAGCCAGGTGTAATCTATGTTCACTAAAGCCAGGTGTAATCTTTGGTCACTAAAGCCAGGTGTGATCTATGTTCACTAAAGCCAGGTGTAATCTGTGTTCACTAAAGCCAGGTGGAATTATATGTTCACTAAAGCCAGGTGTAATCTATGTTCACTAAAGCCAGGTGTGATCTATGTTCACTAAAGCCAGGTGTGATCTATGTTCACTAAAGCCAGGTGTAATCTATGTTCACTAAAGCGAGGTGTAATATATGTTCACTAAAGCCAGGTGTAATCTATGTTCACTAAAGCCAGGTGTGATCTATGTTCACTAAAGCCAGGTGTAATCTATGTTCACTAAAGCCAGGTGTAATCTATGTTCACTAAAGCCAGGTGTGATCTATGTTCACTAAAGCCAGGTGTAATCTATGTTCACTAAAGCCAGGTGTGATCTATGTTCACTAAAGCCAGGTGTGATTTATGTTCACAAAAGCCAGGTGTGATCTATGTTCACTAAAGCCTGGTGTAATTTATGTTCACTAATGCGCTCAATCGAGGGATCCATGCTAGCTAAGCGCTGCTCATTTCTAGATAAGCTCCGCCCACTATGTATGCACCTTTGAATCGATTTTAACACCTTTTAACCCTTACCAATCGGGTGTCAATATTCTATCATTTACTGTGTCAATGGCAAAGAAACTGGTACACATTTTTCAACAATTTTGGTACGACAGCAACATCTTCCACCAAATTTGTTGAAAATGAACATCAGTTCATTAATTTAATTGACATCAGACTGGTAAGGTTTAACTTGAATTCCCAGAATCCTGATTTAAAGGTAGCTGTATATTAGATAATCTGTTGAATATTTTGAAACTATTTGCCTGGTGCTGTTCAGCAACAGGTCCCAGTCAAATTAACTTCAAATATTCAACAGAATCCATCTGACAAGTTTGATCCTTCCATTTAATTCTAGCTTTAGCCCCTCTTATGCTAACTGTGCATTGTCACGCCGGCCGATAATGACTTCTCCAGTTGTCTTGAATGGCCGATAATGACTTCTCCAGTTGTCTTGAATGGTCGATAATGACTTCTCCAGTTGTCTTGAATGGCCGATAATGACTTCTCCAGTTGTCTTGAATGGCCGATAATGACTTCTCCAGTTGTCTTGAATGGCCGATAATGACTTCTCCAGTTGTCTTGAATGGCCGATAATGACTTCTCCAGTTGTCTTGAATGGCCATTTGTGGACCAAGCGAAGAGTATTTTTGAAAATTTACCACCGAGCCAGTCATTCCAGTGGTAAATTTTCAAAAATACTCTTCTTTTGGCCTACAAATGGACACTGACTAAGCAAAAAATATTAAATATTCTTGACCAATGGTCAACCCGGTGTATGCTATAGTTTGTAAATGTTAGTGGTGAATTTACAAAAATAGTATTATCTTGGTCAGCAAAAATGTTCTTGAAAACTATTGACCATTAAAGAGTTACTTGATATAAGAAGCATTCCGAGCGCTTTGAATCGCTGTTGACACAAGAGGGGTTAAAATCTGGCCTCACGCTGTAAGCATGTAGATATCATGCGCATAGTGATGCTAATTGTCTATGAAGATTTAGATCTGAAGGGTTGACCGTAAAATCTAGATGGATTAAGGGTCTTAGGGTTATCAATATCAGTGTGGAACAGTGTACGGTGCTTATCATTAATGGAAATACAACTGAACATTAATATATAACTAAATATCTCTGTGTTGTTTCATGAATATTAACCATTTTAACATTGCAGAATAGACACCATAGTTAACAGTGTAAAAACATTTCCATTGGTCTGTTTAGATCCTCATTGAACAGGTCGGCAAGTTGCAGGAATGGACCTTACCAACTTTATCTATGCCCCACCCATCTCTAGCTAAGCTCCACCCATGCTTCGCCTCTGTTGGAATCAAGATGTTGGGATCTCTCCATCCCTGAACTCCTTGAATATCAATCTCCAGAAAACTATACAGCTAAGCTGTTGAATATTTTGAAACTAATTTGATCTGTTGCTGTTGCTTACTAACAGTGTCTTTATTAAATAGTAAAGATATACACTTTGTACAACAACGCTTAGTACATTAGGCGTTCATGACATACTTATCTACGTCATTAATTATGATGTCATCCTACACTTCGCGTAATTGATTATGATGTCATATGATGGATGGATAAACTAGAAAGGTCCATTGGTTATTGTTTTTGATTTTGTTCCTGGCTCTAGCACAGCCAAAGCCAAGTGCGTGTATGATTAATATTTGAGCACAGACATTCGCTCTCAAGAGGTTCTTTGTCCGTTTGATCGTCCATACCCTTTGTTTGTTTGCATTAGGCTTGCGCGATTATTGCTTTCAGTAATCACGATCGATTATTTAATAATCGCGATTACTCGATTAATCAGCTTGAGTACCAATTACCCAGTTATAACAGCAAAAAAGCATAGCAATGACGAAAGCTGCAATGGTGTTGAGAAAGGTCGATTTGCAGGCCAAGAGAAGACTATTTTTCAAAATGTGTCACTGGGATGCCTGGCTCGATTCTCGAGCCAGTCAATTCCAGTGATACAGTTTAAAAAATAGTGTTCTCTTGGCCTTCAAATGAACATGCATTCGCCGAGCAAAATGTAAATTTCCGTGCCCGATCGCAATAAAGAATAATTAAAAGGTAGGTTTTGAAATATTTGCTGCTGTAGAATTATTCACGATTATTTAATTTTTAATCATGTAAATTCACGATTTAAAAAATAATCGCGATTTTCGATTTAATCACATAATCGTGCAAGCCTAGTTTGCATCAAGCTATGTCATGTACAAATAACATTCCAACACAGACATCTTCATTTATGTTGTACAAGCAGACAAGAGCCTTCTTTCTACCTTTGATTATGTCAACCGTTACTGTGTCAAACTCCTGGCTGAACAGGGTGGCAAGCTGCAAGAATGGACTTTCCAGTTTTAGCTATGCCCCGCCCATCTCTAGTTAAGCTCCGCCCAGACCATGTTCGTGTTGGGATCGATTGCTTCCTGAACTCCCTGACTATCAATTCCCAGAAAACTATACCTAATTTGACTGGGTGCTGTTGCTGTCTCTGGCAGAGGCAGCAACAGTGCCCAGTCAAATTAGTTTCAAAATATTCAACAGCATGTTTATTAAATAGTAACTACATACAAGTTGTACAACAATGCTTAGTCTGTCACCAATTATGCGTTCATGATAAACTTATCTACGTCATTCATGATGTCATTAATTATGCCGTTGATTATGCTTTATCCTACACGTCACGTACTTGATTATGACATCATATGATGGATGGATAAACTGGAACGGTCTCAATTGGACATGTTTCGGATCTGTAGGGCAATGCCATTCCCAATGCCATGCACTTGGGATAGTGAGTTTGAGTATGTCTCATTTTAGCTCCCATAGGATTTTGATATCTAAATTGAATTAGGCATGAATATTGCATCTTTTAGATATAAGTAAATGGGAAAAGTTTTTGCGTTTAGCAAAAGTTTTCAGCTTTCAGCTTATATTTCAGGATTAGTTACGCCTATTGCCACTAAACTTGGATATCTGGTTACCTATAATGTTAGGAAGCAGCATAATAACACTGAGGGCAGAAGGTTAAAGGTTCAAGGTAACTGTGACAAACAGGAGAGATTTAATTCCATGGAATTCTTGTTCTAAAGATTTATATTACTAATTCTGTCTACTTTTGATGTCTCCGCCGAACAGAACAATCTCCTTAAATTATTTGACTGGTTCATACATTGCTCCATAGCCCAGGGCAGTGACAGGGCTGTATATTTGGCAGATTGGCCCAAACATCTATTTAGTAGGTCAGTAGGGGTAGAGGTCGATAATGCTGAAGGGGAAGGGCTCGTGCATTACCAGTATCCCTGACTTGTGCTGAACAGGTGTCAATCATACTTAGTTGGCCAGGGCAATAAGGGTGTTCTCTTCATATTGAGCTCTGTTTACTTGGCGGGGATGTAAATGGGGTTATTGATATTCCCACTCTCGTCTTCTACAGCCATATATATATATATATATGATACTAATAGCTTTGAAATATATTCTCAAAACATATTTGTAAATGTGTTCCAAAATGAAATGTGTCCACAGGGATATACGGCCTCCAAACTGACACGAAAGCTGTTGGGAAAAAAACCCATTTCAGGTAAGAAAATCTTGGGACCGTGTTGTCCCTCATACAGCCCACCTAAGTTTACATAGTGGAAAACTTGGCAAGGACTGGCTGAGAGGGTTACAGCTATAGCTCTGAATATATAGCAGGACTCGAGAGGAAAATTTTAATTTAAAAATAATTGAACGCACAAAGCAAAAATATATTTATGTAAGCAACATTTTTAAGAATTAAAAATTTATCACAAAGATGATAGGTGTTAGTCGTGAGTATATGTCTAGATACGCTTTCCCTGCACAGACGAAATAGTTACTAAAGGTAGCGGGTGTACATTTCTGTTCAATCAATGCATTTCTAGCAACGCACAATTTGCCAACGAAACGACCTTTACTAATCATTCATTCTTGACCAGAAAGCATGCATAGGCTGATGCCACCGCTACCTACATGGTAAACTATTGACAGACAGCCGATTGTGTGGCTAACAATTCGACAAATTTGGTGCCTTAGTAATCAACAACATACAGGCAAATTGGTCTTCAAATCGGCAGCAAGTTTCTACTGAAAATTATAATAATTATTTTAGAATATTTATACTGAAAGCTGTTGTAGCAACAATTTTCATTCTAATTTGTTTCAAATCTATTAAGTAGTAATCACATTACCTACTAATTATTTTGATAATAATTTGACTAAATGTTGTCATTGCTAGCAACAATCTATCATGCAAATTATTGTCAAAGTATATAACAACTTACTTATATCTTCTCTTAGAAATTGAAATATTTGCACTGGATAGTATTGAAATACAGGATGTCAAATGTATTGCCCTGAATACGTTATATGTGCTTATGCTTCAAGAGATGGCTGATAATTGACCTGGTGCATGTTTTCTTTGAGTGCTGAATGCTGGGTAAATTTCACAGATCTCGGCAGGCGTCATATCTCGTACAAATGTTTGTCTATTTACTAGGACACAAGAACTTATCTCCATTGACCTGCAAAGTTCAACAGTTTTCAGCGCAATATCTTGAATGTTAAGGCTTGCATCTGCCTACCTCAATAATTCGAATGTTTTAATTATCAGAAAACCATTTAACACAACACTTATGTAAATGAGGCATAAAACTCAACATGACCAGAACAGCCTGTAATTCCCTCTATATACTACTTTTTCTCTGATCAGCTTAAAACCAATTTCCTCTTGTAAACATAGTGGGATTTGATACTACAACACCATAGCCAGTAACAGAAGCATCAGCATATCCGATTTCATGAAATTGAGGATTGTCAATACATGATCTCCCATCTGATCTATCAATATTGTTGCACCAAAAAAATGCTTTTATCAACAAGAGACATCAAGATACACGTGATTCTATGCAATGATAGATTGACCTTGTCATTAGTCTACAAACAGGGCCCATGGCCAATAACATTGAAATAATTTGTCCAGCAACAGACGCCAGGAGGTTTGAGTTTGACCTTTGTAAAATTGACAATGCATGATCTAACTTTGTTCACACTTAGCCGTCACAAAGATTTTATTTTGAAAAAGTGTCAGTAACAACTACTGGCCATGTAATATTTCCAGTTGGAAACCATTCACTCCTTTCATCATTTGCATTGTAAATCCTGCATTGATTAGATTTGATTTGACTGATAAACTCATGGCCTGAGAAGTTTCAAACTTATGCCTCAAACCAAGGCCATCATCAATGAACAAGACAATTCCTTTTCCTTCACTGTGCCACTTGGCAACTAATGGCTTTATTTAGGGTTTTAGCAAATATGCAAGGGGAAGTACTAAGGCCAAACAGGATAACGGCTAAAACAAAATATCGCATAACTCAGTTTTCAAACTGCCAACTAAATCACAGATATTTGTGACAATCATGAATTACAATGTGGTGATACCCACTCTTTAAATCAAATTTAAACATGAACATCTTCGCATATAAGATTTCTTTCACTGTTGCTAAATCCTCTCATTCGAATCGCAGTTTAAACAAAAAATCATTGACGTGTCTTTAATCCGGAATTAATCTCCTTTTCCTGTCATCGTTATCAGAAACAGACAACGTGTTAAGAATAAGAGGCACATGCGCATTCCATAATACTACCAATTGTTAGTAATTCTAAAATAGGCGATTCTACAGAATTGTGATGCCTAAGCAGATTTATTGTTAGCTCACCTGGCCAGAATGGTCAAGTGAGCTTATGCCATGGCAACCGTCCGTCGTCTGTCCATCCGTTCGTCCGTCCGTCATCCAACCATGAACGTTTACTTTAAAATGTATCTCCTCCATTTTTGGCTAGAAGGATCCTATGATGGTAGGCTCTAGATCGTCTATTCAGATTTTTGATTCGTCAATTTTTTGGGTGAAAATCTTAGATTTTATAAAGATTTACCGGAAAGTGTCAAAACGCATCTCCTCCTTAGCTTTTTGACAGAATTCGGCCAAATTTGTCTTGAATGGTCCTATAGTGGTAGGTTCTAGAACAGATTTTTGATTCATCAATTTTTTGGGTGAAAATCTTAGATTTTGTAAAAAATTTACCGGAAAGTGTCAAAATGCATCTCCTACTTAGCTTCTTCACAGATTTCAGCTAAATTTGCCTGGAAGGATCCTACAGTGGTAGGCTCTAGAACTCCTATTCAGAATTTTGATTTGTACATTTTTTGGGTGAAAATCTTAGATTTTGTAAAAAAATGTACCGCAAAGTGTCGGAGCGTATCTCCTTAACTTCTTGGAAGATTTCAGACAAATTTGTCTTGAAGGATCCTATGGAGGTAGGCTCTGGAACCTCTATTCAAATTGTTGATTGGTCAATGTTTTTGGTTAAAATATTTGATTTTGTAAAAAATTTACTGGAAAGTGTCAAAACATCTCCTCAGCTTCTTGATAGATTTTAACAAAATTTGTGTGAAAGAATTCTACAGTGGTATGCTCTAGAATTTCTATTCAAAATTCTGACTGGTAAATTTTTTGGGGTGAAAATCTGAGATTTTGGAAAAGATTTACCGGAAAGTGGAGCTTCTTGACAGATTTCAACTAAATTTGACTGGAAGGATCCTATAGTGGTGGGCTTTAGAACTCCTGTTTAGAATTTTGATTGGTCAATTTTTGGGGTGAAAATCTTAGTTTTGTAAAAAAAAACTTGCCAGAAATTGTCAAAATGCATCTCCTCCTTAGCTTCTTGCCAGATTTCAACTTTTATGCACACCTCCGTTTCAGGATGATATAGTAATCGCTTTGTCCGTGTATGCATCATCTGTCCGGTTTTTTTTGTCTGAACTGTATTTTCAATAGCCAAATTTAGTATATGAATGCATTGTGCGCTAATGCTGTCCTATGTCAAAAGTAGGTCACCATGACCTACTTTTCATGGTTCAGTAAGCATCATAAAAAATTGTATTCGTCTGTCCCCGATTTTTTTGGTCGTACTATTTTTCAAAGGTTTTTCATATTTAGTCAGCATAGGGATGCATCATAACCTAAAGGCATGAAAGGTGTGTAACGCATCAAAAGTGTGACCTACTTTTTATAGTTCACTGAACATCATAGGTTACTATGGTCTGGGCTGTAGTTTCAAGTGTTTTTATACAGTTACAACCAAACTTGGTTTATGGATACATTGTAGGTTAAGTTTCTGTAGCTTATGAAAAGTAGGACAACCTGACCTACTTTTTATGGGGTACTGCACATCATGTAAAATTGTTTGTCTGTCCCAGATTTTTTGTGCCAACTATATTCTGAAGAATTTTTCACAAACACATGTATTCAACCATGGCTATATGGATGTGTATCTTAGGCTAAAGGTTAGGTATATATCGGAAGTAGGTCACTGACCTATCTTTCATGGTTCACTAAGCACCATAGAAAATTGTTGTCCGTTTATAACTTCAAGTGGTTTTGGTTTACACTAATCAAATGTGGTGTATGTATGCATTGTAGGCTAACAATCCATCATGTGTCAAAGGTAGGTCATACTAAAGGTATGTCATTATGACCTACCTTTCGCAATTCACTAATCATCATAGAAAATCCCTGTCCTGGCTTTAGTTTTAAGAGGTTTTTTTAACCAATCTTGGTGTATGGATGCATGTTACTTGTAGTATCAAATTAAGCCTACTTCATGGTTCACCCAACTTCAATATTAATTGCATGCTTTCAGCCAAAGGCAAGGTTCAGTGGAAGGCGGGGTATCCTTCGTGATGCACGGATACTACATGGACCACAGTTGCATTTTTTATTCCATGCAAATTGTTGACTTGTTTTGCTACTTTATCAGCGTCACTTTAACTCTTAGTTTACAATTACCACAAGAACTTTGTCATAAAGGAGCTTAATATGAACTTATTATGTTTCAGTAAAAATTCACGGTCAACTCAGAATTGTATGTTTTTCGTCATCGGTTTGTAGTTTACTTGCCTACAAAACCTTGGTTGAAACGAGACAAGCAATCTATCTCCATAGAAGACGCTTCTGAGGGGTTTTTTGCATAAAAAGTTCAATGTCACAAGTTTTGTCTCTAAACCTGTATCAAAGATCAACTTTTTACAGTCTTAAAAGAAAGTTATCTCATAATTTATGTGGCTACGTCATGTACGTCATAAATGGGATATCCTGATTTGACCAATCAAATTATCGGAAATATCTAATACATCATTTCAACTGATTCGTTCTTGGCGAACTCTTCCATCTACATTGAATGTTAGATGGCAAGTTTTAATTTGCCTATCATTTTAAAGTGAGTTCTCATTGGCTAAACCGTGAAACCATTAATTTGCCCAAATAATTTTTCTATGAAACCGCGTAAGTATACAAGATTGAGCTACATATTAATGGTAATATTCCGACGAAATGTCTTAAACCGTTACCCCTCAACTTTGTTTAATAACATTTCAGTTTTCTCATAAAAAATGTCCATTTGCAAACCTACAGAAGAAAATTTATCACTGGAATGACTGGCTTGATTATTGAGTCAGTCATTCTTGTATTGCATTTTCAAAAATAGTCTTCTTGGTCTGCAAATGGACATTTTCCAAGACCCCTGCAGAAGCCGTTTTTGACGTCTCGAGTCTTAAAGGGTTAATGAAAGAACTTTTAAACCCAAAAGGCAGATGATCTTTCTTGACAGGTTGAAGTGTTCTTTTTGTAATTCATGGACTATGTAGACTGGTGCAGTCCTGTGATGCTACTGACTCTGTTTTAGAAGCGATGTTCTAGGTTTTAAAAATAGTTTCTGTAATCATAAATTTTTGTATAATGCTAATAATTCTTAGTTACATAAAGTTCTACAATTACACATAGGTACCATATATACAGTATTATTGTTCATGTTTGTTAACCCGTTGCTTAACACATGCAGTAGGTAATGAAGATAGTGTCTCTTAAATAGCTCATTGTAGACATGAAAAAATTGCATTTTTAATAACGTTGAACTGGTACTAATATGAGTCCAAATTATGTTCCTTATTTTATGCTAGTAATCTTCCGACCAGATGTCTTAATGAAGTGCCTTATTTTAAATCCAAAAAGCATATGACAAGTTGAACTCTCCTGTCTTTACCAGTAATTCATTGACTAAGTTGATCTAGTGACCACGTTTGAGAAGTGCTTTTCAAGATTTCCATACATTTATTTCTGTCACTAATGTCATGGTAATTTTGTGTTGCATAAAATGCTACTATTACATAACGTTACCTGTTATACAATATTCTTGTTCACGTTTGTTAACCCTTTACTCACAGCATGCACATAGTGAGAGGTAGTGGAGACGGAATGACAAGATTTTACAATGACATGCATCATGATATCAGTTAGAATTTGTAATCCATGGTCAGTAATTACTTAAAATTCAATGCTGTCTGTAACTTAGCGATGTTATCTGTTGTTGTATAATAAGTACAACTTCGCATAGTGCCACCTCTATGTCACATTTCATATACTTCATCCGACCCATCATTCCAGAATTAGTCTTATTCAACTGTACTTCATGTGTCCATCATCTTTTACCAACATAAAATTGCCCATGGATGGGCATGAAATTCAGTTGACCCTAACACCATGTCATTGTCATTAACGTCCAAACATGCCAAAGAACATAACTGTCATACGAGTCGACACAGACATTTATCTAAGAATGTTAATTTTGTTATTCCATTAACATTTTTTGCCAAATCAGATAAAAATATTGGCACCTATCAAAGTTATAAATTCAGTTTATTATCAAATTTATACACCTAGTGAACACTATAATTGGAATTATCAAGTCATGAGATTTTACTCTAAATCGTTATCGGCAGGGATTATAGAAATCGTTTTCATGCGTAATTCTGTTTCCAATCGAAAACTTGACAATTCACTTCATATTTTGAACATGAAAGATGAGACCTTGACTGGCATTCAGTTTGGATAAAATACAGCTGAAAAAAATTGGCAGATTTATTCACTAGAGCTCTTGAAAAATTGTAAAATATTTGGATTCAAAATTGGAGTACAAACATGATTCTTCGGTCAAATTGTCATGGTAGATTTACTAAGATATTATTTCGAAGATTATTCCGTATTAAAACATAGAATCTATCTGCCATCCTGTAGAAGTTTCACGAAATATATTTTCATGAGATATGGACTAACCAGTATTTCAAATGCTAATGTTGCAGGTGAGCGACAGGCCGTTTGGCCTCTTGTTTTGCATAAATTTAATATCCGGGATTGAAATGAACGGAAGTCTATATCCATATTTTAATCAATTCTGTGCTAGTCTGAACATAATGTTTTTATTAGGTGACACCAGCCTAGATATGGGGTGACACGATAGACGTCAATCAAACTTCAGATGTAACAGGAAATGCTAATGGTAAAACACTAACATGTTGGAAAACGTTCATCAAGCTATTAAAAATTTCGGCGGCCATGCCTATACTACTTTTATCAGCAAGATATTAGAAAAAATCCTTTAAAAATAACTATTTTCGCGATTTCCTGCTGCACATCGATTGAATCAAATATAAATCCAGGAGGGTGACGTCATCGCGTAAATATGTTAAGTGTGCAGAAATGGTGACTAAGAAACCACACTCAAATCAGGAATGGACCTGAGGAAGGTAAAGAGTTTGGCTGAGGACAAGAGACAGTGGTCAAAATCGAAGAAGGGCTGCTTGCAGCTGTAGGATGTTTCTACTACTACAGCCGCAGTATACAGTACTCATACATACATACATACATACATACATAACGTAGCCTAGGATTGATTGTGACAGATGCATCCACAGACAGTCCCATATGAATCGTCAGTGTGTCAGTATATCAGACATGTGAAAGCTGGTCGGCCAATCCTTGACTATGTCTTGGCGCGGTGGTCCAGTGGAAAGATGTCTGGTTGCTGATGCTATGCGGAGTTGCAGAATGGCGGTTCGATCCCCCGACTGGGAGATGGTGATCAACAAATTAAACTAATGGGTGCATCACTGTCGGCTAAGTTAGCACATGGAAATTGAAGCCGCACGTTGCCAGTGCGTCAATAAAATAAAAATACATATACTGCCAGTCGTGCTGGAGTCAGAGTACAATAGGCGTCAAAAGCCTAGGATTGATTGTGACAGATGCATCCACAGACAGTCCCATATGAATCGTCAGTGTGTCAGTATATCAGACATGTGAAAGCTGGTCGGCCAATCCTTGACTATGTCGTGGCGCGGTGGTCCAGTGGAAAGATGTCTGGTTGCTGATGCTATGCGGAGTTGCAGACTGGCGGTTCGATCCCCCGACCGGGAGATGGTGATCAACAAATTAAACTAATGGGTGCATCACTGTCGGCTAAGTTAGCACATGGAAATTGAAGCCGCACGTTGCCAGTGCGTCAATAAAATAAAAATACATACATACACACACGCAAACATACGTAACATAGGTGTAAAATGCGGAGTTGCAGAATGGCGGTGCGATCCCCCGACCGAGAGATGGTGATCAACAAATTAAACTAATGGGTGCATGACTGTCGGCTAAGTAAGCACATGGAAATTGAAGCCGCGTGTTGCCAGTGCGTCAATAAAATAAAAAAATACATACACACAAACATACGTACAAAAGGTGTAAAAAGCCTGGGATTGAATCGTGGCAGGTGCATCCACAGATAGTCCCATATGAATCGTCAGTGTGTCAGTGTATTAGACATGTGAAAGCTGGTCGGCCAAACCTTGACTTCATAGTCTTGGTGTGGTGGTCCAGTGGAAAGATGTCTGGTTGCTGATGCTATGCGGAGTTGCAGTATGGCGGTTCGATCCCCTGACCGGGAGATGGTGATCAACAAATTAAACTAATGGGTGCATCACTGTCGGCTGGTTAGCACATAGAAATTGAAGCCACGCGTGCCAGTGCGTCAATAAAATAAAAAATGCATATACTGCCAGAGCCGTGATGGAGTCGGAGTACAATAGGATTTAAAAAGCCAAGGATTGAACCGTGGCAGGTGCATCCACAGATAGTCCCATGACATTACTACTCTTGACATATACGGCGCAAAATGCGCACTACACTATAATACAAAATTTTAATACAGAAGTGAAAATGATAGGAATATAGGATGACAAAATGCGGAATAGGGTCCATTCCCAAACCCTACATCTTTTTAACAACTCCAGCGATTGAGGGATCTGATCTGTCACTCAAGTATCTCATATCATAGTCACCACATTATAGCTGACGTCACATTCAAAATGAAGTAGAAAAGTAAAAAGTCTCAAGAAGGCGTACGAATTGTATGTGTTTTATGAAACTAATTTAACTTGGAGGCATTGGCAGTAATAGTCCACAGTCAAATTAGTTTCAAAATATTCAACGACTTACCAGAATAATAAACTTGAAATTTAGATACTGAGAATTTAGGTTTCAAAGTTTCAAATGGATTCCAACGCTTAAAAGGTGCGGAGATTAACTAGATATGGGCGGGGCAAAGCTAGAAACGGATCCCTCCCCCAGATAACACAGTTCACTGGGTCGATACTTTCAGTATCGGCCCGGTATCGGCCCAGTAAGCTGCGTTATCAGGGTCATTTGTTAAAATTGGTATAGTGGTTCAGTTGTTAAGAGTCAAAATATGCAATAAAATGTTAATTAAATTTAATGAGGACACAATTCAGACACGTTCGTGGCGGACTATTGATACTTTCGTAACAGAGCTACTGTGTCGTTTTAATTGTGACATCAGTTAACAGGTGATGTTGATTGATTATGACGTCAAATACTTGAGTGACAGCTCGGGGCCTTCTGTTGATGAATTTGTATACTTACTCTTTAAAAGCTGGCCAAAACGGTGTCTGCAGGGTTCTTGAGAAATATCCATTTGCAGACTGAGAGGACTATTTTTGAAAGTTTAGCACCGGAATGACTGGGCCGATAACCAAGCCAGTCATTCCAATGATAAATTTTCATTAAAATAATCTCTTGGTCTGCAAATGGGTATTTTCTATTGAAAATTTGAAATTTTCTTGAACAAATTTGATTGCTAAAGCATTAAGATAAGTAGTAGGCCTAAGCATTGGATATGCCATTTTGTCTACGATTTCTTATTTGATCGCCATGGCCATGGTTAAAACATGAAAGTGGTCACTAAAGCAGGTGGTCGCTAATTAAGAGTTAGACAGGTCATTTACTACAGTCGATAGTTTTTGGTCTAAAATTTTGATGAGTATTGACCTTTTCACGGCGAAGCCAGCCAAAACCGGTCTCTACAGTGGTCTTGAGGAATTGCCATTTTCAGGGCCAAGAGAAGATTTTTTTGGAAACTTTAGCGTTCGAATGGCTGGGTTTATAATTGAGACAGTCATTCCAGTGGTAAACTGTCAAAATACTCTCCTCTTGGCCTGCAAGTGGACGTTCAATAAGTATATATTCTGATCTTCTGGACTAAATTTAGTCATTAAAGAGTTAAGATAGATGGTCACGTGACCACCAGTCTTAAAAGAGCCACAATCTTTGTTACAAAAGCAGATGTTCGCTATGAACATGTTTTACTGTAGGCCCTATTTGTGTGAAAAACCTATCCATGTTTTAGTATGCATATCTAATATGTATGTAACCATTTAACAGCCATGTCAACCCCAAAACGGCTTCTGCAGTGATCTTGAGCAATGTCCATTTGCAGACCAAAAGAAGACTATTTTTTTTTAAATTTACAACTGGAATGACTGGCTCGATAACCGAGCCAGTCATTCCAGTAGTAAATTTTACAAAAAAATAGTCTTCTTGGTCTGCAAATGGACATTTCTATGAGAAAATTTAAATTTTCTTGAAAATATTTGAGGGTTAAAAGGTTAAAGTTGGTATTAATGGACGAAACCACTTTTAGCTATGCCCCACCCATCTCTAGCTAAGCCCCGCTCACGTGTTGCCCGTGCTGGATTCGATAGAACCCTAACGTCCCTGACTCAGTTCCCACAAAAGTATATAGGGTAAGCTGTTGAATATTTTAAAACTAATCTAATATGGCAGCAACAGTTCCCAGTCAAATTAGTTTCAAAATATTCAAAAGAATGTTTATTAAATAGTAAAGACATACAATTCGTACGACTGGCATACTTTTAAAAGTTCATGACGAACTTAGCTATATTATTCATTACGTATTTGATTGTGACGTCAGCCTACATGTGATGTAATTCATTACGACGTCATATACTTGAGGGACAGATTGCATGGATTCACCAATGGACCTTTCCAGTTTATGTATCAACCATATGACGTCATAATCAACCACGTGACGCGTAGGATGACGTCATAATCAATGACGCCATGAATAACGTAGCTAAGAGTCACGAACGCATAATTAATGACTGACTAAGCGCTGTTGTACGAATTGTGTCTTTACTCTGCAATAAACATGCATCAACAGCACCCAGTCAAATTTGTTTCAAACTATTCAACAGCTTACTAAAACTGGATTCCTCAATTGAGTGATCTGATCTGTCACCCATCTATCCGACGTCATAATCAAATAAAACACGTCACATATTAGGTGATGTGTCGTCACAGTCAAAATGATACACAGCTCCTTCCCGAAAGTCAAAGTCTGTCACAAAGTCGGAAATCGTGTACGAATTGTATATCTTTCATGAATTTACGATTTAATACGCCTTCTATTTTTAGCTCACCTGGGCTGTCCGTCAAATCTTCCTTTAAATGACTTCTTCTCAAGAACCACTGGGTCGATTTCAATTATATTTGGCATGAAGTATCCTTTGAGAATAGGGATCCAAGTTTGTTCAAATGAAGCTGATCTGCCAATTTGTCCGGCGGCCATCTTGGATTTTGGCAGATTTTTAGAAACGTCTTTAAAAGTCTTCTCTGAAACCGCTTAAGGGATTGAAGCAAACCTCATGGAATATGATCTAGGGTACTTGATTGGTCAAATGGTTCGACATACATCTTAGTTGACCTAGTTTTGGTTAAAATTACTTCTTCTCCAGAACCGCTGAAGGGATCAGGCCAAAATTTGCAGATATGATTAGAGACTAAGGGTCATTAAAGTTTGTTCAAGAAAAGTTGATCCGTCAAAAAACATGCCTGCCGTGGGTCAATCAAAATATGGCGTGTTTGGCGGCCATATTGGATTTTTTTATTTTGATGGATTTTGAGGCCGAAATTGGTTTTATGTGGGTTTTTGGGTACTCTGATCGCAAATTTACAATTTTCGAAATTGTCGGATGAACGGTTTGGCGGCCATTTTGGATCATTGTTCCGCCAAAGACTCCCATATACTAAAGCCACGAGAAATTTAAAATAAAATGTCTTCTCGAGAACTAATGGGATGATTTCAATTATATATTTGGCAGGAAGCATCCTTATGGCATACCGATTCCATTTTTTTTAAACGACGCCGATCAGCCAATTTGGCCAGCAACCACCTTGGATTTCGGCCGATTTTTAGAAATGTCTTTAAAAATTTCCGAAACCGTTCGAGGGATCAATTCAAACCTCATGAAAAATGATCTAGAGCAAAAGCTGACCCAAGTTTGTTCAAGCGAACTTGATTGACCAAATGGTTCACCGGCCATCTTGGATGACCTCGTTTTCGCAGAAACGATTACTTCCCCAGAACCGCTGATGCGATCCGGCCAAAATCTGGTAGATATGATTTCTTCAAGAGAAGTTGATCCGTCAAAAAACATGGCCGCCATGGGCAAATCAATATATAGCATTTTTGGCAGCCATATTGGATTTTTGTATTTGATTGATATTGAGGCCGAAATTGGTTTTATATATGGTTTTGCTCATTGTGATTTCAAATTTGCCATTTTCGAGACTGTCGGATAAACGGGTTAGTGGCCATCTTGGATCATTTACCTGCCAAAATCTCCCATACTAAAGCAATGGGAAATTTAAAATGTATTCTTCTCGCGCCATCTAGGATTTTGGTCGATTTTTAGAAATGTCTAAAAATCTTCTCCAAAACCCCTTGAGGGATCAATTCAAAACGCATGAAATATCTTCTAGTGCAAGAGCTGCACCAAGTTTGTTCAAGGGAACTTGATTGGGCAATTGTTTTGGCGGCCATCTTCGATAACCTATTTTTTTTAGCAAAACAACTTCAGAACCACTGAGCGGATTGGGCCGAAATTTGGGAGATATGATTAGGCACTGAGTGCCATTAAATTTCTTTCAAGGGAAGGAGCTACGTCAGAAACATGGCTGCAGTGGACCAATCAAAATGTAGCGTGTTTGGCGGCCATATTGGACTTGCAAAAATGTCCACAAACTCTTTTAAAAGACTATACTCTTAAACCACCCACCAACAATTTTGACAAAAATGCATAGTGCCCCATGTGAGCGACACAGGCCCAAGGGGCCTCTTGTTAAAATTAGATTCTGAGAATTCAATGTTTCAAATCGATTCCAACAAGCGCAAATGAATTTAGCTATAAATGGGCGGGATGGGCCCCTCAGTTGCCCTCGCCTCGTAAGGGGAAGATGGTGCTGCATTCGTGTCTATGTGTCTGTCCGTATGTAGGTCTACAAGGGATCGACCAAGCTTTCGGAAAGCGAATCATAAATATTTTAACAATCTTAATGTTTTGTCTACACATCCGTCAGTAGCATCTACGTATTACGAATGAACACCAGACTATGTATTGCCTAAGGCAGTAACAGGTTCCAGATAAAATTATTTTAAAATATTCAACGCTTTGCTTAAATTGGGATATGATGTCAGGGCTACATGTAATTTGGTCAAATAAAGCATTATATAGGTACTAGTTAAACTAACATTTATCTTTAGATGTTCATAACAATTACCTTTTCTGGTAATTTTATTAGAAATATATATAAAATAAACTCTTACTCATTAGACAAATATTAAGCCAACCCTGTTTTCTATTAGCCAGATTTCAGTTTTACTATACCATTTGGCTAATTGGCGAATGTGTATGTCCGCCCCTGTGTGTGTGTATATCCGGAGATGTATACGTGCCTCAAAAATACTGATCCGGTCTTTAAAATCTTAACGCAACAAAATACTTTACCTTGAGAGTGGATGACCAGAGTTTGGCCGTGATCCTGATAAAAACCACATCGGATCAAATTCGGGATCTATGGACATCTCGAAACCTAGTCTACTTGCCCGATTGGGCTCAAATTTTTGGCATGAGAAATATTTTGACATTAGGATGCCCCAACTTTGATCACGATCCGAAAATTTCGGAAAATCGAATGCAATGACTGATTGCTATATTGTTATTTTAATTTACCGAAATTCTATGCAAAAAGATAAGCCCATACCAGGTCAATGGACCTTTCAAGTTTTAGCTATGCCCCGCCCATCTCTAGCTAAGCTCCAGCCACACATCTCTCAACTCCCTGACTATCAATTCCCAGAAAACTATGCAGGTAAGCTGCTGACTATTTTGAAACAGCGACAGCGTCAAGTCAAATTAGTTTCAAAATATTCAACAGCATCTTTATTAAATAGTAAAAACATACAATTTGTACAACAACCCTTAGTCCTTCACCAATTATGCCTTCGTGACGTACTAATCTACGTCATTAATGACGTCAATGATTATGCCGCCATCCTACACGTCCCGTAGTTGATTATGGCATCATCTGATGGAAGGATAAACTGGAAAGGTCCATTCAGTGACCAGTGTTTACAATAGTTTCTTATTCCATCTTATAGTAAACGCGAGACTGTCAAAGTTAGATCTGTTACCTTAGCCTTCTATTTCAGTAACAGGCGTATTATTGTGCCACGCGTTATAGCTCGGTGTCATGTTAATCTTCTCCTTCTGTTGAGACACCAGCCTCTTATGAATCATCGGAACGCCATTGATTATTGGTAAGCTAACACTATCAGAGTTCCCAGATGTTTTAAAACTTCTTGGTAATCGACCTTTCGGGAGTGGAAATCGCGATATTCTTTGACCTTTGCTATTTTCCTCAGTTATTGCGCCAAATTCAATTTTCCATATTTCTCTTTGCTTTTTAACATCGATGGGTGTAAGTTGCTTTCTCAGATTCGTGTATGAGTAGTTAAGTACGCTTCCTCTCTTAGCGGTTAATGATGAATGGCAGGCGGCGATGTGACGTTCCGCGCCACGTTTTACTTCAGAGCGGAGCGAACCTTGATCCGGGAAAGATCTTCTTATCCCAGAAAACGTATCAGATCTTCGGACTTCCAAACCATACTGATTGCTAACCATTGATGGCACACGTTTCGTCAGTTTGAATATTCTTGGGGTGGATTTTTTCGCAACATCATCTATATTGTTGACATTTGGACTTTTACGTGACACTCTATTTGACGTATTAGACTTATTCGGATTATGATGAAAAATCTCTTCATCAACACATTTAATTCCGGTTAAGTTCAGACCGGTCCTAGGCCAGGCACTCCATGTCGTTTCTGCATATAACCCATCGTTTTCTTTCTCGGTACTGAGAACGTCTTTGGTTTTTACGTCCTCAGGTGCCGTGATACTGAAACATGTCTTTCCCATTAGATTTAAATCCACGCGATCCGTTTTCGGTGTCATTATTAGACTTTTATAATCATCCTGTTCCACATTTCTCTCGTCGTTCGAGAACGTAACCTCACTCTTACTGGTCAGCATTGGTGTCTTGTCTTCACTATCGTTTCTGACGGACGATATACTTAAACAAGTTAAACTACGAGTTCGTATGTACGAACGACAACTCGGGTCGAAATAAAACATCTTCTATTACACACAGAAACAGCTAGTCTGCCACTTTGCCATATTGTTAAACCATGTACATAATCTGCTTGTGTGCAGTTAAATGCAGCCATCCATAGACCATATACTTTAATATTACGAAATATTCAAGCTTTCTTGGCAATTCCACAAAATATTATATCCATACACACATAACCTTTCGCATATGACGTCACAATACGGGAATTCATTGCCTAATTATTTGAGGTAATTTTTTTAGGTTAGGCCTATCTAATTTTACATGCAACGTAGCTCAGAAACAACTTAGAATTTTTCCCCAAAAAAAATAATAAGACTCCCTGTTGAATATTTTGAACATAATTGAATTGGAAGACATTGCTGCCTAAGGCAGAGACAGAGAGGCCTAAGGCAGCAATGTCTTCCAATCCAATTATGTTCAAAAATATTCACCAGAACATTTCTTACACCGTGTTTTAAATTGTACTAACTAACATGTTTAATCTGTTTTTGTTTCGGAAACATTTTAATTTATTTATGTGCTGTACTGTATCCGCTGAATTACGTTTATTCCAGAATATATTACATACCATGGGTGTCCCTATAAACTTTTGAACGCCACCTTTGACTATAAAATATATAGAACGATTACACGCACAAATGCATAAAATCGATCTGTACACCGATCACTGGATTTAACAGGATATCCAAGTTGTCAGTGTATTATTTGATTTATTGTCAATCGCTTTTCTTTATGACAGACTTTATGCCAAACATTTATCATCGAATAATATAATAATATACAATTGTACCTTTCTATAACGAACACCTCCCTTTTGGAGCAAAGAAATGGTGGTTCTTTAAGACGAGTGGTGGTAAGAAGGCCACCCGTCTTATAGAACCGTCATTATTTGGTTCCAAAAGCTTACCACCGTGACTAGAACGCTGCATTAAGTGACCGCCTATCGTTAAAGGCCCATGCGGTGTCAATGAGGACGGGACTTACAGTATACAAGTACCAGCGTGTATTACCTAGCTTACACATGACAGGCGCGTATAATAGACTTTATCAGTAATATCTTTGTGTGTGTTTAAACGCTGTGAAATATTGGAATGTTGGCAGATGGCTTAATGACACTTAATTACATCTAAAATCACGTACATTAACCTTTCAACAACTCGATCAATATAGTAGGCCTATAGGCCTACGCGCCCCTTACCTAACATTGTATTATTTTTTTTACAATTTTGTCACTTATCGATAAATTAAACTTAACCCATTATTGGTGTAGCCTCTAACGCAGCAACTGTTTTTAACATCACAGGGTTTGATAATAAAAAAGGATTTTCCGTCAACAGTATTATGTAGGTTACGTAGCATTCTACAGTTTTTTAGTCTTTTCAATTGCATAAGACTATAGGGTTAATTTTGAGAATTAACCACCCTTGTGTTAACTTAACTCGTTAATGATCAAGAACGTCAAAAAGACTATGTAGTGGTCTTGAGGATTGTCCATTTTTCATCCGAGAGAATATAATTTTTGAAAATTTACCACTGGAGTGACTGGCTCGGTTACCGAGCCAGTCACTCCAGTGGTAAATTTTCAAAAATAGTCTTCTCTCAGACGCCAAATAGACACTATAGCTAAGAAAAAACCGGATTTTCTTAACCACCTTTATGGTCAATCTGGCTAAAAACAGAAACTGTACTTACTGCAGTGGTCTTGAGTAATGTTTATTTGCACGACAACAGAAAGCTACTTTTGTCAATTTTATTGTAAAAATTATTATTTTCTTGAAAAATCTTGACTATTAAAAGGTTAATTGATATAAGTAGAATTGTGAGCGCTTTGAGGCGGTGCTGACACAAGCGGGGTTATATACGCGACTAAACTCCCCTATTCACCGTTACCATCATTGTCTTTTAATGTCTATTACCAACGCTGAGAGGGCACGTAACATACCTGTCAAATCTGCGCTATTAACCGCTTTACGGTTGAACGCAAGTGTTTCAATTTCAAAGCAATAATATATAGGCAGCCCCTAATTGCTGTCGAATATAAACTGCCTTAGGCAACAACTATTTCCTGTCATAGTTCAATTTGTATCAAAATATTCAACAGCATGCGTAGCTTTTGATTTACATTGTAACATGCAGACACACAGTTTGTTGAAGGTCCAGGTTTTTTTTTGTCTTTGTTGATTTGAAGTATATATATACTGAACCAAAAAAGTTTAGCAACGCTGAGAATATTGGTCACAAACATCGATGTCAATGGGACAAGTGTACACATCTTGGAGATGAGTGACAGTTGTCAACTGCACCAGTAGTAAAGTGGCCTCGTTTGAGTTGTTGTTGTTGTTGTTGTTGTTGTTGTTGTTGTTGTTGTTGTTGTTGTTGTTGTTGTTGTTGATAAGACATTCTTGAATAACTCTGGTTCTATTGGATGTATCTTCACTACACTATGGTGGACGCTTTCTTGGCTGTTGGGTCCCTAAAAGCTATGCCAATTCGGGGTTCAAAAGCTAAAACGCAACAGCAACAGCAACAGCCTTCAGATTGCGAAGACGTGAGCCAATTTTGACGTAAAAAATTAAGAGCAACAGCAACAGTTCTCAGCAACATTGTTTCCAAAATAAACACTTTTGACCGTACGTCGGCCCGACTGCAAAAACATATCAACGACACGGCGATTGGACAAATTTTCCTTGTTTTTGTTTTAGGAACCTGTTAGCTTATTTATTAATCTGCTGAATGTAACTGTGTGTCCATGGGACATTATCTCTGAAGTGGATATGTAGGGGTGTCATCTTAAAATGTTGTATTGCACCGATAGAATATGGTTTTATAGATTCCATATCATTCATATCCTGTCACATTCCTTGATCTGTATCGCAAATATTTGTTTTGTAATATCGAGTAAATGTTGAACAGTCATCGACACCATTTTGTCTCCTCAAGCTATTGTGTGTGATGTCATGTAAGCTCCAATGCATCACATTCTTTATTATGTAATGCTCATCCCATTGAATATTTTGAAACTAATTTGACTGGAAGTTGTTGTTGCATATGGCAGCAACAACATCCAATCAAATTGGTTTCAAAATATTCAACAGCTTACCTGTAGGATTGCTTTTATACCACATTGCCAAACTTTCGCTGGCGCCTCTACGACTGTGCGTATATAACAAGGCAGACACACTAGGGGTTTTCTGATTGGTTGAAAAGTAAATCATGACAGCCATCATAGGGTGTAGAAATGTACCAACATTTAACTACTAAATCCTGAATATCTTTCCTTAGCGGCGTGATAAAAAGCTGAAAATTACCTTGATAGTTTATGACCTGCGTGTTAGATCACCTGAATAGATATCAAGAGATGGGATTAGTTATCCTTTAAATAAGAATAAAAAGAATAGGTCTATAGTCTTTTAAATGTCGTTGTTGTTGATGTTTGTGATGGTGGTGGCGGTGGTGGTGGTGGTTTTCTTGTATTGGCCGCTTACACCTAGGTGTATTTTAGCCCTGACTCTATCTTTGCAGTGCTTCTACGAAGGGTTGCGAAATGAAAGTAAAACTGAAATAATCAAAACGTCTGATGTTGCTAGGTGTGTATGTATTGCCTGTTGTTGTGGCATATGCTGGCTAATGAGCTGTCGTTGGCGGACGTAGGCGTTGTATGCCGTATAGAGGAGGCGTGGGAGTGGGTAATTACATTTATTTCTCTAGGAGGTGGGCTGGAAGCTGAGACCAGTCTGTGAAATTAAATACTATAACGGAAAGCAGGCAAACATCCTTTAAATGCAGACATCGGGGCACACGTATGACACAATGAGGAGAATTAAGTTTGTTCAGTTTTTCAAGCATGACTCTTGCCATTATACAACCATTTATGTCATCCAATCTAGACATGTGACGCCAAACATTGCAATCGATTATTATGGAACAGATATATGGAGAAACGGAAACCACAATAACAACCCTAGAATAATATTAGTCCTATACCACATGAGGAGCATAAAAAATCTCACTGGTGGCCATCTTTGGAAAATGACTGCCAGTGACTCCATACGAAAAATCTGCGATGGCCTGCAAAATCGTTACTTAACCCTTTAATTGTCAAAAAATTTAAATATTTTCTTATTGAATGTCCATTTACAGGCCAAGAGAATACAATTTTTGAAAATTTATCACTGGGATGACTGGCTCGGTTATCGAGCCAGTCATTCCAGCGGTATATTATCAAAAATTGTGTTCTCTTGGCCTGTAAATGGACTTTCCACAAATTCATAGCTGATGTCGGTTTTGGTCGGTACGCCCATTACAGTGTTAATGGAGGCCTGCGTATCTTCTTGCAGCACAGGAACATTCACGCTTATATTATATACATCATTTCGCCAATATTCCACATATCCGCTGCACTATATGAAGAGGTTGCGTGTAAATATTTTGTAGGTCCCAATCCTTTAACCCTCAGATTGTTCCAAAAAATTTTAATTATCTGATAGAAATTATCCATTTGCAGACCAAGAGATTATTATTTTTGAAAATTTTACCACAGGAATGACATATTTGACTATGACGTCAAATACTGGAGTGCCAGGTCAGAATTATCAGATCCTTCCATAGGATTGCTAAGTCTGACGTCATGCATGTGCTTCGGGAGTGGGAATGAACCTTTCCAGTTTTATCTATGCCCGGCCCATCCCTAGTTAAGCGCTACCCTCGCTCGTGTTGGGATCGACCGATCCCTGGATACCCCGACTATCAATTTCCAGAAAACTATACAGGTAAGCTGTTTAATATTTTGAAATTAATTTGACTGGACACTGTTGCTGCCTGGCAGCAACAGCGCCCAGTCAAATTAGTTTCAAAATATCCAACAGAATGTTTATTAAATAGTAAAGACATACAATTCGTACAACAACGCTTAGTCTGTCTTCAATTTTGCGTTCGTGACGTACTAATCTACGTCATTTATGACGTCAGTGATTATGACGTCACAATACACGTCGCGTAGTTGACTATGACGTCATATGATGGATGGATAAACTGGAAAGATCCATTATAACACACCCATAATAAGACACACTACAATAAGTTGATTGCCCCTGAAGTATTGGTTCAGATTACACCTCCCGTATTTATTGATTAGAAGATGGAGTCTAATGAGGGTGGGGTCGGTTGGAGTGACATTTCTAGTTATTCGCCGTCCATTTCTAGCTAAATTCCGCCAACTTTATGGGCGTGTTCGAATCAACCTGAATTGGCAGAATCTTAATTTCAAGGTAACTAACTATACGGGAAAACGTTTGTATTTTAAAAAAAATATATGTCACTGTGGGCTAGGAAGCTCCCCGTCAAATTAGTTTTAAAATAATAAACAATTTTTTTAATTGCAAATTTATGAAAGACAATTAAACAAATCGTACACTTGCCGGACTTTTCGAATTTCACGACGGAATTATAATACGCCAGTTTGATTGTGACGTCAGCTAATATATGACGTATTTGACTATGATGCCAGTTACTTGGGCAACAGTGCGGATCCCTCTATGAAGTTATGAAGCATGATATTAGGTCCGATTCAAGTTCTAATTTATCAAACTCCAGCTTTATATTAATATGGTGGTGTCTGAATGAGCAGTTATTCAGCGAGAGAAATCATCATCAACAAAATATCATCCACGCGTCATACCACAACAATTATTCACATGATGAAATCACTCAATAACGACAACGACAACAACAACAACGACAACTACTGGGCCAACAGCCATCAACAACAACAACAACAACAACAACTACAACAACAACTACAACAACAACTACTACTACTACTACTACTACTACTACTCACTCGTGCTGATCCTCCTTCTGCTTCCATTGCGGGCTACTACTGCTGCTGCTTCTACCGCTACTCTGCCCTACATTGACAAAAGGAAGTATGTCCAAGAAATCATTTTTTGAGAAAATAAATAAAATGCATTTATGGATAGCCCTGTGTCAATTTCCTGCACATTTCTTTCAAAATTATATCAGAGCGACACATATGTGTTAAAGATTACCATTATTTAAAAGAAAATCAGAATTGGTTCCTTTTAAACAAATTATAGTGACATACTTCCTTTTGCCATTGTATATCTGTGTTTCTAGTGTTCAAATTCCAGAGTAATCACACTTTACATCCTTTTGTCAGTGTAAATTCACATTTACTCCCTTTTGTAATTAAAGAAACGTAATGGGATAGATGAAAAGAGGGTTCTGTACCCAGTTTCTTCTTACAATAAACATATATACAATTGTTTTAGGTTTGAAAATACTAAAAATCGTTCGAGTCCAAAAATGTATTTTCAAGTAAACACAAAACAATATGTAAATGCGTTCCTACAACAAAACCAAATGAGAAATCTTTCAAAAAATTTTAGTTTCATTAAATTATTTTCACATAAAAACATTTCATTAGGCAGTTTAGGTGAAAATACAAATATGATTATTTAAAGTAGGCTAAACTTAAACATTCTGGCCCGAATTCAATAAGGAGGTTTAGCTAGACTTGGTTTAAAGCTTTAAACCGGGTCTTAGACTAGCTATTACCAAGTTGTAAACCATATTTCGTACAATGAGAAATATACTTAAACTAACATGATTATGCATAAAATATGATCGCCGTGGTATTTATGAATCAAATCTTTAGAACCCGGTAACAAATGAAAAATAGCACACATTTTATTTTGTTTACACACTTTTATATATTAACTCTATATTTAAAAGAGCATTGCATCGGATATACTATTTTATACTATTTGCAAAGATAATTATTTATATTTAGCATTCTACGCTATAATAATAATAATAATAATAATAATAATAATAATAATAATAATAATAATAATAATAATAATGTGATATTTAAATAATAATAGTAATAGTGACTGCTTATTATCTTATTTTAATGGTAAACTGGAGCTGTAGCCTTATAGTCTAGTCCTAGGAAAACTGACCAATTTTTAAATTTAATAGCGGATCTGGTTTGTAGACCTGACTTATAAATTATTAAATCATGTACTTTGAACTAACCATATTATATGTTTACAAGTAGACTGTACTCAATAGTGCAAATCCATACCTTTTTATGCACTTGTTACATGCAGTGAGAGTACCATGCATGACACATGAGCTAGACATATGCCCTTTTGATATGCAAATTAGATATCTTTGACTGAAGATATTTCATTGACAAAAGGAAGTATGGTCAGCATTTACAATGACAAAAGGGAGTATGTGTAATATACTTCCTTCTGTCAAAGGAAATGCGGTTACTTCCTTTTGTCATTGTAATTGTCTGTGATGGGCAAGACATAGGCCTACATCATTTTGTTATTTTATAACTAAAAATCTAAAAAGAATTTTACATTGGCAATAGTTCCATTGAAAAGAGCAGGTCCAAATTAGGCAAGATGTGTCAAAATCTCAATTTTGATTTTTTTTTTTACTTACCGCCCTTTTGTCAGTGGAGGGCAGTACTGTAGTTGTCGTTGCTCTTAATTCTAAACACTGTAACAATATCTGCAGCAAAGACAACGACACGCTGTCTCTGATTTGCCAGATTGTCTGTCAGTGGAGGGATCCGATCTGTCACTCAAGTATTGATGTCATGGTCAATTACGCCATTAGAAAGTTGACGTCACAATCCAAATGACGTATTCAACTCCGTCATAAACATCGAAAATAGTTATCTTGCTATTGGGATTCTAGTAGTTCCGGATTCACAACATATTACACACTTACATTGATTACAACACACGTCGGCTACACAGTGGGCGGAGCTTTGTTAGAAGTGGGCGGACCATAGCTAGAAATGACGCTTCCATAACATTGTAGCCTTACATACTTTAGAAATTCATTAAAATAGGTACTGAGTTGTAATTTGTAACGTTGTTGTTGTTTTGGTTTTATTGGCCTATCACATCTAGATGTATTTGAGCCATGACGATCTTTGAGGTGCTTCCCCGAAGGGTTGCGTGGACGACGGCTTTACGTCCCTTCCTAAGGACGAGTAATGTGTTGATATGACGTCACGCCATTCATGTTTTGCACGTTTCGCAATAGCTCTGACGTCATAAAATGCAAGCATTTTTGTCTACGTCACGCATGGCGACGTCATAGTTACTGGTAAAATAATCCACTCTATGTCTCAATGACTATGTAGGTGGCTAGGAAGTGCAATATGTAGGGCGTTGCTTCACCCAGTGAAGAAGAAATAGAAGACGTCGCTACGCACGTGACGTTGTATAACAACAAGACGAAAATGGATGATTATCAGTATTATAGCGGGCGTGAGCATGACATGCGCCTAAGAGAAATGGAATACGAGAACTCGGCACGAAGTTCCAGGAACCACGGTTTTCCCAGTGTCAAACTTCTGAGGCGTCGCTTTAATTCACCATTGGCTAGAGATGCGCTCATTCCAACGAGCAGTCAGGGACGGGATAATTCGGGTGTTACGGGATCAGTGACGCGCAGATCTGTAAGCGAGTCACCACATCGGGGAGAGAAAAGGACGGCATGGAATCCAGATGACAGGTTAGAATATTGCGACAAAGTGAACGACTATCAGCAGTCTGGGATACATAACTGGCAATATTTGGACCAAAGAAATGCATATCCCCAGAGTCAAGACCACGCAAATTGGTATGGTGGAGAAGATTATCAAAATGACTACCGCTATAGCCAATATAATTATCCCCCAGAGCTCTATTATCACAGTAACGACGGCCGGCATACGCAGGAAAAGCCATCATCATTTCAACGACAACTGAGTCTCGGCGATATTAAGATGCTGGACCCGGCACAGCAAGATGCTAACGGATATCAAGATGCTCAGGATGAGTATGTTAACTATGGAGATGACGATGGGAGGTTGGATTGTGCCAGAAATGATGTGCCATATTATTATAACGATGGATATGAATATCAAAAGTATTATTATCATGATCAAAGGCAAGAAAACTATAAAAGCAATAAGTCGCAAGAGACAGGAAACAAGGATAGTACGTATCAAGCTTACGAGAGGGAATTTAAAAATACGCCTAAGCTTAATCATGGCGATATAAGGTCAATGGAGAAGGGAATTGGAAATAATCTAATTTATGCCAGCCAAGATGCCGTTAATCAGCAACTGGGATGCATAGGGGATCGGAGTATGGATAAACGTAAGACTGGTATTATTACATCCAGAGATTTGCCTGGTAATAAGATAAATGTCGTACGACAACAGAATACTTTCACTGGCGAAAGGAAAGGTGAATTTGATCACTCGGATGAGACGAATCGAAATATTGCTCATCAGAGCGTTGATGACGGAAACGGAGAGGATGAAAATGCGTTACGCCGCCAAAAGAAAATGTCAACAACACCCATAAACGATAGAATAAACATAAACAATTCCCGAGACTCCAAAACGGCGTTAGCGAATAATGATAACAAATACTCACATGAATCCCACCACGCGAGAGCTGATAACAGAAACGCGATGCGAAGTGATGAGACCAGTGATGATGAATCGAGCTCCAAATGGGACCATATTTCTGAAGATGTTCAGCTCTGGAAACGACAAATAAGTCCAGAGGAGCACCAAGGTGATAGAGAAGAAGTTATATCATCCGACTCATCGGAATCCATCTCAAATAAACGAAATAGTTGCATTAAGAATAAAAGAAAAGTGGGGAAATCCCAAAGTGTTCATTGGGAAAAACAATACAGCCCTCGTGAAGACAAGACAAGAAACAAAGAGTACGAACCGAGTGGGGAAAAGCGGAGACATTCGCATAAAGATAGGAAGAGTAGCAAGGCGTCGCAAGAAGCTGCTCGTAGTCGAAATAGTGAGAAAGATATTTATGACCTACCCCGGTCTCCTGTCTCCCGGCGAAAAAGTCCAAGAACTAAGCGAAAAATAGATAAGAAAAAGCAAAAACTACTTGAGCTCAAGCGACGTCTTAGTCTTCATTATGGGCCAGATCTGGAGGTGATCGAAATGCTTCTTAGCAAGGACAGACACGCCGCAAAAGATTTATTAGCTCTAAAAGATCTACGGTCGCCTAGAAAACTACAGAAGCACGAAGCGCGAGAAAACGACGATAGCGAAGGTGAGAAAGGAGCAATCCAGTTTTAGCCATGTCCCGCCAACCTCTAGCTACGCTCCACCCATCATGCTTCGCCCCTTTTGTGATCGATCGATTCCTGAACTCCCTGACTATCAATTATTCAGAAAACTATACAGGTAAGCTGTTGAATATTTTGAAACTAATTTTACAGCGACCAGTCAAATTAGTTTTAAAATATTCAACATGTTCATTAAATAGTAAAGACATACAATTCGTACAACAACGGTTAGTCCGTCATCAATTAAGCGCTAGTGTCTAACTTAGCTACGCCATTCATGACGTAATTAATTATGACGTCACCATACACGTCACGTGGTTGAGGTCATATGACTGGCTAAGAAACTGGAACCCTCCATTATCTCTTATTTATAGTATCATATTGGTATTGGCAGGTTATAGACTTATAGTTTGTTAAGCATGCGAATTAAATTTTCATATTTTACCCCGGCATTACAGCTCATAGATAAGTTAGAATATTTCCAAAATGAAAAACTGACACATGCTAGCTAGTAATAAATGTTCTGAAACTTTGGTTGAATATTTTGAGCATCGTTGAATTGGAAGACATTTCTGGCTTAGGCAGCAATGCCCTCCAATCCAATTATGTTCAAAATATTCAACAGTACCTTTTATTTTGTTTTGGAAAGATTCTACGTCATTTTTTTTATCTGTTCTGTATGACATTGTCGTCACTCGACCCTTGGCTGACCAGGATGTGACAAGTTAAGTGTTAAAATATGAAATCTTATAACCGGTGCCATATTCGCGAAGCGTAATTAATTATCCGACTGCTGCAATCAACCAGACAGTAATTTCGATTGGCAATAATTCTGGAGCTGCTGAATATTTTGAAAACAATTTGACTGAAAGTTGCTGGTGGCATGGCCACCAACAACATTCAGTCAAATTGTTTTCAAAATAATCAGCAAGGACAGAGTTATTGCTCATTGAAATTATTGTCATGTGGCTTATACATATCCCTAATTCAACTTCACAACTAAAAAAATTAGAATAATTTATACGGAATGAAATCATTATATATGTTATGATTTATTTGGTTTCATTAGGCCTACATTAGCGTACAAAATATTATTCAAGACTAAAAGTATACAATTTTAACAATTTTATTTTCATCATTCTGGTAGAATGTGGGTATTTAATAGTGTAAACTGAATTGATGATACAATTTAGGTTTGAATTCGATTCAAATGTCTGAATTGCTAGATATTACTGATGCAGTGATGATGTGTTAGAATTGTAGTGTGTAATTGACAATTGATTTCATTCCGTATAAATTATTCTAATTTCTTTAGTTGTGAAGTTGAATTAGGGATATGTATAAGCCACCTGACAATAATTGTAATGAACAATAACTCCGTACCTGCTGATTATTTTGAAAACAATTTGACTGAATGTTGTTGGTGGCCAAGCCACCAACAACTTTCAGTCAAATTGTTTTCAAAATATTCAGCAGCTCCAGAATTATTGCCCATCAAAATTATTGTCTGGTTGATTGCATCAGTCAGATAGTTAATAGTCATACTTTAAAAAAAGCAAACTTATAAAAAGAAGGCATGGATTCGACCCGCTGTGCGTAAAAATATTACTAAGTATTCGTTTTATGCTACGTCGAGCTTAAATTATTGTGACAATGGTTGCTAATTTCAGATGATACAGACAGCGTGTCGACGCGAAGCATAATTAAACCATCAACACCAGCCATTGTTGTAGATGACATTTCTGAAATCTTTGAAACCAAGCAGAAGAACCAGAATGCTCGAACGCGAGATACAAGCCGAAGCACGCTAACGGATTGCAATGATGGCTACTGGCAGGATAACGCGGCGTGTAATAACGTCTGGTGTCCAGAACAGGCGTTTCTGGGTAGAACAAAGGGTCACGGGACCGTTGATAAGTCTGGCCATTTCTTACAGATGGGCAAGTACATGCGCAACCTGCACCAGAATCAGCAACTGCTGGATGTAAAAATTGTCATCGGAGATCAAACGTTTCTCGCACATCGTATTGCTTTATCGTGTCACAGCGAATATTTTGCGGACCTCTTTTCCAAGCAAAGCGTCGCAAAACGAAAGTATCCGTTAGAAATCCACATCAAGGGAGTGACCGCTCTGGCATTCCGTGTCTTCTTGGAATTTGTGTACACGGGTGAGATCCGGAGACCTCCACAGGAGGGAGCACTCTGCGAGATGATGATGGCTGCAGAGAAGCTGCTTATTCCATACATGCGAGAAAGATGTGAAGACTTCGCGTCAGAAGCATTTCCCGAAGAAGCGCTTCTGTTGCTGAAGCGCAGCAGCCGCCAGAGTAGGATGTTTCAAATCGCATACGATATCGTGATTAGAAACATGCAAGACTTACTCTGCTCTAAAACATTCCTGCAACTTGATTTGGAGACAGTCTGCGATCTGTTGTCTGATAACTCTCTGTCAGTATCGTCCGAGGTCCTGGTGTTCGGGTTGTCCGTACGGTGGATGGAGTACGCAAAATGTGAACGATATAAGTACGCACCACGTTTGATAGAATGCGTGCGGCTGAGCTTAATGAACAACAAGGAGCTGGTCCACTGTGCAGATTCTTCACCACTTTTCAAGGACTACCCGGTGTGCCGAGATAAACTACTCAGGGCTAACTGGTAAGTACTGGCACAAGGGCCGGATTAAGCCTATTTGGGCCCTGGGATAATTGGTTATGTGGGCCTCTTATTTGGTGCATCGGTCGAGGGGTGGGGGTGGGGGGATACTAGGAAACGTTAGGCGGAAGGTGTAGCAGAATTCACTGGTTCGAACACCACTCGGATCGAGAAATGAAAAAAGGAAGAAATTACATTCCAATGACGATTGAGCTATATCCTAGTACGATGCCAGTGGGTCGTCAATGGCATGGTTCATAGAACCAATGCTTGACAATAAAAAAAAATACTACATACATTCGAGTGCTTAACGATATAGCAGGACGGATCACATCACAGACAATTTAAAAGTAAAATATCTGGAATGTGCACCATCAGTTCCAGTCAATGTGTGTGGTTGTGAGACGGGTAGTTGAAAGCGAGTCCGGTGAAAGATGATTCTTGTTCTCCGGATGCTGGTCTAGTGATAGGCTACTCGCCTCCCAACCGCTAGGCGGAAGGTATCGCAGAATTCACTGGTTCGAACCCCGCTCGGGTCTAGAACTAAAAAACCCCGTAAAAATTACATTCCGATGACGACTGAGCTATATCATAGCGCCAGTGCGTCGCCAATGACAAGGTTCATAGAATTAATGCTTGACAATAATAATATAAAAAAGGCTGCTGCCGCCGCCGACTAATATAATAAATTCGTTGTACGTAATTTACGTGGCAAAATGCTGTTGAATATTAGAAACTAATTTGACTGAAGCTGGTACTGCCAAAGGTTTCTAATCAAATTGGTTTCAAAATATTCAACAGCTTACGTAGGTCTATATATCATGACTAAAATTGAGATACTGGGAATTTCACTTTCAAATGGGTAAGATGTGATAATTGTTTTTGAATGGGGTGGGGGGGGGGGGTGGTGGGGGTGGGGGATGGGGGGGGGGCTTATGTTTCGGAGGCCCAGGGCTCTAGTCCCGTTAATCCATACGTTAATCAGGCTTTGACTGGCACCATGGTGAAGTATCTTGCCTATAATAATATCATGCGAGCTTTATCTGACATGTTAACATCGTTTTACGTCTAACACCAAATTAATTGTTACTATTTTCATTGCACTCACATGCACGATGCACACACGCACGCGCGAACGTACATAGGTGCGGTCGCAGTGCGTGTCAGGATCGTAGCCATCGTCCGATGGCTCGTAGCATGACCCTTGTAGGGGGCAAAGAGCCCAACGGGGTTGGGCGGTCTGGGGTCCTCCAGCAAAAATCTTTGAACGCTCTCAGAGACATGCATTTCTGGAGGTAAATATGTACACTTAGCGGGCTATGGAGGTATGCATGCTTTTTATTTACATATTTCTCTTGGCGTATGTGTATTTTAAAAAAGGTAAACATCACAAATCCCAAAAACGACGACCGTCCCCCTTGCCACCCCCCCCCCCTCCCCCCCCCCCCCCACGCTACCGCCCTCCACGTGCTGTAAATACCGGTAATGCTGGAAATGCAGATGAAATGCCATGCTGACGTAATAGATATAGTCATGTTTAGCTATGTCCCCCACATTTCTAGTTCGCTTCGCCCACTTTGTACGCGCTTTAAATAGGTCTTATCCATTTGAACCCACTCTGAATTCCCATAATCTCAATTTCAGGGCAATAACCCAGGTAAGCTGTCAAAATAGGTTCAAAATCTTCAACAGAATGCTTATTAAATTCTAAATTGCCGAACATATACTATTCAGAAAGTTACTCTTGGAACTTTGTGAGTTTTGTGTACGGCATTTTATTGTGACGTCAAGTGATTTTATTTATTTTATTATGGTGATAACTATCTGCAACAGATATCGATGACTGGCTCAATACAGGCCAAAATATCAGACATTACCAACCTGCATATTAACAACAAAAAGGATAACTCAACCAATGTATTAAGAAGAAGATCTAACAGTTTAGATAGTAAACTTGTTGATGCACATGATTCTTCAGCTCGGGGCCACTCAAACTGCTCATCAGCCAACACAGCCTTTTTTAGGGGCAACTGGTCTCCACACCCGACCCCCCGAAAAAATACATTACCAAGCAAGGAAGTAAACATCAACCACCAGATCCATGTCGCCGTTAATGCTCAACAGAAGACAGACCATCAATTTCTAAGATTGACTACATTCAATGTAGAAGGAATCAAGGGTAATCTACCATATGTACAAGATATTTCGAAAAATACAGATATACTATGTCTACAAGAACATTGGCTGTGGGAGTTTGAAAGTGGCGACATTCAAAAATATCTACCAAAATTCTACTACAACACGAAGTCTGTAGATTCAAACACTCCAACATGCAAATTCGAACGTCGTAGAGGATATGGAGGAGTTGCCATACTCTGGCGTCAGGAAGTCAATAATTTTGTCAAACCTCTGAAGGAAGGAAATGAAAGAATATGTCTTCTCGAAATTAATTCTGAGCCTATGCCATACTTACTCATTAATACGTACATGCCTACATCTGGGTACTCAGACTCTGAGGACAAATACTCTGAATGCTTAGATCTCATATATACCATCGTGGAATCATATCGCCTCACCCATAGCATTATCTGGTGTGGAGATATGAATGCTACCATTCTACCGAGAGACAATAAATCAGATAAACTACTTAACAACATTCTAAAGGATCTAAACTTTGTGACAGTACCGTATATGCCGACTACACCAACATACATCCACGGGAAAAGCTCCTCACAAATCGACTACTTCTTCTACCATAATCCTACAAATATACTGAACTTGTCCATTGCCAGCATGCACTGTATCAATACCTCTACACATGTACCGGTCTCCTGTTGTATTCCCGTCAGAAGTGTCACAAAACTCTCTGCTGCAAAGAACAAACAATCAATTTACAAACTGATTTGGACAAACATGGATAAAGATGAGTACCAGTCAATTCTAGCAAGAAAGGTGTGTGTCATACCTGCATGTAGGGAAGACTGTAACATTGACACATTTGTAGACAATATTCAAAATGCTCTCAAGTGTGCAGCCAGCACTACAGTCCCATCCAGACAATTGGTAATGCGTGGCCCGAAATGGAAGGCATCTCCAATAGTAAGGGACATATTCACCCAGGGTAAGCACTTACACAAAAACTGGATTGAGGCAGGTAAACCCGGACCGGATCATCCTACTTCTGTGCAGTGTAAAATATTGATGAAACGACAGCTCCGCTCCCAACAGCGTACTGAAGCCGCGATAGAGCGAAAATCACTGTACAACCGAGTAATGGTTGAGTATGGTTCTGCAAATTTCTACAGGCTTATCAATCGAACAAAGACAATGCGTAGTGATACGGACTCGTTAGTTGTCAATGGAGTTCCCACTGCAGATATGGTAAAGCAACGAAATGGACTTGCAGCCTTCTATGAAGACCTAGCAAAACCATCCCAAATATGTAAACTTTGATAACGATTACCATGCACGAGTTAAGATTGACCTTCATTTGATCCAATGTACATATGCCCAGAATCAAGAAAGACTTCCTACAGTAACACCTACCGAAATCTATGAAGCAATTTCAAAGCTCCACACTGGCAAATCCGCAGATGAATTTGGCCTCAATGCAGAGCACTTTATTCATGCAGGACAGTCAATTATACCACTACTAGCCAAGTTGTTCAACTACATCTTTGAGTCGAAACAGATTCCAGACATCTTCAAATGTGGAATTATTACTCCAGTACATAAGAAAGGAAAGGACCCCTCAAATCTGAGTAATTACAGAGGTATCACTGTAACATCTCTACTGGGGGGAATCTTTGAGCATGTCATCCTTGACAAAATTGAAGAGTCGTTACCATGCAATCAATCATCTCTGCAGTTTGGATTTACTAGAGGACTTTCGCCACTTATGGCTGGTTTAATACTCTCAGAAACTACTACAGAAAGCAAAGATCTACATGTCCCGCTGTATACCTCCTTCCTAGACACTCAGAATGCATTTGATGTGGTGGATCATGCATCCTTAAAGTGTAAGCTGTATGACGAAGGTATAAATCTACACTTACTGCAAATTACTGATCTGCTCTACATGGATCTTACTGCGAAAGTGAAGTGGGGAGGCTCTCTAAGCCACTCATTCCCGATACTGCAAGGTGTCCGACAAGGGGGCATCCTCTCCACTGGGCTGTACAAAGTTTACATTAACAACCTGCTGCAGCAATTAGAATCTTCACAACTAGGAACATTCATGGGAACTCAGTATACAGGATGCCCAACAGTTGCTGACGATCTCACCCTAATGAGCAACTCAGAATTTGAACTGCAATGTATGCTTGATATTGTATATCGTTACTCAACTCGTGAGCGATACCTAATACATCCAGAAAAGTCTACAATACTGCACAATTCAGTACGCACAAAATCTGTTCCGCACTTGCCTAAATGGTGTCTTGGCGAATTAGAAATATATGTCTCTACAACAGCAACTCATTTGGGGTTATCTGGAACTACAAAACAAGAAACGAAGATCAATGTTCAAGAGCGTATATCTTGTGCTAGACGCACACTCTATAGTCTCACTGGAACAGGTTTGCATGGCTCGAATGGTATATCAACAAAAATCGCATACCGTATCATCCAGCTTTATGTCATCCCTCGACTACTCTATGGACTAGAGATCCTTGTACTACAAAAACAAGAACTTGATCAACTAGAAAGCTTCTTTATTGACATACTTAGGAAGATACAAGCCCTTCCAACGAGGACCGCAAAATGTGCTGTACTCCTTCTATCTGGTGCTAGACCAATCACTGCAGAGCTACACATACGTCAGCTAACACTTTTGAGGAACATCCTGGCATGCCAAAATAAGCCACTTAACCACATACTAGTAAGACAGTTGGCGTTTGAGACTCCAAAATCGGGCAGTTGGTTTATTTATATTAAGAATTTGCTAGAGAAATACAACTTATCAAACATCCAAGAGCTTATTCTGAATTTACCCTCTAAGTTAAAATGGAAATCAGTAGTAAAATCTGCCGTGGACAGCCAATGGAACGAGGACTTACAGTTTGCGTGTGAAACCAAAAGAACACTTAAAAACTGTAACACTAAAGACTTTTGTATTGGGAAATGCCATATATCCGTGCACACTGTAGACAATGACAACAAGGATGTAAAACGTAGTGTCATTAAAGCCAGGCTCATCACAGGAACCTACCTAGTACAAGCAACACTAAGTAAATTCAACCAAAACATTGTGAACCCCACATGTCGTCTCTGTCAGTTGAGTTCTGAAGATTATCAACACTTCTTACTACACTGTGGTGCACTCCATCAGTATAGAAATCAATATTTATCACTACTCAAGAAAACCATCATCGACCACCTTGGCGAGAATTCCTGGAAATATATCTCCAGTATAGAAGATCACCTCGTAAAACTTATTATCGACTGTACAAGTCTAGTCAGGGCTGGATTATTACCTAACAACTTCTCATTATTATGTGAATTGGAATGTATAACTAGAAAACTATGTTACAACCTGCAATGCGGTAGAAGCTTCCTCTTTAACCAGCTTCCACAACAACATTAATCAACAGTAACTGCTGTTAACTGATATCCTGAATCAGAACTGTATTTATATATAATTATCCATGCACTCTGGTGCTGAACAGTGTTTGTGTTATTAATATTTGAACTGTATTCGGACAACATAGTTAGCTAATCTATAATTGCGGACTAAAATTACAATTATATAATGTTCATAAATCAAACTGTAGTTTACGTAACCACACATGTGGGTGCTCCTATCAAGAGGAGGGATATACGAACAACAACAAATATGACGTCCGATCTGTCGCTCACGTATTTGACGTCATAATCAAACGAGTCACGCGTTAACTGATGTCATAATCTAAATGGCGTAGCTCAAACTCCGTCACGAAATTGAAAAGTTCCTCACAATGAATATACAATGTAATACACATGCTGTTGAATATTTTGAAACAAATTTGACTGGGAGCTGTTGCAACAACTCCAGGCCAAATTAGTTTCAAAATATTCAACAGGTTATCTGTAGGCCTATGGTTGCAATGAAATTTAGATTCTGGGAGTTCAGGTTTCAAAGTTCCAATCGAGTTCAATACGCGTAAAAAGTTGAGTTTAGCTTAAACTGGGCGTGGCATGGCTAAAACGGAGGAATCCAGTTTTAGATATGCCCCGCCCATCTATAGCTAAGCTCCACCCACTATTTGTGTTGGGATCGATCGACCCTTGCATTGATTTCCAGAAAACAATACAGGTAAGCTGTTGAATATTTTGAAACAAATTTGAATGGGTGCTGTAACTGCCTATCAACCGCGTGAATAGCGCCCAGTCAAATTAGTCTTCAATATTCAACAGTATATTTATTAAATAGTAAATACATGCAATTCGTACAATAATGCTTAGTCCGCCATGAATTTAGGCGTTCGTGACGAACCTATCTACGCCATTCGTGACGTAATTGATTATGACGTCATCCTACATGTCACGCAGTTGATTATGACGTCATTTGGTTGATGGATAAACTGGAATCGTCCATTGGGTCCATATAAATATTGCATGGCAGAGTTGATCACGAAGACATAGGCCATACAGTAAAGTGGCTCTGTCATCATTTCTACGCTTAGCCTATTTTTATTATCGGTTTGCAGGAAATTGGACCATTTACGCAAAATTGAAGCTCTAAAAACTGTGTGATTAGCGTGTAATGGAACGTTCCAGTTTACTCATCCATAATATGACGTCATAATAAACTACGTAACGTGTATGATGACGTCATAACCAATGACGTCATGAATGGCGTAGATAAGTACGCCACGAACGCATAAATGGTGGCGGACTAAGCGTTGCTGTACGAATTGTATGGCTTTACTATTTGTAAAGATGCTGTTGACTATTTTGAACCTAATTTAACTGGGCGATGTGGTGCCATAGGCGGCAACAGCACCCAGCCAAATTAGTTTCAAAATAATCGACAGGTTACCTGTATAGTTTTATGGAAATTGAGTCAGGGAGTTCGGGAATCGATCGATCCCAAAACTGGCGAAATGTGGGTGGAGCTTAACTGGAGATGGGCGGGGCATAGCTAAAACTAGAAAGGTCCATTGTCAAGACTGGTAAAACTAATGCCCGTAATACCTCCTTTTTCAGGATTTCAACATGCCGTACACTAAAAATTCCAGATCCGTTGTTACTGAATCGTGCTGAACGACGCGAGGGTGGCATGCCGTGTTCGGGACCATGTCAATCCCGTCCTGAGTCACGCATTGGGTCTCCTCCGCGATCGACACACCCGTCACGACCACCATCTATTTATGGAGGGAAAACTCCCGAGTCCGCATACACGAGAGAGGTAATTAGGGGCAGATTGTTATGAATTTGCTTAATCTAATGATTGGGAGAGTGTTTGGTGTATAATGATTGCAAACCGGGAATTAAGGATAATGAGAGAATGAAGCAACTTGTAGTAAATTCAGAGATACATCAAGATGTTTCCGAAATATTATATTGTTCCAAAACCGTTTCAGCAGATACTTGAAGAAATCTAGGGAACTTTTTGTGGACACGTCTTTAGTGTGATCTGATGTTAATTTTGTGAAACAACGGATTTTGATGTATCGTTGAGTGCAAGAGAATTGGTCACTCTATGTTCATTTGCAGTCAAAGAGGCTGCGACTTTGTTAAAATGGAGGATTCCATTTTTTTCAGTCAATCATATGACGTCATAATCAACCACGTGAGGTGTAGGATGACGTCAGAATCAATTACGTCATGAATTGACGTAGCTAAGTTCGTCACGAACGCTGAATTGTTGACGGACTAAGCATTGTTGTGCGAATTGTATGTCTTTACTATTAATAAATGTGCCATTGAATATTTTGAAACTACTTCGAGTGGGCATCGTTGCTGCACGCTGTCAAATTAGTTTCAAAATAGTCAACAGCTTATACATGTATAGTTTTCTGGAAATTGTCAGGGAGTTCAGGGATCGATCGATTCCAACACGGGCGAAGTGTGGGTGGAGCTTAGCTAAAGATGGGCGGGGCATAGCTAAAACTGGATTCCTCTATTGCCTCTGAAATTTACAGAAATATCTTTATGTTGTTTTGCAAATGAATGTTCCTCGCGACCACTGCAGAGGCCATATTGGCGTGTTTGAACAATAACGGGTTAATGGACAAAGACATACATATTTTAGTAGGCAGTGGTCACGTGCAGGCCAAGGAATTAATTTTAACAGTGTACCACTGGAATTAATTTTCTAATGCAAAATGTCCATTTGCAGACCAAGCGAAGACTATTTAAAAAAAATTACCACTAGAATGACTGGCTCGGTTACCGAGCCTGGCATTCCACTGGTAAACTTTCAAAATAGTCTTCTCTTGGGCTGTAAATGGGTATTCCTCAAAACCACTGCAATATATTTTTGGGCCATCTTGACATAAGAGCGGTTAAAGAACTTTAAAGAACATTTTGGGGTTTTTTTTTATGTCAATGGCTCAAAGAAACATTTAAAAAATACCTTGGTGTATGTTGAAAATCGTAGGAAACGTTTTGGCGTATCAGGGTAAAGAACAGTTTTCTGACTAAAGTTTCCTAGGTTACCTTGATGTATCACCGTGTCTAGTGAGTGATAGAATCTAGGCTCAGACTCCATGAATCTGAAATTCCCAGTACCTTTCACGACATCTTAAAACATTCAAAGGGCTTTTTTACTATCGTTGTAGAAGTATTAGCACTTTCCGGACTTTTTGACCATTTAAGGGCCAACCCTGATAACGCAGCTTACTGGGTCGATGCTGGGCCGATACCGGGCCGATACTTTCAGTATCGGCCCGGTATCGGCCCAGAATCGGCCCAGTAAGCTGTGTTATCTGGGAAGGCGGCCGATACGGGTACTGGAGGTGGTCTTAACAATTATTTCAATAATAAAGAAATATTAGTTACTTCTCCGGGACCGAGAGGTAACTAATATTTCTTTATTATGAATCACCCTGGGATCGGGACCAACATTTTCGGAAATAAATTATTTCAATGTTAAATTCTCAAAAGTAGTCTTCTCTTGGCCTACAAATGGACATTAACTAAGCAAAACCTTGACCATTGGCCAATATTGACCATTAATGTTTAGTCATTATGACGCCATGTATCCTAGCGTATCGGGAATTAGATCTCCGCAAAACTATATAGGTGACTGTTTTCACAGATATTTGATCAATTTAAACGTTTCATGTCAATTTGCTAAACAAAAGGACTTTTACCTACCCTGAATAATATATAAACGTTGTCTTTAATCGTTAATAATTAATAATTAAAGGCTATATGCTATGCATGTAATCTCAGTTCTGTGTGCGAATACTAGACAGGTGTACATTTAAAAGATTTTAGCAGCTAGTCTGGTAAAGTTTTGCAAAACGTTAGCAGTTCCTTCCTCCCTCCCTCCCTCCATCCATCCATCCATCCATCCATCCATCCATCTATTCTTTCCTTCCTTCCTTCTTCCCTCCCCCCCTCCCTCCCTCCCTCCCTCCCTCCCTCCCTCCCTCCCTCCCTCCCTCCTTCCCTCCCTCCCTCCCCTCCCTTCCCTCCCTTCCTTTCTTTCTTTAGTTTATTCCCCCATTTTATTTTTTCATTATTCAGCCTTCACGCGAGGATTTCTCATCCAGTCGACGTATAAAGGTCGACGAGTTTAAACCGTGCCAGTATGCCGAAATATCAGAGCCCAGGAGTAACTCCTCCTCAAAAAGAAACATGTCATCTGAGCGAATGGAAGTAATTATACCTGATGATAGTAATGAGTCACGTGATAGCCGAGGTCGTAGTCAGAAGTCAGCGACAAGCGCCTCACAATATGGCGGAGACTATAAGCAATCTAGAGCATCTCAACCTCAACAACTTCCTCCCAGTTTTATTCCTGGAGTGATTGGAGGAGCGGCGAAAAGCTATCAGGCAACGCCGCTTATTAGCAACGAAATCTTGGCAATTGGTGGCTCCAGCAAAGATGCCATAAAAGGAGGTAATGAATCTTTTCGGTTTATCCATCCATCCATCATATGACGTCATAATAAACTACGTGACGTGTAGGATGACGTTATTATCAATGACGTCATGAATGACGTAGATAAGCACGTTACGAACTCATAATTGGTGACGGACTAAAGGTTGTACGAATTGTATGTCTTTACTGTTTAATAAAGGTGTCGTTGACTATTTTGATGCTAATTTGACTGGGCGCTGTTGCTGCATCAGTGCCCAGTCAAATTAGTTTCAAAATATTTAACAGTTTACCTGTATAGTTTTCTGGAAATTGATAGTCATGGAGTTCAGAAATCGATCGTAACTAACTAACTAACTAACTAACTAACTAACTAACTAACTAACTAACTAACTAACTAACGGTGGTGCTTCCTAACTAACTAACTAACTAACTAACTAACTAACTAACTAACTAACTAACTAACTAACTAACTAACTAACTAGCTAACGGTGGTGCTTCCAGGCACTAATAAGCCTATGTTTTACATTGCCAGGTCACTCAGATGGGTAATGGCTCCAATGATCGAGTTGTTCGATGGGTCATTGCAGTTTGTGAGTGATCCATCATCTCGTCACACCCACGATAGTCCATAATGACCATATCAGGCTGGCTTTATTGGTCCAGTTTTATGTAGTCAGGTTATCTGCATCTGTCATATGAAATTTTGTAATATGACAGAGTCATAGAACTCGGACTAGTGTTGTTCCGATTAATCGATTTGATTGATGATTGATTGGTTTAAACGTTCAACCAACCGCTCGATCATGATTTCAGAAATTGATTTTGGTTGTTTATAAATTGACTTTATTAATATATTTAACTGGTCAAGCTAGAAAACAAATACTTTTTTGGAAAAGAATTTAAATTTAATTGTTACAACTATATATTATTACTCCTTAGTCTAAGACATTAATTCTTCCAGCACTGACATGGTATGTTAATTTCAAAGCAACTATACTAATAACATGTTGAATACCTTAGATTATTTCTTAAATTATTAAGAATCTGTCATACCTGCGACTTGGTTTGAAAGGGGTAATAAGGTGCGTGCGTGCGCTTTCTGTCCGTTGCCAGATGTGAAGGGTGGAGTGTTGATATGCCATGGTTCCGCAGGGTCTCTGTCACACCACCAATCCATCTTTTCCTAGGTCTTCCATTTGCTTTGAATACCGAACAGTACGTGTTAATTCACCTTTCAATCGATGATTTGACGTCATATGACGTCATAATCAGCTAAGCGGTGGGGTGGGGTGGGGTGCGTGCGTGCGTGCGTGCGTGCGTGTGTGTGTGTAGGATGAGGTCATAATCATTACGTCATAAATGATTCTATTAGGCCCGTATTTAACACTTAATAGTCCATTGTAGGCCTGTCTCTACTATTTAATAAACATGGTGTTGAATATTTTGAAACTACTTTGACTGGACGCTGTTGCTGCTATAGGCAGCGCCCAGTTTGTCTGCTGTTCTTCATACAACGGATGGCCGTCCTTGTCATTGACAGGGCCGTAGGGGTGGGTGGCGGTGCAAAGGGCCCGACGGGGTTTCGGGGGTCCTCTCCAAAATCTGTTATAGGTTTAGATGCTATCAAAGAACCTCTCATGCATTTCTGGAGGGTAATATGCAACATTAGTTGGCTATGGAGGTGTCTGATTTAAATTTAAACATTTTCTCTTGGAGTATGAGTATTTTAAGAAGTACACTTCACAAATCTCAATGGGTTCTGGTGAATGGGCAACTGTCACATCGCCCCATGCACGCTATACGGCCCTGATTGATGTAAACACTACTATGCAATTAGACGTCACATCCACAGCTTATGTTTAAAAGCTCCTTTGAGCCAAAATTTCCAATGATCTATTGCATGTCGCCGTGTGTATATTATATTATGTACTATATATATTATTATTATTATTATTATTATTATTATTATTATTATTATTACCATTTTTTAAATGACTACGCCACCTCTGATTATGCAGGTTTAGGGGTCCAGCATTACAGCACAAGCAAGAACCAGTGGACACAGTATGCCATTCTGCCAGAGCCACGGCAAAACCACGCGACAGCGTTGCTAGGCGACAGACTTTATCTTACAGGTAAGGGTAAAGGAATCACCTTTCTCCTGTAGCCCAATGGAGGATTCCAGTTTACTCATCAATCCTATGACGTCATAATGAACTACGTGCCGTGTACGCTGACGTCATAATCAATTACGTCATGTATGTCGTAGCTAAGTTCGTCACGAACTCTTGCTTGATGACGAACTAAGCCTTGTTGTACGAATTGTATGTCTTTACTATTTAATAAACATGATGTTGAATATTTTAAAATTAATTTGACTGGCCCAGCCAAATTAGTTTTAAAACATTCAACAGCTCATCTGTAGAGCTTTCTGAAAATTAATAGTCAGGGAGTTCAGGGATCGATCCCAACCTGGGCGAAGTGTGGGAGAAGCTTAGCTACATATGGGTGGGGCATAGCTAAAACTGGATTCCTCTGTTGCAAACATATCTTGAGAGAACATGCAGTTAGTTAGTATGCTGTACGCACTACACGTGAACATGAAGCTATTCATTATTCGATTATTGTAAGACGCATACCTTGATAACGCGAGTTACCAGGCCAGTACTTGGCCGATGCGGCCCGGTATTGGCCAGGTAGACTGCGTTATCAGTGTAACCGGAGGCCGTTCGGACATGAAAAATTCGGGAAATCAGTCAAATATAATACAATTGTGGAATCCCTTTTGTGCAAAAATTTGAGCAAAATCGGATATGTAGTTTTTGAGATACATTTCCGGACACAACCCGTAATGTAATACACTCTTTCAATTACTGGGCAAAGATAATTAGAAAAGAATGTGTCAGTTTGATTGTAGATGTCGGGTTCATCGGTTCAAGTAAAATGCCAATTTAAGCATGTTTAATGACTGCTCAACCATTTTCAAAGATTTCTGCAATCTTTACAGACGTTGTTATTATTTTCTGAGACTTTTAAGAGTTCAGTTATTATGGCATTAAGTAGGTATACTTTTAACAAACCGGCAATAAAAGTTTCACGAACGTATAATACATGCTTTCACAGATTTTTGCTAAATTTAAGCATTTTAAAGTCAATTTGCTAAGACAACTGACTTTTAACAGCACTGCAAAAGAAATTTTGAATTCAAGCAATTTAGGGATCGCCCTGATCCTTGAATTCCGAACATACGATATTAGGCGCATGCCCTCAAACACCGAAATAACATTATCTTTGGGAAAATGGATATCTATTTTACTCAGTAATCATTATTTTGAAGCATTAGTTGGCCTGCGCTGAAAGAAACCAATATGACCGTATGCCATGATGACCGCCCGTAATCTGTTGTATGTCATCAAATTTTCCTTTAAAAGAATTCTCAAGAAACACATGGTCGATTTTAAACAAATATTTAATTAGGAATTACATATCATTCAAGTTTGTTCAAGGGAAGTTTATCCCGTGCCACAAACATGGCCGCCTTCAACCAATCAAAATTGAACTAGTTGATGGATTTTAACAGTGAAAATGGTAATGTATGTTTCTGAGGTGTGTTCAATAGGAATTTCATAATTTATTTCATGTTCTTGTCTTAACTGTCTGCCTGCTGAGTTTCTAAGACTACATTCCCATTGGATTTAACTATGGATATGTTGAATTTTTTTAAAGTTAATTTGACTGAAAGTTGTTGGTGGCTAAGCCACCAACAACTTTCAGTCAAATTAACTTCAAAATATTCAGCGGGTTCAGGGTTATTGCCCATTAACATATTGTCTGATGGCTTGTCAGTCAGTTAAATACTGATGTTGCAGATAAGCGATATGGCCTCATGGGCCTCTTATTATTATTACATTAGTGAAACATTCTGTATAATTTTACGTTAATAATCATTGATTACAGACGGTCCAAACTCATAACAACACAACGTTGTCTAATTGGCAGCTATTTCGACCGTTAGATCGAAGTGTGGATGCATAATTAAGCAGTGCACACAGATTAAGTCATATTCTGGTTGTCATTGTCTCAAAATACATAATTGTTAAATTGCTCATAGGTAACTAAAGTGTTTCTCAGTGTTGCACCTAAAGCAAAGATTCAAGGGGACAATTTGAGTTTTTCAGTAAAGATGAAACTGTTAAATGTAACGGAACATTTGCATTTTCAGGTGGAAAAATTACCCCCCCCCCACCCCCCACCCCCCTCCCCCACCGCCCACCCAATCCCACGGGCCCTAGGTGACAAATGTTTTCTGTTATGCCGAATTCTTTTAGAATAATAATTCGTACCATGTACTGACATATTAGGTTTAGATAAATACAAAATATGCCACGAATTATTGACAATTGGACTGAAATTCGTTGCTGCCAGGCGCAGAATGAACTGTAGTCAAATTGTTGTGAAAAATAACTACCAGTATTGGTTAATCTATGACATGTTCAGTCAAACCTGTGCGAAGCAATCATATGGTACAGGCCTTAACGACCATCTCTCTTAACCCTTTAACCCTCACATCAGCCAAAAATGGCTTCTGCAGTGGCCTTGAGAAATGCCCATTTGCAGATCAAGAGGCTATTTTTGAAAATTTACCACTGGAATGACTGGCTCGATAACCGAGCCAGTCTTTCCAGTAGTAAATTTTTTTAAATAATCCTCTCTTGGTCTGCAAATAGACATTTTGTATTAGAAAATTAGAATTTGTTAAACAAATTTAAGGGCTAAATGGTTAAATAACCACCATTTATGGCCTCTAAAACAACGTGACCCCCCCCCCCCCCCACCTCTCAAGCAAGTTTGACCATTGCCAACAAGAGAAATCAGAGATTTCGGACCCTCGCCCACCAGTTTTTGTGACGTAAAGATTTTTCTAATTGTCCGGATCGTGTCCAAACTCGGGCCATCATGGTGCACGTTCGCGCTCTTTCTTGTGTTCCATTTTGAAACAAATCTGACAATCCGTTTCCGATATATATATATATATATATATATATATATATATATATATATATATATATATATATATATATATATATATATATATATATATATATATAAATCCTAGTTTATCGTAAGTTCTTGTTAAGATTTGAGGCAAATCGAATCAGTAGGCTTTTTAGATACATCTCGGGACGCATACTCACGCGCGGACGAATGGACGGAGCGAGGGTAAATCGTGAATATGCCAATATGATGATAATCTGAACCAATATTTGCAAACAGGTGGACGTTCATCAAAGAAAAAGAACAGTTTTGCCACTAATTCCGTGTTTGTCTTCGACATGGAGAACAAATCGTGGGAGTCCATGCCGAACATGAAGGATTGCAGAATGAACCACGCCCTCTGTCCGATGTTTGGGCTCCTGTACGCCATCGGCGGTCAGAACGAGAAAGGAGTGTGAGTGATGCCGGAGAGCAGATAAATAATAATTAGTATTTGATCTATTAGATCGTGGGCAGTAATGGGGTCAAATAATATTTCAATGTATTTAAATGTAAATTGTGAATCAATTTCAAAATGCAAATACTTTTAATTTGGTACTGATGATGTTAATAAGCATTTGAAATACGCAAAATACTTTCAAATAAGTACCATTTATATACCGTATGATGGTTATATATTATATGAGCTATGTCTCTGATGGCTATTTAATATTAAAATTTACGCCATTATGGATAGTTATCGTTTTCAACGAGTTTAGCCCAGCACTCGTGAGCCAACCCGGTTCTCTGGTTAAGTAGTTACGTAGTCCTGATGTCAACCACTACGCCAAAAGGACGCTCCTATTTTCGGGAACTTTCAATTATATCTCAGTCGCTAGTCAGGGGAAGTTTTCTTATCACGTGGTTAATCAGAATTTGGTGGGAGAAATTCTGGTGTACATTCCGAAAGGTTCTACCACAAAGTAAATCTTTGTTTATGCGAATATTTTTGTTTCTATCATAGCCTACTGAAATCTATGGAATGCTATAACCCTCACACGAATGCGTGGGACTACGTGCAGCCAATGAGTCAGGCTCGTGAGGGTGTAGGAGCGACCATGTTCCAGGATAAATTGTTCGTCGCAGGAGGGTATGGTCCGGCTCCTGACAAGAAGAGTGGCAAACCGGTTCTAGGTCTAGTAGAATGCTTTGACCCGCGCCAAAACAAGTAAGTACAAATAAAACGGCTGTTGCCTTAGCGCTTTCAACACTACTGTTATACATATCAACCATAACGTCTTATGTTACGTAAGAAATGTTAAAGGATAACTAATCCCATCTCTTGATAGCAATTCAGGTGATCTAACACGCCGGTCATAAACTATCCAGGTAATTTTAAGCTTTTTATTACGCCGCTAAGGAAAGATATTCAGGATTTAGTAGTTAAATGTTGGTACAGTTCTACACCCTATGATGGCTGTCATGATTTACTTTTCAACCAATCAGACAAACCCTAGTGTGTCTACCTCGCTATATACGCTGAGTCATAGAAGCGCCAGCTATAGTTTGGCAATGTTGTATAAAAGCAATCCTACAGGTAAGCTGTTGAATATTTTGAAATCAATTTGATTGGAAGTTGCAACAACTTGCAATAGGCAGCAACAACTTTCAGTAACATTACTTTCAAAATATTCAATGGGATGAGCATTACATAATAAAGAATGTGATGTATTGGAGCTTACATGGCATCACACTCAATAGCTTGAGGAGACAAAATGGTGTCGATCACTGTTCAACATTTACTTGATATTACAAAACAGATAATTGCGATACAGATCAGGGAATGTGACAGGATATGAATGATATGGAATCCATGAATGATATGGAAACCATATTCTATCGGTGCAATACAACATTTGAGATGAGATTAGCATCGCTTTAAGTTCGCGATTTTGAAATTAATTTGTCTGGTGATGAAGACCTCACACGTGTGACGGTAAGAGGTTATGCTACATCAGCATCGTTTACAGATAGGTACCAATTAACATATTAAAGCTCAGAGCCGGAATTATGAATCCGGAGGTGATAGAAGTGTCCCCACGGTCGAACTTAAGCCAGTGCAACAAGTGCACAGGGCCCCTGCCCCCAAGTTTTAAGCGCCCCCAAAAAGTGTCACAAAATTTTGTTTGTCTTAATTTGATAGGGCCCCTGCATAACTTTAAGTCACACGGATTGACGCGTCACCTATAGTACAACTCATAAATAAGTCTCAACATATTGCGAAAAGTAAACAATTTTGAACACGATGTAAAAAAATATCCGGTTGAATATTGTGAACGTAATTGATTAGAAGACATTGGTGCCTTAGACTCTAGAGATCCTAGCGGCAGTTAGGAATTTCAGAAACTTTGCACAACCCCCCCCCCCCACCCCCCGTGTCCTAAGTTCGGCCCTGAGTGCCACCCCCACCATCCCCGATATATATATATATATATATATATATATATATATATATATATATATATATATATATATATATATATATATATATATATATTGTCAGGCCTGAAATTCTACAATCCTACTCCCTCATTTACAAAGTAACGATGAAAGTAGGATTTGAAATATTTCTGAAAATTCTCTTGCACGGTAAGTTCCTTGAATCAAATCAGATTAGTTTGTTTCGCGAAACCCCCCCCCCCCCCCCCCCCCGCCCACCCCCAACCAACATCCACCCCCCCCCCCCCACACACACACACCCTTCACACACGTACGTATGCATGCACACAGACACACTACCACACATACAGACAGATATATCTGAATACATTACTTTCTTCACCTTACGGGTGTGTGTGTGTGTGTGTGTGTGTGTGTGTGGGTGGGTGGGTGGGTGGGAGTGAGTGTCGGGGGGGGGGGGGGGGTGCGCGCGCGTGTGTGTGTGTTGAATGGTAATAATTTTAATCTTCTTTGTGGATTTTGATATGGGTGTTTAAAACATTTTTATCCATTGTTTTGTCACATTGTATAACAATAAAACTCGTCTTAAGGGCTAAGAACGGGTTTTATTATAATTCAATCTGCCAAAACATTGGATAAAACCGCTTTAAAACACCCGTATTTTTTTATATACAGATGGAGCGAAAAGGAGGATCTCCGTATCCCGCGTTGCCACGCTAACCTGATGGTTGGAGCGGGTAAGATGTTCATGTTTGGTGGCGCTACTCGCTCCCTCGGCGCTAAAGAATCAGAGCTTGTCAGTCTATCCTCTGTGGACGTATATTTACCGGGGACTGACGGGTGGAAATACGTCACAGATCTCGTAACAGCCAGACACAGCGCAGGAGCGGTTACATTAGGTAAGTCTAAACTCATTTGAACAATTGACCTTTACAGTTTATAAATCCATCAATCATATGACGTCATAAGCACCTACGCAACATGTAGGATGACGTCATAATCAATTAAAGCATAAATGACTAGATTTAGTCCGTCTTAAACGCGTAATAGTCCGACACGTTGTACGAATTGTATGTCTACTATTTAGTAACCGGTATGTCGAATATTTTAAAACCAATTTGACTGGGCGCTGTAGGCAGCATCAACGCCCAGTTGAATTAGTTTCAAAATATTCAACAGCGTACCTGTATGGTTCTCTGGAAATTGATAGTCGGGGAGTTCAGCAATCGATCGATCCCAACAAGACGGAGATGTGGGTGATGCTTAACAAAAAAGATGCTTCAGTTTGGCCACAAGTTAATTCTCATAGAGCAGAAACAAACCTATTGTGGTGCAGACTCTGTAATTGGAGAAAAATTGAAGGACCATGTCAAGTTAGTCAAATTAATTTTAAAATGTGTAACAGCACGTTTATTAAATACTAAATACATACAGTGTGTACAACAACGCTTAGTCCGACATCAGTTAAGCATTCCTGATGAACTTAGCTACGCCACACATCACATAGCTGATGATGATGTCATACGATTGACTGAGAAACTGTCCATTATCTGATGTCATACTCAATTACCTCACTTGCTAGCTGACGTCACAATCAAAATGACGTAGCTCTGTCAGAAAAGATGGACGTCTGTCATTGAATGGTACGAATTGTCTTTGATAAATTTTACAATTTAATAAACAATCTGTTGAATATTTTGAAACATTTGATTGGGAGTTGATGGTGCCACGGGCCATAACAGATCCCTGTCAAATTAGTTTCAAAACTATTCAACAGCTCACCTGTATAATTACCGGCAAACGAAGGAATCCAGGTTTACCTATGCCCCGCCCATCTCGCTAAGCTCCACCCACACTTTGCTTGTGTTCGAATCGATCGATCCCTGAGCTCCCTGACTATCAATTTCCAGAAAACTATAGATGTAAGCTGTTCAATATTTTGAAACAAATTTGACTGGAAAACAAGTTATTTCTGAGCTGTAATGTACTTGAGCATGACGAGAATTACATAGCTCCTCTTTTGACGCAAGGCAGTTCATCCTACAACTATTCAAATTTAGCATTATGACGTTGTCATTAAATCCCTGCATCACCATTTCAAGTCAACCGTATAAATTTGTCAAATATTTTGAATGTAATTTGCTATCAACGACTTTCAGACATATCACTTTCAAAATATTTAACATATTTTATATTACATTAACATCATGATAAAAACAGATATGGTATGATTGAATGTGCTAATTTTGATATTTTGTTTTATCCAGTCAACAAGATCTACATAGTCGGAGGTATTTCGTCGGCAAATGACCGGGTGTTGAAATCTGTGGAATGCTTCGACGCTGATAGCGGATCATGGGTCAGCGAAATTCAGGATCTAATCTACCCAGCCAAATCTCTCGGGTGTTCTATCGCTCCTTTAAGCCTACCAAAGAAAGCCAGCTAACTAACTAACAACAGCACCTGATTGTCTTGTCTAATTCTTCAAGATCATTAAAAATAATCAAGATTGAAATTTTTACAGAGGAGTCTTCCTCAAATACAGTTTTACATCCGAAAAGTTAAATGTTTAATAGACTAATATTTGCCAATAAATTATTCGATTAATACGTTGTAATTTCATCCTTTTTAAAAGGTGAATTTTAAAGAGAAAAATAGAGATATTACATCTATATTCCGTTACACATTGCTTATAAGAATTGCACAAAATTGTCAAAATGGAATAATAAAAAATTTATTAGAACTACTGACAACTGCGTTTTATTATTCATTGAAAGGTAGACTAAAGGAGACACATTTATACATACTATTACACAGACATTGATGATGTAGCGCGCACCATACACTCTATTAACCATCCCTCTGCTGCAAGCCAACTGGCAATAATTTCAATGAGCAAAATTCGACTTGCTGAATATTTTGAAAACCATTTCTCTTTCTCAGTCAGATTGTTTTCAAAATATTTAGCAGGTCCAGAGATATAACCCCTGGAATATGTCGTCTGCAAAAACTAAGCATGCAGACGGTTCGGTACGAACATGTGACCAGGCAGAAACTGATGACATCACAGCTTTTACCAACAGGAGGCATGTCTCATAACTTTATTGTTTAAATACAGCTCTTGCCATCCAATGATCCAACTGTGGTTTGAATTAGTCTAGCCGACCAAAGCAAGACGTCTACAGATGGACAGAGATTTACTATGGAGTATGGACTCCAATTTGGGTCAGTCTGTATATCTATCTATCCGTCCATCCATTCATCTTGCTGTCCAGCCATCCATTCACCAGCCATGTGTAAATCTTTGAAAATTTGGCATTTTCTTCGCTATCTCAAGTTCTACATGCACCATATTAGCAAAAACTCACCACTCTGGTATTTAACTGTCTGCTGCTGCAACCCACAAGGCAATAATTTCAATGGGCAATAACACTGGCACTTGAATATTTTGAAAACAATTTGACTGAAAGTTGTTGCTGGCTTAACCACCAACAACCTTCAGTCAAATTGTTTTCAAAATATTAAGGAGGTCCAGAGATATAACCCCTGGAATATGTCGTCTGCAAAAGTTAGCAGACAGATGTAAGACGAACTCTTTTTTTTGTTGATCTGTCTATCCAGTACTCTGCCAGAATATCGAATCATATTGCTGGATATGTTTGAAAATCTTGTTAGGGAAAATGCATAAACAGATTGGCTTTTTCCAAGCAACTTAAGCAACATAGGCCAGGCTAATTTAATGCTAATTTTTTTTTTTAAATTCCCACCAAAAACACAGGATCATCGGAGATGGGTGGGAGGGGGGGGGATAAAATAATGCACAATTTGAATTTTAGAGGTTTTAAGCTATTATAGTATTAATACTTTCATCATGTTAATTGTCAAGATTGATCAAGAAAATCCATGATTGTCCTTTGCAGGCCAAGCGAAGACTATTTAAAAAAAACAAAAATTTCAGATACTGTAAAATTAAGTTAGTAGTATATAAATGGGCGTGTGGCCCCCCCCCCCCCCCCACCTCACCACCCCTCTCACACGCCCCATTTATATACTACTGTGGGACCACACCCTATAAACCACACACCCCTAGACCACACACCTCTGGTCCACACGCTTCTGACCACCACCCCTCTAGACCACATCTCTGGCCCACGCCTCGTGACCACCTTGATGGGCTACCCGACTGAGCCCAACCCCACCCAGGCGAGGCCCCACTGAACCACACCCATCAACTCAAACTGGTCCATTTAGAGATAAGCATCCATTGTGATATACCAACAACACATCACATGGTCTAAACATCCAGAGACGAATCTGATCAACTGTGTGTACCATGGGTTACCCCCGAAGAGCTATGGAGTTATATGCATGGTGTAGGCTGTACCGCACGGTGGGAAAAGGTACTGGAGTCATTACATAACCTGGGCGACTGCAAATAGATTGCTTGAGTGCCGGAGAAGTTCTCCGGACCTAACATTCCCAATAGTAGTAGACGATTTACTCACCCGAAAACCACCAACAGTACACAAGTTAGGGATCAGAGGCTATCCGCTGACAGCAATGGCAATGACACAACTATGGCAGTATTTAGATCATCTGCTAATGATCTACCATTTTTATGTGGATGATGCTATCGAGTTAGAACGAGAATATCCCGATGAGACTCATGATATGGATGAGGCTACCGAGTTAGAATTTTATTAACATCTCGCTGAGACTAGGGGTATGGATGATGTTACCGAGTTGGAATTTTATTAACATCTCGCTGAGACTAGGGGTATGGATGATGTTACCGAGTTAGAATGTTATTAACATCTCGCTGAGACTAGGGGTATGGATGAAGTTACCGAGTTGGAATTTTATAAGAGTCTCACTGAGAATCGATCGCGATCCCGATCAAGAATATTTCTATGAGACTCGAGATATGGATGAGGCTAGTGAGTTAGAATTTTATAAGTAGTTCGCTGAGGATGGTCATCTCGAGTCAGGAATATCTCGATAACACGTGTGATGATGCTATCGAGTTAGAACAAGAATATCTCGATCAGACTGGTCAAACAAACATAGTCACGACCGGTGTCACATCGGCATGAGGGGACGAACCCTAAAGCACCTACCATCTGCACCATGGCAGACTCTGGTATGTTCACATGTGACACAGAGGATCTGGTGCTGGGCGAGTGCTTGCCGTCTCAGCTGCAGACAACCCCGCCCCACCCTCTCAACACCATAGAAGTGGCAGACAGACTCTCCTCATGAAAGCGGTCATAGATTTTTCCATAAATGGTCACGATAGGGATTGTACTGAGGTTCATCTCGGAAGTGGTCCCACGTGGCATCTAATGTCATGGCCGTCTATGAGGCAGCCACCATAGGTATGTGCAGTAGTAGAACAAACATCTTGGGCCTCTATATGGAGCTTTAAACCATACAGTGTGAACCTCGAGAAATATCTGTCAGATCGAGCCCTGTTCCGGCATCAATGCCGATCTTTATCCCATCAGGGGCGGGTCTTAACTGTTTCACTTTACCATCAGCTAGAAGCCGCAGTTCTATCACAATATTGGTTGTCTGCAGACTGGTGATTCCGACATGCTCGAGCAGCTTTACTGAGGCACAAACATCAAAGGGCCGATGCAACAGGAGCTTTCCTTGACCATAACCCTATGACCCACTGCAACTAGGGCTGTGCCACCCTGTCTTATATAGGTAAGGAAAGATGACCCATGGCTATAAAGCTTTTGGGCCGGGCCATCCTTTTTAACAACAATAGCGAGCGGGGTGACTTTAAGGCCAATAACTGCCGGGAGCCTATATAGCGGCAACCATGGCTCCCACTTGCCTTTAGGGCCATGGCGATACCACACTTCATACTTCTCAAACATCATCTGCAAACACTTTGCCAAAGTCAACAGTATACCATGATGTGTCATGGGTGGGCATTGTCAGCAGCGGGCGGGATCACTTGGGAACTCAGGTCAGCAACCAGGGTGTCAACATCTGTCACTGGCGCGTCTGACATCTCAATCAGGTGCTCGAGAATGTATCGCTTCTTCGGGGAATCATAGCGAAACACGACTTTGTCAACATCCATGTCTCGGCCTAGACGCTCCTTGGAGACATCATTTACGTCCATTACTAGTTCTACGTCGCCGATGGGGTGGAGAGAGAATGCTTTGGAATCTGCTCCATACTGTAGGATGAACGACTTGCCATTGCTTTCCTTAACCTTGGCAGCATCAACGTCGTACACGTTCATGAGATCAGCTAGACCAGTCTAGTTAGCAAATATGGGCTTCATTGTATACAGGGGGTTTAAATGGAGCGCATAGCCATGCCGATTGTACGATTGCTACTCCGAAATGGGGAGAATGTGATCAGACCATCTCTAGTTGGTAGACGTGTGGTTCAGTCTCGGATAGAATGAGTTCTCATCAAGGTAGCTCAGCAATCCACCACATACGTACATGCCAATGTGTTACATCCACCACTGGGCAGCACCTACCACAGCTCACTAACGGATGTAGAGTTAGATGTAATAGAATATCTGCCAGGAGCCAACAGCAAACCGTAGGGAGAGATCAGCCCCACTATGTTCACCCATGCAAATCACCTGTTTGGCAGCTCTACCATTAATCTGTATGCCAGCATAGCTGGTCTGTCGGATGCTTAATTATAATTTACGCTGCTATTTCTCATTGACCTGTCTACATGACATTGCTATGATGCAGGCTAAAGAGATAAAGAACTGCACCTCATACGCCTCCACGATGCGCTAGTTCAGCTCTACGGATGGTAGTGGTTGAACTCGTATGAACAGAATGCTAGAGTGGCACAGAAATATCTGGACATTGCAGAGATGCAGGCTAAGTCGATAGAGGACTGCCCCTTCATGACCCGCCACACAGATAAAGGAGCTAAATGAGCCGTGGCTCGCAGATCAACAGTTCTACTGACAAGAAGGTGAGAGACTGCAGCGGGTGAGCTTGTATGAACAGGTCGCCAGAGAGGCAATGAGACAAAGGGGACTCCAACATGGTTCAAGAATGTGAGATGTGTATGATTTCTTGGATGACGAGTGTGATGAGTCTGTAGAAGTAATACAATGGGAAGAGGAGATGGTGCATGAGTATAAATACGAGAGTCACCCGACGGCAGTACTAATAAGGGAACAAGGTGAAGTTCCAGATGTCATGGCTGCGCAAGCTACTGGCCTGTGACATCATGCTGGATAATAGATATTTGAAAGAGGTACGTTTCCACACCAATAAGCTCACACGCTTCACTAGTTTAGGTAAATTGAATCCCACGATGACTCCTTGGCAGATCCAACTGGTGATGGCGAGATAGCACGAATTTAAGATCTAGGTATACCATGGCTAAATTGGAGTGGCGAAAGCAACATGAACTATATCTCACGTTAGCACCTGATGAGATTGGTACAATAGCCCTACGAGTGGTGTCAGACCTAGCTATTGCTGTGTTGGCCTTCAGATTTCTCCGCTCATAGTAGATTAGCTAGAATGTAACTATCCGTCCACTCTAGGGCAGTGAGAACGAGTGAGATCACCTGAACTAGCTTGGCCTTCCCGACTGCTCCTATACAAGCCTCCAGCATGCACAACCAGGGGCTGGATGGTTCAGAGGCAAAGCCTTTTTCCAGCTTGTAGTAGTGCAGGGCCTTGTTCAACTCGGAGTCTGGGCTACAATTGATGTCTGAAGTAGCTGAAAGATGTCTGCTAAGTACTCTCGATCCTTGTAGAATCCCTTGACACGCAGGAGCGGCCCAAGGGTACTCCCGTCCATGATGAGGTACTGCACAAAGCAGATCTGTCTCTTACCAAATCCTAGGTAGAGCTTCACGGCTGTCAGCTCCTCTGTTAACTCAGCGCTAGAGAGTTCGCTCAACTCATCTGGTGTCTTCGTCTTGTAGCCCTTCAATTCGGTGCGGAAGACGTACTTGGCGAGCTTGTCCATGTGTAAGCTGCTGTTTATAGCACAGAACTGTATGGATATTCCCGAGTACCAATCTAATCAGCTAACAGATGCAGACTGGGTATATCGTCTTAGCTCTCTCGGGGTAGAACGTACACATTTAACCATGCTGTATACTCAACTCTTAAACAATGATGTCAATGGTACAGATTGTAAAGCAACTCCCAGAGAGCCAGGCGAGCCTTCAGAAGGTGGAGAAGCTGCTCAAAAGCAAGACCCAGAAGCTACTGACACAGGCTAATCCGCTGGCCTTTCATGTCGCCAATAACATGGTGGCGAACATTGCTGTGGTGAAGATGAAGGGTGGGAGCGAAGTACTATCAAGCACCGGCGCGGCCGTCCTCCCCACAGTGACAAGTGGGATTGGCAGGCACTGTCTGGGAATAATGCACACATCCCACATTTCGCCATCAGTGCTGCCTTGTACACTGCTGCCGACAAGCTCATGGACGAGATCATTCCACTAATGGAAGCCACAGCTCTGGGGTTAGCAACGAGTGCCCTTGCTGAGATTATCGTGACCTATGCCTGATTAGGTGCCACCACAGATAAGACACTGGGCATAGCAATTTAAAATACGACCACTACACGGAGGTTTAAGATGCTATCTATGTATAGCAATATAAACCACATACACAATGGCAGTACGCCAAGATGAACTTACCAGGTCCCTAGCTGTCAAAGTCATAGCTAGTCTGCATCCCCATGTGACTCGACCTCCATGTGGTACGCGCCCACAGGATGACAGTCGGAGTGGTAGACTGGGGGCAGGTGCGCGACCAACTCCGAATTTCGGACAGAGTTTGGATGCGATAGCAATATGGTCATGGAAATCCTGGCTGATGACGAATGTGTGGCCAAGAACGACAGCGATGAAGCCCACCACCTGGCTGCGGGTATTGTTGTCTGAAAGAAAGTCCTCAACAAAGAGCAGAAGGTCGTGTATGACCACTTCGACTAATTACGCATACAAAGGGAGACATCTTCCAAGGAGGCTGAGCTCACCACCGAGTCCAAGTGAGTTGCCATATCCGTGGGTAGAGCAACAAGAGCAAGGACTGGATATACCTTGCAGATGCTGCACAGTGTACCTGTTCCCACCTATCCAGGCGTAAGATATCTATATACCTCCCACCATAATGATACTGATGCTCACAGACCTAGAAAGCAAAGAGCTAGGAGACTTGGCACACGTGGGCGAGGGACACCTCAGGTCAGATGAGACTGTTGCCCCATCCTCCTAGATTTTGACGAGAAGTGAGAACTACAGGAGATCTGAGCTACTATATCAGCCAGAGACCTTGTCAGAAGCACTGACATGCTAGGACCAGTGATGCGTGGCATGCTCGGAGTTGACAAGGATGGTGCCATCAAGGTGATGGCTGCGTCCTATGAGCACGACCTCATTAAGGATGGCTGAGTCCTTTGCACAGGACCTCGTTAAGGACCTGTTCAAACCGCGGAGCTCATTCAACAGGATGCGATTCCTGCTACTGACACAGGCCCTCTGCGTTACTTTCTCAGTTGCTCCTGGGACTTCATACTCGACACCGCCCTCACATCCTTTGTCTCGGCCTGTGGTACAACGCTGCCGACCCTGCAGGCGATAGAGCTCATACAGGAGATGTTTCCATTTAAACTCCCAGATATAGATGAGACTACAGCCAAACAGGTGCTGGCCATCTTCCTGGAACATGTCCGTACCATAGAGCAGTAGACCGGGCAATGCTGGGCAGGTGGTGCTGATCATCACTGCTTCGGGACACAGGATACACATCTTACTGCGCACCCTGCTGGCAGAACATCTGCGTAACCACTGCATACTTCTGGTGTTCGACTCCGCCGCTGAGGAGGTTGAGAGTAATGACCAGTGGTACAGGGGCCCAATCACCTAGACATAACCTGCAGACACTGATGGAGAGGCTGCTGGCAAGACGACTGACTGAACCACTCATTCTAGTCATCGATGACCCAGCAATGGACCAGAGGACAATCACCTACCTCAGCAATATCAACAGACGCATCCGGCACACCAAGATTACGGTCTTCATCCTCTTTCAGAAGTATACCCGTGAGATCTCACCAGACATCTGCCACAATGCGAGGCTTCTATACTTCAGCTCTAAGTACAGGCATGCCCTGCTCGAGACCATACATGATAGTCTGACCCTAAAGGAGACCAAACAGGACTTTATTACCAGTGTACAGAGGGAAGCTTAACTGTACAAATTCATATTCAGCAACAAGTAAACTGAGGGAGCTCTCACACTTCAAGCCCTCGCTGGATAAGGTGCAGACCTTCATCTATAAGCTGAATCGAGCTAGGAAGCTCATGTGTGTGTCTGCACACTGATGTTGGGTGTGCACATGGTGCAACTTTCTTTTCTGGTTGCACTCGACAATTTCGTCAGCAACTTCAGAGGCTCACTTAGGAACTTCGCCCTTCCATATCATTCACTTGAGTACCTTCGTCAGTAACTTGAGGAACTTCTCAGTATCTTAAGGACCACAAACTTGTCCCTTAATCTCTACCCACTGGGTGATGAGATCCATGTCCGTCTTCTTTTGTTACCTCATCAGCTACATGGCTCGTAGAGTCAGCCGGAGGAACTTCATCAGAACCTGTGTTGTTGTTAGAACTCTACCCACTGAGGATCAAGATGCCATGCCCCTCTTCTTCCCAAACTTCTCACGGAAGATCCACTTCAACCATGTGCAACTTGCATTTGACATACAAGTGGGTTTGATGAGATAATCCTGGAAGTTCTCAGGGAAAACTAGAAATGCTGCCAGATCCCCCGCTATCCTCTTTCACCCTCTTTTATTGAAGATATGCTCAATGGCCTCCTGGGCCCTCAGCTCGCACCTCCTCCATACCAGTAGTATGGCCCTCCTGAGCACCAGTGGCATGTCCAACCTCGTGGCTCTCAGTCACAGCGGAATTGATCTCATCTCAGAAGTAACCTATGTCTCCGGGCTGTAGAGCTTCCAGGATGCTGCGCTCATCATTAGTGTGGATGTCGAATATGCCGGCCCACTTCCATACTGGTAGCAGATCTTTGGGATCAACCCTAGCCTTCTGGAGAGTGAGAGTTACAGGGCTCTTGGTGGGTCTCATGGGGTGATCTAGTCAATGACCCGCGGGACTGTCAAACTTCTGCAGTATTCTGGCCAGCAGCTCCTTGACAGATTGGGATACAGGCAGCAGTGCTCCTAGCGAGAACAGAATCTCCTGGTCAGACGGGGGAGGCTGGGACACCTTTGCATGGAGGACGTTAATGTCGTGAAGTAGTCTCCGGACCTGAGTAATGGATGGAATGACAGGAGCGACCATGCCCGTGACCTCGGTCGAGCCGGTGCCTGGAGACTTGGTGGTGCGTCTGTGCTGCGGAAAAAGAATCTGCTGAAACACTTTCCTGAACATTATGCTGTTTAATCTGTCTATATATGGAGACACCATAGAGACAATATACAGAAGACATTAAACATGCAGCAGGACATGCAGCATCCAGATGGAGTGGTTGAACCTGCGACCTCGCACCACACTGATCCCCGGAAGGACTGCCTGACAGTCATACGACCTAGTATCATGAAGAGAACCCTCTATCAATGGCGGGAAAGTACATCGACTTCACAATCTTGGGACTGATCCATGAGATTAGGAGCATGACGCTCAAGTTCAAGCTCGCGAGCACCACAGAGAAGGATGTAGAGCTCCCACAGGTGGTGAGCACATAGAAGATTATGCAGTAGGAGAATCCACTCCACTGAAGTCGAGGGAGTCCCAGTGCCTAAATACTTTGCCAGCTTCTCTGCGTGGTTATCTGCAGGATACATCCAAGACAGGAGAGACCAGCATAGCCAGTGGTCATCTTTGTTCTTGACATTGACCACAGCACGTTTTCGCTTAAAGCAATGAGATCGATGTAGGAGCCACCCCGTAGTGGTTAATATCTGGCAATGTTGAGGTACAGTGCAGCAACCTGCTCTACTGCCCACCTAGACCCCTTGCGAGTCTAGTTCTCAAGGCTTTGCAGCACCTTGGTTTTGGCCACCTTCATAGCCTCGTTAATATTGTTTGCCTTCAGGAAGGTATGCTGCTTGGAGCACAATATGGGATCTGTAGTGACCTCTTCCCCATCATTCTTCTCGTTATGCAGTCACTCTGAGGGCGAGACACAACTTCACCCCCTTCATGTCGAGGACCTCTTCCACCAACTTCCTCTCGATCTTACCCTGGTTCTTATCCAGGAAAGCTGCTGGATCTCTTTCCCCATGACCAGGAAGTACCCATCCCCACAGATAGTTCTGGATGCTACAAAGCCTGGGAGTATGTCTTCCTGGAAAAGCACTTCAGGGGAGCAGTCAAACTACTCAGACTTGCGTGGAGCCGGTGTTGGTTTCTTAAGGATGGCTGGTGACCTCGTTACAACAGCAGTGGATGGAGTTCACTTCCTGCATAAAGGCCACTTCCTGCGCAAAGTTCACTTCCTACATCAAATTCACCTCTTATGTGAAGCTGAAGCAGGCTTTCAGAGTTGTTTATGTGTGGGTGGCGATGTTTCGACACTTGCAGCAGGTGGAATGACGGCAGGAGTTTGGTTTTCAGGAAGGAGAACTGCCAGGCTCCCTACATAGGTGGTAGGGCTAATAAGCCCATGTTGCAACAATTTTGTATGGCTTCATTTTTGTCCATGTCTTATAACACTATGGAGCCGTAGCTTTAATTGGAACATCCAGCACTCTGCCAGGTGTTCGGGGTAGCAGTAAGTATTGGATATAACACCATAAACTGATTTACCATTAAAAACTCCCCAGTTAGAGAAAGGCTCATCTATAGGTTAGTTATGGGAGCTCAACCGCGACTAACAAGCGAACACCGTCGAACGGGATGATGTTATCGCGTTAGGACTAGAGGGAAAGGCAGAGGACGAGGCTATCTGACGAGCTGAGCTGGCTGCGATATAATTGTATATTCAGATCCAGGATGCAGACGATGAACATGCAACTGAGTTAGAATATTATACAGAGTTTATTAGTGATTATGAACCCTGGATCGAAGATAACTATAAGACTCTAACTATGGATTAGGCTGTTAGAATTGTAATGTCAGCTCGTTGAGGAAGGGGTGATCGACCAGGAAGGTGCGGTCCTTGAGAGAATCAAGTTCACTGAGCCCGGTGACTCTGATTGGTCCGATGAGGAAGACGAAGTTGCCCCAGAGGACTGTACAGCTGGTAGGTGAAGTCCTGGTTACGCAGGCCGCTCAGTATACTCGAGAATATAATACCGCATCCAAGTCCCAGGGTAGTCTGTATAATATACCGTGAGTGTGTCATCTGTTAGGACATATTGGTGCGTTTCGCACCCCAACTATCGCAAAATACCTCACAATTGGAGTTGAACCATTCACCCGTCAACCGTTCCACCCACAATTTACCAACGTCCACTAATGCATTTGATCGGGTTTTTCCAATCGAAAACGTGAACAGTGGGACGGTGGTCTATGGGTGTGGTCCCACAGTAGTATATAAATGGGGCGTGTGGGGTGGGGGTGTGTGGTACCACACGGCAATTTATATACTACTGGAGGGTTTGTAAAACAAAAAGATAAATTGGAATGGCCATATCTCTAGTTTCATTGATATACTCCAAGTGAAACTGAAGTAAAATCTCTAGGATCCAGGTTCTGAGACTGGAGTAAAATCTCTAGGATCCAGGTTCTGAGACTGGAGTAAAATCTCTAGGATCCAGGTTCTGAGACTGGAGTAAAATCTCTAGGATCCAGGTTCTGAGACTGGAGTAAAATCTCTAGGATCCAGGTTCTGAGACTGGAGTAAAATCTCTAGGATCCAGGTTCTGAGACTGAAGTAAAATCTCTAGGATCCAGGTTCTGAGACTGGAGTAAAATCTCTAGGATCCAGGTTCTGAGACTGGAGTAAAATCTCTAGGATCCAGGTTCTGAGACTGGAGTAAAGTCTCTAGGATCCAGGTTCTGAGACTGGAGTAAAGTCTCTAGGATCCAGGTTCTGAGACTGGAGTAAAATCTCTAGGATCCAGGTTCTGAGACTGGAGTAAAATCTCTAGGATCCAGGTTCTGAGACTGGAGTAAAATCTCTAGGATCCAGGTTCTGAGACTGGAGTAAAATCTCTAGGATCCAGGTTCTGAGACTGGAGTAAAATCTCTAGGATCCAGGTTCTGAGACTGGAGTAAAGTCTCTAGGATCCAGGTTCTGAGACTGGAGTAAAATCTCTAGGATCCAGGTTCTGAGACTGAAGTAAAATCTCTAGGATCCAGGTTCTGAGACTGGAGTAAAATCTCTAGGATCCAGGTTCTGAGACTGGAGTAAAGTCTCTAGGATCCAGGTTCTGAGCCTGGAGTATGTGTACTAACATTCTTCACCTTAACCCTGACAGGCTAAAACACCAATTATCAAGCTTTACAATTCAACCCTTTAATGTCTAAATTTGTTCAAGAATATCAAAATCTTTGCTTGTTGAATGTCCATTTGCAGGCCAAGAGGCTATTTTTGAAAATTTACCACTCAAATGCCTGGCTCGGTAACTGAGCCAGGCATTTCAGTGGTAAATTTTCAAAAGTAGCCTTCTCTTGGCCTGCAAACGGACATTCCTCACAACCACTGCAGAGGCTGGTTTCATCATGAAAGTGTTAATAAATAATCTGTTTGAGTATTCTGAAACTAATTTGACTGGGAGCTGTTGCTACCTATGGTAGTAACATGTTGGTAAATTAGTTTCCAAATATTCAACAGTGTATCAGTCCAGCTTTTTTGAAATTAAATTCTGGAAATTCAGGTTTAAGTGGGTTAATCCTCAAAGAGAATTAAAAAATATTTTTGGTTATGTAAGGAATATTCCATTGGATATTTTGAAATTAATTTGACTGCGAGTTGTTGGTGTTGGTTCTAGTTGCCTTGATATTGAAGCACTGGCAATTCAAGTTAACCTTTTAACGCTCATCAGCCAAAAATCGCTTCTGCAGTGGTCTTGAGAAACGTTTATTTGCAGACCAAGAGAACTATTTTTAAAATTTTACCCGTGGAATAACCACCAGTCATTACACTTTTAAAGTCATATCAGTTGTAACTCTTCAATAATATTTTCTTGGCCTGCAAATGACATTTTCAAAGATAAAATTGAAGTTTTCATGAACAAATTTATTGGTTAAAAGTGTAAACATTTCTAACCAGCTGCAGTAGCTAACTAGTTAACCTTTTGCTACCATTTTTCATATGTTTCCATTCACCATACCCAAAAACATCCTGTTACGGGCCAATACTAAACAAGAGGCCCTTAACGCTCACCTGGACTATTAGCATTTGAACCATTAGTATTTGAACAGACATATTTTAAATTCACCAGTAACAGTAAAATAGGGAATTCAGTACAATCGATATTGAATGGGAAATTAATGATGAACGCTGACCACATAATCAGATTGAACCTTAGGTTCCATTCATCTAATACAAAAATCCAATATGGCCATCAAACGTAAAATTTTGATTGGTCCATGACAACCATGTTTTATCAACGATCATGTTCTCTTGAACAAACTTTACTCACCCTTAGTTATCGATGAAATTAAATCTAATGAGTTTTAGCCTAATCCATACAGCAGTTCCTGAGATGTCATGTTGGAAAACAAGATGGCCACTGGAACAAGCGGTTAATGAGGATTAGCATTTTAAACAATTTCCTGGCATTTTTTTGGAAAATTCAAAATGGCCACCAAACAAACTGGCCAATCAAAATTCTGTATACAAGCTCTGAACCATACATACCACTATAGGGTACTTCCAGCCAAGTTTGCTTGAAATCGGCCAAGTGGTTAATGAGAAGTGGACTTTTAACTGGCTTCCAGAAATTTCCAGATGGCCGCCAGAGATCAATCAGAATTCTCATTATAAGTGTCGAAGCCTACCAGGATAGAATTGGTCCACCCAAGTTGTGTTGACGTCAGGCCATTTATATTTGAGGAGTAGCATTTTAACTGAGTTCCGGAAACCTTTATGAAAATCCAAGATGCTGCTAGAAAAATTAACCAATCAAAATTTTGTACAGATGTTCTGGACCCTACCACCACAGGACGGATCCTTCCAGCCAAATTTGGTTGAAATCAGTCAAAGCATAAATGAGGAGACCCGATTTGACGGATGGATGGATGCCATGGCATAAACTCATTTGGCATTTCGGGCCAGGTGGGCTAAAAATGGACCTGGACTCACATACTACAAGACAGACACGGATCCAGACTCGCATACTAAATCTATTAAACTTAATCATTCCGTCCACCTTTCATCCCTCCTGTTAATCCACACAATCACTCATTTTATTCATCCATCCACCTGCCCATCCTTTCATATGTCTGTCCATCCACCACCCAATCAATTACCCACCTAATTACCAATCCACAAAATTTCTCACCAAAAGAACGATGATAGATGAATTGATTAATACCTTAATAAATTTAGTATGTGAATCTGTGTCCAGGTCTCTGTGTTAGTATGTGAGAGGCTCCAGGTTTTAATATGTTATGTGCGTATGGGATGAGTACGCTTAGGATCACCGACTTTTACGGTCCTTACAGTAGTGATTCTCATAAGGGTCCTGTTGAGGGTATATACCCCAAAAACTCAGCCTGGGACCTCCAAAAGTAATGGCAGTGGGTTCCATGGGACCCCTGAAAATCTTTTATGATTGTTAAATACTAAGTAGTTTTATAGGCTTTTGCATAAAAATACCTACAAAATCTAGCATGAGACATACATAATTCATAGTTGTGAGTCCCATGGTACCCTGTAATTTTAGCATGGATGAGATAATACTGTTTTGGGACCCCAAGATTTCAGCTAGGGACCCCCCAGATTTCAGTATGTGGGTTCCCTGGGACCTCCAAAATTTAGATGCCATGAGAAACACTGCCTTACAGGCCATAGTGAATGTAACATCATGAAATCTGGACACAAGCGTTTGACAAGACATAGCCAGTATTCCTTCTAACATTGATAATTAAATAAATCGATGAAGGATTCCAGTTTCTCAGTCAATCATAGGATGTCATAATCAACTACATGATGTCTATGATGATGTCATAATCAATTATATCATCAATGATATAGCTAAGTTCGTCACGAATGCATAATTGATGGCGGACTAAGTGGTGTTGTACGAATTATAAGCCTTTACTATTTAACAAACATGCTGTTGAATATTTTGAAACTAATCTAAGTGGTCACTGTTGCTGCCATAGGCAGCAACAGCACCCATTCAAATTTGTTTCAAAACCTTCAACAGCTTATCTGAAAGGTTTTCTGGAAATTGATAGCCTGGGAGGTCAGGGATTGATAGATCCCAATGCGGGAGAAGTGTGGGTTGGGCATAGCAATAAAGTGGATTCCTCCAATGCATGTCCTGTCATGTAAATTTCATCCAACAAATGATGTGTGTCGACTGACGGTTCAAATAGATCAATTACTCCGGTGAGAAACTGATGACAACAACAAAATAATGTGACAAAATATGCTTTATTCATGATGAATGTATAATGAGTGCTATAAACAGCACAATATATCAAAGTTAATGACAAGATTTAATAATACTGTATTATCACAAACTGTAATCAGTAATCATGAGTATAATATGGAAATATAGAACAGCTATCAAGATTATGTAAACATATGTAAGATACATTGCACTGGAATTGCTTCACAGGTATTTGTAATACAAGAGGCCCAAGGGGCCTGTGTCGCTCACCTGGAGCATTATGCATTTTTGTCACAATTGTTAGTGGGTGGTTTAGGAGTAGTCTTCTAAATGAGTTTGTGGACATTTTTGCAAGTCCAATATGGCCGCCAAACACGCTACATTTTGATTGGTCCACTTCTGCCATGTTTCTGACGTTGTGCCTTCCCTTGGAAAAATTTTAATGGCACTCAGTGCCTAATCATATCTCTCAAATTTCGGCCCAATCCGCTCAGCGGTTCTGGAGTCATTTTGGCACAAATTTGGTTATCCAAGATGGCCACCAAACCATTTGGCCAATTAAGTTCCCTTGAAACAAACTTGGTGCAGCCCTTGCCCTAGATGATATTTCATGCGTTTTGAATTGATCCCCCAAGCGGTTTTGGAGAAGATTTATAAAGACATTTTAAAGCGGCCAGTTTTTTTGATGGATCAACTTCTCTTGAGCAAACTTTAATGGCCCTTATTCCATAATCATATATCACAAATTTCGGCCTGATCGCTTCAGCGGTTCTGGGGAATGTCGTTTTTACGAAAACGAGGTCATCCAAGATGGTCACTGAACCATTTGATCAATCAAGTTCCCTTGAACAAACTTGGTTCAGCTCTTACCATAGATCATATTTCGTGAGTTCTGAATCGATCCCTCAAACGGTTTTGGAGAAGATTTTTAAAGCCATTTCTAAAAATCGGGAGAAATCCAAGATGGCCGTCGACCAAATTGGCCGATCGGGTTCGTTTGAACAAACCTGAATCTCTGTGCCTTAAGGATGCTTCATACCAAATATAATTGAAATCGGCCTACCAGTTCTCGAAAAGAAGACATTTTAAATTTCCCATTGCTTTAGTATGGGAGCTTTTGGCGGGAAAATGATCCAAGACGGCCACCAAACCATTTATCGCAGTTTCAAAAATTTCAAATTTCAAATCAGAAGACCCAAAATCCTATATAAAAACAATTTCAGCCTCAAAGTCCATCAAATAAAAAAATCCAATATGGCCACCAAACATGCTATATTTTGATTGGCCCATGGCAGCCATGTTTTTTGACGGATCAACTTCTCTTGAACAAACTTTACTAGCCCTTAGTGTCTAATCATATCTGCCAAATTTCAGCATGATCCCTTCAGCGGTTCTGGAGAAGTCATTTTCACTAAAACTAGGTCAACCAAGATGGCTGAACCATTTGACCAATCAAGTTCCCCTGAACAAAGTTGGTTGAGCTCTTGCCCTGGATCATATTTCATGACGTTTCCTTCAATCCCTCAAGCGGTTTCGGAGAAGATTTTTAAAGACATTTCTAAAAATCGGCCAAAATCCAAGATGGCCGCCAGCTAAATTGGCCGATCAGCTTCGTTTGAACAAACTTGGATCCCTATGCCCTAAGGATGCTTCCTGTAAAATATAATTGAAATCGTCCCAGCGGTTCTTGAGAAGGTCATTTTAAAGGAAAAGTTGACGGATGGACGGATGACGGACACATGATGGATGGTCGCCACGACATAAGCTCACTTGTAGGTAATAAACATACAAGCTTTAAGATAATAAAATTAAATCTCATATATATTATATAGAAGGCAATTATTCATTGATAGAAATAAATATGGTTCTATAATAAATTTGGTAGTTATACATTTAATAATTAATTAATAGGATGCGTATATTATAGATTATTATTAGAACTAATCTTTAAAGAAATTAGCCTTTTCTTTGTTAATAAGTTTCTTTGTTAATAAGTTGTCACACATGTATGACGCAATAGCTAACTGAAATTGCAGACGACATATTCCCAGGGTTTTATCTCTGAACCGACTGAATATTTTGAAAACAGTTTGACTGAATGTTGTTGGTGCTAAGCCACCAACAACTTTCAGTCAAATTTTCAAAATGTTCAGCAAGTCAAGAGCTTTTGTTCATTGAAATTATTGTCTGGTGGCTTGTAGCAGCGAGACAGTTAAAGTTTACTTTTGAAAATTTACCAATGGAATGACTGGCTCGTGTATCGAGCCAATATTCCCAGTGATAAATTTTCAGTCTTCCTCATGAGTCCTTGACGTGCAAATACACATTCGTAAAGACCATTGTAGAATCACTTTGACATGCTTGACCATTGACTAAGTGCTTAATTTTTGCAGACAACATGTTCCATGGGATATAACTAAGAACTGGATGTATATTTTGAAAACAATTTGACTGAAAGTTGTTGGTGGCTTAGCCACCAATAACTTTCAATCAAATTGCTCTCAAAACATTCATCAGTCCATAGTTAATGCCAATGGAAATTATTATCCAGCGACTGGCAGCAGTCCGACAGTTAAAGGCTATTACTGACTCCCTCAAAAAATGTAAGCGACCAAAGGGACTTGACGCTCACCTGGACCATTACTAGTATTCGACCAGAGATAATTCTTTAACCATTTAAACCGTACATTTGTTCTCAAAGAAAATGTCCATTTGCAGTCCAAGAGAAGGCTGTTTTCTAAAATTTACCACTGGAATGACTGGCTCAGTTATCGAGCCAGTCATTCTAGTGGTAAATTTTTAAAAATAGGCTTCTCTTGGTCTGCAAATAGGCATTTTCCAGAACCACTGCAGAAGGCTTTTTTGGCCGATGTGGGTGTTAAAGGGTTAATTACAGCAGTAACACGATATAAAATACAAAATTGGAATTCAATACGCATACCAGAAGTAGAAAATTACTGATGGATGCTGACCACACCATCAGATCAAACCCTAGGTTCCAGATCCATGAGAGCCATGTTTTCTCACAGATCAAGTTCTCTTGAACTAACTTTAATTTCCCTTAGTTATCGATGAAGATGGTCAGCAGAACAAGAGGCCCAAGGGGCTTGTACTGGTTAGCTGGAACATAGACATTTCAGCCAGGTTTGTGCCTGAATTGCAATAAGAACTAGGTGATCCAAGATGGCCGCCTAGCAAATCAACCCATCAGGTTACCTTGAACAAACTTGGTTCAGCTCTTACCCTAGATGATATTTCATGAGTTTGAATCAATCCCTCAAAGAGGTTTCAGAGCAGAAGATTTTAAAATACATTTCTGAAAATCGGTCAAAATCCAAGATGGCCGCCGATCGGCTTTGTTTGAACAAACTTGAATCTCTATGCCCTAAGGATTGTTCCTGCCAAAAATAATTGAAGTCGGTTAAGTGGTTCTCGAGAAGACGGTTTAGATTTCCCATTGCTTTAGTATAATGGGGAATTTTTGGTGTGAAAATGATCCAAGATGGTGGCCATACCATTTATCCAACAGTTCCGAAAGTGGCAAATTCGAAATCAGCATACACAAAAACCTATATGAAACCAATTTCGGCCTCAAAATCCATCAAATAAAAAAATCCTAAATAGCAGCTAAACACGTTGTTTTGATTGGTTCAAGGCGGTCATGTTTATTTACCTATCAACACCCCTTGAACAAACTTTAATAGCCCTTATTCCCCAATCATATCTCACAAATTTCGGCCCAATCTATTCAGTGGTTCTGGTCATTTCGTGAAAACTTGGTCATCAAAGATGGCAGCCGAACTATTCGGCCAATCAAGTTCCCTTGAACACACTTGCTTCAGCTCTTACCGTAGATGACATTTCATGAATTTTGAATCAATCCCCCCAAGCGGTTTCTAAGATTTTTAAAGACAATTCTAAAAAGAGGTCAAAATCCAAGATGGCCACCCGCTCAATTGGCCGATCGGTTTCGTTCGTATAATTTAAGGATGCTTCCTGCAAAATATAATTGAAATCTTCCTAGTGGTTCTTGAGAATAAATCATTTTAAGGAAAATATGATGAAGGGACGGATGGGCACACGACGGACAGTCGCCATGGCATAAGCTCACTTGGTCTTTCAGGCCAGGTGAGCTAAAAATGGACAAATCAAAATTCTGAATAGAAGTTTTGGAGCCAAACATCATAGGGTTCATCCACCCCCACCACTGGTTGAAATGCACCAGATGGTTCTTGAGAAGTTATATAAAGCTGTTCCATTCCTTTCCTATAGGATTTCCAGAAGATATGAAAATTCAAGATGGCTGCTGAAAAATATCGACCGATCAAGATTTAGAATGCTTGTTCCACAGACTATCACCATGGTCACCACTACTACTGGTCCAATTTAGTTTAAATCAGGCCATTAATTAAGGATACATAGCGTTACAAAGAATGTTTGGAAATCTTTTTTTCAAAAACTTAATTTTCAACCCCAAAATTAACCAATCAAAATTTTGAATTCAGAATTTTAACGTTCTGGAGCATAGAATTCCCAGGACATTTCCCAATAGCGAAACCTCAACACTGAACCATAGAATTCCCAGGACATTTCCCAATAGCGAAACCTCAACACTGAACCATAGAATTCCCAGGACATTTCCCAATAGCGAAACCTCAACACTGAACCATGAAGCCTAACTGCTAACTGTACCTGAACTGCAAGCACTAGGTAGGACTAACAGATAGGCAAATAGTCCACTGTAAATCTGCAGTGCATTGAAGTGAAGTTTCATTGTCCAAAACAGTGAAGAATTAGGAATATTTCCAAAAATCAAACTACTAATGCTGCAGTTTGCATGGCATAGAACACTTTTCTAAAGTTTAAAAAAATCAAAACAGTGATTGTTGAATGAAAATGCAAATAAAAAACACACACAAAAAACATGAAAAATATATCTTGTTATTACTTTGTGAAAAGTAATTTACAGTTTCTTTATTGACCCTTTCAGCGATGAATTCCCCATATCTCAATTTCAAGACAATAATACAGAAAAGATGTTAAATATTTTGAAATTAACATGACTGGAAGCAACGGCTTCCAGTCGTATTAACTTAAAAAATATTCAACCGAAAAATTCTACGCATTAGAATTTAATTTTTCAGGGATTTGTGGGTGAAAAGGTTAACACATTCACTGACAAATCCCTGAAAATTAAATTCGTTACGATATAAAATTTATTCTGTTGAATATAATGAAATTAATTTGAATGAAATCTGTGGCTGTCTAAGGCAGCAACGGCTTCCAGTCAAATTAATTTCAAAATATTCCAACGTTTTCCTGTATGATTGCCATGAAAATGAAATATGGGGAATTCATCAGTGAAATGGTTAACAGTTTGAGATATGAGAGAAACATGCATCAAACACGATTATTGACTCTCAAGATAACGTAAGACATTTGATTCCATAATATAAAAAATATATACCAGTTAACAATTTAATGGTCAGTATTGGTCAAGTGAATTGAACTATTTGCTCAGTGAATGTACATTTAAAGGCAAAAAACTATTTTTGAAAATTTATCATTGGAATATTTGGCTCGGTTATCAAGCCCGTCATTCCAGCAGTAAAATTTCAAAAATAACCTGAAATTCGCCTGACAATTCTCAGGACCACTTCGGTTCAGGCCGGCTTGACCATTAGCCCCTTAACACTCATATCAGCCAAAAACGGCCTCTGCAGTGGTCTCGAGAAATGTCCATTTGCAGAGCAAGAAAATACTATTTTTGAAAATTTACCACTGGAATGACTGGTTCGATATTTCAAAAATAGTCTTCTCTTGGTCTGCAAATAGACATTTTCTGAGATAATTGAAATTTTCATGAATGAATTCAAGAGTTAAAGGCTAAATAAACAACATGATTATGATACACCGAAGTCAATGGAGGAATCCAGTTTTTTGATCAATCATATGATGTCATAATCAACCATGTCACGTGTAGGCTAACGTTCAATTATATTATGAATGAGTCAATTTAGTCCTTCTTAAACGCTTAATAATCAATTACATTGTACTAATTGTATGTCTTTACTATTTAATAAACATGCTGTTGAATATTTTGAAACCAATTTGATTGGACGGTGTTGGGCAGCAATATTCACCAGCTTACCTGTATAGCTTTCTGGAAATTTAGATTCAGGGAGTGCAGGGATCGATTGATCTCAATACGAGCAAAGTGTGTGTGTGTGGAGCTTACCTAGTAATGGGTGGGGAAAAGCTAAAACTTGATACCTCCATTGCCATTAGCTGAAAGTGAAGTTAATTCAACATATCTGATTAAATATAAATAAGGGATCTCAGTTTGGCTAAAAAGGTAATCTCAATACATAAACAAAATACGGAATCATTTATAAATAATCAATTCGTAGATAGCATATTACAAGTTTGTTCCTAATGACTTATTTAATTACAAAAAAATACAATTTGAAACAATGACGAAAACAAAAACGGCATATTTTTTCCTCAAAATTATCTATAATTAAGTGAAGTTAGGAATAAAAGACTTCAGTAATTTATCGTTTAATAGATGCCACCTAGCTTGACTGACAAGGATATGGCCCTGGTGGCAAACTTCTACAGTACATCTCACAAATAACTTAATGTTTCCAAAACAAAATAAAACATACCCAGTAATGTTGAATATTTGGAACTTAATATGATTGGTATGGCTTATGAGCTGTCCTGTATGGTTTATGAGCTGTCCTGTATGGTTTATGAGCTGTACTGTATGGCTTATGAGCTGTACTGTATGGCTTATGAGCTGTACTGTATGGCTTATGAGCTGTTCTGTATGGCTTATGAGCTGTACTGTATGGCTTATGAGCTGTACTGTATGGCTTATGAGCTGTTCTGTATGGCTTATGAGCTGTCCTGTATGGCTTATGAGCTGTACTGTATGGTTATGAGATGTACTGTATGGCTTATGAGCTGTACTGTATGGTTATGAGCTGTACTGTATGGCTTATGAGCTGTACTGTATGGCTTATGAGCTGTACTGTATGGCTTATGAGCTGTACTGTATGGTTATGAGCTGTCCTGTATGGCTTATGAGCTGTACTGTATGGTTATGAGCTGTACTCTATGGCTTATGAGCTGTACTGTATGGCTTATGAGCTGTACTGTATGGCTTATGAGCTGTACTGTATGGTTATGAGCTGTCCTGTATGGCGCATGAGCTGTACTGTATGGTTATGAGCTGTACTCTATGGCTTATGAGCTGTACTGTATGGCGTATGAGCTGTACTGTATGGCTTATGAGCTGTACTGTATGGCTTATGAGCTGTACTGTATGGGTTATTAGCTGTACTCTATGGTTATAAGCTGTACTGTATGGTGTATGAGCTGTACTGTATGGCTTATGAGCTGTACTGTATGGCGTATGAGCTGTACTGTATGGCTTATGAGCTGTACTGTATGGCTTATGAGCTGTACTGTATGGCTTATGAGCTGTACTGTATGGCTTATGAGCTGTACTGTATGGCGTATGAGCTGTACTGTATGGCTAATGAGCTGTACTGTATGGCGTATGAGCTGTACTGTATGGCTAATGAGCTGTACTGTATGGCTTATGAGCTGTACTGTATGTATGGCTTATGAGCTGTCCTGTATGGCTTATGAGCTGTTCTGTATGGCTTATGAGCTGTACTGTATGGAATTAATTCTGTTTTACCCATTATCCATCAAATTTGTTCAGGAAACTTTCTATTTTCTCATAAAAATGTCCATTTGTACCCCAAGAGCTTATTTCTGAAAATTTACCCGTAGAATGCGCATATAACTGTCATAGACTGAAGCCAGTCTAGATAAGGTGAGAAGAAGGGAGGTAATCCATTCTAGAAGCCTAGAATAGGATAGAGCAGTTAATGTTACTGGACATTGAGGCTCAAAGGATAGGTTGAATTTTTTCTGCGGCTAAATAATGGTGGGTTGAATTTAGCAAGTAGTGATTGAATGGTATAAATGTTGGTGGTGTGATAAAACTCTGGACATGCTGAATATTTTGAAAACAATTTGATTGAAAGTTTCAGTCAAATTGTTTTCAAAATATTTAGCATATACAGAGTTAAACCCCATGTAAAATGTCGTCTGCAGAAATTCAGCAAGCACACAGTTAAAGACATCTGGGTGACGTACTGGAACATTACTAATATGGTAAACATGCACAAACATATGATATTGTACGACAATTACAGAAACTAGCATGACCGAGACAACAACTGGAAATTTAGCCACTTTCTATTATGTATAATCATTAGAAGAATAAATAGAAGTTCTTAGAAAAGTATTTGCATTTGAAAACTTGAATGTATTTGTATTTGGACAAATATGAAGGAATAGCATAATTTGAATGTATTTGAAGTGCTTAAAAAAGTGTATTTGCATAAACTTGCAATACACCTTTCCCACATTGACGTCATTAAGCCGGGATTCCCCTAACTCCACGCTCAGAGCAAAACTGCTAGCTCGTACCACCGCCAACAAGCCGCTGAACCGAATTCAGTTACTTTTGCAGTAAAATACACCGCAATCTAAACCGTTCCTATGATACTCTAAAATCACTATATTATTTAAGTCATACATCATTGGAAAGTGCATTCAATTGTCGAAACATTAATGCATTATTTGTTATATTTTTGCAACATTTTCACTGAGTTATTTGCGTATATAAAATACACCATTCAACCTAGATTCATTAAATCAAGTGGAGTATAGGGGATATTTTAAAATTGCAATCAACTGTATTAAATTTTACAAAACTATAAAAACTAATACAGAAATGTATAGAAAATTGGCTTAGCTTTCCAATGATGTATGATTTCAAAAATATTATGAATGCAGTTTTTCATATGCACTAAACGAAATCTAGGATTTCTTTTTTCACGAGAGAGTTGATACTTACCTCCCTAATACTTTTGATATTGCTAAATATTGGCTTTCACTCAATAAACACTCAGATTTAAAACAGTTAGGTGCCCCTACTGGGCAGGGAGTCAGAGCGTAGTCTGGCGGATGCCAGCCCCACCACCGCGCATGCGCAGACTAGCACTTCCTCTGACTAGATTATTGGCTGACACACATGCAACTATTAAGAGCCTGAAGACCGAGCCTCTGTGGGGTGGAGAGGCCGGGTCCGTATCTAGGGAGGTAAGTATCAACTCTCTCGTGAAAAAAGAAATCCTAGATTTCGTTTATTTCACTTCAAGAGTATACTTACCTCCCTAATACTTTTGATATTGCCAGAATTCGAAAGTGAATCTGGCGGGAGGGAGGCGAGGTCAAAAGACCAGCTCATCCCTATACGCTTTTCTGCGTTTAAGGCACTTAAAACTTCTGAAACTGTAAGAAAAAACAGTCAGGATTTGACTAACCATCGGATAACACTACCGATGTATGAGAGATGACCGATGTCATATGCGCTCCCCCCCCCCTCCTTCCTGGGAGGAAGAGTCGCCTGACCTCAATGTCCTATACGCTCTCTACGTACAAGTGCCATGTACTACAGGACAGAGACGAAAAAGCTCCATTTTCGTAACTCTCAACAATGAACCACACAAATACACAAACCATCACCATATTAATAACGGGTAATCGTGACAATACAATCAACAACGGACAACACATGAACAAGACTGACCTTGTTGAAAATGGCTGCTGACATCATCTTCCCATTGGTAAAGACTGATGCAGGCCCAAAAAAGTGGGTGTTTCCATAAATTAATTGTGAAATATATAAGTAATGAGGAAAAACCTCCTCAAAAAATATAAACCAAGTTATTTTTTCAAAATCGACAAGGCGAGAGGATTAGAGGTGTCACGGAGATAATGGTCTGTAAAACTTGACTCACAGTGCCACTGAGCCACCGACATAATATCATCCACAGGGACCCCATTAAATAGGGCCGTGGATGTCACTACGCCCCGGACACTGTGAGCCTTGGCCACGTCAACCTGCTTCCCGGTGGCGGATTTATGGCAAAACTGAATGCATTCCACAATCCACCTGGAAATGGTGTCCTTAGAAGCCCTGCCATGGGGTTCAATATATGACAACCATAACGCTGACTGGTCGGTGCGCCACTCCGCCGTACGTTGTTTGTACCGGCGCAGCGCCCGGACGGGACACCATGCTTTAGAATTAGGATCATATCTAGTTAAAGCAGGCAAAATAATAGGTTGACCTGGATATTTCAACGACTGATTTTTAGCCAAGAAATTAACCCTAGGTAGCAGCTTAAGGCCTTCCCCTGAAACCACAAAACGGTCATCCTCGGCTGATAAGGCATGAATTTCACTCCTACGCCTAGCCGAGGCCGCAGCAATTAAAAACACAGTCTTCAGTGTTAATAGTTTCATAGAAATGGAACTAAGTGGTTCAAAAGGCTTATCACCTAGTACTTGAAGCACTAGCGATAAACTCCAAGACGGAATCACAGGTGGATTCCTTGGTCTTAGATTGCCCATGCCTTTAATTAATACATTTAATGTATTTACTTCATCACTTCCCCTCTTAGCCAAGCAAGGAATAACAGACATTAATGCTGATTTATAACCAGCAATAGAGTTAGGCTTGAGGCTATAGGCATCATAGAGGTGACAGAGGAAATCAGCTACTACTTGAATAGATGAATCCATTGGATCAATACATCTTTTTGAGCACCATTCTGCAAATCTGTTGATTTTATAATTATATGCTCTGGAGGTTGACCCCCTCCTGGCTTTGGCCATAAACATGGCTGCTTGCTCAGAAAAGCCCTCCTTAATTCTAGATTCCTTGACAACATCCACGCAGTCAATCTGAATATTGACGGATTGTTGTGAAGGGCCTTGCCCTGGAAGATAATATCGTCCATCAGAGGCAGAGGAACCGGATTGCAGACCAGAAGGTCCAGCAGATCCGTATACCATGATCGGCTTGGCCAATCCGGGGCGATCAGAAGCACTTGGCATTCCTCTTGTCTGATTTTCTGAAGAATTTTTGGAATCAGGATTGCTGGAGGGAATGCGTATGCATACATTCTCCCCCAGCTGATAGCTAACGCATCTGTTGCGAAAGCGCTTGGATCCGGAATCGGAGAGACGTACGTCGTCATCTTCGCATTCTTCTTCGTTGCGAACAAATCGATGTTGGGTTTCCCCCAATGGTCGAACAGACGATCCGCCACACATTGATTTAGTTGCCATTCCGTGGGTAAAACACTCATCCTTCGGCTCAATGAGTCTGCTAGCAGGTTTAACCTTCCCGGAATATGAACTGCTTTCAAGGTAATCTGGTGATCCAGACACCAACAAAGCAGTTTCCATGTCATCATACAGAGACTGGGCGACTTCGTTCCGCCCTGGCGGTTTATGTAAGTCACAACTGTTGAGTTGTCTGAACGAATAAGAACAATCTTGCCCTGAACTTTCTGTAAGAAATGTTCCAGGCCCAGGACTACTGCTCTTAGCTCCAGTAGATTTATATGTTCCTTTGACTGTTCCAGATTCCAAAGCCCTGATATCGTGGATTCTTCCAGGCAAGCTCCCCAGCCCTCCATCGATGCATCTGTATACACAGTCACCTGAGGGTGGGGAGGGGTTAGCAAAACCCCCGGCAAGAGATTCTCTGTATTCAACCACCATTGCAGGTGGTGAATGAGAGGCGCCAACACTGACACATTCGAGTCCAGCGAACCTGTACTCTGGGTCCATTGTGTCATGAGAAATAACTGGATCGGCCGCCTGCGTAAGGCGGCCTGAGGAATGACTGGTTCCAACGAAACCATCAACCCCAGCATTCTCAAGTAAACCCGTGCCAGGACATGACGACTGTCGCACACTGACTGAATTAATGAGATGAGTTTCTGAACTCTCTCCTGAGTAGGATAAACATATCCTGTCTCTAGATCGAAGAACATCCCCAGGTAAACAAACTTCTGGGATGGAGTCAGCTCTGATTTTGGGAAATTGATCATCCAGCCTAAGTCTGTGAGAGTTTTCAAAACAATCTCCAGATTGGCCGACAAACTTTCCCGGGTGTGCGCTTTCAACAGCCAGTCGTCTATGTACGTGTGGACTGCTATGCTTCTCCTGCGGAGGTATGCTGTGATCGCAAGAACCACACGGGTGAAAACCCGAGGAGCCGTGGAAATTCCGAAGGGCAACACCCTGAATTCCCACTGTCTGCCCTGGAATGCAAATCTCAGGAAGCGACAGAAACTCCCGTGGATGGGGATGTGGAAATAAGCGTCCTTCAAATCTATCGACGCCGTCCACATCCCCCTCTCCAACCCCGCCAACACCGAGCGCACCGTTTCCATCTTGAAACTGGGCGTCTCGATGAACTTGTTCAGTGGCTTGAGGTTGAGAATCGGTCTCCACCCTCCGGTGCGTTTTGTTACTAAGAACAGGGTTGAATAGAAGCCCGGACACCTTTGTGCCGGCTGAATAGCTCCTTTTTGTACGAGGGAATTTATCTCCTCCTCGATACACAACCTTTGCTCTGGATCTCTCGGAATGGGAGTCCAGACTGGCACTAGAGACAGTCGCGACGGCGGGCCTGTCATCCACTCTGGATGATACCCGACGGAAAGCCATCGCAAGACTAAACGGTCCTGAGTTAACCGTTCCCACTCTTGCATGTGGTCGGCTAGCCGGCCTCCCACCGGTCCACCTAGGGACCGCGGTGGACACAAGGCATGCAAGAGCGGCACTGTCTCCGTTGCCATACACACCGGAGTGGTTCTTACCGCGGTAAGCGTCCTGTCAGGACCGATAACCACGCCCAGATCCTCGCGCGCCCCGCCCCGCCCCGCGCGCACCTCGGTGCGCGGGCGGTTGCCTGGCTGACGGCGCCTGAGGAACCTGCGCCCCCCTCGCTGCTGGCCGAATCGCACGCGGCCGAGGCCGACGCTGCGACGGTGGCTGGCCTCTGACTTGGCCAGCACCACCTCGAGCCAGCAGGGGACGATACGCAGGGGCCGCGGCGCGAACGTTAGCACGACGCAGCACTTCAAACTGCTCGCGCAGCGCCCTCTGGTTATTCACCAGGGTGACCGTCTCCTGGAGGTGGCGACATCCCTCACCTCCAAAAAGACCAGGACCCGTCATAGGCGTACGGAGTAGCCTATTGTACAGGTCCTGAGACGGGCACAGATTGTCCAGGGCAAACGTGCGTCTTGCCCGGACACTCCTGGTCACCGCCCGAGTCATACAGTCCAGCGCCAGGTTAATACCATCCTGGATGGCTCGCTGGACCGTAACCGGGCTTGGCTGGCGCGATGCGGATGCCGTTACTACCCCCTGTAACAGCTGGGAGACGTGGGACAGAGCGGCAATCGAAGCCCTCCCACTCTCCTCCGCATCACGCAACGCGGCATTCGCCGAACGCAACGCGTTCGAGCACAAGACCCCCGTGTCAGAACGGGAGCCTGGCCGCGCATCCTCACCCAAAGCCGCGCGGTCATCCACGCCGGGCTTGGGTACCACACCGTACCGCTGGTAATCCAGGGGCACGATGCGACAACGCCTGGCCACCTCACGAGGGGCCTTCGCGAGACGTCCACTCGAGTTAATGGACGTCTCCGCCGCCTTGAACATGTCAACGACATGCTCCGCCAGCGGCAGAGAAGGCATAGCGTTAGCAGTCGGTTTCCCAGCTAACCACGGCGTGTGAACACGCTGGCTAGTCGACTGCTCCACGGGCAGATCAGGCCTAACGCTCACCAGCCACTGGCAAGCGTCATACCAATCCTCCTCCGTGGCTAACTGCGAGCGCTCTACAAGACGGGGTCCGTCGTCTTCCTCCTGAGCGCAAGCAGTAGAGCTTGACGGCGGGTACGCTGATACACCTGGCAAGCCAGGGAAAACATGCGGGCCTGACAGCACCGGCATGAGAATATCACTGGTTTGACCAGGAGCAGGCACCGTGGCATAGCGCGGGGTATATATATCGCCACCACGGGCCCGGCCAGCACCAGCAACACCCTCGGCAAGCCGAGGTAGGCGGTACCGCTGGCCATCAGCAGCGCCCTGGGCCACCACCTGAGCCGCGGACTCTACTCCAGGGTGAGTAAAACCGTGGAATAAGGCGCCTGCATTCCCCGCGAGGGGTGCACAAACGTCTTCATCCATGTCCACGTCGTCAGACGGCGACCCTAGCAGGTAATCCTCATCACCCTGGTCAGAAAGATTAGACCCCGGGTCAGCAAAGAGAGCTAACCCGGGCTGACCAGGAACGGTGCCATAGGAGGTACTGGCCACCGCGGCGTGCGGATACCCCTGGACTGATAAGCAGCCCGCGGGTTCCAGCGACAACCGTCCACGGTCCCCTATCGGCGCGGCAATAAGCCTGCTGCCAGGGTCGTGGAACGCCCCCTCTAATGGGGCCACCTCTGAATCGTCGAACAACGGAAGCGGTCTAAGGAAAACCGATCCAGAGGCGGGGATTACCTGCTCCGAAGCCGATGATGAGGACAGTAAAGGATTTGGTCCAGGAAGCATGCCACGAAGCAACCCTGGAACCAAATCCTTTATTGTCCTCTTCATCTCTCCCAACATCTCGGTCCGGAAGGCCTCCACATCCACCGCGGACGAGACCTTCCCCTTACCCTTCCTACTTACAACCTCTCGTTTCCGCTTCTTCTTCTTCTCCTCCTCTACCACCTTGTCCGTCGCCTGTAAGCAGCACAAGAATTCGGACATTAACTCGCCCCCCCAGTGCTTACATATGTCACAATTAACCAAGGGACCACAAGGGCTACATAGATAGCACAGATGAGGCCAGAACTTTTGATGAACAAAACGTCCACAGGACGCGCAACCCGGTCCCTGAAACAGGGCAAAGGACAAGGAGTATGAGCAACTAGTTAAGCTTAGAAACTCAATCCAACTCAAAGAGAAGGAAAACGATCATAAAGATCAAAATACATCAGAAACCAGCATAGCGCTTGAATTGCTGATAAATACATAGCCAGGCTGATTATGACGTCATTAATCCCGTGACAGGAAAAAATTCGATCCCAACAAAACATCCAAGTGCAAGGACGAATTGTATGCTGAATGGATAAGTCGACTACACAACCATCAGATACATATAGATAACTCTTTTCTGGCAAAAATGTTAATTATCTCCCTTTGTTTGTTTACAATAATTAACATTACCACATTATCAATAACTAGATACCTGACACTTTGTATAGACAAACCATCCAACGTGACGAACCGGAGAACTCCACCATCTGCACGCCTCTTAACTCTCTCCACCTCATGGGGAAGGAATTGGATCAAGAGGGCAAAGTGAGAAGACCTTTATACTAGGCCTCCAACTCACTGGACATAATTTTCCATTTGGTTAGATAACCTAACAGTGTTAGTAGGAAATGGAACCATGGTGGAGAGAAAACTAACTCTCTGCTTCCGTGATGTCACCACCTAGCGTCATACAGACCTGTGGACATAAACAGAAAGAGAAATTAGTCCTAGGAAGCACCGAGTTGACATAAACCAACTAACCAAGGCGCTTATCACGGTAAACGCGAGTCCCGGAAACACAATACACCGGGAAGAAAACTCGCTAATTTTACTAGAAGTCACCTGATTTAAAGGTCCTAAGTCCTTCTGTGGCGAAGTGTATCCTCCCGCCATCCAAATCAGACACTAACACTCCAAAATAACACCAATAAAACAGTTTAAGAGTAAGAAAAGCTTATGAATGAAAAAACATGTGTGTTCTCTTTGCCAATAATCTAGCAAAGAGGAAGTGCTAGTCTGCGCATGCGCGGTGGTGGGGCTGGCATCCGCCAGACTACGCTCTGACTCCCTGCCCAGTAGGGGCACCTAACTGTTTTAAATCTGAGTGTTTATTGAGTGAAAGCCAATATTTAGCAATATCAAAAGTATTAGGGAGGTAAGTATACTCTTGAAGTGAAATGCCTAAAGTGCACTGTATCTGATTCCCATAGTAAAGTAATGCTGTTTGCACATCGGCTATTGCGGTTACCAGTCGGAAGTGGCATGCACGATGCATTCCTGGAAGGTATTTTCCAAAAATACGCTAATGTACAAAAGGTGTATTGAGCAAATATGAAGTATTTGCATTTAAATACTGTGAAAAGAATTGGACCGCGTATTTGATAATATGCCCCTTTTATTTTACAAATAAATCTTTGATAAATCATAAACAGAATATATATCACTTTTATTGATTACAATGCCTCATAGCTAATTCTATCAACGGGTGGATACACCTTACGATATACATAGACTTTTAACTGATGTAACATAAAAAACAGCAACTGCAAAACACCAAGCGAAATAACAGCAATAAGCAAAATCACCATGGTGGGACCCGGATAATTCCAATCCAGAACATCGGGGTAGATGACATGCCGATGGTCTGGCACCCAGTAGAAGACACTGAACAAAACATAAATCAAAGCATATCCGAGCGGATAAATAACATGTAACAATCTAACAGGCACAGAGCAGAGGAGCACATCAATAAGGATTGCCAGAGAATTGAGACCATGTAATCCCAAGTCCCAGAAATTAATCCCACCAGAAGGATTAAGCATCTTATAAAGGAATATAAAGTACATGAATGATACCAACAATGCAGTGACGATAATCACATCAAACAGAACCCACACTATAATGATATACCATGGAGTGATGGTATTGATGTGGGTTTGATTGGATTCGATACTCTGACCTGATATTAGTCTGATATTTTCTTCTGGCATTGTTGTTTGTTCTGGAGGGCTGGTGGCGAGTGCCTGGTTATCTATATCCTCGTGTATGGTGCTATGCGTGCTGGTCGGTGTTTTAATGAGGTAGTACCACCAGCCAGCTGTTTGACATCTGTTTGCATAGGTCGCTGCAAGACAGAATACAGTTATGACCTTTAACCAATCTAAAATGAACATTTAAGTTTTCCGACTGAGGTTGATCTTGTAACTTCTAGATTTGTGTTTATTGTCAATCGGTAGACAATTATACCATTTCTAATCAACAACCAGAAATGTGGTTGCAATGCAACCATGAAGCTCAACTTTACAATGATTTATGAAGTTAGACTTCAAATCATAAAATAAATATAGAAGGCTTATCAATACACATATCAACAAGAGGCCCTATGGCCTGTGATGCTCACCTGGACCATTAGCATTTGAACCATTTGCATTTAAATAGATCATGGAAAATTTCCCAAAAAACACAGATGACCACCAAAGAAATTGACCAATCAAAATTCTCGTTTGATTTCGTGAAGCTCATCATCATAGGATCATTCCAACCACAAATTAGGTAGAAATCTAGTCGTTGATTAAGTAGTAGCGATTTAGACTCTGCTGGAAAATCCATGCCCAAAAATTTGACCAATCAAAATTCTCATTAGAACACTTGAAATTGATCACGATAGGAGCATCCCACCCAAAGTTCATTAAAATCGGGGCATTTATTAAGGAAGAGTAGCCCTTTAAAGGATTTCTGGAAAATCCAAGATGGCCACCAGAAAAATTGAACAATCAAAATTCTGTATACAAGTTCTGAAGTCTAGTCTCATAGGATCCTTTCAGCTCAATTAAGTTGAAATCCGCCAAGCTGTTAATGAGTAGTGCTTAGACAATTTCTGATAAAATCTAGTTTTCACCAAAATAAATTGACACATTAAAATTATGTAGTTCTGAAGTTCTGAAGCCTACCCACATAGCATCATTCCTGTCAAATTAAGTTGAAATCCGCCCAGCGGTTAATGAAGAGTACCGTTTTGACCAATTCCTGTAAATTTTTCATACAATTTAAGATTTTCACCCCAAAAATAGGTCAATCAAAATTCTGAATAGAAGTTCTAGAGGCAAGAACCATAGAATTCGTCTAGTTAAATTTAGATGAATTATGTCAAGCAACTGACTGAGTAGCATTTTGACAATTTCCAGTAAATTTTTCATAAAATATAAGATTTTAAACCAAAAAATTGACCAATCAAAATTCTGTATACAAATTCTGAAGCCTAACCCCATAGGGTCCATTGAATTGACGGATGGATGACGGATGACAGATGGTCGGCATGCATATCAGTGACCTTGACCTTTTGACCAAAACATTATTGTGTGATGCCGTCTCATTATAAAGAGGCATGTGTCCAAGTTTAGGTCCAGTATGATTAACCAAACCTGAGATATAATCAGAAAAGTCGAGCTAAACAGAAAATGTTAATGTTGAACAAATAAGGTTTTTACCAAGGTCACAGTGACCTTGACCTGTGACTTCAACATAATTGTGTGACGTCAGGATTATTATAAGAAGGCATGTGCTCAAGTTTGGGTTCAGTACGATTAACCAAACCCGAGATATAAACAGAAAAGTTGGGCTAAACGCAAATTGAACGACGTCGCCACTGCCGCCGGATGAAGTGCAGGGTATCGCAGCACCTCATTTTACTTCATAAAGTTGACCTAAAAACAGTGAATAATATTGAATCTCTTTGTTATAATGTATCAGTACAACATGTGAGATGAGCTAGGTATCCTTTTAGGCATCAGTTCAAATTATAGCAGCATGATCATATCCAATACAGTGATTCATTTCTCCCTATACATAACACATTTCTAGCTAAGTTCCACACACTATTTATGCATTTTGAATTGATTTGAAACTTTTAAACCTGAATCCCCAAGGTTTCAAGGTAACAATGCAGGTAAACTGTTGAATATTTTGTAACTAATTTGACTGGGAGGGCAGTTGCTGCCATAGGTAGCAACACCTCCCAGTCAAATTAGTTTCAAAACATTCAACGGATTGTTTATTAAACTGTAAATTCACTAAAGTCCATACACTTTTCTTACAGACCTCAATTTTTGAGATGGAACTTCAACTATATCATTTTGATTGTGATGTCAGCTAACAAGTGATATATTTGATTATGACATCAGATACATGAGTGACAGCTCAGATACCTCTTTTTCCATGACCAGTGCGGGACCTGATAACTTGAAATGTTGCAATCTACATCAAGGAAAACACCCAACAAACCCCCTTTGTGGGATGGTCTGAAGTTTTATTAACCACTATAAAACATACTTACCGTTCAATCACTACTTGCTAAATCAACTACTCTGCATTTAGCCACCAGACTAAGATTTTTGTACTTGCTTACATGCCACCATATGCCTATTCTACTTCATCACACCGTCAACCAGGCTACTGGTAAGGTACACCCCCAGCATATGCCCTGATAGAGACTGGCACCAGTTTTTTGTATTTGTCTACTGTGTTCAGTATCTTATATGAAGGATCTATGTTCTTTAATCATACTTAATATGTAGTATCTGTTGACAAAGTTACAAAAATCTTATTCTGGTGGCTAAATGCAGAGTAGTTGATTTAGCATGTAGTGATTGAACAGTAGAGATGTTTTTGTGGTGCAATAGCAACTTGGATTTGCCATTTGGTTCATTATGTCGAGCATTTCTATGCTTCATGCAGGTATCGTCAAAAATCGTAAACGTATAAAAGTTGATTTGCAAACCTACCTATACGTTGCTGATGCATAGAGCGGATATGATAAATAAACATAGCGATACAGGATATGGTTAGATACAACGCTAGCACTGTGTATGTCCAGTTCGTCAGAAAGACACACCATGGAAGCCCCTTCTCACTTAGACCCTCCGCCAATTTGATCACGGAGTATAGTAGAAAGAAATCAACGTAGAGAGCGAGTACAAATTTGTATAGTAAGATGAAAATAATCGGCAGCCGCCACTGAAACACAGCAGGGGGAAAATACAAAATGGATTAAACAAGCGGGCAATCATTCTATAAGTTAACTGTTAACCAATTGCTGATCCAGGCAGCCAAGAACTGCTTAACCCTTTCACCGATGAATTCGCCATATCTCGTTTTCAAGTCAAACATACAGGAAAACTGTTGGATATCTTGAAATTAATTTGACTGCAAGCAATTAATTATTAATTGTAAAATATTCACCAGGAATGACTTGTACCATAAAGAATATAGTTTTTCTGGGATTTGTCAGTAAAAGGGTTAACTGGAGTAGTCATGAGAAATGATCATTTGAAGGCTAATATTTCTGAATACTCTTTACCAGTCATGCCATATACTTGGCTGGAATTAAGACATTAACAGATGGCAAATTTTCAAATATACATGTAGTCTTCTCTGAGTACATGTATATCTGAATATACATTCAGTAAAACTTTCTTCACAAACAGATGCATTCATTTCTAACTTTCACCCACCCATTTCTAACTATGACCAGCCCATTTCTAGCTATGACCCGCCCATTTGTAGCTATGACCCACCCACTTCTAGCTATGACCCGCCCACTTCTAACTATGACTTGCCCATTTCTATCTATGACCCGCTCACTTCTAGATATGTTCCGCCGACTTCTAGCTATGACCCTCCCACTTCTAACTATGACCTGCATATTTCTTGCTATGACCCGCCCACTTCTAGCTATGACCCATCCACTTCTAGCTATGACCGTCCACTTCTAGCTATGTCCCGCCAACTTCTAGCTATGACGCTCCCACTTCTAACTATGACCTGCATATTTCTTGCTATGACCCGCCCACTTCTAGCTATGACCTGTCCACTTCTAGCTATGACCCGCCCACTTCTAGCTATGTCCCGCCGACTTCTAGCTATGACCATCCCACTTCTATGACCTGCATATTTCTTGCTATGACCCGCCCACTTCTAGCTATGGCCCGTCCACTTCTAGCTATGACCCGCCCACTTCTAGCTTTGACCCGCCCATTTCTAAGCTCCGCCAACTTTTTATTAGAGCTGTAAAAATCGGAAAATCTCAACCCACAGGAAGACAAACCATGGTTCGGTTCGCATGCATGGGATTGTGGTTTGGTTCGTGAACCATACATAGATTAATAGAAAGCAATCTCTGAATGTCCTCTAAGTGTCATTTACCCATATGACCATGAATGGAACATAGCTGGCTATTAATCTTCTATTATTTTCTAGCTTTTGTGGTCAGAACATGTCATTTGTGTTTTTCTACTATTTATCCAGGAAATCAACCTGCCTTTAAATGCTATTTCCTGTTAGGAGTAACTTATTGCATCCATTAGCATATTAAGAAGGTTCGACATTTCGTGAACCAGTTTGTGGTTTCAGACATGTGTATCTGGAACAGGTTCAATTCACTAAAATCCTTACGAATCTCAGCCATATTTTTTACGCATGTTGGAATGGATTTGAAACATTGAGACCTGATTTCCAAGAATCTAAATTTCAAGGTACATGTAACCATGCAGGTAAGCTGTTGATTATTTTGAAACTAATTTGACTGAGGGCTGTTGATGCGACTCCCTATCAGATTAGTATCAAAATATTCAACAGACTCTTTATTCAACTGTAAACAAATCAAAGACATACAATTCATACACTCTCATGACAGACTATCGCCACCTTCGGGACGGTCTGTCACATGCTAGCCGACGTCACAATCAAAATGATGTAGTTTCATCAAGGAACTCGAAAGGTCTGTGATGGCAGTGTCTTTGTTGAATTTACAATTTTATAAACATTATGTTGATTATTTTGAAACTAATTTGAGCAGGAGCTGCTGATGTCATAGCCAGCATTAGTCCCCAGCCAAATTATCTTCTAAATAGTCAACAGCTTACCAGTACACTTACAAGTACATTGAGATTTAGATTTCAGGAATTTACGTTTGAAAGTTTCAAATGGATTCAAAAACGTGTACAAAGTGGGTGCGGCATAGCTAGAAATGGGTGGGGCATAGCTAGAAATGGACTGGGCATAGCTAGAAATAGGTGGGGCATAGCTAAAAATGATCACTCTATTGTCTAGATGGGGATGGGCTATGACTACAGCAGTCACAGCCCTGAAAATTCGCCACAGCAATTGGCCATGCTCCAGGCAATAAGGGGTGATCTGATTTGAATAAAACGTCACAGATTTGCCACATGTAGCAAATATTTGTCGTGGAAGAAATTTGCACGCCTAGATAATTAAATGTGATATTATCAAAGATACAGGGTATCAATCATGATGTCATATTAACACAGGCTCCTACAATTCACTAAAAGTATAACAAAGATTTTAATTAATGAAATTTGAAAAGATGCTGTAGTACCTGGAGTAATGGTGTGGTGAACCAGTTCTGCCACAGCATTTTTGTGCCGTGGCAAAATTGACCAAATTTCAAGGATTAATACATGTAACTGACTAAGACCTAAGGCAAAGCAGCAACAAATGTATAGTACAACTCAGAATTATCTTAACATGTTTCCAAAACAACATAAAAACTGACTGTCAAATATTTTGAACTTAATTAGATTGAAGACATTGCTGCACAATTATGTTCAAAATATTCAACAGAACATTTCCTACATCGTGTTCTAAATTTCATTTGTTTTAGAAAGTTGGAAACATTTTAATTTATTTATGAGCAGGGCAGTACAGGGCATAATTTATCTGGTCTCGCATCTCAATTTGCTGTACACATTTTGGCAATTGCTATACATTCTGCAACATGTACCTACGCACATTTTTTACGCGATCGCAATTAATCATTGATTTTCACCACATTAGCTTTAATTGCTATACATTTTTGTTGACAACTATACAATTTATAATTTGCATAGCCATACATGCCATGCAAACGTCATACTCTAAATTATACCTGTAATGCTGTAAACAAAGATATACATGTAACCATGGTTAAATGACAACAATTTATTTCAAATTCATATTCCTAAAAAAATAATACAGATTAACTATTAAACTGCATCGATATCCGAGAAAGACTACTGTTTTCTTACATGGGAGTAGTGAAATCGTGTGAGGACCACGCCTCCAAACCCAAACATCTTCAGCTGGAACTCACGGCGTAAAGCAGCAGACATAATTCACACTTCTGTTCAAACTTTCGCCTGAAATAAGAAAATGTAAAACTGAGGTTATGACCGTTATGTATCTTATATTGCAGCTAGAAATAGGCTTATGCGATTACTGCTTTGAGTGGTGGTCACAATTGATTATTTAAGAATAATCGTGATTACTCAATTAATGAGCCTGGGTTCAAATTACACAAACATAACACCAAAAGCATACCAATGATGAAAGTGCCACTGGTTTTAGAAATGTCCATTGGAAGGTCAAGGGTAGCTTATTTTTGAAAATGTATCACTGGAATGACTGGCTCAAGCATTTAAAAAGATAAGCTTCTCTTAGCCTGTAAGTCGACATGTATTTGATGAGTAAAATGTCAATTTTTGTATACCGATCATATCAAAGATTAAACAAGAGCTCCGCAAACGGCGCATAATACCCCGCCATGATGACAAACCAAAGAATGAGAGCTGTTGACATATAGCACACTTTAATACATATATATATATATATATATATATATATATATATATATATATATATATATATATATATAATGTCACAGGAAACTTTTCCGACACATCATAGCAAGAGTTATCATTCTGAAACTGGTCTATAAGATGGCTGATCAAATTGACCAATCCTAGATTTTAGAAGTTTGTTCCTCAGACTGTAGATGGTAGAAAAGCCATAGTTCTTCCTCAAACATAATTCAATGAACCAAAAAGGTTTCAACCGGATTCGAACAAATGATACCAGTTACCATATGGAAAGTGATTTTCAAGATATCTGCCATAAATTGGTGGTCATATTGGATTTTGGAACAATGTAGATTTCAATAGGTTTCTTCCGAGTTCAGTGAATCTATAAAGTTTCAAACTAATCAGAATGAACAGTTTCGGAATTATCATCCAGAAACCAATTTTCAAGATGGCCACCAGTGGCTGGTAGCCATCTTGGATTTCGGACAATCCTCTATTGCTGGCAGCCATCTTGGATTTCGGACCATCCTCTATTTCGATAAATTTCTTCCCGGGTGTTAGTCCAACCACCCTATTACGTTTCAAAGCAATCCGATAGACGGTAACAGAGTTATCATCTGGAAAACAATTTTCAATATGGTCGCCGGTGGCCATCTTGGATTTCGTATCATAGTCAATTTCAATTGGTTTCTTCCCCAGAGGTAGTCCAACCACTCTATGAAGTTTCAGAGCGATCCGATAAACGATAACGGAGTTATCATCTAGAAACCAATTTTCAAGATGGCCACTAGTGGCTGGCAGCCATCTTGGATTTCGGATCATTGTCGATTTCGATAGGTTTCTTCCTCAGAGCTAGTCCAACCACTCTATGAAGGTTCAAAGTGATCTGATAAACAGTAACGGAGTTATCATCTGGAAACCAATTTTCAAGATGGCCACTGGTGACTGGCGGCCATGTTGGATTTTGGATCATTGTCAATCTCGATAGGTTTCTTCCCCAGACGTAGTACAACCACCCTATGAAGTTTCATAGCAATCCGATAAACGATAACGGAGTTATCATCTGGAAATCAATTTTCAAGATGGCCACCGGTGGCCATCTTGGATTTCGGATCAGCATCGATTTCCATAGGTTTCTTCCTTCCGCAGACTTAGTCCAACCATTCTATGAAGTTTCAAAGCGATCCGATAAACGGTAACAGAGTTATAATCCAGAAACCAATTTTCAAGATGGCTACCGGTGGCTGGCGGCCATCCTGGATTTCCGATCGTTGTCAATTTCGATAGGTTTCTTTCCCAGTCCTGGTCCAACCACTCCATGACGTTTCAATGCGATCCGACAAACGTTAACTGAGTTATCATCCAGAAACCAATTTTCAAGATGGCCGCCGTTGGCTGGCGGCCATCTTGGATTTCGGATCATCGTCGATTTCGATAGGTTTCTTCCCCAGGCCTAGTCCCACCACCCTATGAAGTTTCAATGCGATCCGACAAACGGTAATGGAGTTATCATCCGGAAACCAATTTCCAAGATGGCCGCCAGTGGCTGGCAGCCATCTTGGATTTAGGATCATCGTCGATTTCGATAGGTTTCTTCCCCAGGCCTAGTCCCACCACCCTATGAAGTTTCAATGCGATCCGACAAACGGTAACAGAGTTATCATCCGGAAACCACTGCGGCCCGCCCGGATGGACGGCGCCATTACGTAATACCCCGCCAAATTTTTTGGCGGGGTATAATAAAAAGTAGGTTTTGAGATATTTTCTATAGTAGAAATTATTCATGATTATGATTATTTAATTTTTAATCATATAAATTCACAATTGAAAAAATAATCGTGATTTTTTATTTAATCACATAATCGTGCAAACCTAGAGCTTAGAAACAGACATTCTTACGTGCACTGACCCACACACCAATCCCTGCCAGTATGGGACATAGGTTAAATGAGCAGTACCAAATTAAAGCTTAGAGTCAGCTCTATTTTCAGACATGAAACACATGGCCGGTATATAACATGACCATCATTCAGAATTTAGCGCAGTTCCCGGAATTCTGAAACATCACCTACATTCTACACACAGTTAATAATGACTTGATGAATATAAACTGTCAGAAGAAACAGCAGAACACCTCTTGCAGCTTGGTCAGCGCCATGAGCATGCTAGAAGTTTCTGTACTGTATCCTTTACACAGAAGATTAAAGACAGTTTGATGCACCAAACATGGAAAACAGGCTATAATTACCGTCATGAGAAGGATGACGGATGACGACAATAAGGTTTGACATCTGGCAACATCACGAGTGATTATTTAGGAATACTAGTGATTACTCTATTTATCAGCATGGGTACAAATGGACTTTTCCGGTTTCTGCTATACCCCGGCCACCTCTAACTAACCTCCACCCACACTTCGCCATGTTGGGATTGATAGATCCCTGAATGCCCTAACTATCAATTTCCTGAACACTCTACAGGTAAGATGTTGAATATTTTGTAACTAATTTGACTATGGCTGCAACAACGCCAAGTCAAATTAGTTTCAAAATATTCAACAGAATATTTATTAAATAGTAGACATACAATTCGCACAGCAACGCATAGTCCGCCTTCAAATATGCATTCGTGACATACTTATCACATAGTCATTCCAGTGATACAATTTCAAAAATAGTTTTCTCTTGTCTTGAAAATGAACATTTGCTAAGCAAAATGTAAATTTTCCTGACCCATTGCATTCAAGAGCAATTCAAACCAAGTTTTTGAAATATTTTATGCAGTAGAAATTAAACTTGTGTAATTATTGCTACTTGTAAATGACTGATAACAGTCGATTATTTAAGAATAATTGCAATTACTCGATTCAAATCAGCCTGGGTAGAAATCATGTAATGCATCACAATAACGAAAGCTGCAATCAAGTTTAGAAATGTCCATAATTTGCATGTCAAGAAAATTATTATGTTCCACTGGAATGCATGGTTCGAAAAGTCCTCAATAACATCACCAAGATCACGGATGACAACACTGTTAGCCTGTGATAAGGCGCTTGGAAAAAAAATTTCACCATTTTTTATATTTGTTGGGAAGAAGCGCACTAATGACCTCTTAGACGGCTGCATTCCAGGGACGGTGATGGCCATATCGGACTCCAGCTTGTCAAACCAAGAGGTTTTTTGGAGTTCTTGAAAATGTTCCATCAAACAACACCCTTCTCCTGCTGTATGATGGACGCACATCACACATCGCTCCTGACATCATCCAATGAACCTTTCCATTTTTAGCTATGCCCCGCCCATGACTAGCTAAGCTCCACCTACACCTCGCTGTGTTGGGATTGATCAATCCCAGAATGCTCTAGTTATCTATTTCCTGAAAACTATACAGGGAAGCTGTTGAATATTTTGTAACTAATTTGACTGGGTGCTGTCAAATTAGCTTCAAAGTATTCAAAAGAATATTTATTAAATAGTAGACATACAATTTGTACAATAACGCATAGCCTGTCTTCAAATATGTGTTCATGACGTACTTATCAACGTCATTCATTATGATGCCATTCTACACATCGCGTAGTTGATTATGACGTCATATGATGGGTCAATACTCTGGAAAGGTGAATTAGCTAAGAAACATAACATTGTGCTCCTGTTACCTTCTCATACTAGTTACTCCATACAACCACTAGATGTAGCTGTTTTCTTCTCATACTAGTTACTCCATACAACCACTAGATGTAGCTGTTACCTTCTCATACTAGTTACTCCATACAACCACTAGATGTAGCTGTTTTCGGAGCTTTAAAACAAGAGGCCTAAGGAGCCTGTATCGCTAACCTGGAATTATTGGCCACTGGCACAACAGTATAAAATGAGATGACCACTGGAAAAAGTTACCAATCAAATTTCTGTGAAGAAAGGTCAGCCAAGGTTTATTAAAACTGGCCCAGTTGTTAATAAGTAACTCTTTTTATGATTACAATATCCAAGATGGTCGCTGGCCAAATTGGCCGATCGGCTTCATTTGTACAAACTTGAATCGCTATGCCGTAAAGATGCTTTCTGCCAAATATAATTGAAATCGGCCTAGCAGTTATCGAGAAAACATTTTTAATTTCCCATTGGTTTAGTATGGGAGCCTTTGGTGGGAAAAAAAATCCAAAATGGCCGCCAAACATGTTACATTTTGATTGGTCCAGGGTGGCCATGTTTTTTGACGTATCAACTTCTCTTGAACAAGCTTTAATGGCCATTAGCCCCTAATAATATCTACCAAATTTCAGCCTGAACCCTTTAGCGGTTCTGGAGAAGAGTATCAAATCATATCCAGTGGTGTAACTTGCTAACTAATGTATAAAGTCTCGCTGCAGTTATGGGGTTTTGCGAGACTGACAAGATTTCATGTTTGTTGACATTTTATGAGAAATGGCAGGTATTATTACTCAAGGCGATGAATAGTGGCCATTGTTTAGCTATTGACGTGTGCGACAAGTTCGAAGTGAGGCTTGTTTTGCCTTGTCAGCACTGACGTTGTCTATTGCATAGCGGTGACTGCGGAAGTTTATTTTAACAAGCTTCCATAATTCTTAATGCCCTTTCATATTACCGTAATTCACCCATTTTTCCCATCCATAGTTTTGAAGAGCCGACTGTAGTACCGTATTATCTAGTGAGTAGTAACCAGATGGGAATGCTGGTTGCTTAGATGGTTTCTCAACATTGTTTCAATGGCAATAACCCTAATCCCAAAAATTCTATAGAGATGTGACCTAATTCTGTGATTGTCCATTACAAAATAAAATAACAGACTTATTTTTTCTCCTAATCTTGATTTTGTAGAAGCAAAAGTTAAAATCTTACTGATTTATGTGTTTTTACGAACTCCATGAATTATTTCCATTATTATAGGCTTAATTTTGTTAAAGGCCCAGTCTGAACATTTCCAAAACTGGTGCCATTTTAAATACAGCTCTAACATGTTGCTTGCTTTTGTAATAAAACAGTTTGTGTGCACCACACCCCCCCCCCCCCCCCCCCCCTTCCCACCAGTGTGACCCAAAAAGACTAAATCAATTGAACGAATAGGTTCAAACGGTGCGCCCCCTAACACCTGCAAACACAGAGAAAAATTCCATGCAGGTAATGGCAACAGTTCTTGTGGACATACATTACTCATTCCTTTGATCACCTCATTCAGCGTACTATTCTCATCACTTCCCGATAACAAACTCGGAATCACAGATGCCAGTGCTGATTTGTATGCAGCAAGGGTCGAAGGCTGCAACCCTCTTCTATCATCATAGAATAACTCACACAAAAATCTGCTACCTGTTGAACAGTTGCATGAAAGGGATCAATGTCTCAGTCCGCGCACCAGACTGTGAACTTATTGATCCTAAAATTATGTTTCAATGTTGACTGTCTCCTTGCCGAGGCCACAAACTTTGATACTCGTTCAGAAAATCCTCCCTCAATCACTCTACACTGGATAACATCCACGCAGTCAATTGGAACATTTCCGGTCACTCGTGCAGATGACGGAGCTCTGCTCTGTGAAATAAGATCCTTCATCTCTGGCAGAGGTATTGGCCTGCAGACCAGAAGGTCCAGGAGATCCGTAAACCATGATCGGCTTGACCAAGAGGGAGCTATCAGCATTACCTGACACTTCTCTTGTCTGATCTTCTGCAGTACCTTCAGATCAAGATCGTTGGCGGGTATGCATACGCATACATCCTTGTCCAATCCACTGCCAACGCGTCCACTGCATATGCACTCGGATCTGGAGTCGGTGATATGTACATGGTCATCTTGGCATTCTCTCTCACCGCAAAGAGATCTATGTTTGGCTTTCCCCAATGCTTGAACAAAACCTCTGCTGCTGCTTGATTTAGCTGCCATTCTGTGGGTCTGCATATCATTCTTCTGCTTAGAGCATCTGCCAGAATGTTTAGCTTTCCTGGAATGTGTGCTGCTGACCACTATTCTCTTTTCTCGACACCACTGTATGTTCCAAACTTTCATGCACATTTCTGGGGACCTGGTTGAGATAGGCTACCACTGTCGAATTGTCTGATCTCACCAGAACTACACTGTCTATTAACTGACTCTCGAAATGTTTCAGTGACAGTTCCACCGCCAACATCACTAACATATTGATGTGCATCTCGACAGTCTCTAGATTCCAGATTCCGGACACTTTGAGATGACCCAGACACGCACCCCCCATCCATTTAACGATGCATCTGTGTACAGCGTTAGATCTGAGGATGGGAGCTGTAATGGAACGCCGCGCACCAGATTCTCCTTGCACACCCATCACTGGAGGTGATACTTCATTGGCTCCTTTAACGGGATCATTTGATTCAGACTGCCTGTTTTCTGTGACCAGAACGCCATTAAATACATCTGCAATGGCCGTCTCATCAGTGGTGCGAACAGAACCACTCTCTCCATCGAAACAATAAGCCCTAAAAACTTCAGATACTGTCTTGCTGACACTTCCTTCCTCAGATGAAACATGTTCAAGAACTCCAGCAAAGTTAACACTTTGTCCTCTGATGGCCGTGCCAGACCAACACTCAGATTGAACAGAATTCCCAAATACACAAACCTCTGGGATGGAACTAACTCCGACTTCTGGTAATTGGCTACCCAGCCCAACCGGTTGAGATCCAGGACCACTTCTAGATTGTGTTTCAGCTTCACTGGATCTCTTGACTTGATGAGCCAATCGTCGATATACGTATGGAGTGCAATGTCTCTCTCTCTCAAGTACGCTGTAACTGCGAGAACCACTTTGGTGAAGACCCTGGGCACCATTGTCAAACCATACGGCAGGACAGCAAACTCCAAACATTGCTCTGAAAGGCAAAACTCCCTTGCCATTGGGATGTGAAAGTAAGCATTGTTCAGATCTATCGACACTGCCCACATGCCTTTGCTCAAACCTGCCATCACCGAGGCCACTGTTTCCATCTGAAACTTTGGTGATTCTACATACCTGTTCAGCGGCTTGAGATTTAACACAGGTCTCCACCCTCCGGTGTGTTTCGGAACTAGAAACATGATCGAGTAGAACCCGGGTGAGTGCACATTGACTACCTGATGGATTACGCCTTTCTCCACTAATGACACAACTTCTTTCTGAATTGCTTTTAGACGGTCAAGCTCCCTTGGCACTGGAGTCCAGAATGTGGACGTAGCAAGCAGAACGCGTGTCTGATCTACTACCCATTCTGGTTTGTAGCCGTCATTGACCTAATGACAAACGACGGAATCTTTTGTGACGCGATTCCATTCTGACACGAAAGGACCTAGTCTTCCAACTACTACCACTCGCACCCTTAATACTTCCTCCGAAATAGAAAAAATGGAATGGGCTAGACACAACACTAAACCCCCCTGATTGTTCCGATTCTACCAGACTTACCTCCTCCGAAATAGAAAAAATGGAATGGGCTAGACACAACACTACACCCCCCTGATTGTTCCGATTCTACCAGACTGACTCCTTTGAGTAGACTGTCAGGCCCTATACCTGCGGCCTCCGTGACCTCGCTTGGCCCCTGATGGGCCCCAAGCACTATATCCATGACCACCACTAGCTGGTTGTGGTTGTGGCTGCTGATATTGCTGCTGCCTAGCCTCTGTTGATCTTTGCTTCCGCTGTCCAGCACAACCTTGACCATGGCCATCACCACGTTGCCCTTCACGCAACTGACTAAAGTTAGCAGCAAATGCTTGTTGTTCCTGCTTTCTTGACATCTTTGTAGTCAACATTGCCTGAGCTTGTCCACCAAACAGATGTGGACCCTTGGCACTTGCATGCATCAAATCTGATCGCAATCCTGGTAATGGTGACAAACTATCTAACACCATTCTCCTTTCCTTCAATGTTCTCGCCACCATACGGGCCATACAATCTTGAGCCAGTCTGACTGACTCAAGAACCACCCGACGTGCCGCCACACGGGCCATCTCGTTCTCTCCAGCCAGGAGTAACACCTTGCTCACTTCAGTGCAATGCGACAGTGCAGCAATTGCCTCTCTTGCTGCCTCTTCCATGATTGATAACTCATTAAACATAGTCTTATCATAACTCATAACATATGGGTCGGGTGATAAGACCTCAGATTTAATAGTATTTCTAACACCAAAAGTTACCCTCTCATCATTTTAGAACATGGGCGCCTTTGCATACTCAACATAATCTTGTGGTGGAACCTGCACCCTACTTCTTATGTCTTGTGGCGTCTTGGAAAGCTTGAACTAGTTATCAGTTCTCACCTTACAAGCTGCTGACAGAAGTAGGTCAACAGAATCACCATCCAACGGCAATCTAGGTACAGTTGAGGTACCACCCATCATCCTATTCACAGTTTTCTGTGATAGGTATTCCATACCCGGGAGATGTTGACAGTCCTCCTTCTCTGTTGAATAGCCCTTCACTTCGGCAACCCACTGAATAGTCTCATGTCATACAGCTTCTGATGCAGCATATTCATCACCAAGGAGGCCCGTTCCAGAGCCATCCTCATCTTCTGTTTGATCAAACAGTGCTTGCTGACTTCTCTCGGTAAGCGTTTCAACTCCTCCTGAATCATAACCAACATTCTCTGACATCTCGAGGAACAGTGCAGGCTCTGTACTCACTGATGGATGACCAACTGGTCTCTGTTGTTGCCTACCAGTTCCTTCCACTGAAACAAACCCAGATCCGCAGGGTTCCGCAGCAACACCAAGTCTAGCCCATGCCAGAGTAGACTCTAGAGCTGGATCCAGAGTCCGTTAGGCCTCACCACCCCTAACACTGCCACGCTTTGGAACACGGTAACCCCCGGGACCAGGAGGTACCCGTGGCACCACAAAATCACAATCTGGCTGCCATTCCTCACCAAGCCACGGCGGCGTCTCTTCAGGTTCTGAGGCTTCTTCAGACACCTCCAACAATGCCAGCTTTCTGACACCATCTCCATAATCCATATGTTCATCGGCTCGACCACACTCGCCACTACCGTCACCACCCTGCGGACGATATACGTCATCACGCAACAGGCTATCTTCCTCTTCTGTCAGAAGCACGAACTCTCCCAAGTTGGGAAGAAAAATAGCTGGCATGATTAGGCTGTCCCTGTCCCGCAGGAGGTTGAGAGTCAGTTATCACCTCAGGAATGACCAATCCTGTATCAGGCGGAGGAGGGACAACAACAAGAAACTGCATAGCCCACAATTGGGTCAAGAACCCTTGGAATTGAGTTGTCACAAGACATTCCTCATCAACCCATCACTCGAGGCCTCCTCTCTCCTATCTAACATCGCTACCACCTCCTTCATCAGATCACCTTTCACCCTTTTATCCGTCTTCAACAATTTTTTCCCCTCTTGGATTAATTGTACAACATTAGTCGTCGTCCAGATCTGGCAAATATTACACCGCTTGTCTACAGAACACGAATTACACGCCCCACACAAATGGCCGAAAAATTGGGCCGTCATGTAACAGATATTCCCATGACGTGTGGCGACAACCTTTCCCTTGCTCTACAACACACAAATTTTAATAATAAAGACAAAATCCTGGACTCATAGTATAGATAAAAAAATTAACACCAACAAGCAAGGAAGACACTAAAACAAAAATTCTTTTTTTTAAATTTGACTTTGTTAAAGCAGACTTTTATAGGGTGGTTTCTTGGGGTTTTTTAAAAGGTTTTTTACCCGGAAGTGAGAATTAATTCAAGATTTAATTCTCCTGTTTATATTAATTATTTAACTAATCACGACATAAAGATTTAATGTTCATGGCGCATTTGATTAAAGAACAACAATGTTGTTTTCTTTATTTAACAATCACATAAATCCGGGAAACGTCAACAATAACTATCACGGCCACTATACATAAATAAAGATGGCCGGAAGATGACACTCGACAGCTTGTTTACCGCAGCAAACTAAGAAATAAATGGGCACTCGTTAAGGACAAAAAAAAAATTACCCGAGTACTCAAAAACGTTATAAGCAGTTCTGAACAATTACCATAATGGTGCCCAATTTCATATTAAAATCTCGCATGAAGTGATTTTTAAACTAAGGATAACGCGTATATGGAACAAAATCACCTGGTTTAAAGAGGCTTGTTTTTTCCCTGCCATCATAATACGTCTTCGCCAACAAAAACCACACACAACATGATCAGAATAAAAACTTGACCCAAATAAATGAGAAATTTTTTCAAAAAGGTCGACACGTGAGCGCAAAAACTTTATAAAAGCAATGAATGGTGGAACTTTCTCCCGGTACTGTCAGCCGGGTCGCAAGGATTCCGGAATCGGGGTGTGGGTTCAGGGCATGAATATTTGTTAAATTCTTGTGTTTTGATAGAGGTCTAGCACAAAACTTTATTGATCATATAGTATATATGTGTAAGTATGAGGACTGATAACTACGTTATAAACACTTAAGAACAAATGCTAAGATCCTGATGCTCGATTTCTGTTTTGTGAAATTCAAGTAAGTCCGAATGGTCTGAGGTTGGAACGGGGTTCCTTATATGCTCCTTTTGGGGGTACTCTGAGGTCCGTGGAGGCCTTTGGGCATTGCGCATGCGTGTTGATGCATAATGGCGTTTGGGGTGGGGTGGGTGCTTAGTTTGGCGGCCTGACTTGGCAGCCTGGAGGTTTGGTGGCTTGGCGGCCTGACTTGGCGGCCTGGCAATTTGGTGGCTCGGCGGCTGGGCAGCCTGACGTTTTTTGTTGTTTTTTATATTATATTTTGCTTGGCGGTTTTGGCAACCTGGAAGTTTTCTGAAGTGCCGCACTGGTGGTTTAGCGGCCCTTTGTCAGTTGGGGTTTTACTGGGGGCCCATTGGCAATTATATTTGGAGGATGGGGGGGGGGGAGGGGGAACGGGGTGGAGAATAGGGTGGGGGGGGGGTTTGTTGATGGTTGTTTTTTGGTTTGGGGAAGGGACCATTCAGGATGTTAGATAACACTATAGCAGTTTGTGTGCTTAGTTGGTTATTCTGATTCAGACTTTTAGCATTTCGTTCAAAAAGTTGAACTCATCAGAGGATAAAACATCAGGCCAAGAATTTTTTAATGGTGGCCTATAGGGACTGGTTGTCTCCTTTGTGTGTTTAGTGTTGGTGGCTATTTTGTTTCCAACAGTTTTTTGAGCTTGCATGTGTGCTGGTGGGGGGGGGGGGCACAGGGGGGAAGGGGTCTTGCTTGTGTGTGCGTGCGGCATCCGTGTGCATCTACTGTATGTGTGTCAGTATTTTTGACAACAGGAGGTAGATTGTAACGTTCTTTGAGAAACTTAATTTATTGTGCATATATGTGTACAGGATTCTGTTCTATACATTGTATTTCTATATGTGTGTTTGTATATATTTTTTTGTTTATCTTTGATGTCGTCTATCGTGAATTTGAATAGATATTATAATAAAACAGAAACAAATCAGAGCAATTTTTCTCTTGAATAAAATGAGTTCTTGTTTGTCTTTCTTCATGCATCCTTGTTCTGCCGGGTGTTCGGCCACTTGTTGTTGTAGAAGTCTTGTGTCGACTTGTCCCCTGATGAGTGGATGCAGTGCAAGTCCATGTGGGCGGTGGCCTTTTTACACAGGTCGATCGAAATGTTCATTGCGCTACACCTTTTTAATACTATGTAACACTTGTGGCAATTGACGTCGAAATTAGCACAACTGCCACCTTTGATCCCACAATTTTTTAGAATGTCTGTAATGTTACTGTGTGTGGCCATGTCCAGTCCCTGGATTTTGTTTGGAACAGGCTTTGTTTGTGGGCACGTCGTTTGGACTGCTAGTTGCTTGACCGGAGGAGTCAAGCCCAGGTCTGAAAAGATCATGCTCCGTGTGGACGGCAGCGCAGTCTCAGGTGGAGGCGCTTCCTGAGCTGTAGGATGGAGAAGGCGTCGCATCCTGCCACGATTTTATCCATTCTCTGGTCTCTTCTGATAGGGTAGAGGGGCCTGCAGCATTTAGTAGCGTGAGGAGGCTGTGATCCAGAGACTTGTCTCCGGATTCCTTTACCATCGGAATCTTGTAACCCGCTGGATATAAGGACAGAACATCCCTACTCATACCAACCACCCAACCCACCCCCGCCCAATCCATACCCTCAAACAGACCGATATTTGTTTGTGAGTTCACAAGAACAGGCACATTCCTGAAGACAGTAATCAATAAGTATTGGCCAATCCTGCAAGCCAGCCAAAGATGCAGGGACACCTTCAAAGAGAAACCCCTGTTCAGTTACAGAAGAAACAAAACCATCAAAGACCATGTGGTCAGGGCCAAACTACCCGACCACACTAACGAGACCTGCACTCATCTGAATCCGCACAACAAGAAACTGCACAATATGTAATAGTATGGAGAAAACAGGTTTCTTCAAAAGCAATTACACTAATTTGACCCATAGATGCAAAATCATAGGCAACTGTGAAACACGCAACGTGGTCTATCTCCTCAATTGCAGACTGTCACAAACAATATGTGGGAGAAACCCTGAGACCCTTCAAAATCAGAATCCAGGAACATCTGAGATCCATAACCAATCTCCACAAAAAAGAAAGCTACGACACTCCAGTCTCCAGACATTTCAACCAAAAAAACCCCACCAGAGCACACATGAGTTTTCGCATCATACAGGTGCTCTCTTCAGATCCGACTGACCCGGAATGCAGGAAATTTAAATTTCCCTTTCTCCGAGATCTAACAATACTCACCATTCTGTTACTTTCTGATACACAGCTGGTCCTGACAGCTGGCTCTAGGACTATAGACTTAGAAAGCTTTACCGACTCCTTGGAACCGGGTACTCGGCTCCCAACTGCCGAGTACCCGTCTACCATAGAGCTCATATTGTTTGCATAGCCACCAAACAAGAGAAATCCATGGCTTGCCTCCGTGGGGCTGGGAGGCTGGGTCCGTAACAGAATGGTGAGTATTGTTAGATCTCGTAGAAAGGGAAATTGAAATTTCCCGCGTTCTCCTTCGATCAATACTCACCATTCTGTTACTTTCTGATATACACCAGATTTGTTCAGTAACCTGGTGGGAAGGGGCAAGCCATAAATGCTACTTTTGGCCCTTGGAGAAAGATTTTAGACTTCAAACTTGACTAACGGAGACCTAAAAAGGACCGTCAAGTTATCAGAACCGAATCACATTCACATCACTGCCCCCCCCCCCTTTTTCTCCTAAGAAAAGGGAGAGAACTTACGAACATGTATCTCGCCTGAAACACAAATATGCCAAGAGGGTTAACTGCTCTTTGCATATATTAGCCTGGGAATGAGCATGAATATATAAGATGAATGATCATGATATATAGACATAATACAAAACACTCTCAATCATGAATTACCTCATGATATTTGGAATTCAGACCTGGAGCCTCCAACCATTCACTTGTCCGGCCTCAGTGACACAACTGGTTGATATCCTCTCGCTCGACCAAGCCTGCTTCTAAATTCTCTCTTACAAATGCCAAAAAAAGAAGAAGAGCAGTGCGGTCATATAGCTATCGTCTCAAAACAGCTAAAGCAAGTGGAATGGCGAAGTCTGACACATCCCTCATATAGTAATCCGTGAAAAAGGACTCACAGTGCCCTTGTGCGACAGCCATGATGTCCTTAAACAGAACACCATTGTCAAGGCCGGAAGAGGCGGCTATTCCTCTAACAACGTGCCCTTGCGCCTTGCACTTGGTGCCCAGTCGTAATCTCACGGGTAATCTGAATGCATTCGACTACCCAACGAGAGATAGAATCCATGGATGCGGCGCCATATGGCTCCATAAGGCAGATCCACAGATGTCTACCATTCGACCGTAACGAGTCTGTCCGTTTTCTACTTAGTCAAAGCACGGACTGGGCACCAGACACTGGCATCACGATCTAACCTACTTAGTTTTGGTATAGCGATCGGTTTGCCGGGATATCTCAAAGACCCAGATCTTTGACATAAACTCTGCTCTTGGCAGTAGACGCAGACCCTCTCTGGAGACAATAATCGTTCCCTCTCTGCTGAAAGTGCATGGATCACACTGCGCCTTCTAGCTGAGGAAGCTGCCAATAGAAAGACCGCCTTTAGAGTCAAATGCTTTAGACTAGCCGAACGCAACAGTTCGAAAGGGTGCTTGGCCAGTACATTAAGCACGAAAGATAGACTCCAGGCTGGAATGACTACCGGTTGTCTCGATCGGAGATTGCTCATTCCCTTCACCATCACACTCAACTGGGCCACCTCTGGACTATCCCTGTTGGCTAGACAAGGGATAACTGATGCCAAAGCTGACTTGTAGCCAGCAATTGTGACAGGAGCTAGTCCTGAAAAGAACAGCTCACAGAGAAAGTCTGCTATTTGCTGAATAGTGGAATGAAAGGTAACAATACCCCTTTCCTCACACCAGTCTGCAAATCCGTTAACCGTGTCGTTATATGACTTGAAGGTTGGCCTCCTTCTCGCAGCCGCGATGAAATCAGCAGCCTGTCGAGAAAAGCCTCCCGACGTGGAACATTGTTTGACAACAACCACGCAGTCAATAACATTTCGGGAAGCTCGTGTAGGAAGCATCCCTTGGCCTGGGAGATTATGTTCGGAATCTCGGGCAACTGCATTGGATTTTCCACCAGCAGATTTAGCAGATCCGTGAACCACGCCCTGCTTGGCCAATACGGCGCTATTAGCAGGACCAGACACGGTTCCTCCCTGATCTTCAACAATACCTTCGGCAGAAGGATGGTGGGTGGGTACGCGTAAGCATGCATCCCTCTCCAGCTTATCGCCAGAGCGTCTGTATCGACGGCAGTTGGATCTGGAATCGGCGAGACATAAGTCATGACTTGAGCATTTCCCCTTGTGGCGAACAAGTCCACGTTGGGTTTGCCCCAATGCTCGAAGATCCTTCGTAGAACTGGAGGGTTGAGGGACCATTCTCTCTTGGCAGAATTCTCTGTCTGCGAGACAAAGCATCCGCCAGAATGTTCAATCGGCCAGGAATGTGAGCTGCTTTCAAAACAACCGAGTAATTCCTGCACCACTGAATCAAGTGCCACACTTTGATACACAGTGTGGGTGACCTGGTCCCGCCTTGGCGATTTATGTATGATACTACCGTCGAATTGTCCGACCGTATCAATATCACCTTGCCCCTGATCATCGGAAGAAACTCTTCCAACGCCAGTTCCACTGCCATCATTTCCAACAGATTGATATGCAGCTGACTCTCCAGGAGAGTCCATGTGCCCGAGACCTGGTGTTCTCCCAGGCAGGCCCCCCACCCCTCCAGCTATGCACCCGTGTACACGGACAGCTGGGGGTGGGGTAGGTGCAGCGAAACCCCTACTAGGAGATTCTGACTCTGTTTCCACCATACAAGATGCGATATTATCGGCTCCAAAACTGGCACCAGTTTTGACAGAGACATCAGATACAACTGGATAGGTCTTCGCATTAGAGCAGCGTACGGGATCACTTGCTCCATGGAGACCATCATGCCCAGCATCTGAAGAAACCGTCTCGCCTGAATGTGGTTTCCCACTTGAAAACTCTTGAGGATGGCTAACAGAGACACCACTCTGGGCTCTGACGGGTAAACCCTGCCCTCCTCGAGATCGAATCGCATCCCCAAATAAACGAAATGTTGAGTGGGTGTCAACTCGGATTTCTCCTTGTTGACTATCCAGCCTAGATCTGAAAGTAACTTCAGAGTCAGAGCAGTATCCACGTTCAACCTGGCTGCAGAGTCTGCTTTGAGCAGCCAGTCGTCTATGTAGGTGTGTAGCGCCACGTTCTCTTCTCTGAGAAACGCTGTCACCGCAAGGACCACTCTTGTGAAAACCCTCGGAGCTCTCGACAGGCCAAACGGGAGAACCCGATACTTGATTCTGAAACGCAAATCTCAGAAACCTGTGCCAACTCCGGTTCATAGGAATGTGGAAATATACATCTTTCAGATCGATCGACACACACCACATTCCCTTCCTCAATCCTGCCATTACCGACCTCGGTTTTTCCATCTGGAACCGAGGCGTATGGATAAACCAATTTAATGGCCTGAGATTGAGTATGGGTCTCCATCCCCCCGTGCTCTTGGGGACAAGGAACATATTTGAATAGAAGCCTGGAGTGTTCTGGTTCGCTGGGTTTATTGCTCCCTTCAGAAGCAAACCCGACACTGTACGGGTGTCCAGACAGGTGCCAAAGACAGATTCTGCGGTGGAAAGTCCCACCACTCCGGCATGTACCCTGGGATAACCATCCCGGGACCAGACTGTCTGACGTCACACCCCGCCAGGCCTCGACGAAACGCATGAGCCTTCCAGCCACCATAGACGCCTCGACGTCTAACGGGGTTGTCCGGCTCGCGGTCCGCTCAACACCCCCTTTCTTAACGAAAGAGAGACCCATTTCCGTCTTGGCTCGGCAGGTATAACTGGCACCGCCGTCCCTGTCGCACAGGTGCGGTCCAGGCGGATATGAAGGGAGCTCTCGTACCCTCAGGTACGATCCGCTCCCTTCTTTCCGCCCTTGGAGGACTTACCCCTGCCCTTCCCGCCTCTAGGGCGATCATGAGCAACATTGGGGAAGGTAGGGGCCTCCACAACCTTCCTGGCTTTCTTATCCGGCGGCGGCTGAGAAAATCCAGACGAAGCAGAAGTCGCAGTAGGCTTAGCTTTCGCCTTGCCTTCCTGCTTCTTCTGCGTCTTCGAAAGTTGGACAGCTAACGGTTTCCCTACAGCCCCTAGTGCGTGCAGCGCACGCACTCGCTCCAGCTGTAGGCTTACCACCAACCGATTCGGCACAATGCTGGCAGTGTACTCTAGGATGGCCCGTGCCTGGCCACCGAAGATGCTAGGCCCTGTCAGGGGTGTCCCAAGAAGACGCTCCCTGACTGCCGTAGCCGGATGCATATGGTCAAGAACCATTTGCCTCCTGGACTTTGTCACACGCGCCTGCACCCATGTCAGTGCATCCATAGACAGCACCAAGCCGTCATTGACGCACGAAAGCGCCACAGGTGGCACAGGGTGGCCTGCCCCGCTTCAGCCCACACCGACTGAAGAAGGCGATACGAATGGTTGACAGCACTCATAGCTGCCCTCACACCCTCATCGCATAGGGACAGGACTTCATCCTGGTGTGCCTGGGACTTGTCCACAAGTGCCGGACCGGGGCCACCCGCTCCAGCACTCTGAACACCCAGTACCCAGCGGTCATTCTCGGTGACCGACGGGACAACACCATACCTGTCATATTCCCCCCCCCCCCCCCGTGGAATACGACCCCTCGTCCACGCCTCCATGGAGGCCGCAAGAAGCTGGCCCTTGTTCATGCGTTGTTTGCTATACATAGTATCAAGCAACACCATAAACCATGGATCCAGTCCAACAGACTGGATCAGGGCTGCGGGCAAGATCCCCGTCCTAATCGATGCACCGATGGACGGGGTACATCCTCCTCGGCAGTGGTCGGAACCACAGACGGATCAACCCTGACTAGCCAAGCCAGAGCCTCAGACCAATCCGTCTCCGAGGAGGACACTCCCGTGAACACGTCACCCGTTGACATGTTCACGGCCCTACCAGCAACGGCCTCCCGGCTAGGAGCCATTGCTGATATGCCAGGAACTCCGGCACCGTACGGTTCCGCCGCCACCCCATGGAACACACCAGTCCATGGAGTAGGCCTGCACGGAAAACCGTGCGGACCCATAGCGGTTGAGGAACCGTGGCCAAACACGGGCGCCAACGGCACCCCATGTCTGACCGCCGGACCAGGCGAGATAGGTGAGTACCATGCCTGGCCGGCCACACCTGTCACCGTGGCGGTACCGGAGTGGCCTCAACCACGGGCGGAGCCGCTGCACTGGCTTGCGCCAAGCCAGACAGCTGGAGGTCGGGTTCCATCAGGACGGAATCGACCTCCATGCTCTCCACCCGCGGCCTCACAGGCCGCAGCACACTCTCCTCCTCGGCCTCTTCATCCTCAGACCCCTAAGAGTCGTCACTAGACAAGGAAAACCGTGGAGCCATCCTGGTGGATGGCTCCCATGCCTGACGGACCGGCCACCGCTACTGGCCCACCCAGAGGTGGCCGCAGAGAGACAGAACCCATCAGGCCGGAGCCCGACGGGACTGCAAGGGGCCATACGAAACGGCTCCCTCGGTGTCCAGTCCAGAACCCTGTCCAAGGACAGGGTTCGAATCAAACATGGGGAGAGACTGCCCTACAACTTTTGACAGCAGGGACGACACCAGCGTGGGCAGAACGCTATGCAAGACACCTTGCCTAGCCGGACCAAACCACGCCGGCGGTGCCATCTCCACCACCTCCGGTTGCAGACGTGGAACGCCCCCACGGGCCGAAACGGACGCTCCACGATTTACTTTCGGACCGCCTGACCCCGCGTCAGACCCTGCCAAGTCCTTCTGGCAAGGAACTTAAGCATCATATCGACCGACCACACAGCGCAAACGTTACACCTACTGTCAAGACTACATTTAGTACAGTGGAAACAGACATGGTCCTTGTATACAGGGTTTGTACACCTTTCAGTATTGGAAATTCCATGACTTTTCCATGACTAAAATTAAGAAACTCCATGACCTCCAAGAATCAATAGCTAGGTCAAAGACAGTCAAATTTGTTTCAAAATGTTCACCAGCATATAGTGAATCATATGGAATTCACTTTATCTAGGGCAAAGGGTCAACATGTGAGAATATCCGGTACATTTTTAATAAAATCTGAGGTTTTCACATAAAAAATTGATGAATAAAAATTCTGAATGGAAGTTCTAGAGCCTATGATCATACATGTAGTATCCTTTCAGCCTAACATGGTTGAAATCGGTCAAAATGGTAAGAAGCAATATGGCCATTTCTAGTAAAGATTTTGACCCCAAAAATTGTCTATTAACCCTTTAACACTCATATCCACCAAAGCCGGCTTCTGTCACGCGTGGTCTTGAGAGATGTCCATTTGCAGACCAAGAGAAGACTATTGTTGAACATTTTTTATAAAATAGTCTTCACTTGGTCTGCAAATTGACATTTTTTCTTTAATTTAAAAAAATTTTGAACAAATTTAAGGCTTGAACAAATTTAAGGCTTAGAGCCGAGGCTTCTATTTTGACAAGGTGTTCAAGAACAAATTTAAATCCAATCCCTAAAATTGTTACTTTCGCAAATATGTTGCGCACTAATAGATAACATGCATGGGAAAATTTGACAAAATATGAGCCAAAAAAGCCTTATACATGTATATAACACGCAATCAGAGTTTAGAAATATTGCAAAACATATTTTTCAGACGAACGAAAATTGGTAACTTTACCGCTAGATTCAAAATAATAATAATCCTTTATCGGCTAAATATCTTGTTATTCTTTTAATATTACCAAGTTTATTTCATACTTTAACCGTAATAGAACGCATAAAACCATCTTTGAGCAAGAAATACGTTCAATATACAGGGGAATAGATCTCCATACACTAGCAGGGAGACCGAGATATCATCGCCATCTAATTATCATAATGTAACCAATTCGGCCGGGACGAAATCGCCCAAACGAACAAAAATCTTGCCACTAAATATACTGCCGAATGCATATGCTGAGTAGGAAATAGTGAATTTATTGCTCAAATTATTTTAAAAACATTTTCTTCTGTACATATTTATTATTAATTTGGGATATTCACATTCGCGGCGTTACAAAACCCGTTTTTATTTGGGATGCCTCCTTCCAGTCCAGATATAGTTTCAGTGGAATGTCTCCAATCACAAAAGAGTTTAATATGGCCTACCAACATAAGAAGGGATTTAACCTCATTTTATTTCTTACGTTGTTTTGGGTCATTTTATTTTGGTTGGACATATGACTTTGATAATGAATGAAATCATGTGATCACTGCGATAAAGATATGGAAATGTGTATTTCCGAGCTTTATTTCCCCATTTCACATTTGTATGCCATCAGATTTTATTTTTATTTAGGGAGATTATCATTTTCCATGACTTTTATCAAATTGACAAATTTCCATGACTTTTCCAGGTCTGGAATTTAGATTTTCAAATTCCATGACTTTCCAGGATTTCCATGACCTGTGCGAACCCTGTGTATAGAACCCGTACGATATGTGGCACTCGACACATGATGGCGGGGATGGCTTGGCCTATAAACCAAACCTACAATAAGCCAGCGGAACGAAACAAAAATGGAAGGCAGACAATTAATTTTCAAATAATTTGACCATAAATTAACTGCAAACACTCCCGCACCAACCCCGCAACGTTACAACAAAGATCGCATTGACTATAACGACAAGAACGAAGCGGGCATAAATACACCCATAATTGATCCTCCAGGATGTATAACGGAACCAGGAATCATATCGCATAGCATTCGGGGTATATTTACCAATTAATATAAATTATACTCTTAACGAAAGCCAAAACGACACGTGAAGAAACAACAAAATGTAAACAAACTGCTGCAGCACACGGTAAAACCGCAGACCACGCATCTCTCAAGAATTTTGACACCACCGATCATTGCAAACCGATCGTGATCACACGTAAACTTGAACATTCCAAAGTTTTCTGGTACCATTTTTAGTACACAGCACCCAGAACAAGATGCGCGAATTAATGACAAATTTTCTTCACATAAACATCCGAGCATCACGGGTGTGACGTCACCCGCTCAGTCCCTGCGGAGAACGACGTCAGCCGATATTCGTGTTAGAAATACCGTAGCAAACACCTATTTTCATATCTGCCGATCGCCTGTTGGGGTTTAAAGAAGGTGATCGTCTGGCATATCTCGTTGTTAGCACACGTCCCAGATTCTATGGGGTCAGAAATTGGAACATGCGACACAACGAAATTTAGAGACCTAAGTCTTTTAACTATGGATAATAAGGATTAATACAACCTGGTTATCATCGGCGGTATTCTCCATTTTATCCAGTTATAGCCTTTCAAGAACGCACAAACTATCAAATCACAGATAAAAGACTTAGATTTCTTTTCACAAAACTTTAAATCTCTCCCTGCAAAAAGCGTGGACAGCTCTTGTTGCTATGCAAACAAGAATGAGCTCTATGGTAGACGGGTGCTCGGCAGTTGGGAGCCGAGTACCCGGTTCCAAGGAGTCGGTAAAGCTTTCTAAGTCTATAGTCCTAGAGCCAGCTGTCAGGGCCAGCTGTGTATCAGAAAGTAACAGAATGGTGAGTATTGATCGAAGGAGAATCCACAGTGTGGAGAAAAGCTAAGGAGTTACACTGGATCCACCAGCTCCACACAATGGAGCCGCCCGGTATAAATCTAGCAGGGTGAGGACCCACCCTTTCAACACGCCTGTCGGGCCCCCTTTTTTCCCCCCGACAGCTGTGTACGTAGTTATTATCCCATGTGTAAGTATGAATCGACGCAGAAAGGCCCTGTATCGGGAGCTCAGTTGTGAATACGTCCTGCCATCAGTGTCTCCATGATGCCATAACTGACGCTTACAGTAGTAGAAGTACAGGTGGCAATTCCATAGCTGACGCTTACAGTAGTGGAAGTACAGGTGGCATGGCATAGCCAGATTGGCTGTCACTGATGCCTGCCAGCTCGAGTCAAATCACTCCAACATTCATTGGAGGTTTGCCTAAAGGACTGATCCGAGAAATACAATATATCTATGCATATACTTTTTCACTGGTTGGTATGAATCTGGAGTGAGTTCAGGAAGGCGAGTGTTTGTGTTCTTCGTACTTATACTTATCATATACTACCCGTATAGGCAAAATGCCTGTAAATAGATGGCGACTACATTATGCTTAGTTAATTTGTTTCGAGGTAAAGGAAAGATAATGATTGTATACTGGCTCTTGCGTATACAAAAGATCTGACCAAAATGAACCTAGTTTATTTTTGAAGCTATTTAGGCTCACGGCACTAACTACTTCATTTGGTAAGCTATTCCAACTATTTGTAATTCGGTTTGCAAAAAAGTTCTGCCTAATTAGTTTGTTACTTCGGCTCTTAGTGGGTTTAAAATTATGTCCCCGAATGATGCTTTGTTTGTCGATCTCCAACAATGGGCACTGAACACGATAAAGGCCATGAATGTGTTTGTAAGTTTGAATCATATCCCCACGTGATCGACGGTGGATTCAGATATTTTAACCGGTTTAAATAAGTATAATTTCTTATTGAGGGTATCATTTTAGTTGCTCTTCGCTGCACATTTTCTAGTGTTAGACTGTCTTTTTTAACATGGGAGTCCATCATTCATGGACCATTCCCATATCCATGTATAGATCTAACTAGCGAAGTGTACAGCCTTACTAGAGTTGAAGAGTCTAAATGGGTGAGAGATCTTCTTATCAGTCCCAAAATTGTATTAGCTTTTGATACTTGGATTTGACAATGAATGCTAAATTTTAGTTCGTTGTCTACATTCAGACCGAAATCCTGTACGACATTTGTTTCTACCAGCTTAATATTTGTATCAAGAGAGTTCATGATGTATGAATGTTTAATATTAGCTGTACCTAGAATGTGTCGTGGGACAGTCACAGTGTGAGTGTTCAGTAATGTGTCGTCTACATTAATAAACCAGGGTTGTTTGATTTAAATCAAATGATTAAAATCAGTGATTTAAATCATGATTAAAATCAGTCCAAAAAAATCAAAAAAATCATGATGCGATTTTTTTAAAAGTCAGTGTTTTTTTAATAAAATCATCATATTGTATTACTTGCTTTATTTCATCTGTATACACCCAATAACCTTTAAAAACTGTTGTTTTGACCTTGCCTCACAGTTGTTTTATAGGTGTTGCTTCTGTCCCTGATACTATAACCCCATTATCCCCATTTACTGCCCAGACTTTGCTAGATTATCAAAACATTCAGGCTAACTCCTTTCTCTGACTTTGATAAACAATGTATGTAAACTGATGGACATTGATGGATAAAAAAACATAGACAGCACTCGTGTAAGAGAGATCTGGTTTACATGCAGCCAGGTTAAGAAAACACATTGAATCCCACAGTACATATAAGCAAATAGAATGTTTCTTAACTCATCATTTGTTCAAAATAAGTTAAGATGCCTGGAAGAAAGCAAGATCACATTTGGATGTACTTTGATAAGGATGTTGAGATTGGTAAATCTGGTTGTACGGCTAAGTGTAAAGAATGTGGCAAATCTATGCAAGGCATAGTAGCACGTATGAAGCAGCATCATAGTGAATGTAAGACTGATACACAAGATACACCAGCAATAACAGTCTCTACGCCTAGGAAGCGCCCTGCCCCAGAGGCAGGGGAGTCATCACCGTTGTGTACGCCTACCAAGAGAACCAAAATCAGTGCAGGTAAGAGAATATAATATTTTGTGAATAAAAATTTAACTGACAAACAGACTGATAATCTGACCGACAGACCACACACTAACTCAGCCTAACTCTTGACCAAGTAATTAAAACTGATTAATAGCTAATCCTTCAGTTACAGTCTATATGTTTTCTACAGTTAAATAATTTTGCAAACAAATACACTGCCTTATTTAAAAATAAATTAAATAAACAAGGCAATCAAAGGGTTACCACCTTAGTTAGTCTATTACTGTGAGATCTTTATAGGACAGCAGTGTTGTTCAAGAGCAGACCCCTTTATTGATTGTGTGAGGTGATAACACCTGTGGTGTTACATAACAGTTAAGCAGTCAGGTAGTTAATTGGCTTAATTTGGACACATTAACCTTATCACTGCTGGAATACGCTAGCTGACTGCCTTCAGTGCTACCTGGATAACTGGTCCATCATTTTGAAAGTGTGTGAGGAAAATAGGGATAGTATAGACACAAATGTGGCTAGTAAAGTGCAAAATATTGGGATAAAGAGACAAGCAGAGGACTATTTGAGGCTCCTTAAGCCAATCTCCATTGCCCTGGATATAGTACAGAGTGATAGCTGTTTTCTCAGTGATGCAGTTAGTGTATGGAAGAAGTTGGAAAAAGACTTTGAAGAAGGTGGGGTATCATTAAGCATTATGAAGAAGTTCCACGAACGATGTAAGCAGGCACTCACTCCTGCCCACTATCTCGCCTATATTTTGGATCCGCGTACTGCTGGTAAAGGATTGTCTACCAAGGAAACTGACAGTGTGATGGAGTATGTGTCTGTGTCATCCCCAGACATGATACCTATAATCATGAACTACCGGGCCAGAGCAGATCCATTTAAGGATTACTTGTTTAGTTCATCTGTTCTGGAATCTGTGTCTCCCTTTGCCTGGTGGAAATCTCTATCAGACAGAGTCAGTGACCATGTGCTAAACATGATATATGCAATACTTGGTGCTACTGCCTCTAGTGCAGGTGTTGAGAGAATATTCTCAACTTTTGGTTTTGTGCATTCAAAAGTGAGAAACCGTCTTGGTACTGAGAAAGCTGGCAAGCTTGTTTTTGTTTACAAGTTACTTAACAAATGAATCATCATATACATGTATAACTATATTGATCTGATTTGAAATAAATTAATTAAATTGACTTAAAATTGCATATCTTATCATTAATTAGTAATATAAAAAACATGGTTATAAAAATCTGATTTAAATCAAAAAAATCGATTAAAATCAAAAAAATCCGATTTTTTTGATTTTTATAAAAAAATCATGATTTTTATCAACCCTGTAATAAACTGAAATCTGACTATAGTTAGTATGCGACACATTATTGAACACTGTTATGTAACACTAATGTAAGTATAAGTTTCAGCTAAATACCATGGAGTTTGGTTGTACCACCCTAATGTTATTGCTTACCACGAAAACACAACAGTACGATGTAGACATAAATTTAAGCAGAATAAAGGCTCTGAATATATTCATAGAAACGAGGATTGGTGTTCATCACAATAACAACATATAAATTGCCTGCTTTAACGTTGTTGGGTAAAGTAAAGAGATCAAACTCGTCCCTTGGCATACGCCTTGTATGTTGAACAGCGTTTGTCAATGTGTTTGTATTATTATGTACTTTGTACTAGTGTTGGGAATTGGTACTATTTTTGTGATCAATGATTGGTTTCATATACTAACCAATGATCTATTAATGATTGATGATAACAAGTTCCCATTTTTTACCAATTTGAACGCAATAATTATAACATGTTCAAGGATAATTACCCCCTACAAATCAAGTCGCACGCATGACAGATTCTTAATAATTCAAGAAATAATCTGCTGGGTATTTTGAAATTGGTTTGAATGGAGGATGTTGCTGCCTTAGGCAGCAACGGCTTCCAGTCTGATAAGTTGCAAAAATACTCGACATGTTATTGTTTTTTATATACTAACCAATGATCAATTAATGATTGATGATAACAGGTTCTCAATTTTACTTTTAGTAACTCACCCACAATTCTTATTTATTGCAATTTGACACTTGACCCATCTCATCCAATGTATCCACTGGTTAGATGGTGTTATATACAATTAAATCACGATAATAACCAATATTACAGCCAAATAGAGAAATCCATTCAGTCCTCCAAATGACCCCAATAACCTCCCTCTCTCTTCAGTAGTTCCCTTGTCTTATTTCCTCCCTGTCCATATTCCCACTAACCTAACCCATGCCCGCTAAATTCCCTTGCTCATCCTGTAGGAAACCTGTTAAGAATAATCAGAGAGCACTATTATGTGACTTATGTAGCACATGGATTCATCTAAGTTGCTCCAAATTAACAACATCTGACTATCGCAACCTCGAAGCTGACGACACCTGCTGGTGGTGTACCAACTGCAACAAATCACTTTTCCCGTACAATCATTACAATGACAATACAGACTTCACACTGGCTGTTCTAAATCCATACTATAACCCTACTACCACTGAGGCTACTGACGACAAAAAACCCACTCTAAACCCATTCGAATTAATCCTATCACAATTTAACCATGCTGATACTAGAAATGATCTAAATATATCTGCACCAACCTGTGAATACATCCTCCCAAAAACATTCAATGACAATCTACTAGGAAACAAAGAACACATAGCCTTCTCACTTCTATTTATCAACATGCAATCTCTCATGGGGAACATCGACAAGTTACACCGTCTCCTAGATATGAGTGCACATGAATTTGGAATTATTGGAATTACAGAGACATTTATACATGCAAATTCACCTACTAACCTTATCAATATAAAGAACTACACATTTGTTGAAAAGCACAAAACCACGGGCAGGGGAGGTGGTGTAGGCATGTATGTTAAAGAAAATGTCCAATTCATTGAGCGAGATGACCTTTCTAATATTGAAGAACATATTCAAACAATGTTTATCGAAATTCAAACACCGAAAGGAAAAAACAAAATTGTAGGTACGATTTATAAATCACCTAAAGGCGATAAGGAACGTCTTATTGAACTATTAGGAAAAACTTTGGCAACTATTCAAAAGGAAAACAAAACTGTCTACCTCATGGGTGACTACAATATTGACCTGATGAGACAAACTTGCTTTCATACACAAAACTTTATAAACCTACTAAATGCTCATTCATTCTACCCAACCATTACAAAACCGACTAGAATAGGTGATGTTTCGGCCACAATTATTGATAATATATTCAGCAATAACATTAACTTCAGTAATAAATCGGAGGTAGGAATTCTCGTTACTGACACGTCAGACCACCTACCAATTTTTCTTCTCGAAAGACAGCTGACCTGCACAAAGCCATTCAAATATGAAAAAATTAAATGCAGAGAAATAAATCAGGTCAATATTGAACAATTTAAAAAATACATGTCTGAGGTGGATTGGCATGCCGTAACAGACATACAGTGCTGCGAAAGTGCCTACACCAAGTTCCATGAAATTTGCACGCACATCTTCGAAAACAGCTTTCCCATGAAAGAAAAGAAGAAATTTAAACACAACCCGACTAAACCATGGATAACAACTGGACTGATAGCTGCCTGTCATAAAAAACATAATCTTTATTTGAAGTTTATCAAATGTCAAACAAAGCATAATGAACAGAAATTCAAGAAATACAGAAACAAATTGGACCAAATAATCAAAACAGCCAAAAAAACTTACTACCATAACAAATTTGAACTATGCAAGAATGACATAAATGAAACATGGAAAATAATTAAATCACTTTTGAATAAAAATAACTGCAAAGCGCAACAAACACAATTTCTTTATAATAACAAGATAATAACTGATGATTTAGAAATTGCAACAGGATTCAATGACTATTTTGTTAATATAGGGCCAACACTTTCAGATAAAATCAATTCAACATCCTCTAATAAATATAGTCATTATCTCACAGGCGACTATCAATCCTCTTTTTTCGCTAACCCGGTCACAAATGAAGAAATTTCTATCATTCTTAACAAACTAAATCCTGCAAAAAGTGCTGGCTTGGATGGTTTCAAGTGGAGTATTTTCAAACACTGCACATTAGCGCTACTAATACCCCTTAACCACATCTGTAACTTATCTTTCACTCAAGGCATATTTCCATCAAAATTAAAAGCAGCACGAGTAACACCTATATACAAAGCAAAGGATTCATCTAATTTCACAAACTATAGACCTGTCTCAATACTTCCACTTTTCTCCAAATTAATGGAACGACTTATGTACAATCGGCTTATCAGCTACTTAGATAAAAAGTCAATCCTCTATACATCACAATACGGATTCCATGAAAAACATTCAACAATGCTAGCAGTAATTGAAATGACAGAAAAAATAATAGAATCAATTGAAAAGAAAAAGCACATAATAGGCATTTTTTTGGATCTTTCAAAAGCTTTCGACACTATCAATCATAAAATCCTACTGGAAAAACTTGCGTATTATGGAATCCGAGGAAGTGCACTCATCTGGTTTGAAAGTTACCTAAGTGACAGAACGCAATGTGTGCAACTTGCTCTGAAAATAGGAGACTAACTTGCGGTGTCCCTCAGGGGTCCATCCTTGGCCCTCTGCTGTTCCTCTTGTATATGAACGATCTGCCTAACATATGCAAACATATGTCACTAATACTATTTGCTGATGACACCAATGCCTTTTGCTCTGATGAAGACATAGCTACATTATATAAAAATGTAAATAAGGAAATGGAAGAAATTACCAACTGGTTTTCACTAAATAAATTATCACTAAATGTGGATAAAACAAACTATATGTTATTTTCAAAATCTAGAGAATTAATAAATAAAGAGGTTCCAAAATTGTACATTAGCAATAAGGAAATTGAAGAGGCCCCTTATGCAAAGTTCCTAGGAGTATATTTAGATAAAAACTTGACCTGGGCCAAACAAATCGAAACAGTTACTGCAAAAGTAGCAAGAGGAATAGGTGTCATCCAAAGACTAAAACCATATATGACACAGGCCACGGTTAAAACACTGTACAGCACCTTGATCCTCCTGCACCTCACTTACTGCAACGCTGTTTGGACTAACACCTACAAAAACAGAATATCCAAAATTCAAAGTCTCCAAAAAAAAAGCATCAAACTATTTTCTAGGCCAGCAGAGGGCCAAAACATGTTCAAAGCAGAAAAATTGCTTAAGCTCACCGACATAGGAAAATCTCAAATGCTAACTATTGTCAAAAACTTCCACCACGACACTTTACCCAAATCTATAGCCCCCTTCTTTATAAACAATATTAACATCCACCAACATAACACTAGAAGCAGACATAAACTACATGAGCAATACACACGGACAGACATAGGAAAACACCGAATATCATTTGCAGCCACTAAACTATGGAACAACATAAAACAGGAAACACGTGAGAAAATTCTATCAGCAAAATTCTGCAAGAAAACAATAAAAAACCACTTGATTAACACATACTAGTATTATCGAACTCATGCAGTACAGCTCAAAAATGGCCCGACTCGTCTACAAAACAAGGTAAAGAATGCTACTACTACTACTACTACTACTACTACTACTAGAAGTATGACTAGATGACTCCACTTGCTATTATATCCAATAATAATTTCAATTACCATAGTAACAAACTACAGGACGAGCAGGAGAATGAGCACCCATCCCCTCCATCCCCATTCCCTTGTCCAAGGATGCTCCCCATTAGCCAGCTTCCTGTAAACAGTATATCATCATTATAAGTAAAAGTACCCTCCCCCAAAAATATATAAATGTTTATTGTTGTATCTATAATCATAGACATCCATGTATATTATTGAACTTGACTATGTTCTGTGCTTGTTTGTTACGTAACTGTCTTGTCCTTATTTACTACCCATATGCATCGCTAAATAATAATAATAATAATAATAATAATAATAACCCAAGTGACTAACTCTTACACACACCCTGTTACAGTATTATATGTTGGTTCGCGGACTGAGAGGCCCACTCCAGGAGTTTTTCTTTCCACTGTAATGACTGACAAGATAATTGAACCGGCTGTGAACTCTGGGGGGGGGGGGGGGGGGGGGGGGGGGGGGGGGAAAGGGGTGGTCTCCTCTTGACCCGCGAATTGACATATTTTTCTCTTTGAAATTTAAACTGTTTATGTGGATCAAGGGCCAAAGGGTTAATAAGGAAGTAGTAAATGTAATGTCTGAATTTATAATTGTTTGTGTAAGTACTGTCTTGTCTAATTTATATATACCTATATATATGTGTATAAGGTGTCCGCCATAACTATAGGCAATGCCTTGGGCAGACAACCTGGTATGATTTGTGAATTCGTTTACCTTGGAATTAATGAATAAATAATCTTGAATCTTGAATCTTGAATCCTTTGGAGGCCTGTCTTGTTGTTGTTGTGTTCGGATATTCCTCCTATTGGTAGGATCTCCATCATAATTATTCTCATAATACATGCCACATAAGTTGGTACTGACCGTTAACTTATCAAAAACAAAAATTATCATCTTTAACAAGGGTGGTAAGGTCATTAAAAGATTCACATTCACTTTCAAATCATCCAGCGTTGAAATTGTGCAATCCTACTGTTACTTAGGCATTGTTTTTTACCCCGTCTGGTATATTTAACAGCGCATGTGAGAGGCTCAAAGATCAGGCCCTTAAAGCAGTCTTTAAACTCAAAGCGCTTAACGTACGGGAAAACATTTTAATTGCCTTTAGACTGTTCCGTTCACTGATCATCCCAATGATTAGCTACTGTAGTGAGGTTCGGGCCCCATTCTACTTAAAGGGACTGAATGCACAGAATCTGATTAGCCTTAGTGAGAAAGTCCCAGGTGAAAAGGTTGTAATGAAGTTTTACAAATACCTTCATGGGGTCAATAGGAAGTCCACAAATGCAGCGGTAAGAGGGGAGTTGGGTCAGTATCCTTTACTGGACAGTATGTTGTCTCAATCTGCCACATATTGGCTTAGAATCCTTGAGAAACCAGCATCGTCCCTTGTTTATCAAGCATACCTTTCCTGTCACACTTTGCATGATAAAACCAGTAACTGGGCTACCTATATGAAAGACTTGTGGCATAAGTTTGATTGTGCTGGTGTTTGGGATAACCATGGTGCCAAGAAAATTAAAAAAACGGTTTCTATCGTGAGCAAATCTGTTAGATTGAATTTTGCCAACAATTGGCACGACTGACAAGAGTACAACGCAGAGCAACAAAACTTGTCCCACAAATCAGAGAGTATAGCTACACAGAAAGACTTGAAGCCCTAAATCTAATGTCACTGAAATATAGACGGTTTCGTGGAGATTTGATTGAAACATTCAAACTCATCAAAGATCTATATAATATTGATAAGAACTACTTTTTCGAACTGTCCAATGTTACACGGACCAGAGGTCATAGGCTCAAGCTCAACATAAAACGTAGCAGCAAAGATATTCGGAAGCACTCCTTCGCAAATAGAGTGACACCACATTGGAATTCACTGACAACAACAATAGTCGAAGGAACCACAGTCGAAATATTCAAGGGCAAACTAGACATCTTTTTCAAAGAAAGAATATTTGAATTCGACTGAACACAATTAATTGTGGTGTGTCTTTGGACGTTGCTGTTACACATATGCTTATACAACATATGTGAGCCGTCAATTCCCAAAGTCATAATACAATTATTACATCACAGTGGACTAATCTTGAAACAGCCTGTGCATCTACATGAACATGCACACATGAAGATAGCTACATGTGTTGTATCCAGACCAGGGTTGACTGCCCTACCAGTTTAGCACTGAGGCAATAACAAGCCAATGGCTTATGCCTTGTAAATTGATGATGATGATGATGATGACTACATCAATAGAAATACCTCGGTGACCTCTAATTCTAAGTTAAGGTGCTACAAATCTTTTAAGCATAGTCTTTCAATCGAAAACTATCTGTTGAGTGAAAAGAATTGTTCAAAATGAAGAAATTTCTCTAAGCTGCGTATTAGCGCACACACTCTACACATTGAAGTAGACAGGCATAAAACTCCAAGGGTCCCACCAAATATGCGATTCTGCATGATTTGCAACCAAAACCTAGTTGAGGACGAGAAACACTTCTTAATGGACTGCCCCTACTACTGCCAAGAGACAGAGACCGTTTCTTTAAGAAACTCAACTTATTCACCAGTTTCAACTCTCTAGACAATTGTAAAAAATTTGAATTTTTAATGTCATATAACAATGGTGACTGCGAAATATCGAAACTAGTCATCGAGTATGTCAACATATGCTTAACTGCTCGTGACAACTGCTTAAATCCAACTTCTGCCCCATCAATTGGCCTCAGTACCTGATCCCGTGTGCACGCATGTAACTGTTTGTAATTTAATCCTTTAGAGATGACAACGGTCAAAACCGGCCTCCTTGAAGGTCCGGAGGAATGCCCATTTGCGGACCAGAAGACTAATTTGGGAAATCTACAACTGGAATGACTGGCCCGATAACCGGGCCAGTCATTCCAGTGGTAACTTTTAAAAAGTGGTCTTCTCTTGGCCTGCAAACGGACATTCAAAAATCAAATACTTAAATTTTCTGGAATAAATTTAGTCGCTAAAGGGTAAATCCATCGTCCACAACCAGAAAAGTTATCTACAAACCCATTATTAATCACGTCATAGTGCCTCTAATGTCACAATCATACGTACACTCACAATGGGTAGTTGATAACTTTTTAACTTCTTAACTTCTTAAGATCCGCTCAGATCTCTACTCTATGCATGTGTAGCCGGATGGCGCAGATTCTGGGCTATTACACGGACAATATGGCGTGGTAATGTCCTAGTGACCTGCGTTATCTGGGTATATATGCTGGATTATCATAATTTGTCAACTCAGTATTCCACCCATTCTGTCTGTCCAGGCGATGGCTGAAGCATACATACTGTTCTGTGCTATGTACATAGTTTTATATATAATATATATATATATATATATATATATATATATATATATATATATATATATATATATATATATAAAAATATATATATATATATATATATATATATATATATATATATATATATATATATATATATATATATATATATATATATATATATATATATTAATCCATTGCTTTAAAAATAATTATATCCATTATTTCTACTGTCTCGTAATGTACATTATGTATACTGTCACTGCATGTCTGGCTATATCTTTGTATCTAGAATTGTGCCAATAAATAATTGAATTGAATTGAATTGGTACTGGACGTAGGATTTCTCATATCTGTCAAGATCTTCATACTCTTCATTTGTGTCTACGACTACTTGCGTGGTGTGCCTCGAAGTATCAATTTGAGCCTTATAATTGTAGAGAATGGCTTGGTGTTGCCAGCGCTTGTGTAGCAGCTTCTCAGAGGTGTTTACGGTCAGTGCATTGATCACATAATCTGGCAGACTGCTCCATGGTTCTGCTATTCTGATTGCGAAGCTTTGTTGCCACAGTCGTGTCTTACGCTATAGTCTTGAAGACCTTTAGGTTGTGCTAGTTTGTTGCCGAGTCTCTTAGTGGGATAAATGTGCACAGGCTTATTTCAGTGTCAAGATTCAAGATTCAAAATTATTTATTTCAATATATATATACATCACAGTTTGGCAGTCCATCAAAGGCAGAGCATGGACCCCCTACACATAAAACATTACAATATATGAGATGACAGCTGATACAAACATCTATAATGTTTTACACTATGATTCGGGTGCGGATGGTTTTTGATCGAGAGCAGTTTTTGTGTTAAAATTGCAATTTACAGCAGCAATCCACCAACAATCTGTTCAGTTACCATTAGATAACATCAATGCATAAAGGTGTAATGGCAATATGTTATATTGAGTCAAAATTTCGAACAACCCAATGACTCTAACCAGTTTCTGTGCATAGCGTCCTTAGTAACTACAATCACAAAACAGTTCTAGAATGGCCGCCATGGAGAAAAACATCAAGCAAAGACTCGACTCGACTAAAGCTTTTCCGGCCCGGCTGCCACCAATTGGAGCACTAATTTCATCCACACCCGTGTCTGCCACATGCACTGGAGCGCAACCATGTCTGACACCAGCTGAAGTTGGTGTTCCCACTGACTGGTAATAATCATGTAAGTGGCTTCGAAGCATGGCTAGTTTCAACCTCCTATAGTGTGACATTATTACTGACAGGCTCTGGCTTTATTTTAACATCCACCCACCTAGCATTTGCAATATTTAATCTATCAGTGCTAGCATGGTTTTGTGATGCTGTTGCATCCGTGTATCCAGCTAGCAACTGCGCCATTGCGACCATTGTTGCCTCAACCCCTAAGGCAGTGATAATGGCTTCTAGGCCTTCTCTTGCCTGTTCCTGTGAGTCGGCCATAGGTGGACTGCAAGGCCTGCCATGTGCATTAACTGGTAGTGTGTTTTGCTCATGGTTACATAGGCCAAATCGTCTCAGGCTTGGCAGAGAAGAGCTCTGTTCGTGGGTGCTGTATGTAGGGGTGTTCAGACCCAAACAATCATTACTACTGCCCATAAAGCGTTCATGATCTATTGAAAATGATTCATTGACGCTCATGCCTGGCTGTGGATATGCCAGCATATTTGTCTGCTCCATGGCAGTCGGTGGTGCCTCAAAATTATTTATCGTGGGACCAATACACGTCTCATTGGTGTCGCAAATGCTTCCCACCTCATGCTGCCTTTCAGCCTTTGGCTGAGGTGTTATTCCATACACAGATACAGTGTTCCGGTGAGGCTCCAGATTCAAATTCGTACTACTAGCGTTGGTAGTACTCACTGGGTGTACATCACTGGTAAGCTGGCGAATGTTAAGCCTTGATGCAAGCTGTTGTACTTTCCGTGACAACACATGTAGTGGATTGAACTGGCCTTCCATAGTGTAGGTAATCTTTCTCGTACACACACACGCACGCACACACGCACACACGCTAGTGTAATATCATGAATAGTTGCAATAACTATTGAGCAAGACTACGTTATTAGCAATGTTACGGTGGTGCTAATGTTCTTGCAAAATTCACATACATACAAATATACTTGTGTGTATCTTGACAACAACTGGTTAACTTGTGTATGCTGTCAATGGGGTCTCTTGGTGATTTCAAGTCCTAGTGACTGTAATTTTGTTGAAATCACCCCAGGACGAACGATAATCCGTTTCGTCTGATCTAAGCAAAAATATGCATGACCATGTAGTTTTTAGAGAGAAATATTTGTGCTAATCTGTGGGTATGAGCATATGACTATGTGCGTTATTTAATGTGATCAGCTAGCTTTTTGAGTTGTAGATGTTGTGTTTTGTATGCTAGAATTGAATGTTTGTTTATATGTTTGTGTGTGTGTGTAATGTGTATGTGTGATCATGTCCTACTGTGTACGGTTTCTCTCTTCTACTACTATGATCATGAGTATAATGTTGTCTTGAGGAGCATGAGCTATGATAGCTAAACCAATGTATAAAACAAACCGAATTTGTGTAGATGATGTTCTATCGTCAAAAATATTAACATGGTGTTTTAACAGCTAAAAGGAAACAGAACAGCAAACGTTAGTTCGTTGGTATTGTACTATGTAGGATATTGTGGAATCTAGCGGCCTGTAAACAGACACACTATTGCACACTGTTGCTTTGCAAACAGTCTACAATAGTGGTGCGATTACTGCCATATCCACTTCAGTCTTACGAAAGAACTACTCTCTTCTCGTGGCTGTATTCACACATCAGATCATGTACACCTTACCAATGTCCACATGGTCTACCTGTTGAACACATTCGAGGTAGGCCCACGCACGAGGAATGTCAGGGTATTGCGGACCAGACATGAATACAACTTTGAGTTAGATCAGTGTTGGCTGTTACAGACTCACTACTTGCGGAAGCTTTCGGATGCTTGCCTGTAATACTCCCCTGTGGAGGCTATCACTCCGAGTCTTTCAACTCTATGGTCAAGCTACAAACACAGAGAGAATTTGCCAACACCCCACCAGATCTTTCTACATAAATGTCTGTCTGTCTGAGCTTCTATGTATCGGCTGAGCTGTTAATTTTAGCAGTAACGTTAGAGCAGAATTTCGCGTTCATCTACAACAAATTTCGGCGTACCATGCTCCTAAAAAGACGAAATAATTATGCATCTACCATCAGTCTAATGCTCAGTCTAACGTGCACAAACTTGGCATAATATAGACATGCAAAGAGGCATAGGTAGAGTGCGCACGAGGAATGCCAGGGTATTGCACTCTGACAGGTTATTATGCCTGGGTGCTAATGTCCATTAGACATAGTCGGCCCAATCAGCATTACATGGTTAGTGTGTGTGTGAGAGAGAGAGAGAGATAGAGAGAGAAAGAGAGAGAGAGAGAGAGAGATGTTATGGCTCACTGCTAGAAGCATTACATGGTTAGTGTGTGTGTGTGTGTGTGTGTGTGTGTGTGTGTGTGTGTGTGTGTGTGTGTGTGTGTGTGTGTGTGTGTGTGTGTGTGTGTGTGTGTGTGTGTGTGTGTGTGTGTGTGTGTGTGTGTGTGTGTGTGTGTGTGAGAGAGAGAGAGAGAGAGAGAGAGAGAGAGAGAGAGAGAGAGAGATGTTATGGCTCACTGCTAGAAGCAGAAGGTGAAGAAATGCTGTGTGCGCTGCCTTTTATACTCTCCAGAGAGCATATCTGCTGTTTTTACATCAACTTTTGATTGGCCAGAAGCGTAATGACGTAGTATTATTTGGGAAAACTCTCTCTAATTTGACATGTCTATAAATCACATGTATAACCAAATTACTGATTTTATCAATATATGGCTACGAATATTTGTTTGGACGACTGTCTGTGTTATAAATTCGTTCAGAATTAAGTTTTCATTGCTGGATAAAGTTGTGAACACCCCAAGAAATCTAATAACGCTTGAACAAGATGATAGGCCGTGACCTCTCTAACCCGGGGCGTGGCTAGTCAAGAGAGCGCAACAAAATTCCTACGGTTGAATTATGTCAAGCGGCAGGTTACATCAGTTCTCTTGAATTTTTCGTGTATTTACATCAAATAGATACTATTTCTCTTCATCAGAATATACCATTCTTATTCTCATATGGCCTGAAATGAGCTATGATAAATACAAAAGGTGCCGTGCTTCCCTCTAGCATGTCATTCCGACATCATAAGTGGTCGACCCCCGATAAATGACGTCATGGGTGTGGTTTATTATACGCATTTCCGTGTTTTAAAATCGTCTCTTTCCTTGCTCAAGCATTATTTTAAGGGCTTTTAAGTGAATGGGTATGTCAAATATACATGTTTCTTTCCATCAATGCATCCCCGCAACAGTGCGAAGCTGAATAAGTTTGTATTTGACTGTGAAAGGCAACATTACATTGGTGTTTTTACTACAAATGATAAAGAAAAGGCAGATGTTTTAGCTGACTACTTTAATTCTGTTTTCACAGTTGAACCGGATGAAGAGGCACCGCCAATTTCAACTAGACATATAATTATGCAGTCTCCACTAATTGTTAATATCACTCCAGACATTGTGAAAGAAAAATTATCCAAACTCAAGATTTCTAAATCTCCTGGACCTGACAGATTACATCCTAGGCTAATATATGAACTTAGGCAAGTATTCTGCAATCCTTTATCATTGCTTTTTAATAGATCACTAGAGTCTGGGAAATTACCAGACTGTTGGACTAACGCCAATATATCAGCCATATTCAAAAAAGGGGAGAAAAAGAAACCTGAAAATTATCGCCCAATCAGCCTAACGTCGGTAGTGTGTAAAATAATGGAATCAATAATTAAGGATGCAATAATGGACCATCTAAGAACAAATAAAATGCTTTCAGATAAACAATATGGCTTTATTGATTGACGTTATCTACTGCGACTTTATGAAGGCATTTGACAAGGTTCCTCACAAACGTCTCATAAAAAAGTTGTCTATATATGGCATAGAAGGTAAATTGTTAGATTGGATACAGGCATTTTAACTGGTAGAACACAACAGGTATTAATTAATGGGATCCCTTCTAAAACAACACAGGTCACAAGTGGCATACCACAGGGTTCTGTTTTGGGTCCACTTCTTTTCATAATATATATCAATGATCTTCCTGATGCAGTTAACTGTGGTTCTGAAATGTTCCTGTTTGCAGGTGACACAAAACTCTTCAGATCAATTTTTAATCCAACAGACTGTATTTCACCGCAAAAAGACATAAATTCGATGTGTTCATGGACGGATGATTCATTATTAAAACTTCACCCAGATAAATGCAAATATATGCGAATCTCTACCAAAAAAACAGAACCACACTCCTATACAATGAACTTATGCTGCCATACTTTAACATACTCCCCTGCTGAAAAAGATATTGATGTAATAATCGATGAAAAGCTAAATTTTGACCAGCACATAAATGAAAAGGTAAACAAAGCAAACCAAATAATAGGATTAATCCGACGTACGTTTATCTATATATATAAATATGATTTTACCCACCTATTCAAGGCCCTCGTTAGACCACATATTGAATATGCTAATGTTGTCTGGGCCCCACATTTGAAAAACACATAAATGCTGTAGAAAATGTTCAAAGACGAGCCACCAAGCACGTTCCTGGCCTACGCCATCTATCATACAGTGAACGCCTATAAACTTTGAAATTACCGACCTTGGCATTTTGTAGATTACGTGGCGATATGAGAGATTTATAAACATCTCAACAACAAATATGACCAAGGAACATCAGACTTCATTGAACTTCACAACACAAATACTATACAAGAGGCCATAGCTTAAAACTCATGAACGTTAGACCCAGACTAGACAAAAGAAAGTACCCCTGGCCTTCCCATTGCGGTGCACTGATCATTGGAATAAACTCTGAATATGTCATCAGCGCACCTTCAATTAATTCTTTTAAACATAGATTGGACAAACTTTGGGAAAGTCACCCTATGCGCTTCAACTTTGAAGCTAAACCTACACGTATTTCCAATTCTGCTTCAATACTAGTTGACTGATGTGAAACTGTTATTCCTGACGTTAGAGGCCTGAGGCCTGCAGTCAGATGTCCTTTTATTGTATCATTGTATCATTACGCAAGTATTTCCTCTTATTGTTCGGAAAGCTATGTTGGGAGTCCCTCGCCTATCTAGAATATATGAACCAACAACTTCGCATCGTACGGTGAAAACCGCTGGTACTTGCATAATACGAGTATCAAACTATTACATTTGATCAGGATTGTTGCTAAATCGTTCCACAATATCAGAATACATGTAAACATCCACCGCAAAGCATTACAATACTATGAAAACGAAACTGATACTGTTTTGATGTTGAATGACACCAACACTGATAGTCACATAACACTATGCAGAGACTGTAACAAGGAAGTGCTAGATTCTGATCAATCCCTAGAATTCGAATTATGTATCACCTGGTACCATATAGACCCAAATTGTCAAAAGATATCACTATCAGTGTACAACACCTTCAGCGACGGGGCGACCAACCAGATACCTCAGTATTGCAGCCACTACAACCATGGTGCCATAAACTTACTGCATACAATCAAAAATGTTGCCCAGAATCTTGACCAAAAAATTTACACTGTAAGGAAACTGGTATCTGCCAATGACAAGGCCGTTAACACCAGAATCGACACAGAGATAGAAAAACTCCAGAAAGAAATCAAGGATTAGGAAGTGGGACTATCTGCACTAGAGTCAGGCATAGACAGCAATACCATTAACAATTGGGGCCAAAGTGTTAAATGTCAAGTAAATGAGATAATGAAAGAAGATAAATGCCAGATTTTGAGAGACAACATGAGTGAACTTGAAGATAGAGAGAGAAGGAAGAACAATGTTATCGACTTTAATGTGGCGGAAAGTGAAGCGGAGGACCCACTAACAAGGAAAGATGATGATATCAAGTCAGTTGTAGAGGTACACAGGAATCTTGGCCTAGAAAATACCATTTTCACTACTAATCCTGTAAGATTGGGTAAGAAAACAAGGAGCAGTAAACCAAGACCCCATGTGAGTGACAATAGACAGCTCGGAAACAAAAAAACGAGATACTCAGAAATGTCACACAATTACCCCCACAGTAACAACAGCACTATGAGGACGATATATCCCAAAAGGGATATGACACGTCTCGAGCAAGAGGAATATGCAGAACTGAGGAATGTAGATACATAAAAAACCAAGAATCAGAGAGAAAAAAGGAGAACTTTCGATGGACCATCACGAAAGACAGTTGCCTGATCCGAGTCCGCAGAGTTCCATAGACCAAGTAATTCAGCCCGGCGACAGTTGTGTAAATAGTTTGTTTTCCAGTGTAAATATGTTGAAATTTTTTTGTAATACCGGCCTGACTTGCTTATATTCAAACACAGATTCTCTACTGAGCAAACGTACTGAGCTACAGGTAGTTGTCCATGATCACTCACCAGATAGTATTGCAGTGTCTGAAGTACTACCCAAAAACTTCTGAGATCCCGTTGCTGTATCCGAACTAAATATGGATGGTTATGAGCTGTTTACCAACATAGTTCTAGATGCCAGCAGATGTGTGTGTGTCTATACATCAAGAAAGCCCTAAACCTCCTAGAAATCAATGTTAAACCCGAAACTGCATAGCAGTCTATTTGGGTAGAAGGCAAGCTAAAGAACACAGGCACGATTTTGATTGGGTGTGTGTACCACTCACCAAACAGTACATCGACAAATGACAGTCATCTCAGAAATCTCCTCAAGCAAGCTACAGACCTAGAATATAGCCACATTCTCGTTGTGGGCGATTTCAATCACCCAGAAATACATTGGAAGAACAACACATCTCCGCCCATTGCACAACACCCAGCAAGTCTATTCCTTTAGTCAGTAAGAGACAGCTTCCTGTACCAGCACATACTTGACTCCACTCATCACAGCGGTAACCAACAACCATCATAATAATATTGGACCTGATCCTAACCAATGAAGAAAATATGGTGAGCAAAATTTAACAACTACCACCGCTCGGGAAAAGTCACCACACGACCGTAATATTCACATTGAGTTGCTACAAACAAAATAACCCAAACAAGTGCAAAAAAGTTCATCTACGACAGAGGGTCGTACGACAGGATGAGAGACATGATGGAAAAGATAGACTGGGACAAAGAATTACATGGAAAAAATACAGAACAAACATGGGAACTAATCAAAACAAAAATCCTAGAATCGGTCGATAAATGTATTCCTCAAAAGACAATATGACAAGAACCTCAGTACAAACAAACACGTAGCAAATTGATGGCCAGTAGTATCAAAACACCACTGAAAAACAAAAGGTCTGCATTTAACAGATTCAGCACCACCAGAGATGAAGTACACTACAAAGAATATGCGAAATGCCGAAATCAATTAATGTGGGAGGTAAAGAAAGCAAAGCGAGATTTTGAAAACGACATTGCCAAGAAATCCAAAACCAACCCCAAAGCCTTCTACAGCTATGTTAAATCCAAGCTGAGGATGACTTCAGGTGTCGCTGATCTAAAACTAGACAACAATGCAACAACCAAGACTGATGTAGAAAAGGCATGTGAGCTAAGCTCATATTTCATGAGTGTTTTTACACAGGATGATACAAGTAACATACCCAACTAAAGACTGTACCATATTCTACTGTACTCGACCTGATTAAGATTGAAGAACACAGAGTCAGAAAGAGGCTTGAACATCTTTCTGTTTCAAAATCACAAGGGCCAGATCAGCTACACCCTAGAGTTCTAAAGGAGACCAGCCAATTTATTGCCAAACCCTTGGCAATCTTATTTAACATGTCACTCAAGGAATGAGCAGTTCCACAGGACTGGAAAGATGGACAGGTCACACGATCTTTAAAAAAGGCAACAAGGCATTGGCCAGTAATTACAGATCACCGAGTTTAACTTCAGTCGTGTGCAAAGCTATGGAGTGGTTCGTCAGACAGAAACTGATGACTCACATATCAAGTATCATGTTAGATTGCCAACATGGATTTGTCAATGGCTGCTCCTGTACAATACAACTCCTTGAAACAGTGGGATACCACTTCATGTTATCTACTTGGACTTCGCCAAAGCATTTGATACTTTCCACATCAAAGATGATTGAGTAAGCTGAAGAGTTATGTCATCCATGATGAAGTCTTAACCTGGATACAGGCATTCCTATGTAACCATAGACAAAGAGTAGTGGTCAATGGCTCATACTCAGACTGGGCCCCAATACTTAGTGGGATACCACAAGGCAGTGTGTTGGGACCAACATTTTTCAACTGTATCATTAATGATATGCCGGATGAAGTGCACAATATGATCAAGATGTTTGCGGATGACACCAAACTATTAAAAAGATTTCGATGTTGGAAGACCACAACAACCTCAAGGCGATCGGAATCTTCTGAAAGAATGGGTCGACAATTGGCAACTGAGCTTTAATGCTACAAAATGTAAAGTTATGCATTTGGGTAGAACTGTAGTAACTGCTCCAAATCCCAATTCCTTTAAAAGTTGGCTAGACAAATACTTTGACAACGTGTCTTACACAACGCAGTTCCCGATCCAACCCATCCGCACCCAAAACGTTCAGCAGGTACAGCAAATCGACGAAGAAGATTGTGAAGACCTGCTACAGGCTGTCTAGCCTATCCAGCAGAAGAGGACTATATAACTATGTAATATAATAATAACACCTGTATAGGCGTGAACACAGGACGATACAACATATATTTTTTGTACTATTTTGTCATGATTGTCCTAGTTTTCTACATATAAATGATCTTCATAATATTTTGTAATTGTCTTCCATCTAGGATATTTACTGTAGATACAGGGTTTTTAATATGTTACATTTGGAGTGGGGGTGGGAGGGGATTGGGGTGGGGGTGCTCAACAATAACATAGCAATATTAGAGTGAGAAAGTTGTTAGTGGGTATGACTGTAGGTAAGTATTTTGTAGTAGACTGTCGACATCTGATATGTCCACTGAGAAAAGGAATATCAAATGAACGTTCAAGCTAATTGAGATCTGATAGGGACCACCTATTTCGGTTCAATTAATCCTTTTAATGTCTCTTAGGATATCTTATGATGGAATTATGGAGTTAGGCATTTTTTGCCTCTTCGCCTACATCTTCATTCTTCCTTAGTTTAAGCTTCTCTTTCGTTTGACTTCCTGGTGAGTTGTAGTCTGCTATGTAATCATATTTCACCTCCTGAGCCTGCCAAAAAGCATCCAATCCTACCTCGAATGCAAACACTGTTTCCGCATTTATCAATGTTCTCGGTAGACCTTTCTACAATTCCACAACTGTGTTTGTAAAGGCATATTTTCTCAGATTTGGTCTACATCTCTTCTTTTCTAGCCTTAGGTCGTGCCCCTTGTTGACTTAAAAGTGGCCAGCTCCAGCATATCTGCAGTAACTTCAATGTCATATATTCCCTTCATGATCGTGAACACTTCAATAGCATCACCTCTCAATCTTCTATGTTTGAGGGTAGGCAGCCCCAATTTCTTCAGTCTGCTTGGATAATCCAGAAGTCTCTATCATGTCACCCCACAATCTTCGATAGGCCAGTGTTGGTAACTTCAAGATCTTCAGGCGATTTTCATACTCTAGATCATTCAACCCTGGAACCAATTTTGTTGCCCTTCTTTGCACATTTTCCCAGAATGGATGCCACACGGTGCTTGCGTATTCCAGACGGGGTCTTACGAATGCTTTACAAAGCTATTTGAAATAGATCATCTTAATCTGGATTAGTTATGCAGAAAGGACATAAGAAGTTGAAAAGCGGATTAGTAAACATCACCGCAGAAATGAAAGAAACAATCAGGCTAAGCAAAAAAGTTACCTTTCATTGGAATGAGGCCATACACACCAAAATGAACACCCATGAGTCATAGAGAGTAAGAACACAAAAAGAAGGCTGTGACGCGTCCTGAGAGAGAGAGAGAGAGAGAGAGAGAGAGAGAGAGAGAGAGAGAGGTCAGTGATACAGTGATGTTCTGCACATAAGGACGCACTATGTATTTGGTTACATTATAATTATCTTTTCTACACCGAGGCGAGCCAAGGTGGCTTTTGAGTACACCTGTCCTTACAAACTACAGAAAATATTAATTTCAAATATCTCTAGCTCACGATACTGTTTATCACAGTGGTGGGTGGTGAAGAGTAGTGGTAGGCAAAGACATGCGCGTGACTGCTACACTGCTCTCTGCCATGGCCATCAACCCCTGATGATGATCAGCCAGAAAAATAAATGTTGCACTCACAACCAAATCATCGCTTGATGGGGCAGATTGATTCCGTCCCTTACTCATCCTATTGGCTTTGATATGTTGGGTATTCCTACCCGCTCCCTGTCAAGGTTGGCGGTCATGTTTGGATTCGAGGTTCTTACCTAGCCTTCCACTAGGATGGTAGCGCATCTTAGTCTGCTCTCTGCCCAGTGCAAGTGGTTTCACTCTGTCTTGTTCCACCAACTGCTCTCTGTCTCGCTCGCTGGGTCTAATTGTGGCTTATTTTCCCAGCTGCTCCCTGCCCAGCTCATTGTGTCTCGGTCTGGCTTGTTTCTTTGTGGAGTTCTAAGAAAATTGTTAAACGTTGCTTACATTTTCTGTGAATGGCTAGTTTTATGCTCGCATTAGCAGCCATCACCCTTTTTCAAACACTATCTGACATTGTGTAACCGGGTATTTATACATGTATGTAAGCAGGAAGAGAAAGCGATCTGGACTACAACCATATTACAAAAACTGTTTACATGTCACGAAAATATCTATGCTGAGTGAGTACGGGAAAAAGAGGGCAAAAGAACAGAATTACGAAGTGAAACAGAAATTCTCAGTGTGTGTATATTGTGAGCGTCTGTAGCAACAGTGGGGCCACTCATCTGGGCAACATCAGCGCAGAACAAGAAAAAATGGCCGGCACTGGCAATGTTATAAAAACCAGATCTGAGTCAACAAAAGAAGTGAAGAATATTGACAAAGCACATGTAGCTGGGGATATAGCTAAAGAACCCAAGGTAAGAGACATTGTACCCTCTATTTTCGTGGATAATGACGATGGTGATAATATAAGATGTAGAGACTGTAAATCCATTAAGGTGAGCGATGACGAGAAAGCACTGGTGTGTGACATATGCATAGGCTGGTACCACGTGAGTCCAAGATGTCAAAATGTGCCACCCCAAATCTATGATAGTTTCAACAAAGTTTTTTCTAGCCAGATACATCGATATTGTAGCTATTGTAATAGAGGCGCAACTAATCTACTGCACGTGATAAATAAAGTAACCGTGAAGCTTGAAAGAAGTGTAGAGAGGGTAAAAGAAACATTAGTAGAGAATGATCGAGCGATAAATGAAAGAGTGAGTATAGAGGTGAGAAGACTGCAGAGCGAGATTGACAACAAAGAAGAAAGGCTGAAGTTACTGGAATACAAGGTAGCAGATATGTCGAGTGGTGGGGGGGGGGCAGGGAAAGGGCAGTGATGAGAAACTAGAGAAGCTGCATGGCTGCATGTAAAGATAGCCAAGGTGGAAAGCGACATAGCAAAAAAGAGTGACGTTGCAGCAGAGACTACTAATGAAAGCCAGCAAAAGATTAAAGCTTTACTATAGGAGGAGGCAAGGAAACTTAATAATGCCATGCACAGGGCACCAGAGTATCACCAAAGACACTAGAGAAAGAAAGGCAGATGACGTTAAGCTAATAATAGATTTATGTACAGGGCAACTACAGTTAGTAAAAGTTGTAAGACTCAGGAAAATGCAGGAGAACAGTGGAAAAGGGAGACCACTACTAGTCTCGGTAGATGCTGCCAGTACTACGTTGAGAATCTTCTTCAGTTTGAACAAGCTGAAGGGTGCAGAGGATTGTCTTGCAAATCTGAGCATCGATCATGACCTCACACAGACCCAGCGTCAGGAGATTAGGGTGCTCACTAGGGAGATAATGAGAATGGAAGAGGCCGACACATCAGGGGAGTTTATCTATAGAGTCTGAGGACCCAGGCAACAAGAAGATCAAGGAAATCTACAAAACTAAGTAAGCGAAAGGCAGCGCCATTTGTACATAATGTAAATATCTGTTTTAAATGGGAAGAATCAAGTGATAAACAATGTTGAGACTCAAGCAGCAAACAGCAATGGTAGTAACTAACCAGAGACACATAGGACATCAAATAGACAAAGAGAAGGGGCACAGGCTCAACAGCGAAAGAAGACTGTTATTAATAAGGATGTGGTGAAATCAGGAAAGGCAAAAAGTAAAGAATCAAACACCTGCTGTGAGAAAGATAAGTTGGCATGTAGCTTAGAGTAGAGCACGCAGAGATAATTGCTATAGTGGAAGTAAAACCAAAATTGGCACGGTTCACTCTGACGGAGTGAACTGACAATAAACTGACAATAGATGGGTATGAAACATTTTTGTACAATGTCCAAACAGATCGGCAGAGGGATTGTTATCTACATCGGAGGGAAACTGCAGGCAATTAAGACAGATGTTGAGATAGACTTTGTTGAGTCGGCATGGTTAATAATAAGACTAAGAGCTAATGAAGTAGCATTGGTGGGTTGTGTATATAGAAGCCTGAGTAGTGATAAGGACAGACAGCTGGGGGAATTTATTAATAATGTGACAACTCTGACTTCAACTACCCACATATTGAATGGAACCTGTGGAAAGCACCGAGCGAGAATACTGATAGGAACGAGTAACTTTTCATTGAGACCATGGGGGGTGGGTGGTGCTATAACTTCAAATACCAACACATCACAATGCCAACAAAAGGCAGAGGGACTGATGGACGACCACACATGCTGGACCTCATTATGTCAAGTGAAGAGGGTATGGTGGGCAGTGTTGTGTATGACTCGCCATTGGGAAGTAGTGACCACTGCACCGTCACATTTACATTTAATTGCTACAATAATGATTACTTGAGGGAGTTTAAGACGTTTTTCTATGAGAATGGGGGACTATGTCAGCATCAAGAGGGAACTAGACCTTGATTGGGAACAGAAGCTGCATGCGGACAATAACAATGTAGAGCAACAATGGGAGATCTTTCTCAGGACATTAACCTACGCTGAGAATAAGTATGTGCCAAGTAAGATTTTCAGTCCACTCTCACAGTCAAAGAAATGTGGTACCGGTCCTACCAGAGAAACTCTAGAGGCAATAAGAAAGAAGCGGAAATGCTGGCAGAGGTATATAGAAAGAAAAGACCATGGTAAATACAGAGAGTATACCAGACAGACAAACAAGGTGCGGGCAATGACCAGAAGAAAGCATGGAGATATCGAAAGGGATGCCAGAGATGCCAAAACCAATCCAAAACGCTTTTGGAAATACATAAAGAGCAAGCTGAAGACTGCAAACGGCATCGCAGATCTGGTTATGCCAAGCACTGAAGGGACTGAAATCTTAACTAAATCAGATGAAACAAAGCCCAAGTACTTTCAGAGATTTTCTCCAGTATTTTCATGAGGGAACCACAGACTGATGTCCCAGACATACCTGTGAGATCATAAGCTACTCCATTGGACGAGATCTCAGTCATGGTAGAAGTAGTAATAAAAAAGCTTTCAGAAGTTAAAATCGATGTCGCCAGGGCCAGTTGGAGTACATCAAAGATTGCTTAAAGAGATGAGCGAGGTAATATGCAAGCCAGTGTCAATAATATTCAACACTGCGACAGAAACCGGGAGGATACCACAAAACTGGAAGATGGCAAACATTTCAGCAATATTTAAGAAGGGCATCCAGAAACTTGCGAGGGATTATAGACTGGTCAGCCTCACATGCATACGTTGCAATGTGCTTGACACCAGAGTCTGTGACCATAGACATGAAGATCAACTCCCTGATCAGTAGTAAGCAGTTTGGTTCTATTACTGGGAGATCAACATCACTGCACCTACTGGCTGTGTTGTTTCTTGTCTGGATACTTGGTCCTTTTTTGGGCTGGGCTGGGTCTCTGCCCAGACTCTTGGACAGTCTCTGGCGCTCTGCCCGGATATTCGGGGATGCTCGGTCTTAACTAAGATTCTTGGACACTTCTTTGGCTGTTTCATTCATTTTCTCTTCCTATTCACCATCCGTTAAATAATTAAATACTGTTAGCTGGTATATGACGTTTCCACTCGCCCTCTGGTGAGAGCCTCCTAGACTAACACTGGCTGTTGGCTTGGTGTTAGACAGTCTCCGTCCCATCCTCATATCCATTAAGTAAGTAAATACTGTTAGTGTCAGTGTATGCATCTCCGTCATTATGGAGTGGAGAGCCTTCCAGACCAACATCATCTGTTGGCTGGGTACTGGACACCTGTCTCCTTCACATCTTCCCATCCCTTAAAAACATAAATGATGCACTTGGCCCCTTATGTCACAGGGCTCAAGTACCTATTTTATATCTATATTTAATCTATCTTCAGGGCTGTGCAGTGGGTTCTCAATGTGTCTTGTTGAAGTTGTTGGTTCTCAATGGATGCAATCACCTCTACAGAATCCACGTGATAATAGGCAAAGTCTCGATGACTATGCGACATGGGAAACTTCTTCCCTGAAATTTCAATTTCATCAGTGTGATATGATATGGTTGCCTGGTATTTACCTAGAAAGTCAGACTGAAGCAGACCTTCCTTAGCCATATGGGCAACATGGATCATGTGTCAGACTCCACCTATGACCAAGGTTATCTCTGCAGTCCCATCACAAGTCAGCATCCCACCTACAGTGGTACAAAAGGGCGGGTAATCCTGGAGGAGCGGTCCAGCCCTGCAGTAGGTGATACATTGCACAACTTATAATTGTCAGTGATACACCATGATCAATTTTGAAATTGATGCCTGTCCCATTGACTGTGGCAGGTAGGAACAATGCTTGGTCATTAACCCCAGACACTTGCTGCGTATGAGGTTGAAGGTACAGGTCGCCTCCAATTGACCAGCCATACCCATTCTCCCTCAGGGAGGTCTGCTATTCCAGATGAAAGTGAGTGTTTGTGCCAGATTTCTTGACATTGCCTGCCCAATTGTTTAGCCTCTACCTATCCAGGTATGTCATACCCTGGTGGTGAATCTGGGGAGAACGGAGTGCCTTCAATGCAGGAATCACTGGTAGATTCATCTGGGGGTGATGACGAATCATCCTCTTATGGTTGGCTAGAAGGATCTTGGATTACCCTCACTCTATGAGTCCATCGCCTATTTAGTCTTGGTGTGTGGGTGGCTCTGGACTGTTGGCCCGATGAAGATGGCCCTGTGTTTTCTTCTTGTTGGGAACTGGCTCTCAAGTGGTTTCTCTGATTAGGGGTTACCGTTGGTCGCCTCGGACAACATTCCTGCGGATAGTGGCCAAATGCTTGGCACAAGTCATATTGGTTCTTCTCCACCTTCTTTCTTAGACGGGCGGATCTCCAGACCATCCTCCATCCCTCAGCATCAGGCTCTGAGACTGTCATGGGACAACAATTGAGAGGAACTTGTAGTATCTTTTCTCTTCTGGGCTCCCTCTTAGTATGTAATTTCTTAATATACTGACATTTTGGGATAGCCCTCTTGAAGTTGAGGGTTGATACTCGGCAATTACTAACTATGCTTCCACATGTACCTTATTCTTCACAGGCTGGTATCGACGCGCTGCTTTCTTCACATTCGGTGACCCCAAAAAGGGCTTAACCCTGGGGATGGCATACTCAATACTCGAAGAACTATCTGTTGACTCATCATCACTGAGGTGATAAGGCTGGCCACTCATCTGGGACGAGTGATGGCCAGTTATTCTGAGGTGGAGCTGGTGACTCCTGGGGTGATGGCCTATGCTTTCCATGATGGGATATTAGTAGTCGCCTATATATATATTCCCTATGCTCACTTTGACTGAGCGGCGTAGTAGGCTGTTGGGCTTTCATGTTTAATGCAGGATGGACCTGCGAGGTGCTGACCAGTATCTGCATTCCCAATTTGGCTACCTGTTTTTCCAACATCCTTAACCTCCGCACATAGTCGAAGGTTGACGCTGGGGTATGTTGGGATCTGGGATGGCTGTTATCTGGCCTGGGGATGATTAATTGGAGCTGGGTGATTCGCTCTCCAGGCTTCTCTCCTTGCATCTTGCTCATCCACACGAGTGCCCAAGTTCCTCACCATTTGGAGGAGGGCTTCAGTGGCTACCAGGCATGGGTACAAGTGCAAATGCATTTGCACTTGCCTTTGCATTTAAATGCAATTATGAAATTTCTGAAGCATTTGCATTTGCACTTGAATCTCATGTATGTGCATTTTCATTTGCATTTGCATAAAAAGGGTTGCATTTGCATTTGAGTTTTCAAATGCATTTGAGCTTTTTCAGACACTACTTTTTTCATTTTGCATTTCTTTCAAAATAGGATTGAGCCTTGCTGTTGCTGTAAATAGCAGCCACAGCAACCAGTCAAATTAATTTCAAAATATTCCCATTACGGTCTTCCACTCAGCGGCAGATCTCCTAACCTGTGGGTTCCCTGCATCAATGTGAGCATGTCCATAACTATGACCTTCATAATAGGGATCATAACTCTGGTGTGGGAGATTTTCTGTCATCACTCTGGTCAGGGATGTTTTTGCTTGCACTTTCCTGGCCATTCTCGCTTCCTTGGTGACGCACCTCTCTCGGACAGTCCCGCTCTTCAATCGTATACGGCTGGAGGTGATATGTTATTTGGACCTCTATCCCACTCAGAGGGCACCCTCGCTTGGGCCTGTCTCAGCATCCAAGTTTGGTCTTGGAGTGCTTCCACGTCTCCATTTTCCTGTTTCAACATCTTCCATTGCTGAAGCATAATTATCCTCAAGGGGATTATTGCCACTGCAGGTTTTGGGGTCTCTTGGTGTCCTGTGTACTGACTGGCCTGGCTCCCTGTGAAGTCTGGCATGGTTGGTTGGTGAGGAGCTCGTTCCAGCTCCTCTCCCATACCTCTAGCCTTAGGTAGAAGCGTGTTGTCCACTGTGACCTAATACAATTTGCACACTTCAATTATTGTCAAGTGATTTGCCCTGTAAAGTTGTTACTATTCGCGACATTACAGATTTACAATCTGTAATCATCCAGTCAAGTTATCTGTTGTGACAAATCGTTGCTATTTATGTGCAGCCAGTAGTTGCTAATTAATCAACACATTGGAAGGTTACCATCAGGCGTGGGTTCACTTTGAAAGGGTTAAAGCACTTGGTATTATGGTGCATCACTGACAAGTATCACAATTCGGCTTGCCAATTCATAAAAATAAATCATATAGGTTTGCATGGGAAACTGACCATCCTGTTGTGGCACTTTAAGCCACATATGAATGTATGCCATTACGAATAGACAACACTAGATTTTAAGTGTTTGAACAGTGCACACAAAATCTACGCTATGTAGTTATACTGGGATCAACGGCTTTGCTATCTGCTTAATGCACTCGTGTGTGCGTGCGTGCGAGTGCGTGCTTCTAAATGTGTGTGCGTGCGTGCGTGCGCGCGCGTGTTTCCAAACTGTAGGACTGTTTCAATGTTTCGTTAGCATCCAATATGAATGATTTCTGGGCGATAAAACCTGTCTATTATGGTCATACATTTAGGGCCAACGTTTCCTGTGGCTTCTAGCTACTATCCCGTTTCTGTCTTGGCCTTCAGCAATCACACTCGTCTTCAGTGTTAATCGTGTGTGGCGACGAATCTGGCTATATTCAAGGCATAATATCTGTCAGATTGACTTGTATCTACCAGTCAGCTAACACACCACTGACATGTGTACAATACAGTTCGTAGATTGTTAAGCTATAGCTATTGTTACCACCCTTTAGGGGGGGGGGGGGGGGAGGGTCGGGAGTGGTTGGTGTGGGGGTTGACGACACACCCGATAATTTTTTACCTTAAAAATGGTGACTAAAAATAGGGTTAGTGAGATCGGCATGATCAGTACCAGGTATATCCAGAATCTTTTAGGCTACATAACTTCATGAAGACAATGTGTGAATGCTACAATGGGCAGTGTCTCTTGCACTGACACCTGGTCCATTATTGTGGAAACTACAATTGTTGGTCCATTATTTCAGAGCTGTCTTTTGATGCCCGAGCTAAACAAATATCTGTTTTACTAGGGCTATGTAATAATCAATTGAGCAAAGAAAATTCATAATCAATTGTTGATATATTTTATTATATTTCTGATCAGTTTCGTACAATTAAGTCAAATCTAATGCGGTGCACATACAGTAAAGTTAACACTTTAATGGCCAAGCCGGCCAGAACCACCAGCATCTGCAGTGTTTTCGAGAAATGTTATTTTGCACACCAACACTATTTTTCAAAATTTATCACTGAAATGACTGGCTCAATAACTGAGTTAGTTATTTCAGTGATAAACTTTCAACAATAGTCTTTTTTGGTCTGCAAATGGACATTTCCTAAGCAAAAATATTCATTTTTCTGAAAAATCTTGACCCCTAAAGGGTTAATAATAAGTGCCTATCAAAAACTTGCATATTTTTCTAATGTGTAGAAGTTCATTTGCAAGGGCAGAGATCATTTCTGAAACTTTATCACTGAAATGACAGGCTCGATAACCAGCTCAGTTATTACAGTATTAAATTTTCAAAAACAATTTCTCAACCAACCTGTAAATTGGAATTTTCTCTAGGCCAGTTTTGGCTGGCTTAACAATGGACCTTTCCGATTTTAGCTAGGCCCCGCCCATCGCTAGCTAAGCTCCACCCTTACCTCACTCGTGTTGGGATCGATCGATCTCTTAACACCCTGACTATCAATTTCCAAAAAAATACACAGGTAAGCTGTTGAATATTTGGCAACTAATTTGACTGGGTGCTGTTGCTGCCTAAGGCAGCAACATCGCCCAGTCAAATCAGTTGCAAAATACTCAACAGCATATTTATTAAATCGCAAAGAATTACAAAGACATACAATTCATACGTGTCAGATCATTTGAGATTTGATGACGGTCTATATGGAATGCTTTGCGACGTAATGATTGTGACGTCATCATACATGCGCTGAGCTGATTATGACATGATACGAGGTCAGATAATGGATGGATACTCCAGAAAGGTGAATTAAAGATTTCTTATCACGATGCAATGTGGGTGGGAAAAGTTCGGGCGTGGCGGGTGGGGGTGAATTTGCTGTCAAAGGCATTTATCAAGAACACATACATCTTAGTTAAATTAACCATTCAATGGGCAAGTTTGGTTAAAAAAAACCTTAAATAAATCTCAATTTGCAGACGCGAAGAAAAATTAAGACGAGAATGACGGAAGAATGACGGACTCGATTATCGGGCCAGTCAAGCCAGAAATTTAACAAATAGTCTTAGACTACAAATGGACATTTGTCAAGACCACTGTAAACACTGGATTTGGCCAGCTTGACCATTATACGTTTCTAGAATGGAGCCAGGCGTTAAAGCGATACATTTAAAAAAATACTCTTCTCTTGGTCTGCAAAATGACATTTTCTATGAGAAAATTGAAATTTCCGTGAACAGATTTAAGGCTTAATAGCTAGTGGTATCTGTGCAAACCATGCAAACAGACATGAAACATGTTCTAATGGAGGGATCAGATCTGTCACTTAAAAGTATCTGACATCGTAATTGATTATGTCACATATTAGCTGACATCACAATCATAATGACGTAGAGCTCTCCGTCATGAACATTGAAAAATCTGTCAAATGCACGAATCTTTGATGGATATACTATTTAATTAACATTCTCTAGAATATTTTGGAACTAATTTGACTGAAAGTTGCAACAGCGCCAAGTCAAATTAGTTTCAAAATATTCAACAGTTTACCTGTATTTATAATTACCTTCAAAATGTAATTCTGGGAATTTAATATTCAACGTATATAAAACGATTTCAACACACGGAAAAGTGGACGGAGCCTATCTAGATATAAGTGGGGCATAGATAGAAAAGGATCCCTCCATTATATTGATAACTATGCTTAAGACCATTTCAACAACTCAAGTCAATTAATGGATTAAGACTATATGAATTACACAATTCAACAAAAAATATTATTAACTCTTCTTGTGTAAGCATATGGTGATGGTATGGCTAATACAGTGGTCCAGCAATAAAACATTAACCCTTTAACACTCAAACCCGCCAAAAACACCTTCTGTAGTAGTCTTGAGAAATGTACATTTGTAGCACAAAAGAAGACTATTTTTGAAAATTTACCACTGGAATTGTCAAAAATTGTCTTCTTTTGGTCTGCAAATTGACATTTTCTTGAACAAATTTAAGTGTTAAAGGTCAAATTTGGCCAAGAAAATCCAAATATTTGCTTATTAAATGTCCATTTGCGGTCAAAGACTATTTTTGAAAATTTAACACTGGAATGGCTGGCTCGTTAAAAAAGAGTCTTCTCTTGGCTTGCAAATGCACATTTCTCAAGACCACTGCAGCGACCGGTTTTGACCAGCCCGACCATTAAATGAGTAATCAGTCTGGGTGCGTGATAAATAAATGTTGTAGAGGTGAACCAGGGGTGAGAAGACATCGTATAGCCGGCATGCATAAATTGTCACATGATATCATATGTTACCTGGCCAAGCATGTAAAAATATATAACAATTTTCAAAGTTTAAATTATGTAAATATATAAAACAAGAGCTATCAGAAGATAACATATAGATTACTTTATATATTAATTATAACGGGATATGATAGACCACTCGATACAGAATTAGCAGGCATAACACATTTTATTGGTAGAAGTTATGGTAATTTTGCAGAGGTACCCGGTTTTCCCTTAATGGGATTTATTGCATAAATTCTGTACAAAAATACATGAAATATGTAAACAAATCTTTATGCAAAACAAAATAGGTTAAATATAAAACAAATTTTCGTAACACAAAAATGGGCTACAAACATTTTCAATTTGGATTTCATTCTGACGTTAATAGCTAGACAATAGCAGCCCAGGCCAGCGCATAGAGGGACTATATCAGTGATTAAACACTTGCCATAAAATGTGCTTTCCATTTAGCCAACTGCATTATTCAGGTTTAGGCCAGACCAATTTAATGGGGTCTTTTTAAGTTCCCACCCAAAACACGCGATCAGAGATGGGGAAAATATAAAACTAATGTACAATTTCAAGCTCAGAGGTTTTAAGCTATTACAGTTTAATAATCCTTTGATCATGTTAATTGTCAAGATTGATCAAGAAAATCAAAAACATTTTCTCAGTGAGTGTCCATTTGCAGGCCAAGAGAGATTTTATGAAAATGTACCACTGGAGTGTCTGGCTCATGACCGTAACTTTTCTCATGACCATTGCAAAGACATTTTGAGCGGCTTGACAATTAAAAGCTACAGAGAACAAAAACAGTTACAGAAAATTCTAAGGAATTCAGAGTGATAAGGATTTGACTGCGAAAAATTACTAGACATGCCAGATGGAAAGAATGTTGAAAATAAGTTAGGAGGGTTTGTAAAACAAAAATTAAATCGGTGTGGCCTTACAACTCTGATTGGTGTGGCCTTACAACTCTGATTGGTGTGGCCTTACAACTCTGATTGGTGTGGCCTTACAACTCTGATTGGTGTGGCCTTACAACTCTGATTGGTGTGGCCTTACAACTCTGATTGGTGTGGCCTTACAACTCTGATTGGTGTGGCCTTACAACTCTGATTGGTGTGACCTTACAACTCTGATTGGTGTGGCCTTACAACTCTGATTGGTGTGGCCTTACAACTCTGATTGGTGTGGCCTTATGTGTGCAGCGTTATAAGTATTAAGTATATGCATTGAAGTTATTTTAAGAGTGGCAACTTGGCCATGTATCTGCTGCATAATAGAATCGATAACCAGAAATGTAATCATGAAGCTCGACTTTACAATGATCTATGAAGCTTGACTTCAAACATAAGATAAATATAGAAGGCCTATCAATACTTATCAACCGGAGGTGCAAGGGCATGTGACGCTCACCTGGACCATTAGCATTTGAATCATTTGCATTTAAATAGACATGATGGATAATTTCCAAAAAATCCAAAATAACAAAGAAATTCACCAATCGAAATTCTCATTTGACATTTGATTTCCTGAAGCTTATCATCATAGGACCATTCCACCCAAGTTTGGTTGAAAACTAGTCATTGATTAAGTAGTAGTAGCGATTTAAACTTTCTAGAAAATGTCTGGAAAATCCAAGATCACTGCCAAAAAAACTGACCAATCAAAATTCTCATTAGAACTCTTGAAGCTGATCACGATAGGAGCATTCCACCCAAGTTTCATTGAAATCGGGTCATTGATGAAGAGTAGCATTTTAAAGGATTTCTGGATAATCCCAGATGGCCACCAGAAGAAATGACCAATCAAAATCTGTACCCAAGTTCTGAAACCTAGTCCCATAGGGTCTTTCCGGCCAACGTAAGTTGAAATCCGCCAAGCCATTAATGAGGAGGAGTAGTGTTTTGACAATTTCCGGCTAATTTTTCATAAAATCTAAGATTTTCACCAAAAAAATTGACACATTAAAATTCTGTACCAGTTCTGAAGCCTACCAACATAGGGTAATTCCTACCACATGAAGCTGAAATCCGCCCGCCGTTAATGAAAAGTAGCATTTTAATGATTTCCGGTTAATTTTTCATCAAATCTAAGATTTTCACCCAAAAAATTGCTCAATCAAAATTCTGAACAGATGTTCTGGAGTCTACCATGATAGGGTCACTATCCAAATTTGGTTGAAATATGTCATGCAACTAAGAATATTTAATAAAATAAGATTTTCACCCAAAAAAATTGATCAATCAAAATTCTGAATACATTTTCTATAGCCTAGCATCATGCGATCCACCTAGACAAATTTGGTGGAATTATGTCAAGCAACTGAGGAGGAGTAGCGTTTTGACTATTTCCAGTAAATCCTTTTATAAAATCTAAGATTTTCACCCAAAAAATTGACCAATCAAAATTCTGACTAGCATTCTGGAGGGTATCAGCATAGGATTCTTTCAGCCAAATTTGTTTGAAATCGGTCAGTGTTGAAGAGAAGAAGCGATTTGACGGACGGACGACGGATGGATGATGGGCGGATGGCCGCCATGGCATAAGTTCACTTGAGTCTTCGGGGTGGGTCATATTCTTGGACATATGCTTCCTTATATATATAAGGAAGCATACATGTATATCCAAGTTTGGGTCCAGTATGATTAACCAAAGATTAGATATAAACTGCTAGGTTGAGCTAAATGGAAACTGTTAATGTTGAGAAAACAATTTTTTCTAAGGTCACAGTGACCTTGGCCTTTGACATTTTGATCCTAAGGTCATTGTGAGATGCTGTGTCATTATAAGGAAGCATGTGCTCAAGTTTGGGTCCAGTATGATTAACCAAACCTGAGATATAAACAGAAACGTTGAGCTAAATGCAGATTGGCCGCCGCCGCCGCCACGACCACCGGACGACATGCAGGTTATCACAATAGCTCGTTTTATTTCGTAAAGTCGAGCTAGAAACTAATCACAGGGTGTACACAGATTTAATCGATATTCATAGCATAATCAGAAACCTGATTGGACTTGCAATGGGCTGCTTGGGCCAATATCGTCTAGATAAGCAGAGAAATGAACGTATTTATCTGATTGTAATTTAATCTTCATAATTTTTGAGAAAATTTTTTAAATTTACACAAAATTATTTAAAATTAATTCAATCTGTGACTGAGACGTCACCAGATAAATCTCACCAGCAAATGTGTCTTTAACTCTTTCACTGATGAATTCCCCATATCTCATTTTCAAGGCAACCATACAGACAAACTGTTGAATATTTTGAAATTAATTTGACTGGAAGCCATTGCTGCATAAGGCAGCAATGGTTCCCAGTCAAATTAGTTTCAAAATATTCAACAGAATAATAAGTTTTATATCGTAAAGCGCTTACTTTTTCAGGGATTTATCAGTGAAAGAGTTAAAACTGAAATGCTTATTTTGAAAACAAGCAATAAGAATGAAAGCTGTTCCTACCAGTAACAACATTCAGCCAACTCATCTCCAAAATACGCAGCAAATTTCATGTGCCACTCCAAAGTGATGAAGGGTTGTTAGCCTTTTAATCAGGTAGCCACCTGGGCCCTTAAAAGCAAAATTTACGGAGCTCAAACAATTTTTAAAGGGCCCAATTTTATTATTATAATTCATCGGCACACATGGTCCAACGTTTAGAAATACAGGATATAATAATATACTAGGATAAGATACTAATCTATAAAGTGTTTAAAACATTGTTTTCAAGCTTAACCCTTTCAACGACGATTCCCAGAAAAAGTAAATTCTTTTCACTTTATAGCATACTCTGTTGAATATTTTGAAATTAATAAATTTAAATTTGCATATTAAATTAAAAATATTCAACAGCGTTGCTGTTTGTTTGTCCTGAGATTGAAATATCGGGAATTCATAGGTTAGACATGTTAAAGGGTTAATAGTATTGGCTCAAACTGCAGACGACTCGTCACTTATATAAAATGAACTTTTGTTCACAATCTTAAAACATGGATTGAAAGATTTAGGCTGCCACCTAGGCTAGTGAGTTTGAAAGTTTGCTAGCCTCGCCTAAAATCTAGGAGCCATGGGCCCCTGGTAATCATCAACACTGCTCCTTTGAAACACAGATTGTGCTGGGAATTCAGAGTGAAGTGTTTATCAAAATATAGAATTAATATTAGAATCAGTATATAATGGTCAAATTTGTTTAGAATTTTTTAATATTTTCTTATTGAATGTCCATTTACAGGCCAAGAGAATGCAATTTTTGAGAATTTATCACTGGAATGACTGGCTCGATTATCGAGCCAGTCATTCCAGTGTTAAATTTTCAACAATTGTAATCTCTTGGCCTGTAAATGGACATTCCACAAGACCATAGCAGAGGGCGGTTTTGGTGGGTATGATCATTAAAGGGAAACACCAGACCCTCTATTATACTTTGTATTAAATGAATCTACAGACGGTAACGTTTTCAAAAATATAATAATAAGCTCTGTGCCCAAATTAGAAATATATATCTTCGCTATTTAACTATGCGATACATTAGTTAAATTTCTATTCCCCGATGAGGGGTATGACGTCATCAGTTGAACGTTTTTCTCGCTGTCATCCAACACTATCGCAATTTTATATTGCGAATTGCGTTTTATAAGGGGGTTCTCTTCAACGGTGTTAGGAATATATAAACTACATTTGCGGAAATGTTGAAGAATATATAATAACAGTCTTTGTCTGACTTCTCTGATGGTGCTGATTTTGACATCAAGTTTTGATCTTGAAATAAATGAATGACGCAATAGTATAGGCATATCAATATAATTGCAATTTTTGAACTAACACTCTCACTGGCGCCACGGCAGATAATGTTATTAAAGTTTCATCTATTAATATGAGAGTTTAAATAGTTCTTACATACATCCAGTCCATCTTTAGGTAGTTATGTTTTCATACTAGCCTAAGAAATTCCTGAGATATTGTAATATTCATGCAATTAGCATGTATCTTCATAGAAAATGGCCATCTTAAGGTTCGGCAACTAATGTATGAAAATAACAAATATATTCCATAAATTTGCGATAGTGTGATAAGTGTCTTAATCTCTTCAATCCGTACATAGATAAATGATGTCGATAACATTATCACAGATAGATACGTGTATATCACCATCCAAATGCATACACTCTTGTCTTCAGAGTGCCGTTATCATGGTTCTTGTTGGATGGGATTCAACCTATGACGTCATAGGTTTAATTAGCTCGCAGAAATTTATAGTAACATAGCTGGTTTTAACACCATTTTAATCAGATTTATATATAAATGTCGCAAGAAAGTTTTACACAGTAGCTTAAATATGTGCTCTATGATACAACTGCATGTTTTATGCAAAGAATGGTGACCCTTCTTGTGTTCCCCTTTAAAGGGTTAATAACCCTCTAACCCTTAAACTTAGTGACAAATTACTTATGATGTATAGAATATTCTGTTGAATATTTTGAAACTAGTTCTACTGGAACAGATCCGAGTAAAATTTGTTTCAAAATATTAAAACGGTTTTCTTGTATAGGTATCTTGAAACTGACGCAAATTTTTTTTTCAAGGGTCAAATGTCAAAGGTTTAAACAATCACAGATTGCAAACCCTAGACCAGCCATTTTCCAGATTTTTCAAAGGTTTTCAGGATCATGCCCCAAGCTCTAGTATAAGGTCACAGCTTTTCCTCTCTTAGAATTTGAGCTAAATTAGACCAGTAATTTCCAAGATATTATCCATAGATCCAGAATTTGATCCAATCTGGATCCATATTTCTAAGCCAGATCATGGACATCCATCTTCTTTGAGATCCTGTCTTAAAATTTGAGCTAAATTGAATTAGTAGTCTTTTTAGATAGAACTCCTGATACACAAACACTAACAGGCAGGCAAACAGATAGACAGACAGACAGAGACAAATGTAAGACCCTCTTCTCGTTACCGGGCGGTGGCAGGCTGTTAACCAGAAATTGAAAATAGAGTATCCACAGACAATGAATATAGGTCCTCCTACACTCTTCCAAGTTAGAACATTTTTCAAATTTCCTGTTTAACCCGTTAACACTCCTATCAGCAAAAAAGCCTTCTGCAGTGGTCTTGAGAAATGTCTATTTGCAGACTGAGAGAAGACTATTTTTTATAATTTACCACTGGCATGACTGGGTCGATAACCGAGCCAGTCATTCCAGTGGTAAATTTTCAAAAATAGTCTTCTCTCAGTCTATAAAATGGACATTTTCTGAGAAAACTAAAATTTTTGTTTACAAATTCGAGGGTTTAATTGGTAAAATTCTTGTAAATTTTAACCCTGACCGTATTAATTTCTGACCTGTCCAAAATGGAATTTACCCGTCCAAAAGACTGCTAGATGGGTCCCTGCGCGCTGATAATTAAATATTCATGAAGTGACATCATTGATGTCCCGGAGATACTGCACCACTGTCCAGTGATGAATATCAGCCTATGGTCCAACATGTCCAATGGTTAATAGACTAGATGTACTGGTCACGCATGACTGAACACAACTGTTGCTTCACTACCAGGAAGTTGATGTATACTATTGGATTAAGGCCTCAAGTCGTCATAAAATATAACTGTATATTTTTTTTTATAAATATATAAATCACATATATTTTGTGACACAAAGAGCTATCACAGTTACCTCAAGCCAGACTTGCACACACAATTAACCATTTAATGGTTGATGCAGTCAAAAACCGGCCTCTCCAGTGGTCCTAAGGAATGTCCATTTGCAGGCCCAGAAAACTATTTTACAGTGGTAAATTTTCAAAAATAGTATTTTCATGGCTGGCAAATAGAGATTCACTGAATGAAAGCTGAGATTTTCTTGATAAATCTTAACCAGTACAAGATTAAATTGTTGCTTACATATATTACTCACTCAGGTAGCAACACCATTAAGTCAAAACGTTTTCAAAATATTTAGCATGTTTCATATATAACTCCACTGAAAAACACTTTAACTTTAGAGCTAACCCTTTAACCCTTACCAATCTGGTGTCAAAATTTTAAAGTTTCAAATTAAATTAAATGATGAACTGGTGTTAACTTTTCAACAAATTTGGTGGGAGATGGTGCTGTCATAGATAGCAACATCTTCCAGCAAAATGGTTGGAAAATGTTCACCGGTTTCTTTGATATTGACACAATAAAAAAATAGAATATTGACATCAGAGTGGTAAGGGTTAATGGTCAAATTTGCTTAAGATTAAATATTTTATAGAAAATACCAATTTGCAGACTAAGACAAGACTATTTTAGAAAATTTATCACTGAAATGAACCGAGCCAGTCATTAGTGGTAAATTTTCTAAAATAGTCATCTTTTGAGCTACACAAGTCATGAGACCAGTGCAGAAAACGTTTTTACCCTGCTTGACTACTAAAAAGTTAAAAGGTTTAACCCAGGCTTCGTAACTTGTCTCCATCCATTCTTAATACTTGACTCAGGTTTTGACCCGTCTTTTGTGCTTGTATTGTATTGTGAGCTACTGACTGGTACAGCTCTATCTTGATACGCGGATCTTCCTTTGGCAGCGAAGGACATTTACAGAAATCACGCAGCGTTAAGGCCTGCAAGATATACACATACTGCGAGAAACAATATTCATTTCAAGACATAACACTCTTAGAATATCCTGTTAAATGTCAGCTTAATATTCTAGGTCTCTCGATCACTTCCACCACCTCCCCTCCGATGATGATATACCAGTGATAAAGCTTTAGCTTTTTAACCATGCAACCACCTGGGTCCCTAAACGTAAAGTTTAAAGGGCCCAGTCAATTTTTTAAGGGCACAATCCTTTAATTAAGATGCATCGGCACACAAGATCCCTGCCTTAGGCAGCAATGGCTTTACGGTTTATAAAGCGTGGATTTTGAAATTAGGATGTGATTCCTGATAGCACGCATATGTTTGCGATGATAAGTATCGCGTTTGCTCAGGAGGGTCATTGGAGCTGCCCGGCTATCACAGTTATACAGCATTATTGACATTATCAAGACACAAGTAGCGTCGTATGCGGCTATTACTTTGGACATAACAATCGGAATGGAACATATGAATGGAAGTGAACTGTTTATTTAGAATTAAGAAGCATACATGTAATCAGAAAGCAATTACAATTTTAACTATTTAACCCTTGAAATTTCCGTATCTCAATTTCAAAGACAACTATACCTGAAAGCTGTTGAATATTTTGAAACTAATTAGACTGGAATCTGTTGCTGCCATGTCAAATTAGTTTCAAAATAGTCAACACAATATTCCTTTACATCATAAAAAATTTGTCTGTCCTAGACTGCGAGGACAAAAGCGTTAACATATGCTAATTATTTTAGTAATTCGACCATACCTTTGGTAGAATGAAATTGAGGTATTCAACACGTTTATCATGTGCCGGGTGTGTAGACAGCCACTCTGGTGGCTCGGTATTCTCTAATTGACTTAATATCTCCATTTTGGACCAGAACACCGCCCCTTCACGGATATCATAGCATGCCTAAGAAACAATTAAACAGAAGACAAGGAACACTATAACACAATTAAAACATGTTGGTCCCAACCCCAGGATGATTCACAAGGAAAGTTAAGGAAATAATAATACGGAAAATTAGTTACTTCTGTATATTCCATGTGACAAGTTTTTAGCGATATTACTACAGCTGGCAACCAATCATCTTAAAATAACATCAACGCATATACTGCATAAAATTAATAAGCCTGGATAATGCAGGCAGGTAGAAGCAAAAGGTTGAGCACTCTTTCGGGGAAAACATTGTCCAGAATCACTTCTATTGTTAATGTATGAGCTGGTATTAGCCGATACAGTCTCGAGTGGGCCGGTCATCCTCGGCCAGAACAGACATGGAAGGGTTAGTATAAAATTGAACAAGAATGGCAATCACAAATTGCTGAAATCTACGGGAGACTTTTGACCCGGTGAGTTAACACTTTAACCCTTTCACTGACAAATCTCTTGAAAATGTAAATTCTTTACGATACAATTAAGGCAGCAACAGTTTCCAGTCAAATGAATTTCAAAATATTCAACAGTTTCCTGTATGGTGGCCTTGAAAATGAGCAATGGGGAATTCATCAGTGAAAGGGTTAATCCCTACAAACCAGACGCCACAGATTCCTTATCATGTAAGGAATATGTTGAATATTTTGAAAATGATTTTACTGGGAAAATGATCTACCTAAATTAGTTTTGAACTATTAAACACTCTTCCTGTATAGTTGTCTTGAAATTGCGACATATATTTTAAAGGTAATTCACAGTAAAATTCTTGAAAATAAAATTGTTAAAATTGTATACTTTTATAGGCTTAAATTGTGTACCTAGATGTATTGAAATGAGACAAATCTTAACATAAGATAATTTCATTAAATAATTTTTTTTTTTTTAAGTCGTGAAATTGAATTAGAAGACGCGAACGAGTCCCTAATTCAATGTCATAACAAAATTTTTTTTATTAATTTATACGGTAGGAAATCATCATATGCTAATATTTATTTCGTTTCAATACGTCTAGGCACACAATTTAAGCCTCTAAAAGTATACAAATTTAACAATTTTATTTTCAAGCATTTTTGTGTGAATATGCACTTTTAATGGTTTTGCGGGTTTAAAACAATATCACAAGTACCTTTGCACAGATATCCAATCCAACTCTATCAGCCTCACGCTCCAACATACGACTGTATGGCATATGCAACAACAGCTGAAACAAAAATACAACAAGACCAACCATAGATTGCAAAGCTTCTACCTGTCATATTTGTCACATTGTAAAGTTCTTCTGGATTTTTTGGTGTAGCTCTTGCCACAGATGATGTTTCAGAAGTTTTTTAATCGATTTCCCAAGCGGTTTTGGAGCAGATTTGTAAAATTTCAAAAAATTGGACAAAATCCAAGATGGCTGCTGCCCAAATTTACCGATCGTCTTCATTTGAACCATCTTGAATCTCTATGCCGTAGGGATGTTTCCTACCGAATAGAATTGAAATCAGCCCAGTGGTTCTTAAGAAGAAGTCGTTTAAAGAAAAAGTTGATGGACAAACAGATGCACGGATGACGGATGGGTGCCATGGGATAAGCTGACTTGGACATTCTGGCCAGGTCAGCAAAAAAGTTACTTATTACAATTTTGAACACGATGCAAGAAATTTTCTGTTGAATATTTTGAACATAATTGGCAGTAATCTCTTCAAATCCTATTATGTTCAAAATATTAAAAAGTATGTTTTATTTTATCATGGACACATATTTCAGTTATTTCTGAGCTGTATTTGTGAATATCTTACCTGTACCACTTTATCATTGAACCACTGAGATACAAGTGCAATACCATCAGTCGGCATAATGGCCCATAATACAGCCATGACTACAATGACCATCCAATCCAGTACTTGAGCAAAGCTGACCTGTTCAGCCTAGAATGTAAATAATAAATAGTATGTATTTCAGATTATTCTGAGAATTAAATCAACTGCCCACACTTTTTTATATGACGTTAACACTTGACCGTTAACCTTTTGAACCCAAACTAGGGCGAACAATTAAATATTACATTTTCCGTTTCAGAAATAAAAAATTCCACTTCATCACCGGTTACACGGTTATTTAATTTAACTGTTTTTATCCCCATTATACTGTGCTGTTATATATTTTCGCTGATTAATAACCACATTTACAGACATATACCAGGGTTAGATCTGGCTTTTGCAATGTTCTAGACAATAGTCTAGATAGCCAAATACCATATTTGTTATCCAAATATTAAATATTTTAGTCACATATTTGCTTCAATATATGTAACTTACGGTATGAACATGTTTGAAGTCAGTCATCATCAGTTAATACTATCAATTCTAGAGTCCAGCGACAATAAAGTCGTACTACAATATATCTTATAAGAAACATCTTGAATATTTTGAAACTAATTTGACTGCCTTAGGCAGCAACAGCTTCCAGTCATATTAGTTTCAGAATATTAAGCAAATTAAACAAGAATTTTTGCTTTGCGATTCAAATACTGGAATTAGTCAGGATATATTCCAATCAAGAAAATTAAATTAATTTTAATCATTAGCCAATGATTTAGTCAATTCTGCTTTTCATCAGCTAGATTTCAGTTTTACTAGTATTTGGCTAATAGGTACATCAGTCCCTGATATACCTGCAATATTCAGCCATGTACTTCATCACGGGTAAATCAAGCGTGTTAAAAGTGCATATTCACAGCAAAATTAATGAAAATAAAATCTTTTAAATTGCATACTTTTAGAGGCTTAAACTGTGAGCCTATATGTAAGGAAACGAAACAAATCCTAACATATGATGATTTCATTACGTCTAAATTAATATAATTTTTTACGTTGCGAAATTGAAATAGAGGCTCGTGACTCTATTTTAATTGCGCAAGGTAAAAATTATATTAATTTCATTTCATTACACATATGCACATAATTTAAGCCTATAAAAGTATACAATTTTTTTAATTCTATTTTTAAGCATTCTGGTGTGAATATCCACCTCTAACTGCAGCACAATTTTCCAGGGTGATATACAGAGTTATGAAATTGACTAAAAGCCAAAATGGGTCACATGTCAACAATCACATTTCATCTTCAGATACAAAATGTTTAAAAATGTGGCAGATGTGAAACTATTGATATTTTTTTAGAACATGTAGATTTCTGTTAATGGACCTTTCCTGTTTTAGCGCATGTATGCCTCGCCCATCTCTAGCTAAGCTCCACCCACACATCACTCGTGTTGGGATTGATCGATCTCTGAACTATCTGATTATCAATTTCCAGAAAACTATACAGGTAAGATATTGAATATTTTATAACTAATTTGTCGGGACGCTGTTGCTGCCTATGGCAGCAACAGTGTCCCGTCCAGTCAAATTAGTTTCAAAATATTCAGCAGCATATTTATTAAATAGTAGATACATACAATTCATACCACATGTCAGACTATCAAGACTTAAAGACAGGCCAAATAGAATCATTTATGACAGTGATTATGACGTCATCCTACACATCACTTAGTTGGTTATGATGTCATACGATGCCATATGATCGATGGATAAACTTGGAAAGGTTCATTGCCATCTCAAACACCATTTTCTATTTCATAATTTGAATTCTCTTAATTGCTTCATTTCCGCTAAAATGGAAAATCATTGCCTCTACCCCAAACACACTGTTTCTTCGGGACTCTAACGACGACCTCACACCCAAGTTAGATCCATCATACTACCATACGCCCACTCACATAGCTCCACTGTATGTGGCCGTACTTGCAGTCCTTTGACCTCCTGCTATGTGAAGTTACATTACAATGTGGCTGTCAGTCCGCCAATCATATTTCATTTATTATTTATAGAGCAATTTCATTGGTGGTCACCCCCAGCTCATTTATATTTATGAAATTTCATGAACCTAGTGCAGACATCAAAAACTTGCAAGAGCAGTACTTTGTGTGTTTACGGAGCGTGAGGGCGAGGACTGTGCAATAGGACAATGAGTTAGGTCATGAATCCTCCAGTATAAATTAAGCTATCACTCAGACTCGTTCAAATGTAGACAGTATTTAGTAAAAGATGTGTTCGCTACTACAAAATTGAAAAGAATCTTGATTGCAGCATTCATTTCTGGAGGTCAAACCGGCCTCGGTCATCAGTGTTTATTAAATTTCAGATGTCATTATTATAATTTCTAGTTTCATTCAGTGTTAAATGCTCCGATCTGAATGAACTGAGACTGGAATGTACTCGGGCTCGTTATTGGGTCAGTCAGGAGGTCTATCTTTTCTTTCATGGATGTGACTGTCTTTTGTATAATGTCTGCTAAAATGACCAGCTCTTATCCCATGTGAAACAAAGACACATCCCATACGAAAACATAACTTACTTGATGATATTGATGTAAAACCAAAACTAAGTGTGTGAAAGCAAAACTTTGCTCACATACAAGCAAGACTTACCCCATGTGAGAGCAAGACATGTGCCAGCTCATGCGCGAGGACTACAGCAAGCTGATCATTGTTGTCAATCACCTTCAAGAGCCCCGTAAACACAAACACGTGCCCAGTCTAAAGAAAAGAAATACATGACCGACTTGAGTACAACATATAAATGCCCACTGAGGCGCTACACAAATATAAGTTTTTTAATAAATAAAAGTTGCGAATCATCACTTCATAGGGACCTTCCAGCTAAGTTTAATTGAGTAGGCTTTTTAACGATTTCATGGAGGTCTTTTGAAATCCAAGATGGCCACTGAAAAAAGTGAAAATGTGCATGGTACTGTAGGTTAGCGTTTTGTTGGAAAGGGGATGGCAGAGTAGGGTAGGAGATCACATGATAATATGGTAAGTTAGCATAGGAGTGTACATTATAGAATGATGATGCAGGAGGGCAGGTAGAGTGTACATTATAGTATGATGATGCAGGAGGGCAGGTAGAGTGTACATTATGGTATGATGATGCAGGAGTGCAGGTAGAGTGTACATGATGGTATGATGATGCAGGAGGGCGGGTAGAGTGTACATTATAGTATGATGATGCAGGAGGGCAGGTAGAGTGTACATTATGGTATGATGATGCAGGAGGGCAGGTAGAGTGTACATTATAGTATGATGATGCAGGAGGGCGGGTAGACTGTACATTATGGTATGATGATGCAGGAGGGCAGGTAGAGTGTACATAATAGTATGATGATGCAGGAGGGCGGGTAGAGTGTACATTATGGTATGATGATGCAGGAGGGCAGGTAGAGTGTACATTATAGTATGATGATGCAGGAGGGCGGGTAGAGTGTACATTATGGTATGATGATGCAGGAGGGCAGGTAGAGTGTACATTATGGTATGATGATGCAGGAGTGCAGGTAGAGTGTACATTATGGTATGATGATGCAGGAGGGCAGGTAGAGTGTACATTATAGTATGATGATGCAGGAGGGCGGGTAGAGTGTACATTATAGTATGATGATGCAGGAGGGCAGGTAGAGTGTACATTATGGTATGATGATGCAGGAGGGCAGGTAGAGTGTACATTATGGTATGATGATGCAGGAGGGCAGGTAGAGTGTACATTATGGTATGATGATGCAGGAGGGCAGGTAGAGTGTACATTATGGTATGATGATGCAGGAGGGCAGGTAGAGTGTACATTATGGTATGATGATGCAGGAGGGCAGGTAGAGTGTACGTTATGGTATGATGATGCAGGAGGGCAGGTAGAGTGTACATTATAGTATGATGATGCAGGAGGGCGGGTAGAGTGTACATTATGGTATGATGATGCAGGAGGGCAGGTAGAGTGTACATTATAGTATGATGATGCAGGAGGGCGGGTAGAGTGTACATTATGGTATGATGATGCAGGAGGGCAGGTAGAGTGTACATTATGGTATGATGATGCAGGAGAGCAGGTAGAGTGTACATTATAGTATGATGATGCAGGAGGGCAGGTAGAGTGTACATTATAGTATGATGATGCAGGAGGGCGGGTAGAGTGTACATTATAGTATGATGATGCAGGAGGGCGGGTAGAGTGTACATTATGGTATGATGATGCAGGAGGGCAGGTAGAGTGTACATTATGGTATGATGATGCAGGAGGGCAGGTAGAGTGTACATTATGGTATGATGATGCAGGAGGGCGGGTAGAGTGTACATTATAGAATGATGATGCAGGAGGGCGGGTAGAGTGTACATTATAGAATGATGATGCAGGAGGGCGGGTAGAGTGTACATTATAGTATGATGATGCAGGAGGGCGGGTAGAGTGTACATTATAGTATGATGATGCAGGAGGGCAGGTAGAGTGTACATTATAGTATGATGATGCAGGAGGGCGGGTAGAGTGTACATTATAGTATGATGATGCAGGAGGGCGGGTAGAGTGTACATTATAGTATGATGATGCAGGAGGGCAGGTAGAGTGTACATTATAGTATGATGATGCAGGAGGGCGGGTAGAGTGTACATTATAGAATGATGATGCAGGAGGGCGGGTAGAGTGTACATTATAGTATGATGATGCAGGAGGGCAGGTAGAGTGTACATTATGGTATGATGATGCAGGAGTGCAGGTAGAGTGTACATTATGGTATGATGATGCAGGAGGGCAGGTAGAGTGTACATTATAGTATGATGATGCAGGAGGGTGGGTAGAGTGTACATTATGGTATGATGATGCAGGAGGGCAGGTAGAGTGTACATTATGGTATGATGATGCAGGAGGGCAGGTAGAGTGTACATTATGGTATGATGATGCAGGAGGGCAGGTAGAGTGTACATTATGGTATGATGATGCAGGAGGGCGGGTAGAGTGTACATTATGGTATGATGATGCAGGAGGGCAGGTAGAGTGTACATTATGGTATGATGATGCAGGAGGGCAGGTAGAGTGTACATTATAGTATGATGATGCAGGAGGGCGGGTAGAGTGTACATTATAGTATGATGATGCAGGAGGGCAGGTAGAGTGTACATTATGGTATGATGATGCAGGAGGGCAGGTAGAGTGTACATTATAGTATGATGATGCAGGAGGGCGGGTAGAGTGTACATTATAGTATGATGATGCAGGAGGGCAGGTAGAGTGTACATTATGGTATGATGATGCAGGAGGGCGGGTAGTGTACATTATAGTATGATGATGCAGGAGGGCAGGTAGAGTGTACATTATGGTATGATGATGCAGGAGGGCAGGTAGAGTGTACATTATGGTATGATGATGCAGGAGGGCGGGTAGAGTGTACATTATGGTATGATGATGCAGGAGGGCAGGTAGAGTGTACATTATGGTATGATGATGCAGGAGGGCAGGTAGAGTGTACATTATGGTATGATGATGCAGGAGGGCAGGTAGAGTGTACGTTATGGTATGATGATGCAGGAGGGCAGGTAGAGTGTACATTATAGTATGATGATGCAGGAGGGCGGGTAGAGTGTACATTATGGTATGATGATGCAGGAGGGCAGGTAGAGTGTACATTATAGTATGATGATGCAGGAGGGCGGGTAGAGTGTACATTATGGTATGATGATGCAGGAGGGCAGGTAGAGTGTACATTATGGTATGATGATGCAGGAGGGCAGGTAGAGTGTACATTATAGTATGATGATGCAGGAGGGCAGGTAGAGTGTACATTATAGTATGATGATGCAGGAGGGCGGGTAGAGTGTACATTATAGTATGATGATGCAGGAGGGCGGGTAGAGTGTACATTATGGTATGATGATGCAGGAGGGCAGGTAGAGTGTACATTATGGTATGATGATGCAGGAGGGCAGGTAGAGTGTACATTATGGTATGATGATGCAGGAGGGCGGGTAGAGTGTACATTATAGAATGATGATGCAGGAGGGCGGGTAGAGTGTACATAATAGAATGATGATGCAGGAGGGCGGGTAGAGTGTACATTATAGTATGATGATGCAGGAGGGCGGGTAGAGTGTACATTATAGTATGATGATGCAGGAGGGCAGGTAGAGTGTACATTATAGTATGATGATGCAGGAGGGCGGGTAGAGTGTACATTATAGTATGATGATGCAGGAGGGCGGGTAGAGTGTACATTATAGTATGATGATGCAGGAGGGCAGGTAGAGTGTACATTATAGTATGATGATGCAGGAGGGCGGGTAGAGTGTACATTATAGAATGATGATGCAGGAGGGCGGGTAGAGTGTACATTATAGTATGATGATGCAGGAGGGCAGGTAGAGTGTACATTATGGTATGATGATGCAGGAGTGCAGGTAGAGTGTACATTATGGTATGATGATGCAGGAGGGCAGGTAGAGTGTACATTATAGTATGATGATGCAGGAGGGTGGGTAGAGTGTACATTATGGTATGATGATGCAGGAGGGCAGGTAGAGTGTACATTATGGTATGATGATGCAGGAGGGCAGGTAGAGTGTACATTATGGTATGATGATGCAGGAGGGCAGGTAGAGTGTACATTATGGTATGATGATGCAGGAGGGCGGGTAGAGTGTACATTATGGTATGATGATGCAGGAGGGCAGGTAGAGTGTACATTATGGTATGATGATGCAGGAGGGCAGGTAGAGTGTACATTATAGTATGATGATGCAGGAGGGCGGGTAGAGTGTACATTATAGTATGATGATGCAGGAGGGCAGGTAGAGTGTACATTATGGTATGATGATGCAGGAGGGCAGGTAGAGTGTACATTATAGTATGATGATGCAGGAGGGCGGGTAGAGTGTACATTATAGTATGATGATGCAGGAGGGCAGGTAGAGTGTACATTATGGTATGATGATGCAGGAGGGCGGGTAGTGTACATTATAGTATGATGATGCAGGAGGGCAGGTAGAGTGTACATTATGGTATGATGATGCAGGAGGGCAGGTAGAGTGTACATTATGGTATGATGATGCAGGAGGGCGGGTAGAGTGTACATTATGGTATGATGATGCAGGAGGGCAGGTAGAGTGTACATTATGGTATGATGATGCAGGAGGGCAGGTAGAGTGTACATTATGGTATGATGATGCAGGAGGGCAGGTAGAGTGCGCATTATGGTATGATGATGCAGGAGGGCGGGTAGAGTGCACATTATAGTATGATGATGCAGGAGGGCGGGTAGAGTGTACATTATGGTATGATGATGCAGGAGGGCAGGTAGAGTGTACATTATGGTATGATGATGCAGGAGGGCAGGTAGAGTGTACATTATGGTATGATGATGCAGGAGGGCAGGTAGAGTGTACATTATGGTATGATGATGCAGGAGGGCAGGTAGAGTGTACGTTATGGTATGATGATGCAGGAGGGCAGGTAGAGTGTACATTATAGTATGATGATGCAGGAGGGCGGGTAGAGTGTACATTATGGTATGATGATGCAGGAGGGCAGGTAGAGTGTACATTATAGTATGATGATGCAGGAGGGCGGGTAGAGTGTACATTATGGTATGATGATGCAGGAGGGCAGGTAGAGTGTACATTATGGTATGATGATGCAGGAGGGCAGGTAGAGTGTACATTATAGTATGATGATGCAGGAGGGCAGGTAGAGTGTACATTATAGTATGATGATGCAGGAGGGCGGGTAGAGTGTACATTATAGTATGATGATGCAGGAGGGCGGGTAGAGTGTACATTATGGTATGATGATGCAGGAGGGCAGGTAGAGTGTACATTATGGTATGATGATGCAGGAGGGCAGGTAGAGTGTACATTATGGTATGATGATGCAGGAGGGCGGGTAGAGTGTACATTATAGAATGATGATGCAGGAGGGCGGGTAGAGTGTACATTATAGAATGATGATGCAGGAGGGCGGGTAGAGTGTACATTATAGTATGATGATGCAGGAGGGCGGGTAGAGTGTACATTATAGAATGATGATGCAGGAGGGCGGGTAGAGTGTACATTATGGTATGATGATGCAGGAGGGCAGGTAGAGTGTACATTATGGTATGATGATGCAGGAGGGCAGGTAGAGTGTACGTTATGGTATGATGATGCAGGAGGGCAGGTAGAGTGTACATTATAGTATGATGATGCAGGAGGGCGGGTAGAGTGTACATTATGGTATGATGATGCAGGAGGGCAGGTAGAGTGTACATTATGGTATGATGATGCAGGAGGGCAGGTAGAGTGTACATTATAGTATGATGATGCAGGAGGGCAGGTAGAGTGTACATTATGGTATGATGATGCAGGAGGGCAGGTAGAGTGTCCATTATAGTATGATGATGCAGGAGGGCGGGTAGAGTGTACATTATAGTATGATGATGCAGGAGGGCAGGTAGAGTGTACATTATGGTATGATGATGCAGGAGGGCGGGTAGTGTACATTATAGTATGATGATGCAGGAGGGCGGGTAGAGTGTACGTTATGGTATGATGATGCAGGAGGGCGGGTAGAGTGTACATTATGGTATGATGATGCAGGAGGGCAGGTAGAGTGTACATTATGGTATGATGATGCAGGAGGGCAGGTAGAGTGTACATTATGGTATGATGATGCAGGAGGGCAGGTAGAGTGCGCATTATGGTATGATGATGCAGGAGGGCGGGTAAAGTGCACATTATAGTATGATGATGCAGGAGGGCGGGTAGAGTGTACATTATGGTATGATGATGCAGGAGGGCAGGTAGAGTGTACATTATGGTATGATGATGCAGGAGGGCAGGTAGAGTGTACATTATGGTATGATGATGCAGGAGGGCAGGTAGAGTGTACATTATGGTATGATGATGCAGGAGGGCAGGTAGAGTGTACGTTATGGTATGATGATGCAGGAGGGCAGGTAGAGTGTACATTATAGTATGATGATGCAGGAGGGCGGGTAGAGTGTACATTATGGTATGATGATGCAGGAGGGCAGGTAGAGTGTACATTATAGTATGATGATGCAGGAGGGCGGGTAGAGTGTACATTATGGTATGATGATGCAGGAGGGCAGGTAGAGTGTACATTATGGTATGATGATGCAGGAGGGCAGGTAGAGTGTACATTATAGTATGATGATGCAGGAGGGCAGGTAGAGTGTACATTATAGTATGATGATGCAGGACGGCGGGTAGAGTGTACATTATAGTATGATGATGCAGGAGGGCGGGTAGAGTGTACATTATGGTATGATGATGCAGGAGGGCAGGTAGAGTGTACATTATGGTATGATGATGCAGGAGGGCAGGTAGAGTGTACATTATGGTATGATGATGCAGGAGGGCGGGTAGAGTGTACATTATAGAATGATGATGCAGGAGGGCGGGTAGAGTGTACATTATAGAATGATGATGCAGGAGGGCAGGTAGAGTGTACATTATAGTATGATGATGCAGGAGGGCGGGTAGAGTGTACATTATAGTATGATGATGCAGGAGGGCGGGTAGAGTGTACATTATAGTATGATGATGCAGGAGGGCAGGTAGAGTGTACATTATAGTATGATGATGCAGGAGGGCGGGTAGAGTGTACATTATAGAATGATGATGCAGGAGGGCGGGTAGAGTGTACATTATAGTATGATGATGCAGGAGGGCAGGTAGAGTGTACATTATGGTATGATGATGCAGGAGTGCATGTAGAGTGTACAATATGGTATGATGATGCAGGAGGGCAGGTAGAGTGTACATTATAGTATGATGATGCAGGAGGGCGGGTAGAGTGTACATTATGGTATGATGATGCAGGAGGGCAGGTAGAGTGTACATTATGGTATGATGATGCAGGAGGGCAGGTAGAGTGTACATTATGGTATGATGATGCAGGAGGGCAGGTAGAGTGTACATTATGGTATGATGATGCAGGAGGGCGGGTAGAGTGTACATTATGGTATGATGATGCAGGAGGGCAGGTAGAGTGTACATTATGGTATGATGATGCAGGAGGGCAGGTAGAGTGTACATTATAGTATGATGATGCAGGAGGGCGGGTAGAGTGTACATTATAGTATGATGATGCAGGAGGGCAGGTAGAGTGTACATTATGGTATGATGATGCAGGAGGGCAGGTAGAGTGTACATTATAGTATGATGATGCAGGAGGGCGGGTAGAGTGTACATTATAGTATGATGATGCAGGAGGGCAGGTAGAGTGTACATTATGGTATGATGATGCAGGAGGGCGGGTAGTGTACATTATAGTATGATGATGCAGGAGGGCAGGTAGAGTGTACATTATGGTATGATGATGCAGGAGGGCAGGTAGAGTGTACATTATGGTATGATGATGCAGGAGGGCGGGTAGAGTGTACATTATGGTATGATGATGCAGGAGGGCAGGTAGAGTGTACATTATGGTATGATGATGCAGGAGGGCAGGTAGAGTGTACATTATGGTATGATGATGCAGGAGGGCAGGTAGAGTGCGCATTATGGTATGATGATGCAGGAGGGCGGGTAGAGTGCACATTATAGTATGATGATGCAGGAGGGCGGGTAGAGTGTACATTATGGTATGATGATGCAGGAGGGCAGGTAGAGTGTACATTATGGTATGATGATGCAGGAGGGCAGGTAGAGTGTACATTATGGTATGATGATGCAGGAGGGCAGGTAGAGTGTACATTATGGTATGATGATGCAGGAGGGCAGGTAGAGTGTACGTTATGGTATGATGATGCAGGAGGGCAGGTAGAGTGTACATTATAGTATGATGATGCAGGAGGGCGGGTAGAGTGTACATTATGGTATGATGATGCAGGAGGGCAGGTAGAGTGTACATTATAGTATGATGATGCAGGAGGGCGGGTAGAGTGTACATTATGGTATGATGATGCAGGAGGGCAGGTAGAGTGTACATTATGGTATGATGATGCAGGAGGGCAGGTAGAGTGTACATTATAGTATGATGATGCAGGAGGGCAGGTAGAGTGTACATTATAGTATGATGATGCAGGAGGGCGGGTAGTGTACATTATAGTATGATGATGCAGGAGGGCGGGTAGAGTGTACATTATGGTATGATGATGCAGGAGGGCAGGTAGAGTGTACATTATGGTATGATGATGCAGGAGGGCAGGTAGAGTGTACATTATGGTATGATGATGCAGGAGGGCGGGTAGAGTGTACATTATAGAATGATGATGCAGGAGGGCGGGTAGAGTGTACATTATAGAATGATGATGCAGGAGGGCGGGTAGAGTGTACATTATAGTATGATGATGCAGGAGGGCGGGTAGAGTGTACATTATAGAATGATGATGCAGGAGGGCGGGTAGAGTGTACATTATGGTATGATGATGCAGGAGGGCAGGTAGAGTGTACATTATGGTATGATGATGCAGGAGGGCAGGTAGAGTGTACATTATGGTATGATGATGCAGGAGGGCAGGTAGAGTGTACATTATAGTATGATGATGCAGGAGGGCGGGTAGAGTGTACATTATGGTATGATGATGCAGGAGGGCAGGTAGAGTGTACATTATGGTATGATGATGCAGGAGGGCAGGTAGAGTGTACATTATAGTATGATGATGCAGGAGGGCAGGTAGAGTGTACATTATGGTATGATGATGCAGGAGGGCAGGTAGAGTGTACATTATAGTATGATGATGCAGGAGGGCGGGTAGAGTGTACATTATAGTATGATGATGCAGGAGGGCAGGTAGAGTGTACATTATGGTATGATGATGCAGGAGGGCGGGTAGTGTACATTATAGTATGATGATGCAGGAGGGCGGGTAGAGTGTACATTATGGTATGATGATGCAGGAGGGCGGGTAGAGTGTACATTATGGTATGATGATGCAGGAGGGCGGGTAGAGTGTACATTATGGTATGATGATGCAGGAGGGCAGGTAGAGTGTACATTATGGTATGATGATGCAGGAGGGCAGGTAGAGTGCGCATTATGGTATGATGATGCAGGAGGGCGGGTAGAGTGCGCATTATAGTATGATGATGCAGGAGGGCGGGTAGAGTGTACATTATGGTATGATGATGCAGGAGGGCAGGTAGAGTGTACATTATGGTATGATGATGCAGGAGGGCAGGTAGAGTGTACATTATGGTATGATGATGCAGGAGGGCAGGTAGAGTGTACATTATGGTATGATGATGCAGGAGGGCAGGTAGAGTGTACATTATGGTATGATGATGCAGGAGGGCAGGTAGAGTGTACATTATAGTATGATGATGCAGGAGGGCGGGTAGAGTGTACATTATGGTATGATGATGCAGGAGGGCAGGTAGAGTGTACATTATAGTATGATGATGCAGGAGGGCGGGTAGAGTGTACATTATGGTATGATGATGCAGGAGGGCGGGTAGAGTGTACATTATGGTATGATGATGCAGGAGGGCAGGTAGAGTGTACATTATAGTATGATGATGCAGGAGGGCAGGTAGAGTGTACATTATAGTATGATGATGCAGGAGGGCGGGTAGAGTGTACATTATAGTATGATGATGCAGGAGGGCGGGTAGAGTGTACATTATGGTATGATGATGCAGGAGGGCAGGTAGAGTGTACATTATGGTATGATGATGCAGGAGGGCAGGTAGAGTGTACATTATGGTATGATGATGCAGGAGGGCGGGTAGAGTGTACATTATAGAATGATGATGCAGGAGGGCGGGTAGAGTGTACATTATAGTATGATGATGCAGGAGGGCGGGTAGAGTGTACATTATGGTATGATGATGCAGGAGGGCGGGTAGAGTGTACATTATAGAATGATGATGCAGGAGGGCGGGTAGAGTGTACATTATGGTATGATGATGCAGGAGGGCAGGTAGAGTGTACATTATGGTATGATGATGCAGGAGGGCAGGTAGAGTGTACGTTATGGTATGATGATGCAGGAGGGCAGGTAGAGTGTACATTATAGTATGATGATGCAGGAGGGCGGGTAGAGTGTACATTATGGTATGATGATGCAGGAGGGCAGGTAGAGTGTACATTATAGTATGATGATGCAGGAGGGCGGGTAGAGTGTACATTATGGTATGATGATGCAGGAGGGCAGGTAGAGTGTACATTATAGTATGATGATGCAGGAGGGCAGGTAGAGTGTACATTATGGTATGATGATGCAGGAGGGCAGGTAGAGTGTACATTATAGTATGATGATGCAGGAGGGCGGGTAGAGTGTACATTATAGTATGATGATGCAGGAGGGCAGGTAGAGTGTACATTATGGTATGATGATGCAGGAGGGCGGGTAGTGTACATTATAGTATGATGATGCAGGAGGGCGGGTAGAGTGTACATTATGGTATGATGATGCAGGAGGGCAGGTAGAGTGTACATTATGGTATGATGATGCAGGAGGGCGGGTAGAGTGTACATTATAGTATGATGATGCAGGAGGGCGGGTAGAGTGTACATTATGGTATGATGATGCAGGAGGGCAGGTAGAGTGTACATTATGGTATGATGATGCAGGAGGGCGGGTAGAGTGTACATTATGGTATGATGATGCAGGAGGGCGGGTAGAGTGTACATTATAGTATGATGATGCAGGAGGGCAGGTAGAGTGTACATTATGGTATGATGATGCAGGAGGGCGGGTAGAGTGTACATTATGGTATGATGATGCAGGAGGGCAGGTAGAGTGTACATTATGGTATGATGATGCAGGAGGGCAGGTAGAGTGTACATTATGGTATGATGATGCAGGAGGGCAGGTAGAGTGTACATTATGGTATGATGATGCAGGAGGGCGGGTAGAGTGCACATTATAGTATGATGATGCAGGAGGGCGGGTAGAGTGTACATTATGGTATGATGATGCAGGAGGGCAGGTAGAGTGTACATTATGGTATGATGATGCAGGAGGGCAGGTAGAGTGTACATCATGGTATGATGATGCAGGAGGGCAGGTAGAGTGTACATTATGGTATGATGATGCAGGAGGGCAGGTAGAGTGTACATTATAGTATGATGATGCAGGAGGGCAGGTAGAGTGTACATTATGGTATGATGATGCAGGAGGGCAGGTAGAGTGTACATTATAGTATGATGATGCAGGAGGGCAGGTAGAGTGTACATTATGGTATGATGATGCAGGAGGGCAGGTAGAGTGTACATTATGGTATGATGATGCAGGAGGGCAGGTAGAGTGTACATTATGGTATGATGATGCAGGAGGGCAGGTAGAGTGTACATTATGGTATGATGATGCAGGAGGGCAGGTAGAGTGTACATTATGGTATGATGATGCAGGAGGGCAGGTAGAGTGTACATTATAGTATGATGATGCAGGAGGGCAGGTAGAGTGTACATTATGGTATGATGATGCAGGAGGGCAGGTAGAGTGTACATTATAGTATGATGATGCAGGAGGGCAGGTAGAAAAAGATTAGGTATCATAAGGTAGGATATGGTAAAATATGGCATGGAATCTTAAGGTAGGGTATGGCAGAGGAGGAATACCATGGAATAATATATAGAAAGGTAAGGCATGAAAGATTAGGATAGTACAGTGGAGGTCTGAGAGGGTACTGTTTGGCATATTGGGGTGGATTGGCAGGGAAGGCTAGGGCAGGATAGAGTATACCAGGCCAGCATACTGGTAAGATAGCTGGTAGGATAATGTAAAGATGGGTAATTAGCAAAGATGAAGTTATGTTAGGATGAAGTATTGCAGGGTCGAGTCTGGCAAAATGAGCCAGTATATGGAAGGACAAGTTGGGGCTGTATATGTATATGCCTTTTCAAGGGATCTTAGATGACAATTTCCACTTGCATGGGTCGATAAACGAGCCAGTCATTTCATGGGACAGTTTAAAAAAAATACTCTTCTCTTGGCCAACAAATGCATATGCAGCAAAGAAAAATCTCAGGTTGCCTGGCCAATCTGGACTATTACCCGGTTAACCTTCGTCACTGATGTCAATATTCTATCCTTTACTGTGTCGATAGCGAAGAAACTGGTACAAATTTTTCAACAATTTTGGTGGACGATGTTGCTGTCTATGACAGCAACATCTTCCACCAAATTTGTTGAAAAAGGAACATGAGTTCATCTTTGAAATTAATTTGAAAATTTTAAATTTTGATTATATCTGGGTGATAAGGGTTAATAAATGGATTAACCCCACCACTGTAGAAACCAGACACTGACTTATAATTACAATATCCATTAATAAAATGCATTATAATATTCATACATACAGGAAGCACAAATGCATTCCTATCATCTGAATCAACAACAGCAACTGTCCAATTGTGTGACCTGATCTGTGGGAAGTCCTGATTGTGTGAAATGAGAGCCTCCGTCACACGGCAAACCCTCTGGTTCAATGGATGACTTTCTGGGAGATATTTGCCATTATATGACTCCAAAAGCTATGGTAAATAGAAAGAGAAAGAGAAATGGAAGCGCTTTAACATTTTACAGGTCACGCCAGCCAAAGCGGCCACTGAAGTGGTCTTGCTGATTGGATATTTGCAGGGCAAGAGGAGACTATTTTTGGAATGAAACCAAGCCAGTCATTCGAGTGGTAAATTTTCAAAAATAGTCTTCTCTTGCCCTGCAAATGTACATTTAAAAAGGAAATGTTTAGCCTTTCTCAACCAAATTTGACCATTAAAGGGTTAATAAGTTCTATTCTTTGTATGATGGCAATGGAGGGATCTGATCTGTCACTCATGTATCTGATGGCATAATCAAACAAGACACTCACACTCTCATTTTTGTTACATTCTAAATGGTTATATCTTAAATTTCGGATTACGCCCAAAGTTGTGATATCCTAGTGATGGGTCACACCATTTCTTGTGTTAAGATTTGAGCTAAATCAGACCAGAGGTTTATGACATATCCATACATGTAGATCAAGAATTTGAACCGATCCGGATCCAGGCTCTTTTATCCGGATCGTGGCCAATGTCTGGAGATCCTCTTGCACGGCGAGTTCCTTCACTGTGTTAAGATTTGATCCAAAAGACAAATAATTAGTTTTTGAGATACAGTCCCGGATACACACGCACATACGTAGGTCCATTAGGAAAGGGGATTTAAACCAGTTATAAATAAATATCTGAACCGGTAGAACACGCCTCGCCATTTTGACTGATTATCTGCTGGTATAGTCTGCCATAATTTCCTAACCGAGCCAGTCGTTCCAGTGGTAAATTTTCAAAAATTGTCTTCTTTTGCTCTGCAAATGTACATTTTCTATGAGAAAATTGAAGCTTTCTTGAACAACTCCAAGTGTTAAAGGGTTAAAGTATTCAACCGCTTATCTATATAGTGACCTTGAAATTTACATTCTGGCCATTCAGGCTACAAAGTTTCAAATTGAATCCAACACGTATACAAAAAGTGGGTGGTGCTTTGCTAGAAAGTGGCAGGGTATACCACTAGAAATGCAGGGCATAATTTACAATTTTAAATTTGCATAATCATGTATTGTTATGCAAATTATAAATTGTATAGTTGTCGGCAGAAATGTACAGCAATTAACTCTTTCACGGATAAATTCCCCATCTCAGAGCAAACAAACAAGAAAGCTGTTGAATATTTTGAAATTAATATGACTGGAAGCCATTGCTGCCTTAGGCAGCAATGGCTTCCAGTCATATTAATTTCAAAATATTCAACAGAATATGCTATACATACATGACATAGAAAAGAATTTAATAATAATAATAGTGTTAATAATATAACTTAAGAAAATCAATAATAAATTGCAATCGCGTACAAATGTTGCATAGCAGATATAGCTATGCATGTTGCGGAATGTATAGCAAATGCCGAAATATGTGTAGCAAATTGAGATGCGATACCAGATAAATTATGCCCTGAAATGGATCCCTCTAAATAGTGTTCCTAATTCTACAGAGTACTATAACAGCAATCTAATTACATTTGCTTACAAATGTAACTCTTTGACATTAAAGCCAAAAATGGCTTGTGCAGTGGGCTTGAGAAATGTCCATTTGCAGGCCAAGAGAAGACAATTTCGTTAAATTTACCACTAAAATGACTGGTTTGATAACTAAGTCTAGCGATAAATTTTTTTAAATTATCTCTTTGTCTGCAATTGGACATTCTCTAAGAGAAAATTTAAATTTTCTTTAACAAATCTGAGGATTAACCCTTTGATGTCAAAACTTTAAATTTTCAAATTAAATTAAAAGATGAGCTGGTGTTCATTTTTCAACTAATTTGGTGGGAGATGGTGCCATCGAAGACAGCAACATCGTCCACCAAAATTGTTGAAAAATGTACATCAGTTTCTATGCTATTGACACAATAAAAGATTGAATATTGATATCAGTGGTAATGGTTAAAGCAACTTAGGGATGAGTTTTACCTTATCTGCTTCATGTTGAGCGATTTTCATGAACTGTTCCGTGGTGAATGCCAGGAAACGTTTTCGCTTGGTGACTGGCGTTTCTTGTAGGTGACTGAGATAGATTAAATAAATGCTCCCTGTAGATATCACAAGAAAGCCAATTATAAACAAATATCTGAACCGGTAGAACACGCCTCGCCATTTTGACTGATTATCTTCTGGTATGGTTTGCCACAATTTCCTCGCGCCCCTGAAATACAATTCACACAATTTTTATGAATATCTTGAATGACTATTGACATGAATGTAGTGTGACTGTCCATTAGTGTTTCCCATAGTATGTTAATTTTGTGGGTCGCAGGGTGTACTCCCCACCCTGAAACCTGGGTGTCTCAAGCTGAAATCTTGGGTTCCCAAACTGAAATATGGGGGTCCTATATAGATTTTCACATCGATGCTAAAATTAGAGGGTACATGTACCATTGATTCACAGACGTTGAGTCATGTGTAAAACCCCATAAAATTAATTACTATTTAGTAATCATACACAATTTTCAGGGGTTCCATGCTAACCACTGATACTCCTTTGGGGAGGTCCCAACCCGCATTTGGCAGTATATACATGTACCCTCAAAAGGACCATTTTGAGAATCAATGGGGTCCATTATCCCTGTAATCGTCAAGATAATCTACATTTTTGCTTAGTAGATTTTCAAATATTGCTCACCTGCCAAATAGTATGGCTCCAATCTTTGCGACAGGTTTGAGAAATATCCAGAGAACAGGTGGAATACTGAGACGACTTGATGTATGAAATGCTTGCTTGTGTATAGCCAGAACGCCAGCGCCTCGTTCTGCCTGGAAGGTCGTTGATGCGCAATTTGGCAACTGTGTAATCTTATTACCTGATTTCTTTAAAAAATAGTTGCTAGGTAACAGCGAAGATTGTCTGTGTACATGATTTTGATCAATAGCACATTTTCTTATAACTGATGGCTTTCCATGTATGTCGAGACAAGAGGCAGAGTTACTTTTATGAAAAACATGTTCTAATTGTCTTCCATAGCTATATTGTGATGGATAAGTTTTTTCTAACACCCGACTCTGACCTATAAAAGATTCAGTCTTCTGAATCAGACTCCTGGCACAAGCATAATACAGCCTCGTATGAACCGCAGTCTGTGTCCGTGACCAGCACATCCGACATAAATGTAAATATGTTTGTGTGAAGACCATCATGCACCATTAACATCCTGTAAAAGAAACGTATTAAGGTTTAACTCTTTCACCAGCAAATCTCTGTATTTAAATTATATTCTTTACAATATTTATATACATGTAAAGCTTAATCTGGTGAATATTTTGAAATTTAATTTGACTGGAAACCGTTGGTGCCGAAGGCAGCAACGTCTTCCGGTCAAATTAATTTCAAAATATTCAACAGTTTTCCTATTTGGTTTCGTTGAAAATTATATATATGGAATTCATCAGTGAAAGGGTTAACCACGTAGCATTTTTAACCCATTAATCCTCAAAATTAATCAAGAAATTTAAATTTTCTCTTAGAAAATGTACATTTGCAGATCACGAGAAAACTATTTTTGAAAATATACAAACTGAAATGACTGGCTCGGTTACAAGATCAGATACAAGTGGTAAATTAAAAAAAAATAGTCTTCTTTTGATCTGCAAAAGGATATTTCTTAAAACCACTGCAAATATCATTTTTGACCAGCTTGAGTGTTAAAAAGGTTAAATAAACTGTAGACATTTTAAAATTATTTAATATTAGGCAGCTTCCTGATATCATATGATTTGCATATTTTCACGGCGACATTTTGTTAGATTTGATGAATTTTGGTGTAATAAACGTAGTTATTACAGCGAACACACTTTTTATGTGGCCCTACATAATAATTTCACTCCTGTGGTTATTGGCATAGTATACATTAAGAATAGTTGTCTGATGGAAATAATCTCTAGCGTGAAATGTTCTATTTTCATGCTATTCAAGTTCCTTTTTACCTCGCCTGGCCTGTCTGGATTTCAACTTTTATGACGAATTTTGAAGTAATAAACGACAAATTATTTATTAATGCCAACATTTGGACAAAGTCTATCGGACCAAGATGTCGAGTTTGGGGGTAGGCTTGTATTATGGGTTTTTCCAATTTTCAAAGTGCTAAGAAAATCTTGAGACTGGGAGAGGCTTCTTATTAAGGCATAGGCCTCTAATAGGAATACGGTATTAATCAATCGAGGAATCCAGTTTTAGCTATGACCCACCTATCTTTAGCTAAGCTCCATGCACTTCGCCCGTGTTGGGATCGTTTGATCCCTGCACTCTCTGAGTCTCAATTTCCAGAAAACTATACAGGTAAGCTGTTGAATATTTTGAAATTAATTTGACGGGGTGCTGAACACACGCAGTCAAATTAGTTTCAAAATATTCAACAGAATGTTTATTAAATAGTAAAGCCATACAATTCATACAACATTATCAACAATGCTTAGTCCGTCATCAATTAAGCGTTCGTGATGGACTTAGCTACGTCATTCATGTGATCCCTCGGCACATCAAAGATAGACTCATCATCAGTCATGGCTGAAATACAGTGTAAGGGGCCAATAAAACCAACTGAACAACAACAACTCAAATCAATAATCACACAAGCCTGTGCATGGATTTAATATTTAGAGCGAGTACGTGGCAGATTCACGGACCTGTGATTTTGGACTCGGAACTTACCATATCGCGTGATGGTAACCCAGAACTGTACGTTAAATGAGATCCGCATAATGGGTACCCGTTTGACAAATGCGCCTTGATATGAATCCTGTCATACAAGGAAATTGAGATCGCTCTACAGCATTTTGCATTCATGTCTCATCAGCTCCCCTTCAAAACAGGATCGAGAATGCGCGAAACCTGGCCCCTATTTTTAATTTTGTGAGTTTTGAATTGTGAATATTTAGCGGAATATGATTGAATTCACTGGCTAATCAAACAGTATATCTCAGAATTCTCTTCTAAATAGATGGTCGTGTGATGAACTCGTGACTCACTACCTATAATTAGTCTGCCACACGCATCTGCTAGTTTTCAGATGTAATTTTGTGGAATCCTGGAAATACATGTAGACGTTTAACATGAGCTTATTAGAAGCCATTTTGGGGGTAGACTAAACATTTTTTGGGGGAAACTCCCTAATACATGTATACATGTATAAGCCTACCCCCTTTCTCAGCCAATCTGCTGGTGAAATTTCTCCATCACTATCCTAATAGAAGCCTAGTCTTCTAATAGGAGGAATATGGTAAGTCTGGGTACAGATTACAACAAAGGTATATCAAGGATGAAGGCTGCAATGGTGTTTAGATATGTCCATTTGCAGGCCAAGAGAAAATAATTTTTGAAAATGGAGTGCCTGGCTCGTGCACCAAACCAGTCATTCCAATGATACATTTAAAAAAAATAGTCTTCTCTTGGCCTGCAATTGGACATACATTCGCTGAGCAAAGTCTTCTCTTGGCCTGCAATTGGACATACATTCGCTGAGCAAAGTCTTCTCTTGGCCTGCAATTGGACATACATTCGCTGAGCAAAGTCTTCTCTTGGCCTGCAATTGGACATACATTCGCTGAGCAAAGTCTTCTCTTGGCCTGCAATTGGACATACATTCGCTGAGCAAAGTCTTCTCTTGGCCTGCAATTGGACATACATTCGCTGAGCAAAGTCTTCTCTTGGCCTGCAATTGGACATACATTCGCTGAGCAAAGTCTTCTCTTGGCCTGCAATTGGACATACATTCGCTGAGCAGTCTTCTCTTGGCCTGCAATTGGACATACATTCGCTGAGCAAAATGTCCATTTTTGTGATGGATCACATTAAAGAGTAATTAAAAGGTAGGTTTTGAACTATTTTATGTAGGAGAGATTATTCATGATTTTTCGAATATTTAATTTTTAATTACATAAATTTACACAATTTTTACAATCACACAAGCGGGCAAGCCTATTTAGTATTAACACGTTAACCCTTGAAATTCCAATGGCTCAATTTCAAGACAGGGAATCTGTTGGATATTTTAAAGCTGTGATGTAGACCAATCAGATGCCCACAGCCTATATCCATAGGATCCTTTCAGCTAAAATCGTTGAAAATGGTAAGAAGCAATTTGAGAATTCCCAGTAAATTTTGAATAAAATCTAAGATTTGTACCCAAAAAATTTATGAATCAAAATTCTGAATGGAAGTTCTAGAGTCGAGCACGATAGGATTATTGAACATTTTGAAAACTATTTTGACTGAACCTGTTGCTGCCAGTCAAATTCCTTCCACCATAAAGAATTTGTCATTTCATGTCTCAGTATCGGTAATGGTTAAACGCTTAAGACTACTGAATGAATGGAATATTCCGTTCAAACAGGTTCCAGTCTAACCAATTTCTAATTATTTAACAGCAAGATACAAATTCACTTGATCTCAGCAGAGTAGCGATGCAGTCATTTAAAATTATACACGGTAGGCTGGCAATTTTAACTTGCTACCCCATATAATATAGTATAACAGACCAGCCCTTTTATCAAGTTAAACACCTACTGGTAAATGTACCAAGAATCAGTACATGTACCAAAAATAGAGGTCTTTGTGTATGCGTGGTAAAAGGACATGATAAATACCAACTTAAAGTAATCCTGAAGCATTAAGATTAGAAAATATTTAGAAAAATTCAGTGAGGATCGTCTTCTTTTGAGCCGCCATTTTACTTTGACTTTTGTAACTGTGATTATTTGGGATTCTATTATTCTCGCTGTTGCGCCAAGTCCAGTATAAAACCATTCCCGTAACGCTAATGCTAGTCATTGTACTGTTGGCCTCTACCTGATCTACCTGTAGTAAGTGCAGTAAGTGTGTAGTAGTTCGATTCTAAATGTGTATTTACTATTGTAAATGTGAAATGTGTTAAGATAGATATTCTTTATAACAATTTGACTGAAAAAGGTTGCTGCCGATAGCAGCAACAACTTTCCTTCAAATTATTTGCAAAATAATCACCAGAAAATCCACGTTCTACTACCTAATGTTTTGAAAAGGGTGTGACTGAAAATTGTGGCTGCAACAACTTCTAACAAGATTGTTTTCAAAATAATCAGTAGGCCTATCAATGTGGTACCACATTCTGACAATATTTCGAGCAATTCGATTGACAGTCGTTGTTGACTAAATCAGCAACAACTTTATTAAATTATTCCCAGAATAATCATTGCCAGGTTTTCAATGTGGTTAGCTAACATATGTACGTACAATTCAGTAGACCTGTGTCGCATAGGTTGTCAAGATCAGACGTGAAATGTTCAAAACTGCTCAGTCAGTAGGTAAGCATGTAAATATATTGCATGGCGGATCTCTATAACGTTTATGACATAGGCCTACCTAATTCTACAAACATGTATTAGCTGACAATATTGGCAGCTCGACACTAATTATTCTGAGTAGAATTTGATAATGGTGTTGCTGCCTTAGCCAGCAACGACCGTCAATCGAATTGCTAGAAACATCTTCAGACATGTCAGAATGTGTTACTACATTGAAAATCCTGATTATTTTGAGAACAATTTGGTTGAAAGTTGTTGCAGCAATGATTTTCAGTCAACTCATTTTCAAAATGTTAGCTAGTATTTTCTGCTGATTATTTCACAAATAATTTGAAGGAAAGTTGTTGCTGCGATCGTCAGCAACAACTATAATTCAACTTGCTATAAAAATATCTAGGCTAGCGCGTTTCACATCTACCAGAGAAAATACACAATTAGAATGGATCTACTATATATGTTTACTCGACGCTATACAGGTATATCTGCTCACTTCGGAGGCCAACAGTACAATGACTAGCATTAGCGTTACAGGAAATGGTTTTATACCAAGCATTTGGGCGGAAGCGAGAACAATAGAATCCCAAATAATGGCGCCTGCAAATTAGTGTTGGGAATTGGTACTATTTTTGTGATCGATGATTGGTTTTACATACTAACCGATGATCAGTTAATGATCGATCATAACATTTTCGCATTTTTACCCATTCTGAAATTTTGAATGCAATAATTATTGAATGTTCGTGGATATTTAACCGTAATAATTTAAAGAAATAATCTGTTGAATATTTTGAACTAGCAACAGCTTCCAGTCAAATCAGTTTCAAAATATTCAACAGGTTATTGGTATGGTGGTCTTTGACATTAGCATACTATTTCAGTGTTGTGAAGATTAATAGACTTAGACTATGGACTTGTATGGAGTAATACAATGTTATATAGTTGTAAAGATGAAATAAAAATGGTATTGCCAAAAACAAAGAATCATCTGCAGTTTTAATATCGTAAATTTAAAAACAATCAAAATCAACTTCTTAAATTGATCATGATTGATCTGTTGTTTGGACATGCCAACAAATCAATCATCGATCAAATCGATTAATTGGACCAACACACTGCAAATATCATAGTAAAATTGCGGAAAACGATCATCACTGAATTTTTTTATATATTTTCTAATCTTAATGCTTCAGGATAAGTTTAATGTGGCTAACAAAATATTGCGCAATGCCAGGTAGTGTTTACAGCACATCTCATACATAAGCTAAATGTTTCGAAAACAGAAATTCTAATTTGTTTTGAAGACATGGTGAAATATTTTTGAGGTGTTCTATACCAGCTCCAATCAGTGGCTTAGGCTACAGTACAGCTCATAAGTAAGTAAATATATTTTACAAGACAAAAACAGAAATTCTATTTTTTTTTTAAAACATGTTAATTTATCTTTTGAGGTATTCTATACCAAAAGGTGTCAGGTTTCGTGGAAGCTAGAATAACCGTGCCTTTAACCATTATCTTGCATATTTCAAAGGTTAGTCGCTACATGGTCAGCACAAGAAAGATTTGAAAAGATAATGTAAACAGTAATGCCAAAAGCTGTCTACATGTATGCAGCAACAACGGCTAGCGGCAACAGTTTATAAAATGAATAGGAGTTATCATATATTTACATGCACAGAACTGTTTGGCATCTGGAATTTCCATGATATATCATCATTATCATTGTCATCATTATGACGTATGAGGTCTGAATGGCCTTTTGTCAGTCAACATATTTAATTTTAAAACTAATTGTCACTGTTTCCGATGAAGGAACTTTTTAGTAACTTGTGTCATGTAGATATGATGGATACATATACATTTATACATCATATATACATATTATATAATATACATTATTTACACATCTTCTAGCCAGTATGAGGCTCATGAAAAACCTACATGTCCACCTGTGATTAAAACACTGGAGCAAAATAGGCTATACATTCTGCTAATATAATTCTATATGGGTTAAGTAAGGTAAGTGATTGCTCAATAACAATGGTGCCCTTGTGAGGGAATATCATGTGACACGATCAAGCAAAAGCTTTGATAAACTCTCGCTGTATGGCGGAAAATTTGTATGCCATCAGATTTTTTTATTTACCGAGATCATAATTTTCCATGACTATGTTCAAAATGACGATTTACCAAGACTTTTCCAGGCCTGGAATTTAGATTTGACCTGTGGGAACCATACATGAAGGACAAACCATAAAATCCTGTAACTGAGAATGTGTAGTTACACTGCTTGGTATCAGAAAACATTGTACGCATGAGTGAATTTTGCAAGACAGTAAAGAAAATGTAATTAAGGTATCACAGCATCGGCCCATTGCTCGCAATGATAAGTTAACCACTACTGCCACCCCCTAAAATGGTGTCACTCCCACACTATTATAGGAAATTTGAATGTGATGGCATCATTACGAATTTATGACATGCATTGGCACAAAAACCTATTCAACTGGATAGATATCCCATCCTCTCCCTACCCAAGAAAGTGAAACCTAAACAAACAAAAAACAGATGCCCACGGCTATATCGTGTTTCTACCCATCCAATACGTTTACCATGGGCTTCCAGTTTGCCACAGAATCTGTTTTAAACACTAATATGAAAATAGGCATTACCTATAAGCGAACGCAGACACCATTTATTGCTTAAATAAATAGGACGAATTTGTATAGGGTCGAAATGTCCTAAATACGTATGCCCATGTATAGTACATAAATTTGAAGCTAATTTTTAATCATGCATGGAGGGAATTCTGGTAAATCCAGTCCACGATATTCACAACAATGCGTTTGCCCATTGTCAGTGATATCTGCCAGCATTATTTCATCTTTTTACCGGGCCTACACCATTAAATAGTTGCACCAGTCCAATGATGTTATAAAATTTGTACCGACGTATCGCGGTGCTCCTCGCTATTTGGGGAAATACAAACAAGTTCATAGTAACTATGACGTCATAATGAAATGTCGTCCGCTAGAATTTTTAGATCACGTTAATCCAGATATAAGCTACAAAAAACGGGAATTAATGCATGTCTGCGAGTAAATACATGAATGTACATTCCATCCAGGTGCGAATTGCGTGGTACCCGGCCTTAGATTTCCTGCTATCGGCGCTAAATACATACCACATTGACAACAACGAATTTCCACGACCATAAGTGTTAAAAATAATACGAGACAGTCAACCAAACCCCATATTGCATTTACAAGACCTATAAATAGGAATAAAAAGCTTTTATCTGGTCTGCATCAGACTATTTAATCATTTTACATTCTATAGTAAATGTACGCTATTTCGTGATAAACATATCACACAAATTTTGGACATTGAAAATGCGCAGTAGGTTGCCCTAAAACAACTATGGGAACATACGCATAATGAAGAACCATATCCCATAATGCAATGGGGGGCCCATGAAGAAACCACAAAAGCTATCTCATAAGCCGAAACCGGAACCAAAAAAATCTTGCGACCGGAAGCGAAGCCTTCTCAGCCCCATGGTATTGGCTTGTTAAGTGATGACATATTTCCGGGTTCAGCTGCATTGTTAGACACACAAAACAATGTTTTTGTCTAACAATAAATGATGATGTCATAAACACCCACTTATGATGTAATAAAGCAAAGTACACAGCTCCGGGGTGTGAATCACGTGCAGTGACGTCATACTTAACAAGCCCATATGTATTTTAGCCTGGTTCCCTGTCATTTTCTGTTGATTTTTCCCTCATTACACCTACGTACATGTCATCTATATACGCCAGACCTGGGGTCAAATGCAAATGCATTTGCATTTAAATACTTTTTTCAAGTATTTGCATTTGCATTTGAAGATTTCAAATCACAACTATTTGCATTTGCATTTAAATACTTTTGCTAAAATATTTGAAATTTCAAATCGTTTTCAAATGCTTTTTCAAATACTTTTCATATAATATATATAGACAGCAGGATTTTCCAAGCAAAGTAAATTAAAAATATTCCCAAACCTTATTTAATTATAAAGAATTTGTATCTGCCTTGTGGTCCTGAAACCCCTTTGACCACTGAAATATCAGCTTTCCAAAGTCAATTCTATATGTTAACTGGTGTACATTCTGGAAACAAAATTACTGTAAACCGTTGGTATCTAATGTGACAGCAACAGATTTAAAAAAACATTGTCAAATGTACGCCATACATTGTTCTACTAACCATGTATCAATTATATTTGGCATTAATATGATAAGGGTTAATATAATAGTGATAATGTGTGTCAGTTTGTGAAATCACAATCAAAACATACAATATTAAATGCAATCTTTAAAATAAATAGTTACATTTTCTATATTGCTTTTTCATATACTGAATTTGGGATGTAATGTGTTAAATTGTGCATATGAGATGTTAATTACCACTAAGCAATAGAGCTATCTAGAATCAAACTAAGCGGAAAACTTATCTTGAAGACAATTTGACTGGAAGCCAGTGGTGCCTTAGGCAGCAACAACTAGCATGAAAATTAGTTTCAAACTATTCACCAGAATTTGTCCTACATCATAAAGGCATGTATGTGGTATATGTACAGAACTGTTTGTCTATAGGGTCAAATGATTGTATGAAGTAGTTAAGCATATACAGGGTGTGAATATAAGTGGCCAGGTGTTTGTGGGAGAATGAATAGAAAACAGCAGGATGGTGTTGAAGCAATGAAAGTACACTCCATGTGTGGGAGAATATATTTAAACAGCTCTTAACTTTTCAATGATGCAAATAATTGTTGAATATTTGGAAATTAATTTATTTATAAGCTGCTGCTGCCTAAGGCAGCAAAATATTTCAGTCAAATTATTTTCAAAGTAGTCAACTGCTTTTCTGTGTGGCCGTTTTGAAAATGTGATTTAAAGTATTCCATCCATGAAAGGGCTAATGGAATAAATTTCTCAACAGGATGAATTTCTCATGAAGAATGTACATTTGACAACAATTGGACTGTATTGGTTCCTGTGGGAGAAATTACTTTTTGTCAAAAAATTTTCAAAATAACAAAATTGTAACTACAAGAAAATGTATAGTTTATTTAACCCTTTCACAGATAAAACTGGCCTTTAACACAATCTGAATGTAACCATACAGGAAAGCTGTTGAATATTTTGAAATTAATTTGAATGGAAGACATTGCTGTCTCAGGCGGCAATAATTTCCAGACAAATTAATTTCAAAATAGCTAATAATGTACTCATTAAATGGGTTAAACAAAATTTCATAATGAAAGAAATTAAGAGAAGCTCAAGGATAGGTGGAATAATGTGAGTTTAGTAAGTGAGGACGGTGTGATTAGAAGTGGCATAGGTGTGTGTAGGTGAATGAATAAAAGGGGATTTGTGGATTTAAACTATAAAAATCAGTGTTTAACCAGTTAATGGAATAAATCAGTCAACATTGTAGAAAATTTATCATAAGCAATGTCCATTTGAAAACAAGTTGACTGAAAGTTATTTATTCCTAATTGAGAAATTACTTTCAGTGCAATCATTTTCAAACTAAAATGATCTTATCTCTAAGAATGTGTATAATTTATTTAAACTTCCGCTGCTAACATATTTATTACGGTAATGAATAAGTTGCTGTCACATCTGCTTTATTGCCTACCTGTTTATAATATCCAATACAACATCTGACCGTCTAATGCAGAAAACACTTCCAACCAAATTATTTTCAAAATTTTCAACAGCTTTCCTATCCTATGAGATCACCAGCCTTAAGGTCCCTTCTGTTAAATATTTATAAAACAATTTGCCTGTAGTGAGCCTCAGGTAGGCTAACTTTTCAGAATCTGAGAAAAAATATGAAGATCACAGTTTAAAATCTCACCAGCTACCTGGAAGAAACTTATGATTTTGCAAGAAAGATATAAAGACACTTAGAAACTGAATAGGAGGGTTTACTTTCACTAAAACAGACAATGTTCCATATGCACCTCATACAAAATATGATGTTAATGCTTAATTCCATTTTATATCATTCACAGTAATCCCTCAGATGTGTCAAAAAGAGAGCTATCTGGTATATAGATCACTTTCTTCAATTTGCAAATCCAATTTAAAAGCAATACATTTGACCCTCCTCGTAATAAGGGATCATGCATTAACTCTAACCATCAAAGTTGCTCAAGAAATCTTTAATTTTCTCATAGAAAATGTTCATTTGCAGACTAAGAGAAGAATTTTTTTGAAAATTTATCACTGTAACGACTGGTTCGGTTACCGAGCTAGTCATTTCAGGGGTTCGGAATTTGAGTGTTAAAGGTTTAATTGAGAAGCTCAATATGTCATTGGTCCAAAGGTTGAGGCTTTGACTTATAAACATAAGTACCACGGTTCAAATCCTTGCTAATACTGAATACAATTTAATTCATAAAAATTGTTTTACACTAATATCTTTTATATATCTAGTCATTCCGATACATTGTTACTATGCACATTTTATTTCAGGTACTTCTGTTGATATCATATGCATTTCTTATGACGTAGGAAGGATAATTTTTCATTTTTATTGTTATTTTTTCTTAATACTTTCTTGGCAAATGCAGTGTCAAAAACGATTTAAAATTAAAGCATTTTAATATATTTATCAACCAGACCTTATGTGACACCTAACCAGACCTTCCTCTTGATTTATCATGACGGAGTTGCTGTACCAAAGGCACGATAGAGGGTTTGGGCAGCCTGTTTGTCAGACGTAATAGCATGGTTAAAAGCTACATAATCAAGATCATCGATACGGGTAAAGGTGTTAAATGAAAAATAGATAATGCACTAGTTTATATTTAGAAATGTTTTGAGGTTTATACTGTTAATGATTTATCAGTTTTAGCCTGTAAGACATTGTTTAACAAGTTTAAATTAGTTTGCCAATAAGTACTTGATATTTTAGTTTTTAATTTTTATCAGTGATGTTGGTTAAATTCTCTTTACTAAAAATTAAAAAAATAAACAATTTAAAAGCAATACATTAGACCCTCTACGTAATAAGGGATCACGCATTAACTCTAACCATAAAGGTTGCTCAAGAAATCTTTAATTTTCTCATAGAAAATGTTCATTTGCAGACTAAGAGAAGAATTTTTTTGAAAATTTATCACTGTAACGACTGGTTTGGTTACCGAGCTAGTCACTCCAGGGGTTCAGAATTTGAGTGTTTAATTGAGAAGCTCTATTCTCCTTTGGATGCTCTGTTAATGCGAGTTTGACTCTATATGGGTATATGTAACTTTTGAAGAGTTAGAAATCAATTTGACTGAAAGATACAGTGTACAACTGTTTAACCCATTTCCTCTCAGTTATATCTGATATGGCTATTATAGCAATGAAAAGCATTTGAAATACTTTTAGAAAAGTATTTGCATTTGCACTTGAAAGTATTTCAACCACTATTTGCACCAAATTGTGACCAATGTCACAATGTGAAGTATTTGCATTTGCATTTAAATACTTTTGAAAGTATTTGACCCCAGGGCTGATATATGCTCACTTCGTTCACTTCATGCGAAGCCATCGCTCACTGAGTTCACTATGATATCCCTTATTTTAACAAAACAGAGACAAGACAAGAGGGAGTGGGGGGGGGGGGGGGGGGCAAACCTTCAGCATGGCAAACGCCCCTAACAAATCACATATATTAAGCATCTCGTTGTTTTCGCATTTTTCCAATGTTGAGGCCACGTTATTAATCATTATGACGTCGCGGAATAGCGAAAGGCCAAATAAATAACTTTGACATTACCACGAAAATACGACAGTAGCCATATGGTTTATACGTGAAATACCGTCACCGTCACATTTAATGAAGATAAAGGTGTATAGCATTGTGAGTGAGTGAGTGAGTGAGTGAGTGGTGTGGTTATCACTTCTCAGTACCATTTATACAGTTTGTTACACCGTAACTTCAGTGATTGTTTACAAAAGTTAAAGTCTTTAACTCGTCCCTTTCGTAATCTTTTCTTGTTGTGTTGAGTATATCCCGTCTATCAGGTCGCCGGCCAGTAAGACAAACCTCCTTCTGGAGTTGATTCCTAATCCTATATTTATCAGTTTAACAGATTCCGAGATCTGTAGATCAGCATACACACCAAAGCAAAATAGCTATTGTTATGTTATGTTATGTTCGTATAATCCTCCACTTGATAGGAGCACCGACCGTAGTGGTAATAGTTAAAATCAGATAATAACCAAACGAAAATAGAATAAAAGCAAGTAATAAACAAGGGAAAATTAAATAAACAAGTACAGAATAAAACAACGCCCTAAAACTAGGTAGAGTGGTTGGACAAGAGAAGTACAGAATAAAGCAACAAATTCGGTAGAGTGGTTGAACAAGAGCAATATAAAATTCTAACATTAATTAGACTCATTAATATCTAAGAATTTATCATAAGTTTAAAACATATTTGAGTTAAAATAAAGTACAAACGTACTATTTGATGCTTTGGTAGAATAAAAGCACTAAGGCGTTAATCGATTTTAACACAACACGAAAAGGTTTAGATGTCCAAAAAGAAACCCAGTATTAGTTGGTTGATTTATTACAAGTTTATATTGGTACTAAAAATAAGATCGTCAATTTTATCTGCTACATCGGGTAGTACCAAGAAAAACCCTAGACGAACCACACGAGACGTCATACATTCCACTCGGACCAGGCATCTCAAGCGCCTAGTGGATGTGTGGAACAGCCAGAGTAATTCAACACAACACCCGCAGATGCATTGCTAAATCTATTTTGAGAACCATCATAGCCATAGGCTAATCATCCTGATAGAGTGTTGAGAGTATGAACTCTGCCACAATGTATCTTCTAGATATGAGTGCACATGAATTTGGCATTATTGGAATTACTGAGACATTTATACATGCAAATTCACCTACTAATGTCATAAATATAAATAATTACACATTTGATGAAAAGCACAAAAGCACAGGCACAGGAGGTGGTGTAGGCATGTATATTAAAGAAAATATCCAATTTATTGAGCGTGATGATCTTTCTCATATAGAAGAATACATTCAAATAATCGAAATCCAAACACCAAAAGGCAAAAATAGAATTATAGGTACAATTTATAAATCACCCAAAGGTGATAATCAAAGTCTAATTGAAATACTAGGAAAAACTTTGGAAACTATTCAGAAGGAAAACAAAACAGTCTACCTCATGGGTGACTACAATATTGACCTGATGAGACAAGGTTGTTTTCACACGCAAAATTTTACAAACTTACTTAATGCTCATTCATTCTATCCAACCATAACTAAACCAACTGGAATAGCTGATATTTCGGCCACAATTATTGATAATATATTCACCAATAACATTAATTTCAGTAATAAAACAGAAGTAGGAATTCTCACAACAGACACATCAGATCACGTACCAATGTTTCTTCTTGAAAGACAGCAGACCTGCACAAAACCATTTAAATATGAAAAAATTAAGCGCAGAGAAATAAATCAAGTCAATATTGAAAAATTTAAAAGAAACATGCCTGAAGTAGATTGACATACAGTTACAGACTGTGCTGTGAGAATGCCTACACTAAGTTCCATGACATTTGCACGAGAATTTTCGAAGACAGCTTTCCCATGAAGGAAAAGAAAAAATTCAAACACAACCCGACTAAACCATGGCCAACAACTAGACTAATAGCTGCCTGCCATAAAAACATAAACTTGACTTGACATTTATCAAATGTCAAACAAAGCATAACGAATTGAAATTTAAGATATATAGAAACAAGTTGGACCAAATAATAAGAACAGCCAAAAAGCCTATCACCACAATAAATTTGAACAATGTAAGAATGATATAAATGATACATGGAAAATAAATAAATCACTTTTGAATAAAAACAATGGTAAAGCACAACAAACACAGTTTCTTTATAACAACAAAATAATAACCGATGACTTTGAAATTGCAACAGGATTTAATAATTATTTTGTTAATATAGGTCCAACACTTTCAGATAAAATCAAATCATCATCCTGTAGCAAATATAGCGATTATGTCACAGGCAACTATCAATCCTCTTTTTTCGCTAACCCAGTCAGCAATGAAGAAATTTTTAACATTTCTAATAAACTAAACCCTGCAAAAAGTGCTGGCCTCGATGGATTTAAGTGGATTATTTTCAAACACTGCACCTTAGACCTACTAATACCCCTCAACCACATTTGTAATCTATCTATCACGCAAGGCATCTTTCCATCAAAACTAAAAGCTGCACGAGTAACACCTATATACAAATCAAAGGATTCATCTAACTTCACAAACTATAGACCTGCATCAATACTTCCACTTTTCCCAAAATTAATGGAAATACTTATGTATAATCGGCTTATTAGCTATTTAGACAAAAAGTCAATCCTGTATACATCACAATACGAGTTTCATGGAAAACATTCAACAATGCTAGCACTAATTGGAATGACAGAAAAAATAATTGATTCAATTTGTACTGTATAATCAAAGTCAACCAAAATTATAAATGTTTGTGTTGTATTGTTACATCACCACTACAACTACTACTATACTTAGACATGTAATAATTTTTTATTTAACGTGTCTACGTCCTGTGTTTGTATGCCACTGTCCTGTTTAATTTATTTGTATAGATGTATGTGTATGTGTAAGGTGTCCGCCAATACAATAGGCATTGCCTTCAGCGGACAACCTAGTTCAATCCATAAGTTATATATATTTTACTACTGAATAAATAATCTTGAATCTTGAATCTTGAATACCATAAGCCATAAGTAACCATAAGTTGGTACTGGACGCAGGATTGCTCCTATATTTCCAGATCTTCATACTCTTCATCGGTGTCTCCAATTACTTGCATGGTGTGCCTCGAAGTATCGATTTGGGCCTTATAGTTGTAGGGGATGCCCTGGCATTGCCAGTGCTTGTCTCGCCGCTTCTCGAATGTTTTTACAGTCGGTGCGTTGATCACATCCTCTGGCAGACTGTTCCATGATTTGGCTATTCTGATTGCAAAGCTTTGCTGCTGCAGTCTCGTCTTTGCTCTTTTCTTGAACACCTTTAGGCTGTGCTCTCTTGTTACTGAGTCTCTCAGTGGGATATCTGGGCTTACTTCAGGGTCATATCTATCTCGGAGAATCGTATACATCTCTATCATGTCATCTCGCAATCTCTGATAGGCCAGTGTTGGTAACTTCAGGGTCCTCAGGCAGTCTTCATATTCTAAATCTTTCAGACCTGGAAACAGTTTTGTTGCCCTTCTTTGCACATTTGCTATCATGGTTACATCTTTTTTTTCTGGAATGGATGCCACACGATGCTTGCATATTCTAAATGGGGGTCTTACTAATGCTTTATAAAGTCATTTGAAGGTTTCATGGTCAATGTATATAAAAGATCTATGGATAATCCCCAACAGTTGTGTCACCTTGTTTACTTTCTATGTTATGTGCTCCTCGAATGATAGTTCGAAGTCAATAGTGACACCACGGTCTTTTTCCTTGTTGAGCTTCATTCACTCATGCTGTGGTTCTTTAGCCGTCTTTCCCCTCATAAGGTAGTGCCTCTCGTTCTCGGATGATCTTCCCACTGTCATCAGTTTACATTTATCAGGGTGGAATCTCAGTAGCCAGTCATCTGACCAATGTTGCGGTCTATAGAGATCTTCTTGTAGATTTACTTGGTCTGCCTCACCCCTTATCTGGCGGAACACTTTTGTGTCATCTGCGTACATGAATGCATTTGTACACAATCTCTCTGGCAGGTCATTTATGTACAACACGAACAGCACTGGGCCAAGAACACCACCCTGTTGGATCCCGCTAAGAACGTCTGACCATGATGACATTTGTGTTTTTTACCACTGTTCGCTGCTTACAGTTGAGCAGAAATGACTGTATCCATTTGTGTATGTTGCCAGTTATCCCATTACTAACAAGTTTATCCAGAAGCCGGCTGTGTGGGACCATATCGACCACTTTCATAAAATCCATGTAGATCACATCGATGTTGCCTCCCTGTTCCAGGTACTCTGAGCATTTCTCCAAGACCTTCAATAGTTGCAAAGATGTTGATCTTCCCGAGATAAACCCATACTGTCTGTCGCTGAACAGGTGATTTTTCTTCATGTGATCTATGATCTTGTCTCTGATGACAGTTTCCAGTACCTTACATAGAATACATGTAAGACTGACCGGTCTATAGTTGCTGGTCAGCTTTCTGCTGCCATTCTTGAAGATGGCTGTTATTGTAGCAGTTTTCCACTCTGCTGGGATCTTTCCGCTGCTTAGCGACATATTAAAAATCATTTGTCGGTGTCCACTCAGTACTCCTACCAATTCTTTTAATATTCTTGGGTGAACTCTATCTGGTCCTTGAGACTTATCCACTTTTAGATTAAGAAGCGTCTTAATCACTGTTTCTTTGTTTGTTATAATCTGCTCTAAGGGTTGGTCATATTCTTGAGTTAGTGCTGCTGGTCCCTGTCTCTCCGGCTCAACAGTAAAAACACTTGAAACGAATTTCATCAAACGCTACATTTCTCCTCATCAGTTTTTGTTAAGACCTCTTCGCCAGATTCTGTTGTCATTACCAGGTCTGCAATTGTGGTTGAAGACTTTAGTTTACTTTTTACATACTTCCAGAAGTGTTTCGGGTGAGATTTAGTGCTTTTTGCTATAGACTTCTCCTGGTCTCTCTGGATTTTTCTTGTTAGAGCTATTACTCTGTTATGTTCTCGCGTGTATGCTCGATACTTCTCTGGGTCTCTTGTTTTGATATAGCACTGCCAGCATCTCTATTCTTTCTAATCGCCTTTATGATCGTCTTGTCCAGTGTTGCACTGCCTTTTTTCGCTTGTGTTTGTGGAGTGACTGGCTTGTTTGGTATAAACTCCTTTTCTGCATCTCGCCAGATATTCGTAAATATGCCCCACTGCTGCTCGACATCAGTTAAACATGCTGCCAATTTCTCTTCCCAGTCTGCATCTAATGCTGCTCTCATACCTGGATAGTTTCAATTATCATAGAAGAACTTCCTGAATGTTCGGCTGTACCCATTTCTCTAGCATTTCAATACAGAGTGGTCGCTGGATCCTAATGGTGGGTCAGGTTCGACGCTTTATGCCACCCCTCTTCATTTGTCAATACTAGGTCTAATAGATGTAGCTCATCAGTCCCTCTTCCTCTAGTTGGTTCTGTGATGTGCTGATACAGGTAATTATCCCTCACTACCTCTATAAATTGGTACGCATTTGTATCTATGTTGTCGCCAGGTGACGTCCCAATCTATCTCTGGATAATTAATGTCACCGATTATTAGGAGATGTGAAGAGTGTCTCAAAGCCACCTCTGCTATTAATTTTCTCAGTCGGTCTTCTTCCTCATCACAACAACTCAGGCTTTTAGACACACATCCCAACAATAGTTCCTCGTCCTCCCTCAGTCGGATGGCAACCCATGCTGATTCTTGGAAGTCTGTGGCAACAGCTGCCCATCTTGCTTCCAGGTCAAATTTAGTGTAAATAACGATGCCTCTGCCAATCTTTGTGCTTATGTTTGTTAAAAACATTTCGTAGCCATCTAATTTTAAGTCCGGTTCCGTAAGCATGAATCGTGTTCTTGTGGGCTTCACCTCTGTGACTGCAATTATGTCTGTTGCTGCTAGTGCATGTTCTACTCTAAATCTTAGTTCTGTCATCTTTGTGGTTATGACATCTGCATTTGTGTACCAAACTGTCAGATCAGTATTCTCTCCTCCCTCCGTGCTCCTTGTTTGTTCTATGTGTTGTGAGTCATCTCTCAATCTAAGCACTTGTATTTTTACTCTATTTACATTTTCATCTCTATTAAAACTTGAGTATTCAGGCCCCTCTTCTGTGCTATCTTGCACCACTGATTTCGCACCATCTTGTGTCACGAGATTTGTGCCACCGCCATCTGATTTCACTACTCTATTTACATTTTCTATTCTATTTACATTCAGACTTTCTGACCATTTCACTGTGCCATCTTGTTCTACAAAATTTGTGTCAACTTGCGCCACTGGCTTTTCTCCTTTCTTTTGCTCAGTCTAAAAACTGGTCTCTGAACCATGTCTGTTCTATATACGATTTCCTTTATATTTACGGTATTTGGGCATACCGACCCATTCGCTATGCTGACTTGCATCACTGATTTTTCGCCATATTGCGCCACTGATTTTGCACCCTTCATTTAAAATTCTGATCTCTCTCCTCTATTTACAGTATCACTTCTATTTACAGATGGACATTCTGACCATTTCGCTGCATCAACTTGCTCCACTGAATTTGTGTCATCTTGCCCAGCTAGTTTTGCACCCTCTCTTAGTCTCTGCATCCCTGCTATTTCTGCTCTGTTTGCAATTTGACATTCTGCCACTTCTGTTGCCCCAACTTGCATGACTGATTTTTGTTTTAATCCCTGACTATTTACACTTGTTACAACTACCATATTCGATGCATCTGCTACCTTTAGGTTTTTGGTATCTTCTTAATTATTTTATTACCTGGCGATCCTCTCACACGGTAACTATACGCTCCAGACTTGTCCGCCTCCTCTTTCAACTTAGCCTCACTGAACAGCATCCTTATCTCCTCTGTCTGTGCTTGTGTGAGGTCATGATCTATGCTGAAATGTTTAAATGGTTCTTCTGCATATCTTAGCTTATTCACACTTCGAAAGATTCTAAGTTTGGAGCTGGCCGAATCTAACGTACCTAGCGGTGGCCTTGGTTTATCATCTTCTTTTGGTTTCTCGAGTCTGACTACTTTAACAATATTGTCCTCTCCAAAGTTCACCCATTCAAGTGGGCCTGAGCATAGGTCTCTGACTAATTTGATGTCATCAGCCTTTCTGTCTTTCGGGTCCTGGCTGTTGCTCTCCCCTGCCCTATGGATAATCATATTGAGTTTTCTTGATTCTTCTTCGATGAATGATTTTATCATTTTTTCGCTCCTATTACTTACATATTTATCTATGTGCAGCAAAAAATGGAAACAAATTGTTAAGTAGCTTTATTAATAGTCCTTTGTTTTGTATACAAGTTCATTAGCACATTGTCAATGTTCATATTGTTAATACGGCGCTGTTACTTTAGCCCAATGGCTTGTTTGCACGAATCCTGGTTGTTACATCCTGATTCCCGTTCCCATGCTGAGTCATTTTGCACCGTTGCCTGTTTGCCCTGGGATTTGTCTCCCATAATTCCAATCGCCATGGGTTGTTTCACACTGCTTGAACTCATCAGTATTTTTGCAGCTACTCTTTGGTGCAGTACATAACATAATTCTCTGTATACCAACTGTGTAATGTTTCTTGCTTAATAGCCAATTGCCTCCCAATTATATCCTTCTTTACAGAAACCTCTCTACGCAGCATGTTCATGAAAAACGTCAGAATGCTTTAATGTAGTTGACCTGCAAGTGGTAGGGCTCCAAGCAGCAAATAGGCGGCCACATTCGCAGAAGCAGTTGACAAGTGCTGTATTCTCTTAAGATATGCTCTATAAAATTCCTCGAGCTTGTCCACATCTGCTGATTTTAGAATCAATCCTTCCAACCCATGTAGAAGAACTGGGGTGATGTAAATATCACAGATATCATCATCATCATCATCATCATCATCATCATCATCATCAATTCCGACTGTTGACGCCTGTGAAGGCCTTTTGTTGGTCTTTACAGTTTATGCTCTACTGTAGCTTGCGGCGGTACGTGCTGGTCCGTCGATAGATATTCGCCCATTGCAGCGTAAGTGCGCGATGACCGGGATGGCTGGTTAGCTGAGAATCTCGGAGTTGCGGATCCTGTATGACGTTTCTCCACGGTGTACAAAAACGACCTCTAGAGCCGGTGGAGCACTGACGTTCCAGTGGGGGCCGTCCGACCATTGTCGCTGAGATTGAACCACATGGTGTCGTCTCAACTATTTGTGTCACCAGTGTGTCTATCCATACTAATTTAGAGAATGGAACAATTAGAATAATATACTAGAAACATAAATAAGTACTATACAAACACGGTGAATCATTTGACAGTAAAATGAGCACACTAATACACAATATAGAGCTAGCTGGTGTCCTTCCTATGTGGTGTCACCGGAGGTACCACACAGATCCTTAAATGCGCAGAGGTATCCCCGCAAGAGAAGCATCCGCATAAGAGATCACTGAGTAACTTAATATAAGTTAATATACCCCTAACATACACAGAGAGCACAATGTTGCTGCAAGAGGAAAGTGCCTCATGTGGGCCTCTGTCACTGAATATTTCATGATGGTGTGAGAGGAAGGTGCCTCGTGCGGGCCTCCATCACAGGAATTCTCGCTGTCGTGAGAGGCAAGTGCTTCGTGCAGGCTTTCGTCACAGGAAAATGCCTTCGATGCCGAAATGGAGGAAAAGAGACTCTTTTGTTTAACAGAAAATGCTAAGTGCTGAAAAATCCCAGTGAAGCCATTATTAACGTGATGCGTACTGGTTTGAAGGCGGAATGAGCGATTTCCGAAGAATTCCCACATCTTATGTAGTTCCACAGATGGTATGCATACATGTTACATCGCAACGCATCCGAATTTGATGAAAATCTGACTGCCTTGCTCTGCAACCACATAAAACATCACCTGGACAATGGCTACATTTCACATAAGCAAGTTTGATTACTGACATATAGGTAAGGCGGGGATAGAGGCGAATATCCATCGCGAGCATCCTTTCCGTGAGGGTGTGGCGGATTCCAAGATCCTTCCCAGACACTCCGACGAGTTGGATGGAGATGCGCGTCTCGTCCGGCACCGCTTCCTACGGATCTAACTTTTGACCTGTCGTTAGGATTAAGTTCCAACGTGCCCAGATATGCACTGCAGGCCGGAAAAATAAACTATCAAACTCACATTTATAACTATATGTTTTCGCAGTGCTTTCCTTCGTTCGCAGGGTTATCTAGCTAACAAGTAACCAAGGATATGGGGGAGATGTATGCAAATCAGCATTTTAAAGTGCACGACGAGTGATGACGCTGGTTAGCATCCGGTCTCGGGGTGACGGACCTTGAATGAGGCTGCCCTGCGGGAAACAAAAACCGACTCCTAAGGCTGGTGGAACTCAATCGTTCCGGTGGGGCCGTGCGACCATTGTCGCGAACACTAAACACAATGGTCTCATCCCAAGAATTTGTGTCACCAGTATGCCTGTTCATAGCAATTTCGTGATCTATGGACTTACAAGATTTGATTTGGTGACCTAAAAATATAAGTCTATACAATGAGTTTACCTAACTGATTAAAAATATGCTAGATAAAACTACAGTAAGAGCATACGAAAATACAAGACATAGAGGCAGGTAGATGAACTTTTAAACATGGGGCTCCCGGAGGTACCACACAGACTCGTAGGTCTGCAGAGGTATCCCCGCAAGGGAGGCTCACGTACACGAGACATAGCTATTTAACTTAATATAAGTTATTATACCTCTAAGCTGAAAGGAAGAAGGCTATCTCAGACAAAAAAACGATGTGCCTCACGCGGGCACTACTCCTAGTGCTAGTTTGGGTGAGGAGTATTATCCTGGCGTGGACTGTCATCGCTGAATCCTTACAAGAGGCAAGTGCCTCACGTGGGCCTCCGTCTCGGGAAGGTGTCGCCACGGCTTAAAGCAGGAGAAGAATAGTAGGCAAAAATGGGCCCACTCTAATATTTCAAACCAAAAATGCTGTAGAAAGAAAAGACCATACCTAGTGAGATTATGACTATATGGGTGCGTACTGTTTAACGTGAAGACGGAACGGAAGATTCCCGATGGATTCCTTCGTCACCGTCTTATGTGATTCCTAATATGCTGAGTTGGTAGTTGCCGTTTTAATTTCTGTGAGCCTTCTGCTTTGCTTAATTCCTTTTAGTTATTTTCAAAACAAGAATTAGTTTAGGCCGCAACTGGCTGATATCTACCTAGCTATTAGACATGGATGTCACGGAGAACAGATGCCCAAGGACATCAATACTGTAGACAGCGCTCATACATGTTACTTAACGGGATCTCTGAACTGGGTGAGAATCCGGACATTCCGCTTCGCAACCACATGAAACATTACAAGACATGGTTTACATTTCACGGAAGCATTATTAGGCTATATCTCCTATCGTTATGGTGGGGGTAAGAGAGACGAATGCACACCGTAAATGTCCTTCCCGTAAGGGCGTGGCAGATCTAAATATCATGCCCAGACTTTTTAACAGAATTCGTTGAAAATACGTATCTCGCCCGTCACCTGGTCCCATGGGACTAACCGTTTAACCTGTCGTTAGGTTTATATACAAGTTGCCAGTTTTGTACTGCGGTGCGGGAGGATTGTCAGTAAATAATAATAATAATTAATACATGTGTTTTCGCAGTGCTTTCCTACATTGGCTTAAAGTACTATCTACTAAGTATCAAAAGATACACGGGAATGTGTATGTGATACCGCACCCTAGCCATCACCACTCGGAAACCCCAATAGTTTCCCAGAGTCGGATCAGCCCATGGTGCGGATAGGGGCATCCACACAATTAAGAAGCCACAAGGCTAAGAGGAATAGGAAGAGAGACAAAATCTTGAAGTTATGAGTCCTACCGGAGTGCAGGGCTAGATTATCGCACTGCCGGAAGAGAAGAGTATATTACACAGTATGTAATGAAGAAATTGTCTCTAATCATTTTGAACCTATCCTATCGAGCTGAATAGAAAAGGTTTAGTCTGTAGCATGCCGGGCTAAACAGCGTTATAGCACGGACAGCGACCTCAGTGAAAAATTGTTGGTGGCGGGAGAAAATGCTGCATATATAAATGTTGCTTATAGTGTTTCCTACGTGCACTGCAGTCCTATATTTTCTATAACTTAAGCAAGACAAGTTAACGGATGGCCACTGGTCATATACATACATAATCTAACCAGAACAAACAGTACGGTGCCAATGATTAAGATATATATATATAGTAATACAGGTTAACGAAACTACTATAGTGCGGTTAGCAACACATTGCGGAAAATGAAAATAACTATTAACAAATACAGAAATTATAACTATCAGTCCTAAGACCATCACGGTTCCTTTTAGTCATCGGAACCGTTAATACGGGTACGAGATAATGAACGAAACCTATATGGAGAAATAATTAAACGGTGAAGTATAGTTACCTGAATACTTGGTAGTCATTCCCAAGTTAGGCTACTGTGTCACTGAAATTGACACGTCAATCCGTAATCGAAGTGAGATGATGCGCTCTCCGGAAGCTGGAAAGTTCCTGCAGGCTGGTTCCCGCAGGTTGGTTCCCGCGTGCTGTTGTCCGCAAACAAGAATCCCGTAAGAACATTCATGGTGGGGAAAGGACATCACTTAGTGCTGTAGGCCTAATAGAATGTCTAACGAGCAGTCAGTAAAAGATACGATAGTACTATGTGGTGAAGAAAGTTCCAATACACCGATGGCACGGATGGAAGGTGTATACACCCTGATCACTAGCGGGGGTTGTTAGAGGCAAATGAAGATACAAAACAAAGCTTCACGGTGCTGGGTACGTCAACCAGCTCTGAAGACGCACCGGGCAGAGTTTACTTGCTGCGGTCGAAAGTTGAAAGAACCTACACGATTGGTGCGTCATCGTTTGAAATACCACTTCTAGGCGTGGCCGGCAGATCCGGCGAGTCATCCATCAAAGAACATCCTGCCTCTACATCTGTAGACTTACCTCACCGCAAGTTGTGTTCCGAATGTAGATTCGTGAACGATTATCAAAAGTTCCAAATTACTCCCGCAGATGGGGAGTTACAAACTGACGTCATATGCGTAATATCTGTCGATCATAGCTATTACAGGTCCAACCTGTTCGGCCTCTGGTCAAGGATGCTCTCGATCACTGGATCGCTTCTACTTTTATACTCTCCGTGACGTCACAGGCGCAGGCTTCATCCAATCATCGGTCGAGCAACAACCAATCAGCGCACAGCTAATAATAGCGTCGTCGAACGTTCTAGAACATTCTAGAAGCTTTACGTCCACGTGGTTATGACGTCAGGGCAACATTTTGAAGATAATCAAGAAGAGTTTTTCCTGGATAACTCAGCCATTTCTCGACCGATTTTGAAATGGTTTACAGATTTGGAAAGCCCGTCGAATTCCGGTCTTGATTAATGCCAGATTTAACGGGGAGAGATAAGCAATAAGGATTAAAGAGTACCAGCTCGGTACACTATAAGTGCCATCCTATCTAGGTCACAACTACGGGCTCCATAGAAACAGCGTCCCGGCGCGCACATGCGCATAATGCGTTTTAATGAACTTAGTCATTTTTAGACACGGTCTCTCTCCCATAGGCCTATATACGCTTATAGCTCTACCCAGAGGGGCGTGTTCAGGAAACGAATCCTAGACGGGCGGCGCGTACCCAGCTTACCTGGTACGGCTGGTACCCGACCGGTCAATCCGAACTACAAAAACTTTTGCCTCAAGAATCAATTGCGCGCAAAATTGATGGAAAGGACACACCACCTTACTCGTTCTTACTCACCCCAAAAGATAGACAGGTTTTTTCCCCTCCTATTCTCAATGCGCGCGAGAAGATATAATTACATAAGTCAGGCTTTAGCACTAACTAAATTAGCGGGAATCTCATTAACAGTCAAAACTATTTAATCATTTTTATAGGTAGGCAAGCGCAACCTTGATTAGATAGCTAGCATTCGGAAACATAATTTAATTAACAGTTACCACTCTCTCGCGTAAGAACCCCCTCCATTAAAAATAAATTTTCTGTCAATCATGTCTATAATAAACAGATTCCTTTCACACTAAAAGGTGGTGGTTCTTTAAGAGGGTTGTCGTAGAAGCACTCCTCTTGAGAAATCATCATATTTTTTAAACGGCATAGGCTTTGTATTACGGTTGTGTGGAAATTAGTGCTCTAAGAGCAATCATATGTACAGGTAAGATCGAATGAATAAAAAGGAGAGAAGAGGAGGGGGAGTGTTGTAGCTCGCGGGTGTACATGCTGGTCCGTCGGTAAATATCCGCCCCTCGCACCGCAAGTGCATGATGACCAGGATGGCTGGTTAGCTGCGGATCTCGGGGGTTGCGGTTCCCATGTACCATCTTTCCGCGGAGTACATAGACCGACTTCTAGAGCCGGTGGAACACTGATGTTCCAGTGTAGCTGTGCGACCATTGCCGCTGAGATTGAACCACATGGTGTCGTCCCAACGGTTTGTGTCACCAGTGTGTCTATCCATACTAATTTAGAGAATGGAGTAATTAAATAATGTACTAGGAATATAAATAAGTACGATACAAGCAAGGTGAATCGTTTGACAGTAAAATGAGCACAATAATACACAATATAGAGCTAGCTGGTGTACTTTCTACGTGGTGTCGCCGTAGGTACCACACAGATCCTTGAATCCGCAGAGGTATCCCCGCAAGAGAAGCATCCGCATAGGAGATCACTGAGTAACATCATTGCTGTGAGGGGAAAGTGCCTCGCGTGGACCTCCATCACCGAATATTTCATGATGTTGTGAGAGGAATGTGCCTCGCGCGGGCCTCAGTCACAGGAATTCTCGCTGTTGCGAGAGGCAAGTGCCTCGCGCGGGCCTCCGTCACAGGAAAATGCCTTCAACACTGAAGCAGGGGAAACGAGGTGGCAAAAGGGCCACTCTTTTGTTCATCAGAAAATGCTAAGCGCTGAAAAATCCTAGTGAAGCTATAATTAACATGATGCATACTGGTTTACGTGAAAGCGGAACGAACAATTTCTGAAGAATTCCCAAGTCACCGTCTTATGTAGTTCCAAGATGCTGTATTGGTAGATGTCGCTTTATTTATGCAGGCCTTCTGCTACAGTCTAACCTACAAGTGTTAGAAACGAAAACTAGCTTTGGCCGCAAGTGGCAGGGATTCCTACCTATCGTTAGAAACAGCTGTCCAATGGGCGCAGACACCTAGCTTCCCGTAGGTCGCTTTGAAAGAGCATCTACCTCCACGGATGGTATGCATACATGTTACATCGCAATGCATCAGAATTTGATGAAAATCCGCCTACCTTGCTCCGCAACCACATAAAACATCACCTGGACAATGGCTACATTTCACATAAGCAAGTTTGATCACTGACATATCGTTAAGGTGGGGATAGAGAGGTGAATATTCATTACGAGTGTCCTTCCCGTGAGGGGGTGGTGGATTCCACGATCGTTCCCAGAGACTCCGACAAGTTGGATGGAGATGCGTGTCTCGTCCGTCACCGTTTCCTATGGATCTAACTTTTGATCTGTCATTAGGATTATGTTCCAATGTGCCCAGATATGCTCTGCGGGCCGGTAAATAAACCTATCAAACTCACATTCATATGTTTTCACAGTGCTTTCCTTCGTTGGGGGGTTATCTAGCTAACAAGTATCCGAGGATACGGGGGAGATGTATGTAAATCAGCACTTTAACCATCACCGCTCGGAAACTTCCGATACTTTCCCATGGTCGGATCAGATCAATGTGCTGATGGGACGTCCAAACAATTAGGAAGCCATGCGGCTAGTGGATCGTGGAAAGAGACAATAACTTGATATATACGAGGCCTTATAGGTATTTGGCCAATTTTACACAACATTGCCGGAGTGCGGGGCTACATTACTGCAACAACCGGAAAAGAGGCATACACTATATGTCTCCTAACGAAGAGATTGTCCCCAACCACTTTTAACCTACCTTATTGAGCTGAATAGTAAGGCTTTAGTCAGTAACATGACGGGCTCAAACATTTAGAGCACGGTCAGCGACCTCAGTGTAAAATTGATGATGGTAGGAATAAGTGATGCAGATATAAATGTTGCTGCTTAGTATCTCCTAGCGTACTGCGGTCTAAGTTTTCTATAATTAAAGAAAACATATCAACGAAATGGCTATCTGCAATATACAACTAACCAATGCAATGAACACTGACAATTTATATATAAATTAATGAGGTAGTATGTTTCAGGTTGATAAACCTAAACGGTGCGGTTAGTTAAAGCACCCACAGTAAATAAGGATAATACGAACACTAATAAAGAAATTATAAATTGCGGCCCTAAGACCGGGAAGGCACCTATTAGTCATCAGTGCCATATACGGAAATAATGATCAGATGTACAATAGTATAGTTACTTGAATACCTAATAGTCGTCGGTACAGAACAGGCTACTATGTTACTGAAATTGAGGTGCTAACATATTCATAGCGCGAGTTGACATGTTCTCTGGAGCTGGAGAGATTTCCGCAGGCGATTTCCGCAGCTGGCCTCCGCAGATTGGCTCCGCAAGCTGACTCCTCCAGGCAGGGTAGATACGGTGCATACGATCATGACAGTGAAACAGAACAGTGAAGTATCATCTATTAGATAGTCTCTATAACTAAATCATAATTTATATGGAAATGGAAGTGAGAAAGTTCTCCTTCCGGCGACGGAAGTAGTAAAGTTAAATGTTACCCATTAACAGAGAGGGCGGTATAATAATGTTAAGCAGATACATAACTTGACATACGGTGCGGGATGCATCGCATAGCTGTTGCGGCGCACCTAGCAAAGTCCACCAGACTGTGGTCCAAAAGTTAATTAAAACACACATGACATGCAGTGTGGAATTTAGTGCTGACTTTTCAGCATGGTTGGCAGACCCGGCGAGTCATCTACCAAGAATCACTGTAGCTCTACATCGCATAGGATTACATTCCGGGCCCGGACGGTCCCTCCCGCAGAAGTTGCGTTAGGAAATTTCGGATGCGGAAGGTCTAACTTTAGTTTATTACTCCCGGATGGACGTCCGGGAGTATCCAAAATTCCGTTGAGCCGAGGACGTCCTACACCGCGGATGTGCTGGGTTCTGTAAGACATGGTTGAAGTGAAGATCACTGGTAGGTCAGCAGGTTACATTCGTCATCCAGGTGGTCCAGTCGTCCTGCGCGGGCAGGCTTCCACGCCGGCGATGCTCCTGATCCTCGATTTTTCACCCCTTTTATACTCGCTGTGACATCAGGGCTGGGCGCCTCAACCAATCAGCGGCCAAGCGCCAGGCAATCAGCGTGCTGTATGCTAGTGACGTATCGACCACGTGTACACAGATCTTTGTATTTAGTTTAATATATGCACGCGACTATGACGTTATAGCAATATTCCAAGTATAATTTAGCGGGAGCTTCGACGATAACTCAGCCATTTCTGGACCGATTTTGAAACGGTTTACAGTTTTGGAAGGATCGTTTAATTCTGGTCGTAATCGGTACCAAGAACAACGAGAACGGATAAATTATAAGCATTTACGAGTACCTACTCGGTACACTATAGGTAAGCACTCGCTTCCAATTCCGAGACGTGTTGTCAGGGAAGCTCTGACGCACGCATGCGCACCACGCGTACAATCGGACATCGATTTTTGACAAGAAACCTCTCGCATAGGCTTACATATGCTTATTGCTCTACCCAGGGGGTGCACTTTAGAACGAATCCGGCATGGCCGGTCGCTGGGACGGCCGGCGCCCGTCCAGTCGATCCGTGCTACAGTGTCTAAGGGATTGAGACTCTCAATCCCGTCTAAGGAACTGTATAGAAACTTACTCTCTTAAAGCTAGTTCGTTCTATTACCCCTCCATTAAACTCTCTCAACTTTTTTTTCAATAGAGGTGAAATAATACTCTCCAAAGAAGCTATTCTCAACAATGACACAGCAGTATTAGAGTGAGAAAGTTCTTGGTGGGTATGACTGTAGATAAATATTTTGTAGTAGTGTGCCAACATCTGATATGTCCACTGAGAAAAGGAATATCAGATGGACGTTCAAAACTAATTGAGATCTTCTTCTTCTTTTCGTTCGCTGATCATACCGCCAGTCCTGTAAGTGACTATCGACATGATCATAAGCGGTAAGTGCGTGGATCCATGGTTTATTAGAGTGCGCCGTGCGGCCTGGAACCTCCGTCTTCAGCACTGAGATCTGATAAGGACCATCTATTTTGGCTCATTTCGTGCTTTTCATCGTGGTATCTCCTAAATTTGTTAACACCTACCACCCTGATGGCAATATTCCACCTCCTATTATGTCTAAAGCAGAGAAACCGGCGTACAATATTCAACAATTTTGTCGGATGATGTTACTGTCTATGACTGCAGCATCCTCCACCAAACCTCCCTAGAGAATGCAACACCAGTTCCTCTGTTCTATTTTGAAAATTGAAAATCTTGCCATCAGAGTCCCAAGGGCCAGCTTTAGGAAAGAAGTGAAGTCATGAGACTTCATCTATACCGAATATGTCCACTAGAAAGATGACATCTGGCTCGGGCAAAGATTTTTTGACAGATGAACGGATCATACATGTAGGTGAGCCGACAAACCAACACAGACGCGTCACATAATAACTTGATAATAGTAATAATATTATTAACAACAGTAATTAATCAGCCAGTATTTGACCTGAGTTTCTTATGGTAAATATAGATTGATAAAATGGGGGATCTTAGAAACAGTAAAACGCATTGACGCAGAATTGAAATAGGTAAGGTGGGATTGACTCATAGTGGCAGTAATCGCCGTGGCTGTTAGGTTAGAACAAGAGCTCCGCAAACGGCGCATAATACCCCGCCATGATGACAAACTAATAAATGACAGCTATCAGAAAATATTTATTTCTTCCTCAGACCAGTAATCCTTATTAAGTGTCAAAGCGATCCGTTTAGCTTCACCAGACATATTCCAACGACCTTAGGAAGCGATCCGATAAATGGTAACGGCCATATCATCCAGAAACCAACTTTCAAGATGGCTGGCGGCCATCTTGGATTTTGGATCACTGTCGATTTCGATATGTTTCTTCCTCAGACCTAGTCTAACCACTCCATGAAGTTTCAAAACGGAGTTATCATCCGGAAAACAATTTTCAAGATGGACGCCGGTGGCTGGCGGCCATCTTGGACTTCGGATCATCATCGATTTCGATAGGTTTCTTCCCCAGACCTAGTCCAACCACCCTATGAAGTTTCAATGCGATCCGACAAACGGTAACAGAGTTGTCATCCGGAAACCACTCTGCCGCCCTTACATCCGCACGCCTGCCAACCCGCCCGCCCGCCCGGATGGATGGCGGCATTACATAATACCCCACCAAATTTTTTGGTGGGGCATAAAAATGATTAGGTTTGACACTTTCGACCCCTCTGGCCCATTCCCTTATTTCGGAAACCAATTTTCAAGATGACCACCAGTGACTGGTGGCCATCTTGGATTTCGGATCATTGTCAATTTCGATAGGTTTCTTCCTCAGACGTAGTCTAACCACTCCATGAAGTTTCAAAGCGATCCGAAAAATGGTAACGGAGTTATCATTCGGGAATCAATTTTCAAGATGGCCGCCGGTGGCTGGCGGCCATCTTGGATTTCGGATCATCGTCGATTTCGATAGGTTTCGTCCCAAGACCAAGTCCAACCACCCTATGAAGCTTCAAAACGAACCGACAAACGGTAACAGAGTTGTCATCCGGAAACCACTCTGCCGCCCTTACATCCGCACGCCTGCCAACCCGCCCGCCCGCCCGGATGGATGGCGGCATTACATAATACCCCACCAAATTTTTTGGTGGGGCATAAAAATGATTAGGTTTGACACTTTCGACCCCTCTGGCCCATTCCCTTATTTCGGAAACCAATTTTCAAGATGACCACCAGTGACTGGTGGCCATCTTGGATTTCGGATCATTGTCAATTTCGATAGGTTTCTTCCTCAGACGTAGTCTAACCACTCCATGAAGTTTCAAAGCGATCCAAAAAATGGTAACGGAGTTATCATTCGGAAACCTATTTTCAAGATGGCCGCCGGTTGCTGGTGGCCATCTTGGATTTCGGATCATCGTCGATTTCGATAGGTTTTTTCCCAAGACCTAGTCCAACCACCCTATGAAGTTTCAATGCGATCCGCTAAACGGTAATGGAGTTATTATCCGGAAACCAATTTTCAAGATGGCCGCCGGTGGCTGGCGGCCATCTTGGATTTCGGATCATCGTCGATTTCTATAGGTTTTGTCCCAAGACCAAGTCCAACCACCCTATGAAGTTTCAAAGCGAACCGACAAATGGTAACAGAGTTATCATCCGGAAACCACTCTGCCGCCCTTACATATGCATGCCTGCCCACCCACCCACCCACCCGCCCGCCCGCCCGCCCACCCGCCCGCCCGCCCGGATGGATGGTGGCATTACATAATACCCCACCAAATTTTTTGGTGGGTCATAAAAAGGATTAGGTTTGACACTTTCGACCCCTCTGGCCCATTCCCTTATTTCCCTTATCTATGCATTGTCTGGATATGTTGGGACGCCCCAGCCTGAAAGCTGCTGCTGGATTAGTTAAAGCAGGAGATTTCAATCTACCCAGTTTCAAAAGATTCAACATTGACCAGCTCACATATCTGGGATTAAATCACCGGCGACTACAAAACCAGAAACCCAGGATGTGTCACCCAGATGCTACACGACAACAACCTGACATCTCTGCAGGACAGGCACAAACAGCTTTGCCTCACATTCCTTTTCAAGGTGGTTGAGGGGTCAATTCCAGCCATTCCTCCTCACGAATTCTTAACAGCAAAAAGTCCAAGGAGAGCCATTTGAGCACGGAAAGTACAAAGACTGTGTGTAACATCAAACATTATCAAAAACCAAGTCACCAACAATTCAAAGTGTTTCTGTGTTCCACCATCTAACACAGAACCCTTCAAACAAGCCTTCTTTGTGCGAACTGTGATAGACTGGAACCACATGGACGAGAACTGTGTCCAAGCTCCAACAGCTGATTGTTTTAAATCTATCAGCAACTTTTGAACCTTTGTATAAAGTCATCTTATTGTACTCTCTCACCGTTGTGTTTATGCCAATGTTAGCCCTGCAACATACCATACAGATACAGATACAGAGTTAAACAGGGACAAGTAAAATACAATTAAGCTAGAAAACACACGTTAACTATAGATGGGTTAGAAAAGGTGCAAACAAGTTAGGTAGCCTTGATGAGAAATGCACCTATTGGATATACATAGAGGGGGTTGTCTTGCCCCCAAGATAAGGAAAATTAGTATTCTGGTATGAAACGCTTTTGGACATACATAAAACATAAAGTTAGGTTAAGTTATAAGTTGTTTCTGGAGCTAAATTATGTAAATTTGATATTTGCTTTAATAAATTTGGCAGAAATTGGCACTAGGAGGTAGGATTTTGTAAGGGAGTAACCTACAGATAATATATATACATACCTACAGATAATATATATATATATATATATATATATATATATATATATATATAGCGAAGGACTTGTTAATTTGCAATGAATTCAAAGAATTTTGAATGATTTCCGAAATAGTTAGAAGGAATCTGGTAAAGATGAGTGATTTTCTATACAAGAGAATAACCTGATAAAGATGAGTGACCTTCTTTATCAGTAGAGAGATGCAAGTTTCAAAACAATTGCCTAAATAATAAACCTGGAAAAGATAAGTGGCTCTTCTTCACCCATATAAACAATGCTTAAAGATTGAGATGGCAAGCTGACAGAAGTTACATGAAAACTACTGGGAAATCCCTACTCCGATAGAAACTTAACTGTTGTCGAAATTCAGCTCATATTGTCAACAAACACTCAAATTTTGAATGTATTAATATATATTCATGAATAAATAAATTAGACAATAAATATAAATTCTAACCTATAAATACAATCTTTGCAGAATTTGAGGTGGACAAAGATCAGCAATGTAGCATAATCTAATCTTTTAACATAGTTCTTTTCTGAGAAATCAACATTCTATTGGACTCTATGGCCTGCAAAACACTGGTCAGAGTTGTTTAGACATAGCTCAAAGTTCAGTTCAACTCGAGTTCAAGTCAAAGCTCAAAATCAAGGTCGAAGTTGAAGTCGGAGTCAAAGCTCGAGAAGCTTAAGCGAAAGTTAAAGCTCTGGAAATAGTCGTAGCCACAGTTAAATCTGTGGATAAAGCCTAATTACAGGGAATTCACGCTTTAATATATACACGCACACGCACGCTCGCATGCACACATGCATGCACACATGCATGCACACACACACCTTTACCAGATCACTACTTTGCACACCTAAAATTACATATTTCAAAATTTCCAACACTACGCACACCACATGCACGAGACCCTCTTACACAACTTGTCACTCAACATACAACCTGCCAACCAAACCACTAACCTGATTGAAATGATATAACACAAAGAATTCAACTTCTTTGCCAGTGGTATTAGTAGATCGTCCTTGAACAGTACAGTATAGGTGTCAGTCGATATTCAGGATCATGTTGAATAGATTGGTCAATTAGAATATCTACTATCAGTTGTTGATCTGCCAGTAATATATGCTCAGCGTTGTGGCTGCGCATCTATCAAAGTGGCCAAAGTGACGACCCCACCAAACTATGCCGGGAATGCAATAACATTCTGCACCACTTTAGTGAACTCTTAAAAGATCTTGCTATTCGACAAGCAGCTCCCTAGCAGATGAAATCATTGCCACGGATGACTGTCACAAAATGCTTCTGGCAGCCTGAGCCCTGAGAGTTACTGACTACATACCACCACTCACTGGTCACAATTCTGAAGGACGCTTTATCGGGTCTGACCAGGGCAAAGCAGAGGCAATTAAAGAATGGTTCGAGGACCAGTTCACTGACCATGATGATGAGCTCTTGTACCCGCTCTCAGGAGACCCCAGGCCATTACTAACACCAATTAAAACAGCAGAAGTTGAGATGGCGCTTAAAGCCCTAAAAATGGACGTGCATCTGGACCTGATGGCATGAGCAATGAACTATACAAATATGCAAGTGACATTATCTCAAAAGCGATTATGCACCTAATCAATTCAGCTTTTATGCACCCATCGACGCTGTAGGCCAAGGTACCCTTATAGCAGCTGTATGATGTTTCTACTACCTCATATTCTCGTAACAGTCTCATGATAAGGGCTTACTACTTTATTTCCATACTCGGAATGTCTGCTTGACCTCATTCTGGGCAGATACTATATTAGGTGGTTTGGACTTCATACCTGATGGTTTCGGTTTTGCCCTCTTTACTGCACCCATCTCTGCTTCCAACAGACACTCGATCAAATCCCAGACAACTCTACATCAAGGCTGGTATTCATGTTGCTATTCCCAAGCAGACAACGGGGATTGCATTCATACAATTGAACACCTGCTCTCTGCAGTTTGATTTACCAGATAAAGCCTGACTTTGCTTCATAGAACTCCTCTTGGTTACAGTTGCACTCAACACTGTGGCCACGGGTTTGTGATCTGATAGGCTGACATCCAACTCTACCACAAACACCTCCTCCACACCAATAAAGTTTAACCTTTTCACCATGATATAATGAATTGGACAGCACACATTCGGTCGTTATACTGGGGCAAAGGTAGCTACCTGTGGATAACAATTCACGTTTGACAATTCAAGCTTCACTTCTTGGCAAAACGCCTTCAACACTTTATCCAGGTTACTGTCCTCTTACGGACACCAAGGATCCGGATTTTCAACACTAAAACATCCTGCTAAACAAACTGGAGCATCACCCAGTTGCTTACAGAATTGTCTCATTCCAACAAATTCAATCATGTGCGCAAACGATCTAGGTCTAGCTGCATGCACACATCGGCACCCTCTAAATAATAGATGATTGGTGGAAATGTTATCAGTTGAGGTGGAAGTTGAGAAGAGAATCTTGTCACTGCTTAGAAACTGTCTTCAAGAGGAGAACAGTGTAGAGCATAAAATTGCATTTCGACACCTCGAGGTGAAGCTCATCAAGCTGGTTCGTGCATATGAACAGTGATTTGCAGAAGTATAGCCTGCCATCTGCTCAAGATATGTTAAGCTGCATTCCATCCAGAGTCGACTGGAAAAGGACTATTAAGAGAGCTGTACACACATTCTGGAAAGAGAGTCAAATGATGGAGAAGCAAGAAAATACTTTCATTATTCTGCGTTACCTCTCATCAGATAGCTTGGATTATAGCTCCCTGGCATGTGTGGCTTAGCTCCTCGCATTCAGAACAGGGCACTAAGAAGGCCAGGGTTAAGGAGAAAGTTATGTGCATTGTATTACGTCTGCACACATTTGAAGCTAAGATCAGCCGAGCATCGCCTGCATGCAGATTGTGTAGAGATGGGGCAAAGAAGCGAGAACACCTTCATTGTGAAGAGCTTGGAAGAGTTAGGGAGATCAACTTGCAGAGACTGAAAGATCTGCTCATGGACTATGACCGTGAATCAGTAATGGGGAACCCAGCCAGCCATATTCAAATCCTGCTTGATCTTACCCATGAAGGTCTCCCTCGACCTGTGGCACATGCCAAACCTTTACAGCAGCAGATTGAGAAGTTCAGCAGAGATTTAATATTCTCACTGTATTATAAAAGATTTACCAAACTAAATGAGTTAGATACTCAGGACACGGATGGCGGGGGGGGGGGACAATGGAGTGGGAGACGTCGTATAAAACATAAATTCTACAGGATGGAGGAACCAAGCCAAATGGAAAGTACTGATTAGAACAAAAAATATTGTTAACGCATAAAAATATGGATTCGGACTCAACTGAAGACATAATCCTAACCTTGTGCAACACGGGTGCTCCCACTCAAGGGAGGAACTTCCCGTCTAAGAAAAAGATTCAGCAAGCATCTTTAGCAGTTTAAAAGGCGAGTCTGGTGGTGTAGAGGATGGTCGTGAATGTGTAAAATATGTGAGAGGGGTGTGTATGGGCTCAGTAATGAGGGCTTAGATTGTGCTTCTCCACTCACCATCTAACTCTACAAGTGACTGGGTGCAGTCTCAGAACCCACCACGCCCTCATGGGAAGGTCGCTAAAGCTGGATAGCTGACTCTTTGTCCCCACCCTAAACCTATATGTGCTTTTCAATGCTTATGTACTGTGACTTGTCCTTGTGCTTTTATATGTGATCATGATGCGATGGTGACCATATGGTCACCGAAGATTCTCGCCCGTCGGACTTATATGTTAAAGATTGTTAGCTTACACTGCCATTTGCGGCATAACTTAGATCTGGACCAAAAAACTAAAGGTTAGGATATAATCTAGCAGAAGGACCGGATAAATAAAGTGGCAACTACCAATGCAGTATCTTTGAACTTACATAAAGTGACGGTGTTGAATTCTGCAGAAATCATCCACCCCATCTTCACGTAATACAGCATGCATCAGATTAAACTTATAATTTCACTAGGTTGACTCTTTTACATAATTTGGTTTGAACAAGAGTGGCCCTTTTTGCCATCTCTCTTCCTCCGCTTCGGCGTTGTAGGCATTTTCCTGTGACGGAGGCCTGCGCGAGGCACTTTCCTCTCACAATAAATAATGTTTGTAGAGGGTAAATTGGTTTATATTAAACTTGTTAAGTAGCCGCGTTAGGACCCTCCTTTGCGGGGATGCCTCACACATCTTACTCTGTGAGGTACCTCTGGTGAGGACTATGATGCAGAGTCATCTACTTGACCATATGTACTAGACCTTTGCCGAGTAGCAGCAAACGAGTACCATTGTTTTGACTGCTACGATTATTAATTATTGTATGTATTTAATTATGTCCCCGGCCTAAATGGAGCTGTGGGAACGTCACACCGGTGACACCAACAGCAAGGATGAGACTGTGAGGTTCAATTTTTTGGCGATGGTCGCATGGCCCCACTGGAACGTGAATGTTCCACCGGCTCTAGAAGTCAGTTTCTGTAGAATCCAGCAGCGCACAACACCGGATCCACAACCCCATGATCCGCAACTAACCAACTGCCTTGTCCCAACATACCATGCACTTGCAGTAATGTGGAGCGAGAGTATCCGGCAGACCATCATGCACGCTTGGAGCCTAGACATATTGATATATCTAATGCAGAAATAATGACCTGTTTGATTTGGTTCAGACTGTCTGTCCTATATCTAAGGAGAGCGGGCCATGGAGTAATCATATGCATGTAGTCCTCACGGGGGCTCTGACAGAGTTGACAGATTGGGTCAACTTTGAGGTTATAAATCTATGGAGAGTCATTTGGACTGAGTACGTACCAGCTAAGAGACAAGATTCAATAAAGGATTTATTGGCATCTTGGGTGTTGTTTAAGACTGTTTTGATCGATATATGGATGTTGCCAATAGCCAATCGGGCAGAATTAAGATACCCAGAGGGATCTTTTACTACACTTGTCCTAAAGGCTAACATTCCAGAAGTCATCGATCACAGATGTTACTATGGTGGAAAGCAATATTGAGATAGAAGCTTGTCAGTATACTGAACCAGTTTCTGGATGCACTGGAACCTATAGCTAACTGACGCAGCATGATGTCATATAGGGAAGTGTTTTGGCATCTTATGCTGTTACCAAGAAACATTAGTTGTTAGCGATGTAGCTCAGCAACGATATGCCTAATCCCAGGTAAAAGAAAAACCACACATTTTTCTGTATGCATGGGCAGAGACAGAATTGTGCACAGCATTTGCAGATGATAGTCATTTAAGGTGTTTTTGCTGGAGTATAAATATCTCTAGCCCATAAAGAAGGCGTGGTAGTACATAGGCTTATTCTTGTTGCACGACGATTGGAACCATGTAGTGCAGTCCCAGAGAGTCTATGGAATGTTCTTTTGGCCAGGGATATTCTCAATATTGAGAGATATTTTGTCTTTAAAGCTACATATTAGGCTGATGTTGGTAGCCTGCGATGAGAGTGAACCTTCAGTGTCACCAAGATGCCAGTCAGAGATCACTTCGTTGTGATATTTTGGTGTAGGCACACACAATGCACAAGGTTTTCTCAGGATGTATGAGAAACTGTTCCCTAGCTGAGTAAGTAAATGTGCAGTTCAACATACACTGCAATTCACCTGCTGAGTTGCTGACCAGAGTCACGCCATCAGCAACGGTAGGACATCCAGTGTAGTTAGTGCCAATGAAGAAACCAATTTGTCCCTTTTCTAACTGCACAAGTAGGTTGTTAATGGTGGTCTTATAAAGGCTAAGGGGCACGATACCACTTTGACAAACTACTTGTAAGAAGGGGAATAGTGGACTTAGGCAGTTTTCTCACTTGATTTTGGAAGTAAGCCCAGCTAGGGTACAGGCGATCGACAATTTGCATGATATGCAGGTTAATACCTGGATCATATAGATGGCATTTCAGGGACATGTGATCCATAACATCGAAAGATTTGTGCATGTCAAGGAAAGCCATGTATATAGGAATATTTCTTTCCAGCAAGGCAGCTGATTTCTTATAAGATTTAAAATGGTGTGCTCAAACACCTTTTCAATAATGGAGACAACTGTGATGCCACAGTAGTTACTGGGATTCATTGAGTCTTTGCCTTTCTTTAAGAACAGGCATACACGCCTGCCTTGAACAACTCTGGAGTTTGTTCAGAGGTCATAATGAGATTGAATAGATACGCCATACAGGGAGTAATGCTATCCATAGCATAGATCAGATGCTCAGCACTTAGACCACATTCATCAGCGAACTTGCCTGTATGCAAATTACGTATTGATGACCTAAATCATTTTCAGTAATTGTTGGACATAGCTGTTCATTGGAATGATATAATTCCTGTATTAATTGAAGGCCTGAGTCCAACTTATCCATATGATTTGGGTCACAATGTGGGTAAGTTGAAGGAGCAGCAAGATCTTCATAGAAGTTGGCCAGAAATTGGCACTGTTCAATAGGGTCATAGATAGCCTTGCCTCATAAGGAAAGATGGCCAGCACTTTTACCGTGTGGCTTGGTGCAGTTAATAAGTTTTCATGATCTTATTTAAAAGGAAGTTCTCTCACAGGCTACTTCTTTGCGAAACTGTGAACGGAGACCCTTTTTCACATCTGTCCATAATTGGCAAATGGGATGATTGTGAACGGGTGTGTCTAGCTTCAGCCATTGAACACAGAGTTGTTTGCCATTGCTAATGAGATTCTTAATAATTGGGGATGCCTCCCACTTGGGATAATCAATCTCGACTTGTTTGCGTGGAACTGCTTTGTGGGCGGCCTTTAGCAGAGTATTCTGTACTGCAGCAGCAAGCGATTCCACATTTAATGATTGCATAGTATTAGGAGTGTTAAGGTTCTGTGGTATTGAGCTTGTGTAAACTGATAAATAAGAATATTACAAGCAACGAGCACATGAGTAGCCGTGTTACAGCCCTATTTTGGTTTGATTTGTAGGTTCAAAAGAAGTGTGAAATCATGTGTGAAGAAATAATCGATTTGATAGCAATTTCCAGCATGACTGTAAGTTGCCTGACTGGGATGTCTATTACAGTAGATAGACCTTCACTAGAGAGGAAGTGTTTCAGGAGTTTATCGGATCTGTTATTTCTCTGCTCTTGTATAGTTGCGCTCCCGCACAAATAACGGTATGGGTAGATTTGAATTAAGCAACCATAGTGTGCAGTACATCAAGACAGTTCTGGCAATCTTCACCAGTATTCGAATAGCCAGAAGTTGGCATATACCTGCTTACCAGGACAGGTGTTGGTGATTGATTCAGCTTTATAGCAATTACACGATTGTTTTCCTCATCTAAAGGAGTGATTATATTGTTGATTTCCGTTTTCCAGGCAATAGCGATCCCTCCATGACCGTGCATCCTTTGAAAATTGGTAATTAGGTAAATAAGCGTCAACCGACCGACTTGAATAGCTAAAGTCGGGCAAGGATTGTGCTATTTCAGCTTTTTCGAAGTCTCAGAGCCAGTGCTCCTGGCTGCAGCTAATATCTAAGTACTGGGTGATTTGGTGTAAATAAGGAGCGTAGCTCGAATCTCGAAGGTCTTAACATTAAAGCGGTTAATGGCTAATGATTTTGTGATGCCACTACTGATATTTAGAGATCCAGTGGTGGATTGTAAGGATCTAACACTATTGGCGGAAATGGCTTCATGTGTATAGGTTTGATGAAGGCGGAGTTCTATGCCAGAGAGAAGGGGATTTTCTCCGGCGACTTGGTGAGGGGGCCCATTTCGCATAAAAAGGCAGATCCAGAGTGGACACTGTCATGTATTGCTTAATGCCACTGGATATATTATGTCTATCAGCACAACCAGTTCTGTGCGTTTTGGACAGATTGGTGAAGATGGTGTACCTCAACGCAGAGACTACTAACGTTCTGAGCAGTCGAATGAACAACTTCATCTGGTCGAGGATATGTAACAGTTAGTTTGTCCTTCTTAGACGCAACAGGTTTTGCAGTTAGAGGTTTTAATATGGGTACTAACATGCTGTGCCCCAGTAGCAGTGTTGTGCTCAACCCGAGGATTGTTAATTTGTCTGGACCTGGGGTGGGGTGGGGGTGGGGGTTGGTGGGTTTGTGTGTTCTGGTGGCTGAAAGAGCCAGGTCGGAGACATTTGTGGGTGTTTATCTTTAGAGCCCCACCACGACCTTGTGGTGGTGCAAAGATTCTGTTTCCAGGTTTACTGTTAATTTGTTTATTATACACGTTATAGGCCTCACATGTAGTAAGTGGAGGGCGAATAAGAGGGTGATTAGATGGTACAGGGGTGCCATCAGTAGAGGTGGTGGTAGTGGAGAAGATGGTGATATTGGAGGAATTTTACCATCTGCAGCAATAGAGACAGGCAATCTACTAAGAGGTACATGAAGTATCTGTAGGTTAGGTTTATCCACCAACAGATTGAACTTACTTTCAATTAGGCTTAACCTGGTACTCATTGTTTGATTCCTGTGATAATAGGACTAATTTTTGGTACTCCAATACTATAGCCACAGGTTTCTCTAGCATGTCCATGCGACTAGTGAAGCTACTAATATCTAGTGAGGGCTGCTTAGCATTATTAAGAACATTATTACACTGATTGGCACAAGCCTGTAAAGGGGAACTCGTCCTAGATCTTTTGTTCCAGTGAAGACATAAATGTTTTGAGATATGCCAGTTGAACATCCACATTGGTAGTTGTGTTCTTTGATGTGCGGTTTGAGATTCCACCACTCCTAGGTTTCGGTAGTTCTGCACTCTTGCTGCCTTTGTTTTCTATATCAGTCGGACATGGTCTGGTGGATGGGATAGGAGTGCAACTAGAACTGTCTGCAGGAGTATGAGTAATATTACCATTAGAGGAAGCACTAGCAACAAATGTGGGGCGACTGATCAAAGTTGAAGATTTTTACTGGAAGGGAAATGACGGAGTCTGTACTCTAATGCTAGATGAAGCACTGATAGATTGGTGGGTAGGACCATGTAATGAAGACTTCCACCAGCCAGACTATGAGGATTCGGAAAATGACCTAGTGTGTTTCGTCGTGTGTGCAGGGGTTCTCATAGGGCTCACTTTGAGGGTATGCACCCCAAACTTCAACTTGGGTCCCCAAAGTTGTGGCAGTGGGTCCCATGGGACGTCTGCAAATCTGGTATCGTCATTAAATACTAGTTTTATAGGTCTTTCACAAGCATATGCACAAAATCTAGCATTGGACACCGAAAATGCATAGCTGTGAGCTCATGGTACTCTCTAATTTTAGCATGCATTTTTTCCTCATTTTGGGACCCCACCCCCAGATTTCAGGTTGTGGCTCCAGATTTCTATGCTTGGGATCCCTGGGACCTCCAAAATCCAGATGCCATGAGAAACACTTAGTGTATGTGAAACACTTAGTGTATGTCGAGCAGACCACTTATTCACAAGTTGAGTGTGTCAATGCATCTTAACACCTTTCTGACCCTGTTATCCTTTGCCACAATATAGCCAAGTCCTCAAGATATGTGTAGAGAGCCGTGGACAAGAAATCTGAGTTACCTAGCTGTATCCGTTTGGGATCTAATATGTCTGTCTGTCTGTATGTATGATTACTGTATTCTGCGGGTGTAGCAGAAGAAACATCATACAGCTGCAATCAGTCCTATGATTTTGACCACTGCGTGTTGTTGTCAGCCACGCCTTACTACCCCCTTAATAGTCTTACCAATTCTTGCAGCAACTCATTGTTTTTCTTAGTTCTACCACGTAATCATGCCCTTGCAGTCTGTTCCTGTTCAGGTGTAGCAGAACATGACTACAATGCATCAACTAAACATGTGTATGTTAGTCGGACTACAGGAAGTTGTAGGTCTGAGAAAACTCTGACACCCTTTCCATGGAGTTGAGTTGCCAATACAGTTATTTTCTCCCTCTCATCTCAGGCATTACACAAAATCATCTACTTCAAACTGAGTTAGGTAATCGCTCCATGGCTCTTTACCATCATGAGGCTGGCTTGATCTGTGTGGTTAATGGTGCTCTGGTTGTCTTTTCAAACCTGACATGACAGTTTGTGGTGGCTAGCCCTTTCAGAGAATGGCGCATTATAACGTAGCCTTCCCCTCTGCTCCTGCTTCATTAGGTATAATTGCGACAGTTCTTCCATTCTAGTTCTCCCACCAGGCCGAGGTGCAGTCCAACCCAGTGGGATGATGTCCATAACCATGACCTTCATAATAAGGATCTGGACTCAGGGGTGGGGCATATTTACTTCTCATCCTGGCTAGAGATGTGATTGCTTGCAATTTCCTAGCAATAGTGTCTCCCTTGTTGATGTATCTCTCTCCTGCACTTCGCCCTTCTTAGTACCCTGCTGGTGGTGACAATCGGCCTGTCGTAGTGTACTAGCAGGAACTCTTCCCCACGTATGAGGCCTGTCTTAGGATTATTACTTGTTCATGGAGTTCTTCCACCTCTTCCCTTTAAACTGAAAGCTTATTAGATAGTAAAAACTTACAAGTCAGACAATTTGAAGGACTATTAAGCATTTCTGACAGATTAAATTCCATCATTCATGATGTAATTGATTATGACATCAGCCTACATGTGACATACTTGATTATGATGTCATGACTGACAGAGAAACTGGATTCATCAATTGGCTAAATCATTGTTCTTTGAAATTCCAATAATCCAATTAGGCAACAACAGCTCACAGCAAAATTAGTTTTCAAAATATTCCACAGAATGTTCCTTACATCATGACGAATATGTCAACTTAACCCTTTAATGGTCAAACTGACCAAAAACAACTTTGCAGTGGTCTTCAGAAATTGCTATTTGAAAGGCCCAGAGAAGAGTATTTTTTTAATATTTACCACTACCTCCGGAAAATTTTGAAATCCAGATCCTCTGATAGAGCATTTCCTGCATTTCTAAAGCGAAATATGGCTCTTGTCCTAAGTGTGGATTTTTAGAACTCTTATGTGCTTTGAGTACATGTAGATTGGGTGGTGAGTGGTGCCCCCACTCCCTTTTTGGTGCCTCTCTAACATCAGACATCCTAGGCAGTGCCTAGTTCGCCTATGCATTGAGCCGGCCCTGATTGTGACGTCAGCCTACATGTGATGTTATTGACTATGTCATAAATAGAATATTTAATAAGCAAATAACAACTATTTAATATATGACATCTATGTGTATATATCAACAAGTAAATTCTTTTAACTATATCACACACGCATGCACACACATGCATTCATACATAGTTACATACATTCATATGGCCGTACATATGTATGTACAAATGTAAGCATGCACACACATAAAACAAGAGGCCCAAGGGCCTATGGCGCTCAGCTGGATCATTGGCATTTAAACCATTTGCATTTAAATAGACATGATGGATGATTTTCGGAAAATCCAAGATGACCACCAAAAAATTGACCAATCAAGACTCTCCTTTAATATGTTGAAGCCTACTGTCATAGAAGTTTTGTTGAAATCGGGCTATTGATTGAAGGCGTACCGTTTTTAAATTGTTCCGGAAAACTTTCAGAAAATCAGAGTATGCTGCTAAAACATTACCATATCAAGATTCTGAATACAATTTCTAGAGGCTACGACAATAGGATCCTTCCAGCCAAATTTGGTTGAAATTGCCTAAGCAATTAATGAGGAGTATCATTTTATATGAATTCCCATTTTTCGGAAAATCCAAGATGGCTACCATCAATACCAAGCCGTCACGATTCTGTATACAAGTTCTTAAGTATCCCAGCCTAGGGTTCTTCCAGGTGAGTTTGGTTGAAATTGGCCAAGCGGTTAATGAAGTGTAGCCTTTTAACTGATTTCCCAAAATATTCAGAAAATCCAAAATGGTCGCTGGAAAAATTCACAAATCAAAATTCTAATTCTAAAGCCTACCGCCCTACACTCGTTCCAGCCAGTCTGGTTGAAATCGCTCAAGTAGTTAATTAGTAAACGATTTTCAGCCATTTTTAGGAAGATGGTCACCAAAGAAATTGACCAATGAAAATTCTGTATACAAGCTCTGAGGCATACCACTGTAGGCTCCTTCCAGCCAAATTTGCATGAACTCTCGTTCAAGTGGTTAATGAGTAGCCAGTTTTTAACTGATTTCCAAACTTTACAGAAAATCCAAGATGGCTACCGGAAAAATGGACCAATCAAAATACTGTATACAAATTCAGAAATCTAAAGGCCTAGTATCCTTCCAGCGAAGTCTGGTTGAAATTGATCAAGCAGTTAATGAGGAGTAGCATTTTAAACAAATTCACGCCATTTTTCAGAAAATTCAAGATGGCCACCTCAAAGATTGCCCAATAAAAATTCTGTATACAGGTTTTGAAACCTACCAGCTTAGTATCCTTCCAGCCAAGTCTGGTTGAAATTGCTCAAGCAGTTAATGATGAGTAGTGTGTTAAACAATCTCCCACTCCTTTTCAGAAAATCCAAGATGGCTGCCAAAAAAAATTTACCAATCAAAATTCTGTATACAAGTTCTGAACCATACCAGCGCACTATCCTCCCAGCTAAGCCTGGTTGAAATTGCCCAAGCAGTTAATGGAGAGTAGCATTTTAAACGATTTTCCACCATTTTTCAGAAAATCCAAGATGGCCACCGGAAAAATTGACAATCCTTCCAGTCAAGTCCGTTTCAAATTGTTCTAGCAGTTAATGAGGAGTGGCGTTTTAAACGATTTTCCACCATTCTTTGGAAAATTCAAGATGGCCACCATAAAAATGGACCAATCAAAATTTGTGTATACAAGTTCTGAAGCATACCACGCTAGGGTTATTTCATCCAAGTTTGATTGAAATTGGTCCAGTGGTTATCGAAGTGTATGCTTTTAAGTGATTTCCAGAAATTTTCAGCCAACCCCCATATGGTCCTTCCAGCCAATTGAGGTTGAAATCTGCCAAGTGGTTAATGAGGAGTAGCGCTTTTAAGCAAAAGTTGATGGATCGACAGACGCCGGATGGACAGATGGTCACGATGCCGTAAGCTCAAATAGCCACTCTGGCCAGGTGAGCTAATAAAATGAATACATGATTAGAAACTGTCAATAAAAAACTTGCGTGACATACAAATCAAACAATAGTAGATGTTTGTATGCAGCTTTGAGAAAAAACAACAATGATCAAAGAGACCAATGAGTATTCATGGAGCATCTATGAGAAAGATGAGTATCAACTGTAAAAATATAGGGTATAACCATGCCAACAATAATTGCGTAGAATTAAATATCTCGCCTGTCTCCTCTTTGTTTTCTGGTCTCTCCTCTTTGACTAACGAATATGGAAATGTAAATGATTGAATTTTCTTAAAGGAAATCTCACCTTATCTTATATGCTAACCATTCATCTGATAGAATTTGCCACCTGTAAGCCATCCATGACATTTTAGCTTTTAATCATGTGGAAAATCAAAGATATTTAGGCTTTAGTAGTTAAATGTTGATACATTTCTATAACCTATGACAGCTGTCATGATTTACTTTTCAACCAATCAGAAAAACCTAGCGTGGCGCCTCGGTATATACGCTCGGTCATAGAGGTGCCAGTTATAGCTTAGCAATTTGGTATAAAATCAATCATACAGGTAAGCTGTTGAATATTTTGAAACTAATCTTACTGAAAGTTGTTGCTGCCCATACTTCCAGTCAAATTAGTGTCAAAATATTTAACGGGGATGAGTATTACATAATAAAGGATGTAATGCATTGTCATTTGCATGACATCACACACTATTGCATGAGGAGACAAAATGGTGGCGATCACTGTTCAGCATTTGCGCAATATTACAAAGCAGATAATTGTGATACAGATAAGGGAATGTGACAGGATATGAATGATATGGAATCTATAGACCATAATATATCGGTACAATACAACATCTGAGATGAGATTTAGCATCCCTTTCAAAAATTTGAGTGTTAGACATGTTACTTGTTGTTAAAACTTTAAGTCTTAAATTTGTTCAAGAAAATTTAAATTTTCTCAAATAAAATGTCAGTTTGCAGACCAAGAGAAGACTATCTTTGAAAATTTACCACTGGAATGACTGGCTCGGTTATCGAGCCAGTCATTCCAATGGTAAGATTTTCAAAAATAGTCTTCACTTGGTCTGCAAATGGACATTTCTCAAGACCACTGCAGACTGAAGGCAATTTCAATTTCCCTTTCTCCGAGATCTAACAATACTTACCGTTACACTACTCATTGATAATACAGCTATCCTGATAGCTGTCTCTAGGAATCTAGATTTAGTAAGCTTTACAGGCTCCTGGAACCGGGTACCCGGTTCCCAACAACCAGAGACACTCATATTGTTTGCATAGCTACCAAACAAGAGAATACCCATGGCTTGCCTCCGTGGGGCTGGGAGGCAGGGTCCGTAATGTAATGGTAAGTATTGTTAGATCTCGGAGAAAGGGAAATTGAAATTTCCTTCATTCGCCTTCGATCAATACTTACCATTACATTACTCATTGAAACACCAGATTTAGTCGGTGACCTGGTGGGAGGGGGAAAGCCATACAAAGCCTCGTTTGCCCCTGGAGAAAGAACTTAGACTTAAACTTGTCATATGGAGACCTAAAAGGACCGACAAGTTCTGGGACCGAATCACATTCGCATCACCGCTACACCCCCCAACCCCCCCCCCCCCCCCGCTTTCTCCTAAAAAAGGGAGAGAACTCACAAACATGCATCTCGCCTGAAACACAAATGTGCGAAAAGGGTTAACAGCTCTTTACACATATAAGCCCGGGAATGAGCATGAATATATAAGATGAATGATCATGATATATAAACATAATACAAAAAACTGTAAAACTTGAATTACCTCATGAATTATGGATTCCAGACGTGGAGCCATCAACCAAAACACTTTCGACCAAACGTGTCCCATACGATTGAATTCCTCTCGCTTGACCATGTCTGTTCTGACTACTTTTGCTTTTCAAAGTTATCAAAAGGAGATGAACAGTGTGGCCACTAGACTGTAGTTGGTCAAAGCACGGACTGGACACCAAGCACTGGCATCATGATCAAACCTTGTAAGTTTTGGTATAATGATCGGTTTGCTGGGATATGTCAAAGATTGATTCTTTGACATAATCTCTGCTCTTGGCAGCAATCCCAGACCCTCTCCGGAGACAATAAATCAGTCCCTCTCTGCTGAAAGCGCATGGATCTCACTGCGCCTTCTTGCTGAGGAAGCTGTCAATAGAAAAAAATGCCTTCAGAGTCAGATGCTTTAGACCAGCTGAACACAAAGGTTTGAAAGGATGTTTGGCCAGTACATTAAACACCAAAGATAGACTCCAGGCCGGAATAACTACCGATTGTTTCGGTCAGCGATTGCTCACTCCCTTCACCATCACATTCAACTGGCCCACCTCTGGACTATCCCTGCTGGTAAAACAAGGGATAACTGATGCCAAAGCTGGCTTGTATCCAGCAATTCTGACAGGAGCCAGTCCTGTAAAGAACAGCTCACAGAGAGTCTGCTATTTACTGAATAGTGGACTGAAAGGGATCAATATCCTTGCCTTCACACCACTCTGCAAATTTGTGGTTATATGACTTGAAGGTTGACCTCCTCGTGGCTGCGATGAAACTCGCAGCCTGTTGAGAAAAGCCTTCCAATGTGGAATGTTGTTTGATAACATCCACGCAGTCAATTTGAAAATTTTGGGCCGCTCGTGTAGGAAGCGGCCCTTGGCCTGGGAGATTATGTTCGGAATCGTGGGCAGCTACACTGGATTGTCCACCAGCAGATCCAGGAGATCCGTGAACCAAACCCTGCTGGGCCAAAATGGTGCTATTAGCAGGACCAGGTACGGCTCCACCCTGATCTTCACCAAAACCTTCGGTAGAAGAATGGTGGTTGGATACGCATAAGCATGCATCCCTCTCCAGCTATCGCTAGAGCGTCTGTATCGACAGCATTTGGATCTGGAATCGGCGAGACATAAGTCATAATTTGAGCATTTTCCTTTGTGGCGAACAAGTCCATGTTTGGTTTGCCCCAATGCTCGAAGATCCTTTGTAGAACTGGAGGGTTGAGAGACCATTCTGTTGGCAGAATTTTCTGCCTGCGAGACAAAGCATCGGCCAGAATGTTCAATCGCCCATGAATGTGAGCTGCTTTCAAAACAACTGAGTAATTCCTGCACCATTGAATCAAGTGCCGCACCTTCCTACATAGTGTGGGTGACCTGGTCCCGCCTTGGTGATTTATGTATGATACTACTGTTGAATTTTCCGACCGTGTCAATATCACCTTGCCCCTGACTTCTGGAAGAAACTTTTCCAATGCCAGTTCCACTGCCATCATTTCCAACAGAATGATATGCAGCTGACTCTCTTGGGGAGTCCATGTGCCCGAAACCTGGTGTTCTCCCAGGCAGGCCCCTCCCTCACCCTCCAGCGATGCATCTGTGTACATGGACAGCTGGGGGTGGGGTAGGTGAAGCGAAACTCCTACTAGGAGATTCTGACACTCCTTCCACCATACAAGATGCAACATTATTGGCTCCAAAACGGGTAACAGCTTTGACAGTGGTTCTGTTCTCTGCTTCCACAGAGACATCAAATACAACTGGATAGGTCTTCGCATTAGAGCAGCATACGGGATTACCTGCTCCATGGAGACCATCATGCCCAGCATCTGAAGAAACCTCCTTGCCTGAATGTGGTTTCCCAATCGAAAACTCTTGAGGATGGCTAACAGACACCACTCTGGGCGCTGATGGGTAAACCCTGCCTTCCTCGAGATCAAATCGCATCCCCAAATAAATGAAGTGTTGAGTGGGCGTTAACTCGGATTTCTCCCTGTTGAGTATCCAGCCTAGATCTGAAAACAATTTCAGAGTCAAAGCAGTATCCACTCCTAACCTGGCTGGCGTGTCCGCCTTGATAAGCCAATCATATATGTAGGTGTGAAGCGCCACGTTCTCTCTTCTGAGAAACGCTCTCACCGCTAGGACCCTTGGAGCTGTCAACAAGCCGAATGGGAGGACTACAAATTCCCATACCTGAAACTGAAACGCGAATCACAGAAACAACCCATGTTCATTGGAATGTGGAAATATGCATCTTTCACATCAATTGACACACACCACATTCCTTTCCTCAATCATGCCATTACCGATCTCGGAGTTTCCATCTGAAACTGAGGTGTATGGATAAACCAATTCAATGGTCTGAGATTGAGTACGGGTCTCCACCCTCCTGTGCGCTTGGGGACAAGGAACATGTTTGAATAAAAAACCGGAGTACCCTGGTTTGCTGGTTTTATTGCTCCATTCAGAAGCAAACCTGACACTTCGTTTTAAATGGCTTCTAATTTGTCTGTCTCCCTGGGAACGGGAGTCCAGACAGGTGCCAGACACATTTTGTGGTGGGAAATCCCACCACTCTGGCATGTACCCCTGGGATATCCATCCCAGGACCAGACTGTCTGACGTCACACCTCGCCAAGCCTTGATGAAACGCATGAGCCTTCCACCCACTATAGGCACATTGACGCCTAATGCGGGTGTCTGGCTCATGATCTGCTCTCTTCCCCCCCACCCTCTTAATGAGAGAGAACCATTTTGGTTTTGGCTTGACTGGTGCAGTCCAGATGGATACGAAGGGAGCTACCATACCCTCAGGTACGATCAGTTCCCTTCTGTCCACTCCTGGAGGACTTACCCTTGCCCTTCTCGCCTCTCCGGCGATCAGGGCCACTACTAGGGTGGGCAAGAGCCTCCACAACCTTCCTCGCTTTCTTAGCCGCAGGCGGCTGAGAAGGACCAGCAACAGCAGAAGGAGCTGGCTTGGCTTTTGCATTGCTCTTATGCTTCTACTGCTTCTTGGAGGCAGGTTGACCAGTTAGCACTTTCGCAACAGCCCCTAGTCATGCGCCTAACACACTAGCGCCAGCTGAAGGTTAACCGCTGACCGACTCTGCGCAATGTTAGCCATGTCCTCTAGGATGGCCAGCGCTTGGCCACCAAAGATGCTAGGAACGTTCAGGGGTGTTCCAAGCAAACGCTCACTGACAGCCATAGCCAGACCATCTGCCTCCTGGACTTGGTTACACGCGCCTGTACCCTGGCCAACTCGTCAATCGACAGCACAAACCTGTCGTTAATGCAAGAAAGTGCAACAGGTGGCACAGGGTGGCCTACCCCAGCTTCAGCCCACACTGACTGAAGCAAGCGATAGGAGTGATTGACAGCATTCATTGCTGCCCTCACTCCCTCATCGCAAAGAGACAGGACTTCCTCATTGTGTGCTTGGGACTTGCCCACAAGCGCCTGAGCGGGACTACCCGCTCCAGCACTCTGGACACCAAGAACCTAATGGGCATCCTCAGTGACCGTTGGTACCACACCATACCGCTCGTACTCCACCCTGGGGATATGGCACCTTGCCCGCACCTCCCTAGAGGCCGCATGAGCTGGCTCTTGGTCAAGAGTTGCTTGCTATAAATAGCCTCGAGCAACTCCTTGAACCTTGGATCCAGTCCAATGGTCTGAATCCGAGCCACGGGAAAGGCCCCCATCCGAATCGATGGACGGGGCATGTCTTCCTCAGTCGTGGCTGAGACCACGGACAGGTCCACCCTGGCTAGCCAAGCCAGAGCATCGGGCCAGTCCGCCTCCAAGGAAGACATCCCCGTGAACGCATTACCCATTGATGCGCTCACGGGTCTACCAGCAGTGGCCTCCCGGCAAGGAGTCGCTGCCGGAAAGCCAGCAACACCGGTACCGCACGGTTCCGCTGCTACCCCATGAAACAAACTGTTCAATGGAGTAGGCCCGCAGGGAAAACCGTGCGAACCCGTAGTGGTTATGGAACCGTGACCATACACGGGCGCCAATGGCACCCCATGTGTGGCCGCTGGACCAGGCGAGATAGGTGAGTACCAAGCCTTGCCAGCCACACCCGTCAATGTGTCGGTTGGTGGCAAACCAACGAGTACTGGATGGGTGCCCGGTACTGGTGTGGCCTCAACAACGGGCGGAGCAGCTGCCATGGCTTGCACCAAGCCAGACAGATGCAGGGAGGCTCCGTCTAAGATGGAATCGACCTCCATGCGCTCCACTCGCAGTATCTCAGGCCGCAACAACCTCTCCTCTTTGGCCTCCTTATCCCCAGACCCCGAAGAGTCGTCACTGGATGAGGATACACTGGAGTCGTCCTGGCGAATGGCTCCCTTGCCCGACGGATTGGTTACCGCTACTGGACCACCGGAGGTGGCCGCAGAGAAGCAGTAGCCGCCAGGACCGCCAGGGAGCCATACGAGATGGCCCCCTCGATAACCAGTCCAGATCCATGTCCAAGGACAGGGTCCGTACCGGACAAGGAGAGATTTCCCTACAGTCTTCGGTATCAGACGACACCAGCATGGGCAGGACGCTATGCAAGAAACCTTGCATAGCGGGCCCAAAACATGCCAGGGGTGCGATCTCCGAACCCTCCAACTGCAGATGAGGAGCACCCCCAGGGGCTGAAACGGATGCTTCTCGATTTCTTTTCGAACTGCCTGACCTCGCATCAGACCCAGCCAAGTCCTTCTGGGCAAGGAACTTGACTAAAAACTCGACGGGCCACACTGAACAGACATTACACCTATTATCAACGTTACATAACGAACACTGAAAACAGACATGGTCCCTAAATGTGATCGTGACGAATTTGTGACACTCAGGACATGATAGCGGGGTAGGCTTGGCCTAAAAACAAACCAAACAGGAATGGAAGGCAGACAAATAATTTTCAAATATTTTGACAATAAATTAAAAGTTAACCCTCCGGCACCCCACACCCGCAACGTTACAACCAAGATCGCATAGGCTGGCAACAAGAATGAGAGTGGGCCAATAATACACCCATAAATTGATCCTGCAGGATGTATAAACACGGAACCAGGAACCATATCGGAAGCATTCACGGAATATTTAAGAATTAATTTCAAAATTATACTACTCAAACGAAAGTCAAACGATACGTGAAGGAACAACAAAATGAATTAACATTACTGCTGTAGAACATGGTAAAACCGCAGAACAGACATCTTAATCAAGAATTTTGAAATCATCGATCAATGCAAACAGATCGTGATCACGCGCAAAACTTGTTTCTGGCACATAAACGCACGCAGCACCATGAATAAGATGCATGAATTAATGAAAGATTTCCTTCACCAAATAATCCGAGAAATAAAAGGGTGTGACATCACCCACTCGGACCATACGGTTGAACGACGTAAGCCGATTTTAGTGTTAAAAAACCATAAGCCAATGCCTAGTTTCATATTACTGCCCGATTGCCATTGGGATTTAAAGGAAGGCGATCTTATCTGGAATATGTCGTTGTAACCACACATCCCAGTTCCGGGGTCGTCAGAAAATGGGACATGCAACACGGAATGAAATTTTAGAGACATAAGTCTCCATATAGTTAGAGAAATAACATGAAAGAATACGACCTGAGAATCAGAGGCTCCTTCCATAGTAAATCAAGTAATTCCAGAAACGAAACAGCAAATAGGCACAAAGAAAAACAAAGAAAACTAAGATTTGTCCACGCAAAAATAGCAATGTATCCTCTTGTTGCTATGTATGTATGTATTTTTATTTTATTGACGCACTGGCAACGTGCGGCTTCAATTTCCATGTGCTAACTTAGCCGACAGTGCTGCACCCGTTAGTTTAATTTGTTGATCACCATCTCCCGGTCGGGGGATCGAACCGCCATCCTGCAACTCCGAATAGCATCAGCAACCAGGCATCTTTCCACTGGACCACCGCACCAAGACTAAAAGTCAAGGATTGGCCGACCAGCTTTCACATGTAGGTATGTATGTATGTATGATTACTGTATTCTGCGACTGTAGTAGTAGAAACATCCTACAGCTGCAATCAGTCCTTCTTCGCCCACTTTGTCTTGTCCTCAGCCAAAATCCTTAGCTTCCTCAGGTCCATTCTTGACTTGAGTATACCTAATCCTGCTTTCTTGAGGTCACCTCGTAGCATGCTTAGCAGATTTATGCACTGACGTCCTCTCCTGCTCTGTATTTGCTGGCTCCGAGTAGGACGAATTCCAAGGCTCTCTGTGCTGGTGTGTCTTCTGGCATTCTTAGCACATGGCCAAACATGGACCATCTTTGCTGGGCGACTTTTACAGACAGCAGCGACGTATTACACATCATGTATAGTGCATCGTTGGAAATTATGCTCTCTGTCCAGTGATGGTGCATAGGTGCTTGCGGTGGCAGGCATCAAGTTTGTCTAGAGCTGCCTTTGGAGCTGACCAGCTGTTACAGTTATACATCATCAAGGATACGCAGGTTGCATTGTATAAACGTAGTCTTTTTACCAAGGGCATCTTTGATCTATGAATCCATAGCTTCCAGAAGGACTGGAAAGCTATGTTCCCCATGATGCAGGGTGCAGTAATGTCAGCAGTACTGCAAAGAAGTGAGCCCAGGATTTTACATTTCCTCCATGATTCGCCGCCACGGAGTGGATCGTCATTTTCTTTAGTTTCATGCTTTGTAGATAGGTATACGTGGGTGAACTCTGTTTTGGATTCATTCATAAAGAGATTCTCAATTTTTAGTTTGCTTGCAGCTATTGCAAGAAGTTCGTCAAGGGGTTTCTTTTCCTCATCTATAAAGTCCACATTGTCGGCATATTCCATCTCTAGTGGCATGCCCAGTATTGACACCAGGGGTTTGATCTTGTGGAGTTTTCCCGCATGGATTTCAATGCGGCAGCCAGGTAACAGGAGAAGAGCACAGGGGATAGACCATCTCCCTGTGGAGAGCCGATTGATGTCTCAAACTCTACAGACTTGACTCGTACTCTCAGCTTGGTGTCTGCAAGCAGTAGTCTCACTAGTCATAGCTCATCTTCATTGCAACTGGCCTGGCGTAGTACATCTAGGATTTTTTAGCGTTTAATTGTGTCGAAGTCTCGTGACATGCCAATGCCTATTTTGTGGAAATCCCAGTGTTTGGACATGCATTGAGCCCATACAATGTCTGCACAGCTGTGCCCACGTTTGAAGCCACTTTGGCATGATCCGGTGAAGTCGTCGATCTTGTCTCGGATGCGGCATAGAGTAACATTGGATAGGATTTTTCGTATGCTGTTAAGGAGCACAATGGGCCGCAGATTGGCTGGGGGTGGGTGGGGGGAGGGGGGGGCAGGTGGCTTCTTGGGCTTGGGTAGCGCGATAAGGATGCCTTGGCCTACAGCGTCGATGGGAAGGTGGTGCATAAAAGCTGAATTAATTATGGGCATGATCGGTTTTGAGATAATGTCACTTGCATATTTGAATAGTTCATTGCTCATGCCATCAGGTCCAAATGTACGTCCATTTTTCAGGGCTTTAAGTGCCTTCTCAACCTCTGCTGTATTAATTGGTGTTAGTAAAGGCCTGGGGTCTCCTGAGAATGGGTGCAAAGGCTCATCATCGTGGTCAGTGAACTGTTCCTTGAACCATTCTCGAATTGCCTCGGCTTTGCCCTGGTCAGTCCCAATAAAGTGTCTTTCAGAGTTGTGTACAGTTAGTGGTGGTGTGTAGTCAGCAACTCTCAGGGCTCGGGCTGCTCGAAACATTTTGTGGCAGTCATCCGTGACAGTGCAAACAAGGATGAGTGTCTCTGGCAGGCGGGTACCCAGTTGTTGGGAACCGGGTACCTGGTTCCAGGAGCCGGTAAAGCTTACTAAATCTAGATTCCTAGAGGCAGCTATCAGGATAGCTGTATTATCAATGAGTAATGTAATGCTAAGTATTGATCGAAGGAGAAGCTGTTTTTGGCTGATAATAGAGTAAAGGGTTAAAGGGCTAATATTTAGAATTCTTAACTGTCATGACTGCAGCTACAAGCCAAAACATACAGTAATTTCAATGAGCTAAAACTCTCGACTTGCTGAATATTCTGAAAACTATTTGACTGGAAGTTGTTGGTAGCTTACCCACCAACAACTTTCAGTTAAATTGTTTTCAAAATATTTAACAGGTCCAGAGATATAACCCTTAGAATGTCATCTGCAAAAACTCAGCAGTCAAACGGTTAATCATATTATGGTATCTCGGTATTACAATTGCCATGTAATATCATTATTGGTTCAGAACAGTTAAAATACTGATCAAACACATCTGCCAATACGTCTTTCCACCACTGACATAACTGTCGGTTCCACTGACAGGGTAAGATATAAAATAATTCTTCCTGTTCTAACGATATGAGCGAATAAAAGTCCTGATCTCCAAGATGCCCTTTGAAATTGTACTTAACGACTAGTCCCTGGATATATGTCGCGTCTAACACCGAGTTGTACTGTTTTGAGTTCCTCATTTGCTTGAGATTCAATAACATCACGCCACTATTAAACCCGGTAAGACCATTAGGCGGCGGCTCGCCGGCTCGCGTTCCGGGATGAGCAGTTCGGTAAGCGCGCAATAAATGCCGATAAACTGGCTGCATTTCCCGCGCCATACCAATCACATGAGTCAATGTAAAATCTTGAAAATGTTTATAAAGATTAACAATATCGGCTTGAAATTTCAAATCGACATCAAGCATAATGATTTTTTCGATACTTTCCGGCAATACTTTATGCAGCATTAAGGAGATGAAAAAAAGAGGATCCGCGTAATATGCCAGTTTTCCCCCAGCACGAAAATGTTTTTGCATCAGTTTCAGTTCATCAGGTAGTTGATCGATCAAATCTTTTATGTTAATCTGCGTCACCTGAAACGTGAAGAGAACAGATATTACACGGAGTCAACATACAGACAGATGAGACGACATCATAGGGCCCCATTTCTAGCTATGCCCCACAGATTTCTAGCTATGTCCCGCCAATTTCTAACTATGCCTGCACATTTATAGCTAAGCTCATCCCACTTTGTATCTGTATTTAACCATCGAATTTGTTCATGAAAATTTCAATTTTCTCACGAAAATGTTCCTTTGCAGACAAACAGAAGACTATTTTTGAAAATTTACCGCTGAGGTGATTGGCTTGGTTATCGAGGCAGTCATTCCAGTGGTAAATTAAAAAAAATAGTCTTCTCTTGGTCTGCTAATGGACATTTCTCAAGACCACTGCAGAAGCCATTTTTGGCTGATATCAGTGTTTAAGCATTAACCCTTTAATGGCTAAATTTGGAAAATTTGAAAATCTAAGTACATGTATTTGCTTTTTAAATGTCTAGTTGGACGTAAAGAGAAGACTATCTTTGAAATTTTACCACTGGAATGACTGGCTTGTTTATCAAGCCAGCTATTCCAAGCATAACCTTTAAAAAACAGTCTTCTCTTGACCCGCAACTGGACAATCCTCAAGACAACTGGAGAGGCCACTTTTGGCCAGCTCGACCACAAAAGGGTTAAATTGATGGATAGACTTTGAATGCTGAATACAGAGAATTTCAAATTCAAGGTAATTTAATACAGGTACGCCAAAGAATATTTTGAAACTAATTTGACGGAGAATAGTTGCTGCCTAATGCAAAAATATTAAGCACTCAGAATGTTTATTAACCGTTTAATGGTCAAATTTCTTAAGAAAATTTAAATTTTCTCATAGTAAATGACAGCCAAGAGAATACTATTTTTGAAAATTTACCATTGGAATGAATTATTGCCTAAGGTTTATAAATTTAACCTTTTTGTGTTCTTGTATCAATTGTGATGTGGACAGGGTGAGAGAAAACTGAAGACTATTTTTGAAAATTTACCACTGGAATGACTGGCTCATTATCTCCAAAGACGTGTGCCAATTTTACTGTCAAAAATTCCTTACGGAGGCCCGACTGAAAAATATATCAATGACGCGGGTACTAGACAAATTTTTCCTTGTTATTAGAACATCAGTTAACAAGTGAGGTACATGTGTTTCATTAAGATGGCAGATATTTGAGTGACAGATTGGATCTCTTCAGTGAAATTTGAATGATAGAAAGCAAAATATAGGAATCCAACTTTTAGCTAATCCCCACGATCTCTAGCGAAGCTCCACCCACATTTTGACCATGTTGGGATCAATCGATCCCTGCACTCTCTGAATCTCAATTTTCAGAATAGTATACGTACAGGAAAGCTATTGAATATTTTAAAACTAATTTGACTGGGTGCTGTTGCTGCCTATGTACGACGCTTAGTCCGTCTTCAATTATGTGTGTGTGACGTACTTATCTATGTCAGTCATGATGTCATTGATTACGACATCATCCTACACATCACATAGTTGATTATGATGGAAAGGTTCATTAGCTCTGCACTGATAGAGGAGGGTCTGTGAGTGTGTGCGTAATGTAGTCAGGCCTGTCCATAGCTGTATTTCAAATACTACTCATCTGACTTTAGCGGAAATTTTAACAAATTAATACACGAAAGGTTGTTGTCATGAACTGCGATTTTCAGACATGCCAGACATTCGTCCAGTGACAATGGTATCGCAATGTCCAAATTGACTGAAAATCCTTCTACAACACCATTCAGACAAAATTGGCCTAAAATAATATATGTAACGGACTCTGGAAAGGTGAATTATGAGTCAAGTACTTAGAAGACATGGTGTGCGCACCGGTTTCTAACAAGGTGTGGATAGGTTCGTAAAATGTATAAATGCATACATGTATGAATGTAAAGATTTTGTCAAGAAATGACTTCTGTATATATAGTATGTAGTAAATCTGTGAAATAATACATGCATTAAAAATGTTCAAATGCTTCGGAAAAATTTATTGCTTGTTTATACCCATGTATCGGTTTGCAGAGTTTTCATGTATTTAAGCACCAGTTTCCAACAAGGATGTAAATCTGTTATTTCTACATGTGGTGATATATATGTCTATGATATGTTCAGGAGAGTTTAGCACAAAAAATGATGTGTAATGACACAAATTTTTGTGTGAACTGCTATTTATAGCCAACAGCAACAATATTTTCAAAATCAAACCAATGGCACACCATTGCAAATCCCTACACTTTCGCCAACTTTGATTTTCTGCACTCACCTCTAACCTGGGGCGGAGCCTAATATAAATATTGTCTTGCAATCCATAACCCTATGGGTAACTAAGGCGGTAGAGCAGATTTGGTTGAATTCTACCACTATGATTGTCTGCTCTCAACCAGACCTTGCCCCCACCACCACCCCCACACCTTGGGGGCGGAGCCTAATGTATAGGTCGCCTCGGAGCCTGCAATCATACATGTATTGGTAACTCACAACAAATATGACTGAATTACACCAAATATTTTCGGAGGACATATTTGGATGGACAGATGGATGAAATGAAGATAAGGATCGTTTTGCATATCCTAAAACTTCCAAATTATTTTTGAGTTTATACGACATGTGGAATCACTGGCCGCGTTTGAATTAGGCATGTGAGAAAAATATTTCAATATAATATTGACTCTTTTTGTCATGCATAACTGATCAAAACACTGTCATGGCGATGATATTATTTGAAAACAATATAAGGACCCCATGACCCTTAGGTACGTCCATAAAAAACATGTTGAACACTATGGTAAGGAAATCAACATGCCGTGCTAAGCGGCCTTGATAGCAAATGGCGTCTGAGGCGAAAACTGGATCAGTTTGTATCATTTCTTTACCAGTTATGGATATTTTTATGAAGCAGAAAAAGCTAGTGAATACAAAATGTGTAATAGTTGCTCATTTTTGATACATTTTGATCAAATCTCTTCAATAAAATTGATACATGTTGTAATCTATCTCAACTGGTGTTTCAAGGGAGACAACTCTAATATATATTCTTACTAAAATTGCAGAATTATCTTCCTTGTTTGGAACATAAAACTAACATAACATAACAAGTATACAGCTTACTAGGACTTTTACGTCCTATTATCAGCTGGTGTATAAACTATAATTATTAATTATTAATGTATGGTGATTTTTGGGTGATTTGGCTTATCTAATGCTCTATAGTTGTAATACACTGGGTGCGTTATATAGATTGTGCCTAGTCTAGCTTTGAATGAGTTTATGGTAGACGCGTCAACGACTGGTTCCGCTAATGCATTCCACCAGTTTATGATTCTGTTGGAGAAAAAAAATCAGTGTATTGTTAGTATTCGCTCTAGTTTTTCTATGTTTGAATTTGTGGCCACGTGTTCTGTCATCTTGATTTAATGTGAATAGTTTACCGGGATTTACTGAGTAGATATTATTAAGATACTTAAAAACATTTATTAAGATACTTAAAACATTTATGAGATCTTCTATGGATTAAGGTTGGTAAGTTTAGATTTCGAAGACGATTTTCATAGGACATGTTCTGCAAAGCTGGTACCATTTTAGTAGCTCGTTTCTGTACTTTTTCTAATTGTTCGGCAAATTTCCATGTGTGTGGGGACCAAACGGGACGAGCATACTCCAGATGATGGCATATTAAACTTTGGTACAGCATCTTAAAAATGTCTGTAGTAATGCAATGAAACGTTCTCCATATAAGCCCTGTCATTCTGTTGGCTTTTGATATGCTGTTATTTATATGGGTTTCAAATGTTAAGTTTGAATCGATTATTATACCCAGGTCATTGATCTCACTCTCATCCTTTAGGGCTACTGTTATATCATTATCAAGGAGTTTGTACTTAAAATTAGTGACACTGGGCTTAGGGCCTAGCACCTCAAGGGAGATGACTCATATATGCTTTTGATTAAATAATGCTGTCATAATAAATTACTTCCCTTTAATTTTCCTTAATTTTATATATAACTATATGTGAAATATACTGAGCCAAAAAAGTTTAGCAACAGTGAAGTTTGGTTTGTTGTATTAAAACTATGCGTCCATTTATAACCAAATTTGCAGGCATGTTTCGTCAATGTAATGTCTCGCTGATCATGAAGAAATGCAAATCATTTCTTGCATTTCTCGGCCGCACGCTTACTGCATGTGAAAATGCATTTTTCATGCACTGGCCCACATTGGCGGGTAGCGAAGGTAAAAATTCACCATATTGCAAAAGCAGATAACGAACGTTAACAGAAAACGCTTAAAAGTTTACCCTACCGAACATGGGCCGCCGCCCAGGGCTACCCGAAAATCAGCGCCATGAAGCAATGGGAAGACTCGCTGCTGGGCAGAGCGTTCGCGCTGTTGCTCGACATTTTAATGTTCACGCCTCAACCATTTCCCGTCTCCGCCAACGTGAGCAGGAAACTGAACATGTTAATGACCGACCACGATCTGGCAGACCGAGAGCAACAAGACCACGAGAAGACCACTACTTAGTGACATCATCACGACGTCACAGGTTTGAGACTGCGCCGCGGTTGTCCCGTAATTTGCACACCGCTACCGGGACTACAGTGCATGCACAAACTGTGCGAAACAGACTCCATGATGCTGGACTGCATGCCCGTCGTCCACTTGTTGCTGTTCCGCTTACAGAGCGTCACATCGAGAATCGGTGTGCATGGGCAAGAACTCATCAGCGATGGCGTGCTCAACAATGGAGCCACGTTTTGTTCAGTGATGAGTCGCGGTTTTGTGTGGATGTGGCGGATGGTAGGCAATGGGGTTGGCGACGTTTAGGAGAACGGTATGATGCAGCCAACATCATTCAGCATGACAGATTCGGTGGTGGCAGTGTCATGGTGTGGGCTGGAATCCGTGAAAATGGCAAAACAGATCTTATTGTGATTCGCGGAAATTTAACGGCTCAACATTACTGTGAAGAAGTTGTCGCCTCTGTTGTCATCCCTTTTATGCAGCATCATGCATACTTTATCTTCCAGCAATGCCCGTCCTCATTCAGCTAGGGTTACCAGTGATTTCCTTGAAGCTAACAACGTCCCGGTGTTGGGCTGGCCAGCGCGATCTCCGGACCTGTCCCCTATCGAACGCGTGTGGGACATTCTTGGCCATATGCTGCGCAAGAACCACCCACATCTTCACAACATGCGGGAGCCGGAAGCTGCCCTGCTCCAGGAATGGGATGCGATTCCTCTTCGTGACATCAGGTGCTTAATTCGAAGCATGAGAAAGCGATGTACGGCGGTGGTTAATGCGCGCGGAGGTCACAACCGGTATTGACAGCTCAGTGTCATTATTTAAATTGGACCCTTCCGTTGAATGATGCCGTGTTAAAGGCGCGATGCTAGCATTACAGTAACAAGAGACTATTTGAAATTTCAAATTGGAAAATGACTTATCAATTAAATAATATATTTGGATCAATTTATTGTTTTTGTTAAATAACATTTATACAGTAATATTCTCAGTGTTGCTAAACTTTTTTGGTTCAGTATATTAGGGAGAGTTGCTCTAGCTTCCACAACATGAGGTCCAGAAAGATCATTTCCTCAGAAGAAACACAAATAAAGAGTTAGATGAAAATCTGTTTCATGTGTCTTTTAATCGGCATACAGCACCCAATAGCCATAACCATTTAACACTCATATCAACCAAAAACAGCATTTGCAGTGGTCTTGAGAAATGTTCATTTGTGGATGACGAGAAGACTATTTTTGAAAATTTACCACTGAAATGACTGAATTGATAACCGAGCCATTCCTGTGGTATATTTTCAAAAATAGTCTTTTCGTGGTCTGCAAATGAATTGAAATTAAAAAAAAAATTTGAGAGTTAAGGGGTTAACAAAGCAGGACTTGTGACATTTGCTGAAGATTTAAAAAAGCAATTTGACTAAAAAATCATTGCTAAATATGGGAATAAAACAAAGAAATCTCTATGTGCAAAATTAGCCACTCTAGGGCGCGAAATGACCAAGAGTGAAAAGGCAGGTATCGGAACATTTCATATCAAAACCAGTTTGGCCATTTATGATTTGTGGAGACATTTTGTCCCATTTCTGGGATAGTTCACCTCTATAGACTTCTCTTGATCGTAACAGCCACATTTACCAAATTTTGCAACTTAGCTTAGCACTGAAATCACGTTTATTAACATATAATATTTGGAAAGGGATGTTGAATGGCTGTGATAATATAGGCATATTATGTACAGTGTACAGTACAATCACATACAGTGGAGAGCATATCTGCACATTATCACACCTATACCCTTTAACCATCAAATTTATTCAAGAAAATTTCAATTTTCTCATAGAAAATATCGATTTGCAGACCAAGAGAAGACTATTTTTGAAATTTTACCACTGGAATGACTGGCTCGGTTATCATAACAAAGCAATGTAGCAATTCTCAGTAGAATATTTTGAAAGACTGAAAAAGTGTGGAAAACCCCCCACAGACCACCCTTGCGGGTTGGTCTGTTGTTTTATTAACCACTATAAAAACATACTTACCGTTCAATCGCTACTTGCTAAATCAGTTATCTGCATTTAGCTACCAGAATAAGATTTTTATGCTTGCATACACTCCTCCCCATGCCTATTCCTATAAATATGGACCCTCAACCAGGCTACTGGTTAGGTCCATCTCCAGTATATTAACTGATATAGACTGAATTACATGTCTCTTTTTCCGGACAGTCAAGCCCTGGCGGTGGATGACCTGTCTCAGTCCTGGACAGGAATGTTCGTCTATGCGTTCCCTCCAACGATTTTGATTCCGTTAGTGTGGTTTTTGCATTTTCACCAAATAAAAATTGCCAATCACCCAATTAATTTTTAACATCATGAGTACTGAAATAGAAAATCACCCAATTAATTTCAGTTCTCTTGCTAATAATGTATAATAGCCAATTAAATTCCAAAGAAACCCAATTTACAAAATTTCTAAGAGTGAATCTTCCAATTATTGAAAAACTTATCTAGAGCTCTGGTTAGTGTTGAAGAATGTCAAAGATCAAATATGCGAGATTCTTTTATAGCTCCTTTTTGGCTAAAGAGGATTTGGTTTGTAGACCTTCTAGATCTCCTGGTAGACTTCCCTCGTCTTCTTCCATTCTCCCAGGATCTTCTGTTTCAAGTAAGAGGTCTTTGTCTTCATCCAAACTCAGAAATCTTCAGTCTGTGTGTTTGGAGAATATCGAAACTAAAGTCTACGAGAATAAAGTTTCTTCAAGATCTCCAGTAATTATTAATTCTTCCAGAAGAGTGTCGACTTAAAATTTTTGGAGAATGGTGTTCAGACCAAGGTCTCGTGCCCGATTCTGTTTCTATTCCCCAAGTATTAGACTTTTTTTTTTTTTTAACATATCTCCTTAAAATTCCTTCCATTTATCAGCTAATTTGGTATGGGGATATAGATTTTCTCTGGCATCTTCCTCCTTGTCTTCTGTATGCCGATGTCGAGGACACTAAGACCGTTAATAGTTTTTATTAGAGGTCTAGGCAATATTTGTCCTCCGATAGCTAAGCCTTTATCTTCATGGAACTTGGCTTTGGTTCTTCAAGTGCTGGCAGGCCGACATTTTGAACCTCTTTCCTCTATTAGTATTAACGGCCTCTGCTAGAAGGCGTTCAGAATTCATGCTTTTTCTGCTGAAAGGGAGAGATTTATAGTTTCAGGAGACGGTTTAGTTTTAATCCCAGAAGGGATTTTTAAATCTAAAACTCAGTCTAACCGGTTTCCTACTAGTCCGATCATTTAAAAATCATTATCGTCTTTTTCGCCTTCCAATAAACTCTGATGTCCTGTTAGGGCATTAAGAATGTTCAAACAGCAAACTGATTTCAAAAGATTTGATCCGTCCCTTTTATGGGTTTCTTATGTGGAAGAGTTAACTAAGCCGGTCTCAAAGTTTACGATATCCTGATGGATTTGGGAGACGATTAAGCTTTGTTACGAGATTACTTCTCCGGAACAAATTAATCTCTCCCATATTAAAGCTCACAATGTTAGAGGAATGGCTTCCTCTTTTGCACTTTTTGCCGGTTCGTATTTAGATGAAGTCATACAGGTTGCAGGATGAAAATCTGAATCCTCTTTTACAACCTTTTATCTGAAAGATCTGAGTGCAGCAGCCTCCTTCTTTCGTAACATTACGATTTTAACCAAAAAAGCTGAAGACCATTTACCAAGCACTTCTCGCCATTTTCGTTACGACTGGGTGTCTGTAAGAAATGGTGAGAGTTTATTTTGGTTTTTATTTATCTCTAGGTTCAAGTTTTCCTTATTTGATAATCACGGTGTGATTGATTTAAATGCACTACTATGTTATGTTATTAACATTTGGATAAGATTGGTTTGATTTTTATCCTTGTTTGTTGATTCTCAAATCGCCTCCCACCTAATGTTTTAAGTGGGGCATTGACCAAATCTACGGGTTTAGCAAGTAGTGATTGAACGGTAATGGATGTTTTTGTGGTGTAATAGCAACCCCCCACAGATCCCCCCCCCCCCTTTGCGGGTTGGTCTGTTGTTTTATTAACCACTATAAAAACATACTTACCGTTCAAATCACTATGACCCGGCCTCAGCCACCCAGCGTGGAATTGATTTGAGAATTTGCCTATAATATTTGGCACTTAAATTCAGAAAAGTGAATCGGTTTCCTATTTGGGCTCCAGTGCGCATGCGCAAGCGCACTTAGTGACATGCGTCACTATGGAGTGAGTACAGACTGGTGCCAGTCTATATCAGTTAATATACTGGAGATGGACCTAACCAGTAGCCTGGTTGAGGGTCCATATTTATAGGAATAGGCATGGGGCGGAGTGTATGCAAGCATAAAAATCTTATTCTGGTAGCTAAATGCAGATAATTGATTTAGCAAGTAGTGATTGAACGGTAATGGATGTTTTTGTGGTGTAATAACAACTAATATTTTTTCTTATTTCTTAAGTCGAAAGGGGGCATAACTCCATGAAAAATCATTTGTGGTCTTTGCCAGTAACGAAAATACCATTACTTCAAATCTCAACAACAATTCACGATTTTGATCAAGCTTAGAAAGAATGATCAGAATGGTAATATAAAAAATATTCTCTTCCTTCGTGGAAACGCCCTCTCCAATGTTATTGTTATGAATAGTTGGAATTATCTCCCTTGGCAAATCCTGAAAGTGAAGGAAGGTCTTGTTTAGCCGTGAACAGTTCCGTTGTCTGAGAAAAATTGACAAATTAAGTCTGAAACTCAAACTTGCTCTGTAAATCATTATACTAAAGCGATGTACCGACTTACCGATGTACCGATTTACCGACTTTCCCTTAAATATCTTGAAGGAGTGCGAAAAAAAATCCATCGAAAATTGACGCATACATCTGAAACTAGAACTTGGTCTGTAACTTCTCATAACAAAGCAATGTACCAATTCTCAGTTGAATACCTTGAAGGATAGTGAAAAAGTGTGGAAAACCAGCTGCGACAGACGGACAGACAGAGTGCAAACCTATAGTCCCCCTGCTTTTACCAGTAGGGGAATAATAAGAATCAAATGAATATGAAACTAGAATGCGCAGTATGTGGCGTATTCCCCCTACTATATATAATAGGGGATATGTACTGGTGCGATGGATGGACGAATTTCAAAGGCCTATGCTTAAACCTGGCTGGAAACAAAATTAGTTGATGAAATACCATGAGTCATTGGCTAATTGCCATGGCATAAGGTTACTTGGATGATGTGAGCTAATAAATGATTACCTTAATGGTATCTCTATCTTTCTCAATGTCTGCTGATGTCATTCTACCAGGTCCAATGACATCTTCCCCTGCCCGAGTACTATTTTCATCACCAATTAAATAAAACTTCAACGCTTGATCATTTGTGGTCTTTGCCAGTAACGAAAATACCATTACTTCAAATCTCAACAACAATTCGCGATTTTGATCAAGCTTAGAAAGAATGATCAGAATGTTAATATAAAAGATATTCTCTTCCTTCGTGGAAACGCCCTCTCCCTGAAAGTGAAGGTCTTGTTTAGCCGTGAACAGTTCCATTGTCTGAGAACTATGCACCGTGTTCCTGATTGTCATATTAAATAAAATAAACGCTATGCATACTAAGTGCGCTAGGACAATGATGCAAAATAGTGTACGGCCTTTTGCACGACATAAATAAAACAAAATCTGTTTAACAATAAACAACATTTTTCCTAGCTGCAGTACTGTATCTCCATATGGATACGACGTTACGTCGAGCTTGGAGCTACAGGTATAACCATAACAAAACACTGAAATTAAATCGGATTTTCGTCTCGCTTCTTGAGTTTTGCACGTACATAGCCCACATTTCACACACGTCTACCTTATTTATCTGGTTATCGATAAATATACACCTTAATGCAAAAATATTTCATATATTTTGATACACGGCCCGATATATTTCACGGCAGAGCGTATTTCGAGCGAATCTCGCGTCAATTCCAGCGCGCCAGCCATCTTGTCCTAGTTACCGCTATGAATCATGGGAGATACACTGCCGTATTTGGAAGACGAGGTCACGCCTGCCATATATGGGCAAGTGGGCGGAGCGCCCTGATTCTCAAGCTGGCACGCGCGTTTTTACAACGATTATAGTATAAATTCGTAAACAAACAGCTGATAAACGAGTATGTGGATGTACATAATAACAAAATATAGCGCAATTTTTAACAAAATGCTGTATTTTTGTTTTATTTACACATTGAAGCACACAATAATTTTATACAACAATAATGTGATGATTATTATATTATGTTCCCTCTCATGGATCGCGATCGAGGGGTGGTGTGGGGTGGTGGATGTTGGGGTTGGGGTGTGTGGTTATGTTGGGGTGGGCGGGCGGCGGAGGTGTGTGTGTGTGTGTGTGTGTGTGTGTGTGTGTGTGTGTGTGTGTGTGTGTGTGTGTGGGGGGGGGGTGCTTAGTCGTAGCATCTGTTGTCAGATAGAGTTTAGTTATGGAAGCCACTGACCTATGCATCCATTGTAAACAGCGATTTAAATCAAGAACAGGTGGTTATGATAGATTTTCGTTAAGTCGCAACTAAGGCATGCCACGCTTATGTTTAGTCGCTTAGTTTTCATCCCATCCGTCCGTCTGTAGATACGTACGTCGGCTTGGCTGGTGAAAGCTTTTTTGTTTGAACCTTTAATGGTTAGGCCGAACAAAAATGGCGGATTCAAAATGGCCGCCTTCCCAGCGGAAAATTTGCATTACTCAAGCTCTAGACGGAGTAGAGATGGGATTAATGTCAAATTAGGGGTTTCATGGGTCAATCGTTATAATTCTACTCACTACAATACTCTAAATATGTAAATATCAATCCTTCCATAGCGACCACCTGTGTTTGATGTCAAAAGACGGTGGCTCTTTAAGATGTGTTATCTAAAAGATCCATCTCTTGAGAACAAAAGCATCTAGAAATAGTTTAAATTACTTGATTTGTTAATATCGAACCAGATAATGGTCGTTATAGATACGTTCAATTATCCTATTAGAGTATGCAAGGCTATACATGATGCTGTTGATTGTTGAATCATGATTCACAGACGTCACACGCACTGTGCACCGCATGAAACTGTGTACAAGGTAAGTTGGATTTATAGCATTTGCATCTGCCAGCGCAATTACTTTTGCAAGCACATTTCACGAGTTCCCGGCATGCCTTAGATGCGTCTGCAAGCAAACTCCATTGCGGTGACCAAGTGTATCCATCTCTGACCCAACCCCAGTCAGCTGGCGATGGCGTTTTTGCAGTTGGGTGGAGTGATTGGCCCCAAAGATGACCTGCCTGGAACGCAGCACGTTTGGTGTGTTGCAGCAGAGCTGCACTGGTAGGAGGAATGTTTTCTAGCTGCCTGTTGCCAAAAGCGAAAAGCCGTTTTCGTGCCTCATTAACCTTTAACAATGGTGATGTGCGTTTGTACAGTAGTACGACAAACCTCTCCAGCGTTTCCATGTCATTGTCACACAGAGACGCCGGGCATCAGACAGTCTCCTAAATAGTGACTTGAATAGATCTGAGGTCCTCCAAACTTCCCATGCTGTCTTCTTGCCAATCCCACTCGTATCTCCACCCAAACCTATCACTCCCATGATCCATGAGAGGGGAAATATTAGTATAATAATCATTATTGTATAAAATCAGTGTGTGTGTGTGTGTGTGTGTGTGTGTGTGTGTGTGTGTGTAAATAAAACAAAAAATACATCATTTTGTTTTTAAATGCGCTAAATTTGGTTATTATTTACATATATTATGAATCCTGCTCGTTTGTCGTCTGTTTGTTTACAAATTTATACTATAATCGTAGTAAAATTGCGCGCGGCACCGTGAGAATCAGGCCGCTCCGCCCACTTGCTCATATATGGCACGTGTGACCTCGTCTTCCAAATACGGCAGTGTATCTCCCATGATTCATAGCGGTAACTAGGACAAGATGGCTGGCGCGCTGGATTTGACGCGAGATGAAATATATCGGGCCGTGTATCAAAATATATGAAACTCAAGAAGCGAGAGGAAAATCTGATTTAATTCAAGTTTTTTTGTACAGTTGGCATCGTAGCCCCAGGCTTAGCGTAACGTCGTAAGCGGAATAGCGTGGGGCTACGTTTCGCAGCTACATTTTTCCATCCGAAACTTTTGATCAATCAAAAGGAGGATCGTAAATTACACGCGATCTGGCGTGTTATGAATATTCATGACGTCGTAAGCTCTTTAGCGATTGGTCAGTCATATTCAACATTACAGCGATTCCAGTTTATCGTCTGATAAACGGGATCGATGTGTGACCGTTGCAAAACAATTATCATCTAAGTTCTAACATTGTTAGTCATTGAGTAAAACTGTTGGTAAAATAATTAAGTTTTCTAACAAAATAATGTATTGATTACTCCTTTGCATAATCTCATTCTATATATGGCACACACCATACATCGCAGACCTAGCAATCGAAACAGCTATGCAGAGAATACACTATCTAGCTCCCGTTAGCGTAGGAGATCTCGCGAGAACACGAATGACCTTGCCGTCGTACAAGTGCTCAATCTAAAAATAGAGGCGCGGCTTCGAAAATACACTTTTAATACATGCTTTTCTCGATCTCGTATCGAAGGAGATCTCGCAAGATACGAATGTCGTTAGATGAGGAATATGGTATTAGCTTTATAAATTTGCGCGCAGCTTACGACGTCATGAATATTCATAAGGCGCCAGGTCGCATGTGATCTTCGGTTATCCCAATCAAAATGCTGTTTAGATTAGTACAAATGTCACTCAAACCTTGAAACCGGTTTCTAAATTTTAATCAATAGCCCCCATCTTGATAGTCCGAGTTCTCTGACTCCACCCTATGCCGTTTCTGATATGCCAATTAAATTATCACAGTCGTGTGGATAATAACTATTTATTTAGCCAAATAATAATAATAATAATAATAATAATAATAATAATAATAATAATAATAATAACATATTTCAAATTCAATTGGTGAAAAAGTCCTTGCGAATATCTTTCTTGCTGTGTTTTATGTTGAGCTTAAGCTTATGGCTTCTGGTCGGTGTAACACTGGATGGCTCGAAAAAGTAGTATTTATCAATATTATATAGATCCCTGATGAGCTTGAATGTTTCAATTAAATCTCCTCGAAACCATCTATATTTCAGTGACATTAGATTTAATGCTTTATAGTCTCTGATTTATAGGACAAGTTTTGTTGCTCGGCGTCGAACTCTTTCTAACTGTGATTTCCTTTTCAATTTTGGCGACATATTATTGGTAACTTCCACAGTTTTACATTGCTACCCATTTATACTCCTGGGTGGAAAGAGGCAACGAGGAGTAAAGGAGATTGCCTATGTTTCCCCCGATTGCTCGTCCACTGAGCAATCGGTAGGGGCATAGGCAATCTCGTTCACTCCGAGTTGCCACTCTAAACATAGATGTAGCTCGCGGGGGTATGTGATGGTCCGCCGATAGATATCCGCCCATCGCACCGCAAGTGCACAATGACAGGGATAGCCCGTGGGTCGCTTTGGAATAGCATCTACCTCCAAGGACAGCATGCGCACATGTTACGACACAAGGCATCCGAATTCTATGAAAATCCAGCTACCTTGCTCCGCAACCACATAAAACATCACCCGGACTATGGCTATATTTCACACAAGCAAGTTTGATGACTTAACATGTCTTTATGGTGGGGGTGGGGGTAGAGAGACGGATATCCATCACAAGCATCCTTCCCGTGAGGGCATGATGAGCTCCAACGCTTCATCCAGACACTCCAATGAATTGGATGGAAATCTGTATCTCGTCTGTCACCGAGTGCTATGGATCTAACAGTTGACCTGTCGTTAGGGTTAAATTCCAATATGCCCAGATATGCACTGCGGGCCGTTGAATAAACCAAGTATCTCATAATTATAACTATATGTTTTCGCAGTGCTTCCTTCATTGGCATGGTTATCTAGCTAACAAGTATCCGAAGATACGGGGGAAGTGTGTGTAACTCAGCACTAACCATCACCGCTCGGAAACCTCAGATAGTTTCCCAGGGTCAGATCAGATCAACGTGCTGATAGGGAATCCAAACAATTATAAAGCCATACAGCAATAACTTAATATATGTGAGGCCCTATAGGTAATTGGCCAATTTGACACAACCTTGACAAAGTGCGGGGCTACATTACCGCAACAGCCGGAAAAGAGGCATACAGTACATGTCTCTAAACGAGGAAATTGTCCCGAACAACTTTAACCTATCCTATCGAGCTGAATAGTAAGGTTTAGTCGGTAGGTCCGCTGGCTCGTGGCCCAACCTTCTATGTGAAGGGAAGGGGGTACTACGCTGTGGGGTGAAATGAGGAGTTCACGGAATTCGAACTACGGGCAGGTGTCGAGAAGCCCGTGGCAGTTCCACTCTTAACCCTCCTCGAGAACACACACATGAATCCGGCTGCCATGCAGGATAGGCTGTTCATCCGGGTGTACACTGAGCAGCTCGCAGATGCGACGATGAATGCTCCAAGACTTCATGTCTGGCATGACGAGAATGACCAGGATCCAATGCTGAGGTTACTAGGCTAATCAAGAAGAAGCCAGTAGAGGCTATCAGACACTCTGCTGGTCACAGCTCTAGAGGAGCGAACACAGGAGAGGAGTGCCTACCACCTGATGCTCTGGTTCGGTACCTGTATGAGCCTGGTGAGCTGGAAGGTGGTCGACAGTGTGCAACAGATCCTAACTGGTCGATAGATGTTCACAGGCTTGACAGGTATGTGGAGGCGAAGGGGCAGCCTACACTGTACTACCTGGCACGCCAGCACGGAGTGCCTAGGCGACCATTTGTCGTAGAAGAGCTTCAGCTAGCAGCACCCACCTAGGGTGCTAACATGATACTCGATGGGCTTGGTATGGACCCCATCTGGCAGCACATGGCGCTTATCATAGTAAGCGGAGAGTCCGAGTTTTTCCTGAAAATACGTCACCATACCCTGGTTGTGCGTGCGTAGGCCTCAGTTTTTAGCTCTGTCCACCCCGCCATGTAAGGCGCTGTAGAACCTCTGCCAAGAGACCTCATTGTCGCTTTGACATTCCCTTGGCCGAGCACTTACTTGCAGCTGCGCTCTCCACGTAGTAGCATTTGGAACAGAGAGTGATGCCACGAGAGCCTTCGAACTCGAGCTTGAACAGTCCCGGAGTCCGTCCGGACCATTTGTCCCAAGCTAGCCAGTCCCGCTTATGAGCCTGGTACTCTGCTCACGTCTCAGGGCGAATGACGTCGTCGAGGTTGGAGCCTGCTATAGCGATATACGCAGAGTCAGTGTCAATCTGCAGGTACTCAAAGCTGTCATGAGCTACGTAGCGATCGAGGAAGTGGTAGTAGAACTCCAGCATTTGCTGCTTCGTGAGCTCATAAACGGCTATCCCCACCTGGAAGGGCCCTCGAATTGTGATTTTCGGCTTGCGACTCTGGAGCTCGTATGACTCACCGATCTCCTCGAGATCTTCCAACCATGCACTACTCAGGGCCTTGTCTACCACTCGTTCATCCTTCGTGAAGCTGGTGTTGCTATGACGTTCTAGGGCCTCGATGAGCTTCCCGTGGGCACTGTTGCCGAGGAGTTTGAAGAGATCTGCCAAGAGCGCTTTGCTCTTATCTACATCTCCCGAGCGGCGGGCCTCCGTAACATTTTCCACGAACCACTCGAATGGGTGCTTGGCCTCATAGTCTATGGTGCAGTATACAGCAGTGATCTCCAGGCCTTGGGTTATATACCACTTGAGGGTCGGGGCGTACAGCAGCCACTTATTTCTAGAGAGGGCACCAACCAGCTTCTGGGTGGTGGGCCGCTTCCTCCCTGTTCGCCCTAGATATGCCAGCATCTCAGACGAGATTGCCTCTACCGGAATCTCGCAGTTATAGAAGAGAGGAGGCATTTTCTCGAACTTTGCCCACAGAGCCTTGGGGACCTCTATATCCACCTCAGCAAACCCAAACCAGCTGTCTGCTAGGAGAGCCTCCTTAAAGCTAGCTACCTCACTGGCCCCGGACCAATGGCACACTTTCTCCTTACCACATGGCATCTCTTTGGCCATCGTTGACAGGTACAGAGCATTTGCGTCGTAGCTGAGTAGACGTTGGCAGACACGCTCACTCTGGCTGATTCGAGTCACATTGGCCTCATGGTATCTGGTGAACACGATGCTGGGACCGCCAACAACAGCACATTTCAGCATCTCGTAGGCTTCCTTGTCCAGTGAATAGAGGCTAACATCCGGCATGTGCTGAGCAGTTCCACGTAGGAGGTACTGCAGTGACACACATGGGAGAGACACCGCGTCTTTCAGGACGTCTATTTCTCGTTCTGTGTAGAACTCCCGCATCAACTCTAGGGCTTCGATGAATGGACCAAGGTCCAGGTTGTTGTAGTATCGCAGCCAGTTGGTGAATGTCTGCATTCCATGCTCGCTGAATGTCTGGTTACACTGTTCCCACTCTGTTCGTGTCAAGAGGTAGCCACCCTTGAGCTTAGATGTCCATGCTGAGTAGTCAGGAAGCCCTGGATAGTTAAGCTTCTCATGTGTGTCAAACCATTTATATGGGAGCCAGCTCTTCTGCTGTGTACACCCGTAAGCTTTGACCCATACCTCGTACGAGACTCCTGGGCTGAGGTAGTTCAGCACATCGAGAAACCGTAGCTCAGGTGTTATGAGGAACATGGTCTGACTATCCTTCTTGGTGACTTTCACTGTACCTGTACTGTCAGTCAGCTCATCGACAAAGTACTTCTTGATGACGTTCGGGTCAGACCGCCCAGAGTTGAACCCCAGTACAGGCACTTGGTCACACCACTCGTTGATCAGTCGCTGCTGTTGCTTTGGGAGCTTGTCCAGGTCTATCGGTATGTACTGTGCCCTAACCCTTGTCTGGATTAGAGATGCTGTTGGATCTCCAGCATGAACTCTCTGATCAGTTCTTTGGTGTCAGGATTGCAGAGGTGAGTGGGCTCACTCGTGGCGCCCTCTAAGGAGCAGCCAACTGACACAGAGATAGGTATGTGAGTACTCTTGATCGTGAGAGTCTCCGTAGGATGAGTCTTGATACCATCTAGGAGTGCTTCGAAGTCGTAAACTATGAAGTGTGGGTATGGGACAGTCCGAACTCGTTTAAGGACACTTGGGCAGCATTTTATACAGCACTCCCACTGTACCACAAGTGTGCATCCAGAGGCTCTCAGCTTCTCCTCTCTCAGGACTGTCTTGCGGTATGTTTGTTCGGCATCCTCACCTCGCTGGTGTTGTGGACGCCCGTGCCAGTAACAGCCATGGAACTGGTAAATGGTGTTGGTGGTCGGATCATAACCATCTACGGGAGCGCCCTCGATCCAACGCTCGCCACCGTGCCCACACTCTACATGGTGTATGTGAACGCCTCTGTTTCTCGACTCATACTCGATCCAACTAGTAGCCGCTGAACTGGATGGTTGGGCGGATAGAAGGCTTTCTCATACGCAGACTGTGGCGCCTCAACCTTCTCGCCAGGACACACAATTTTGTTTTGCCGCCTGTACAGTGATCAGCGTGGCATTGAAGATTGCATGCCTGTGTAAACCTCTGCTGACAGTGACTGCAGACTAGTGTATGTGCCAGCTTGGAGATGTTCTTGATGTAGAAGTCGTGGTGGTCCCACACTCCGATGGTCATTGTGTCATGGTAGTGAGCCGCTTGCCTGATCATGTGCCAGGTGCCTTCTTCGGTTGGTTCATACACGCGAATCCCGATCTTGGCGAAGAACTCTACCTTGTCCAACTGATCCAGCGAGGTTTTGCGGACATCAGGCACTGTCTTGCCATAGAACTGTGTGGCAAGCTCTCGTGCAGGAGCTGTACTTCTATCAGCTCTTGCTCCTCGGTGGACTGCTAGACATCTCCAGAGACACATGTTGTCCCTGTAGGTGTCGAGGGCAGTCATACTCTTCTTCTGTCATAGCCAGTCTGGGAGGGGGCCTGTCCCAAGCAGAGGTTGGCGGTCGATGACAGCCCTGACCTCAACGTTGATTGATCGAACGAAAGTCCACTTGGTGTTGGGTCGATCGATATTGTCTGTGTGGAGGCGGGCTTGCTCTCTTGCTGCCATCCAGTCCTGAGCTGCTCCTATCGTGTTCAGTCACGGGCTCCCTGGAACATTCTTGTGGAAGAGCATCACCCTACCGTCTTTGATGTGACGGATGGGATAGGTATGGGTCTAGCGGAGGTAGAAGGTTGTCTGGACAGTCTGCTAGATTTTTTGCATGATCTGGCCTGTGAGGTCTCCTTCTAGACCTTTGAAGAATGTCCGGCGTACTGACCGGCGTCCTCTATCCTCTGTCTCCCTTTCGCCGAGATGCTGGTCGAGAATGTGTTCGCCTTCTCACCTTATGCTTCTGGCTAAGGGTTCAGCCCTCGCCCCCCCCCACCCCTCATCAGTCGCTTAGCGATCCTGCATAGGGGAGGTAAGCGCTCCAGTGGATGGTCCGCCATCCGCCTCACTACAGTCTTGGCTTGCAAGCTAGCAGTCACCTCCTCGTCCAACTAACGACGCTCACGGATCCGCTGCGCTTTCTTGTGGGGATTCCAAGGATCATCTTTGGTAAGCGCTGGAAACCTTCCTGTCTGCATTGCTTGGAAGAGTCGCTTCTGCCTCTCCTCGGTACGGACCTGTCCGATAATCTAGAGCAGGTTGGCTTTCTTGGCTTTAGAGTAGCCTCTAAGGCCGAATTGCTTTGCAATAGCACGAAGCTGTGCAACAGTACTCATGCTGTATGTCCCTGTGGATGGTCGCTTCTTCCCCTCCTCAGCACGGACCTGTCCGATCATATGGAGCAGGTCGGCTTTCTTGTCCTTAGATTAGCCTCTAAGGCCGAATTGCTTTGCAATAGCGCGAAGCTGTGCTACAGTACTTATGGTGTATATCCCTGTGGATGCCTGTCTCTAAATGGGCGTTCAGACCCTATTATGTGTGGCGATCAGTACCTGTGGGTGGTGTATACCCCTGTGGATGCCTGTCTGGGCGTTCAGACCCTATTATGTGTGGTGCTGGCGATCAGTACCTGTGGGTGATGTATATCCCTGTGGATACCTGTCTCTAAATGGGCGTTCAGACCCTATTATGTGTGGCGATCAGTACCTGTGGGTGGTGTATATCCCTGTGGATGCCTGTCTCTAAATGGGTGTTCAGACCCTATTATGTGTGGTGATCAGTACCGTCCGTGGGTGGTGTATAACCCTGTGGATGCCTGTCTAGGTGTTCAGACCCTATTATATGTGGCGATGAGTACCTGTAGGTGATGTATATCCCTGTGGATGCCTGTCTCGGCGTTCAGACCCTATTATGTGTGGTGCTGGCGATCAGTACCTGTGTGGGTGTATATCCCTGTGGGTGCCTGTCTCTAAATGGGCGGTGCGCATGCATGCCCCCTGGATAGGATAGTATGCGCGCGTGTATAAAGCCCTATGAGAGAGGTATGGCTAAGTTCGTAAGAACGTGTAGCATGCATGCGCATGTGTCAGATCCACGTGTCAGTATTGTGAGAGAGTGTATGCTTATATTGTACAGAGAAATCACTTCATTCTCGGCGTTCTCGGCACCGATTAGGACCGGAATGAAGCGAGAATTTCAAAACTGTTTACCATTTTAAAATCAGACCGAGTTATCCACAAATGGTAATAGTGAGATTTGAACCTGTGATTTTAAGTTTGCTAATAAACACAACACAAGGATCTCCTGCATTAACTACCTCAGCCATGTATGCATTAGTAATTATAGCTGATAGGTTCTGTGTTCTCATTGCTGTTACTGCGTTATCTCGAAGTGACGTCAAGATCTAGAGGGACTGATAAGCGCAGTAACAGTAATTTTACAACTCACACTCAGAGTTTTTAGTGGTGTTGCGGTGGGTCAATCAATAGAGTATTGAATTGCATAGGATTCCCAGGCTGCAGACTGGGGTTCAAATCCACTCAAAAGACCTCGCTAGAACTTACCTGAAATTTCGAAACTAGGTAAGACACTAGGGCCGGGGTAATATGACCAGGTTAGATAAAGACTCACTGCGACACTCCCCAGTGCTGGGTCAAAACACCACACACGCACGCACGCACGCACTCACGCACGCACGTACGCACGCACGCACACACACACAGGGGATAGGTGGGGTAGGATAGGATAGGTAGGATAGGTAGAAAAGTGTACCACAGATAGAAAAACCTCCTCAGGATACCGGTCGGAATAGAGAGAGAGAGAGAGAGAGAGAGAGAGAGAGAGAGAGAGAGAGAGAGAGAGAGAGAGAGAGAGAAAGAGAGAGAGAGGCCGGCCACTGCACAGGAGTTTTATATTCGCCACAGCCTTCCATGGCCATGGATCACCGAACGGCGGTCAGTTGAGGGAGATGGTATCTTTTAATTCCGACACTATTATTTACCTAGGACTTTGTTGGCTTTATTCATACAATTAGTTATATGATTTCTGAACAATAGCTGGCTCTCAAAAGTTACTCCCAGGTCCTTTTCCTCATTGTTCGTGGTGGCTACCCTTTCGTGTCCATTTTCTGACACAGTATATGTGTAGTTAGGATTGTCATTTCTAATGTGCATTATTTTACATTTGCCTATGTTGAACCTCAGCAACCATGTATCGGACCATTCACATAATTTATTGAGATTCTGCCCTGTAGGTGGGGCTTAGAATACACCTTCCGTATCCTCTGCGTGTCGTAATAAGGAATAAGGAATAAGATGGGCCCAAGCACACTTCCTTGTGGGATTCTACTTGTTACACTACACAAAGGAGACAATTTAGAATTTACTTTCACAAGTTGCTTGCTGTCTCTCAAAAGGTTTGATATCTGCAAAAATATCTGTCCTTTTATGCCATAAGCTAATAAGTTTTTACAACGTCGTTCATGTGGTACGGTGTTGAATCTGGGTAGAGTACATCTAGAGCATTTCTGGAGTCAAAGATTTTCGTCCACATTTCAATAATTTCCAATAATTGTAACAAACATGAACCTCCCTTACGAAAGCCATATTGAGTCTCTGAAAATAACCGGTTATCATCCAAGTGTTTCATTAGTCTCTCTCTAATAATAGATTTCATTACTTTACACACAACTGATGTGAGACTAATTGGTCTATAGTTTACTGCTTCTTTCTTATCTCCTTTCTTAAATAGTGTAGTAATATGTCACACTCTCCATTCCTCTGGGACTTGACCACTTTGCAACGATTTGTTGAATATTACTGTCAGAGGAACACTGATTTCGCTTGCTGTTGATTTTAACAATCTTGGGTGCATATTATCAGGACCACAGGATTTTGCTGGATTTAATGTCAATAGTTTCTTTGTAACTTCCTGATATTTCATATTCTATTAGTTCTTTTCCTATATTCCTGGGTTGAAGTTCTGGAATTACTGATTTATCTTCTGTCACAAATACACTAGTGAAAATGTTATTCAAAACCACAGCTTTGTCACCTTAGATCTTGTATTCCTGACGTAACTTTTGATTTTGAATGTACATATTTCCAGAATCCTTTTGGTGTTTTCTTCGCTTCCTCTGACAGTTTCTTCTCAAACTCTCGCTTTGTGTCTCTCACTGATTTTGTTAATTCGTTTCTTTCTCTTGTGCATAGTTCGTAATCTACATAGTTCCTTGTTTCGGTGTAGCGCTGACAACTGTTGTGTATCTTTTTCACTTTTCTTAATACCTATCTATTCATCCATAGTCGTTTGAACTTCTTCAACCCTAATACTCTTGCAGTTGGTATACACCTTGACACAATATCACTGATTTTATCTGTAAATAATTTCTAGCAATGTTCTGCATCGCCTAATAGAATATTTTCCCAATTTCCTTTAAGCCAATTTTAATACAGTCATAGTCTCCTTTGTGGTACACGTATCTAGTCACTATTTCAGTATTCGTGAGTTCAGTGTAACACTTAAATACAAAGGTTGTAACAAGATGGTAACTTTTCCCAAGTAGAGGTAACCTTTTGATGCTTTGTACATAATTCTCATCATTTGTTAGTAAGAAACCTAATATATTCGATGTTTGACCAATTCTCTCGCTTGTAGGAAAATATATATGTTGAGTCCAGAAACATTCTCTTATAACATCTATAAATTCTCTTGTAGTCTATTGTTAAAACATGCTTCATTATTTTATGTTTGTGTCCACGTAGTGTACTTTCTTTAATTTCAAAGAACGTTTTGGTATCTAGACTGTCGATATTATTGATGATCTTGAAACATTGAAGGAAGTCTGCTCGTATGTATCCGGAGATACTGGGGGTGGGGTGTGGGGGTGGGGTGTGTGTGGGGGGGGGGAATGTATGTGGTCATCGACACATTGATTCTAACTGCTTAGAAACCTCAATAGTTTCTAAAGTCAGTTCTAACCAACGTGGTGGAGGGAGTCCAAACAATTAATAGTCCCTGAGTCCGGAGGAGCGCAGAAAGAGACTACTCATATCCTTCCAATTTAGGAGGCCCTAAGGTTATGGCCAATTTATACAAATGAGCCGGTGCACGATGTATAGCTTATCCGCAGCTCCCGGAAAAGAAACTTACACAAATGTTTCCTAAAGAGTAGTCTTCCCTCAATACCTATTAAACATATCCTATCGAGCTAAAATAGCCAAGTTTAGTTAGCCACATGTCAGGTTTGTGCATTGTGAACATGACCAGCGACCTCAATTGTTGCTGTGCGGGGAACAAGGTGGTGTGTTTGTTGTTGCTGTATAGTATAACCTAAGCGAAGTGTGGTCCAAGTTTTTATGCAAATAAACAAAACGATTTAACTTGGATGCCTACTACTATATTACCAACTAATACAGTACAGTAAAAACACGGGGTCACACGACCTTGTGGTGCCTATTAGGCATCGGCACATAAATGAAAATAAATGTATACAATTAAAGATATCAACTATAAAAAGGGTGTCTCACATGACCTTGCCATACCTACATGTATCGGTACCTAATATATAAACATTACTATAAAAAGTTTACAGAGTACCTATTAGTCATTGGTACATAAATAATAGGAACATAAACATAAAATAATGAAGCATGTTTTAACAATAGACTACAAGAGAATTTATAGACGTTATAAGACGTCAACATATATAGTTTGTTTTACTATGGACGACTTTATAGATGAGGAAAAGAAACCTCTTGACGAACCTCTCCCAATAGCTGCAAGCAAACTAAAAATTGAGAATCTCTATGAATGAATCCAAAACAGAGTTCACCCACATATACCTATCTACAAAGCATGAAACTAAAGAAAATGACGATTCACTCCGTGGCGGCGAACCATGGAGGAAAAGTAAAATTCTGGGCTCACTGCTTTGCAGTACTGCTGACATTGCTGCACGCTGCATCTTGGGGAACATAGCTTTCCAGTCCTTCTGGAAGCTATGGATTCGTGGATCAAAGATGCCCTTGGTAAAAAGACTGCGTTTATACAATGCAACCTGATGATGTATAACTGTAACAGCTGGGCAGCTCCAAAGGCAGCTCTAGACAAACTTGATGCCTGCCACTGCAAACACCTATGCACCATCACTGGACACCGATGGCCAGAGAGCATAATTTCCAACGATGCACTATACAAGATGTGTAATATGTTGCCGCTGTCTGTAAAAGTCGCCCAGCAAAGATGGTCCATGTTTGGCCATGTGCTAAGAATGCCAGAAGACACACCAGCACAGAGAGCCTTGGAATTCGCCCTACTCGGACCCAGCAAATACAGAGCCAGGAGAGGACGTCATTGCATAAATCTGCTAAGCGTGCGAGGTGACTTCAAGAAAGCAGGATTAGGTACACTCAAGTCAAGAATGGACCTGTGGAAGCTAAGGATTTTGGCTGAGGACAAGACACAGTGGGCAAAAGTAAAGAAGAACTGATTGCAGCTGTAGGATCTTTCTACTACTACAGCCGCAGAATACAGTAATCATACATACAAAAATAGTCCTATAATCACTGTAGTTGAAGCGAGACATATCTGAGACACGAGATGGCATGATCCTGCATTGGTACTAAAGAATATCCACAGACGAACTGACTGATGCGGTTCTTACTCATGAACGGTGAAGACGAACTTTGCAGATGGCTAGTAGATAGTCATGTACGAATACGCATTAGAATTATGTGGATGTGTAGGATTTCCGTATTTCTGCAGATTGAAGATGCCCCATTATATGTACTGTTAAGGGCTACGTTGAAACGTTATTTCAATAAAATAGCATCTTTGCGGATTCACAAGACGAGATGCACAGCATAGCTCGTTCAGCGCATCAAGCAATGTCTCAAACTGGACTGTGGTCCAAATGTTAATGAGAAGCATGATACATGTGCAGAGTTTAGTTCACCACTTTAAGCATTGATTGGCAGATCCAGCGAGATATCTGTAAACACCACCATCTCACATACTAATTTTGTGGACTTACATTCCGGGCAAAAGGCCCATCCGCACAGGAGGTCCCTCTAGACTGTTGGTATTGGGGGAACCTTCTATTAAGTTCAGAAGATGCCATTCTCTCCACACACTAATGTGCATTGGTAGGCAATCTCTTACGTCCACGCATGCGCGCTAGTTAATCTCTCAGACTGTCATTCTGGGTCTCTCCCATATGGCTTTATATATGCTTATCATCCTACCCAGAAGGACGTGCTTGGAACGTACACGGTCCATCCGTTCCGTACCCAGATTAACTGGGACGGTCTGTACCTGACCGGTCGATCTGCGATACACTTTTTTTGCCTTAGCATAAAATTTTTAATAAGCTTCTGTCCTGTCCTTTTGATATCTCTCCGAAGTTTTTCTTTTCTGTCTAATTGCAGCTGTTGCCGTTCGATTCATCCACTTTGGTTTGGGATTACTGATCGATTTTACTAATGGTATAGTCTTTCGCATAGCTACTTTTGTAATGTTCTCAAAGATGTTCGAAGCCTCATTTATTTCCCTGTTATTAAATTCATGTATCCAGTCCACAGTTATTATTTCCCTTTGCAAACCATCATAATTTCCCTTGTAGTAGTTGTATCTAGGATAGTCCTTTGGTTTATCACAGGTATGTATAAAAAATCAGGGTAACGTGACCACTTTTTCTGATAGGATTATCATAAATAATGTTCTGAACTATATTTTCCTCATTTGTTAAAATTAAGTTCAAGACACTAGGTATATTCTGTTGCCTAAAACGTGTAGGTCTGTTCACGTGTTGATGCAGAAATGTTTCGTTTAATGTTTCAAGAAACTTACTAGTATCACTTTCTGAATTTGTTGGCATATTAACTTCCCAATCTATATTTTTGTAGTTAAAATCACTGATCACTAAATGATGGTTATGGCTATGCTTTGTTGCCTGCTTAATTAACTCGTTTAGTTTATCGTTGTTAACTTTTGTACTGGGGGGGGGTCTTCTGTATACACATCCAATCAAAAGTTTGTTATTCGCATGTAATGTTACTGTGACCCATACTGATTCTTTAAAGTCAGGGCTTGCTAAGTTAGTCTGAGCTGACAGAATATCGTTTGATACGAAAATGTCGATGCCACACAAATTGTGATCGCCTTTGTAGAATGGTAATTGTAATTCTGTATCGTCTACACCATCTTTTATGTTTTTGGGATATAGTTCTGGGAGTGCTACTATATTTGCTTTAACCGTATAAATCTTGGTTATCAACTCGTCCATTTTGCTGAGCATTGAATCTATATATTTGTGTAGAAAACCATAACCTTCTCTTGTGTTCCCTTCATGTTAAATTGTTCATCTGAATTATCTACATAACTGTGTGTATGCGCTAACATATTTACAATTATTATTTACATAAGAGCTCGTGTCTGGTTTTTTCCTGGCCTCAGAACCGCTTTGTGATGTGGCCGTTGCCTCTTCATTACATTCTGCAACTGATTTTACCAAATTATCCGCACAAATTTTGTCCCCCCACCCCACCCCATCGCCCCCATTCCTCTAACTCTGTCTGTTTCTGTTGGTCTTTGTTCTCTCATTTTCTTTCGTTCTTCTCGTTGTGTTTTTGTCAAGTCTGGAGATATGTAAATCTTTTTTTACTGTGGCGGCCCCCCCCCCCCTCCCCACTCCACATCACGATCTACTAAGTTTTCTTGTGTTGTATAGTATTTGCGTTTGATGAGATTTCTCTTTTAAAACAACTTTAAGAAGTCTTGTACTGGGACTTTTCTCTATTGTATGCCCCTAATCTCTGTGCATTTTCCACTACATTATCATTCATTTCTAAATGGTTACTACATATTTCCCTAACTGCTTTGATGTCAGCAATCTTGCAATTCTATACTTTTAATTTAATTTAATTTAATTTAATTTAATTCTCGAACACAATTCCGTTGTTAATCCGCAATTCCAGTAAATCTATAGAATCCTTGTTTCAGCGATTCCCGCACCATTTCCTGTTTAACCGGAAACTAACTCGCGTCCATGGATACGAAGTGTTTTTAGACATATCTGTCAATCATTTTTGCAATGATGTATTTAGGATTCAATTAAGAATGACGACTAATTGCAGTTTATGTCTTTTTGATTAATGTCATGGGGGAATTTCTACACTAATAATTCAAACATGACTTAGAATGAGACATCCAAATTCCACGCCAACTAGGAGGGTAATTTGCGAAAACTGGTAATTTTGTAATTATATTTATCATTGCCACATCATAATCATCATCATAAATACGGGAGATAAACTTGTTATTGACCCATTCAAATGGCTTGCTTTTGACCCATTCAAATGGATTCTGTTTTGTGGAAGTTGTTTATGTTATATACACAAATTTACTAGGCATTCCTAATCAACAGAAAGCAGCGATTATCCATCAGTGGATCTTGCTCCAGTTGGACTACAGTGTTAAGCGAGCGGCATTCCACAGGGAAGTGTGCTTGGGCCAGTACTTTTCATCTGCTTTATTAATGCCATGCCAGCAGTAGTAGAAAGCATGATCAAGCTCTGCAGATGACACCAAGCTGTACACGCGAGTTAAGCCAGAACTGACCATGATGCACTCCAAAAAGATTTGAATAGCATAAAAGACTGGTCAGATACATGCCAGCTCCGTTTTAATGCAACTAAATGCAAAGTTATGAACCTAGGCAGATCTAATGATAAATTCCAGTACAGCATGCAGGAAAGTGAACAGCCAGTTGTACTAGAGGAGACATTATGTGAGAAGAATCCGGGTCATTTCCCCCCCCCCCCCCCCCATTCCATTCGCACCATACCGTTTCACGCCCTGTCCTGTTCGCCCCTATTCCCATTCGCCCTAGGTCGTTTCGCTCCCTATGTAAATATGTGCATTATAAGTTAATAAGGAGATAGGTAATTCAGAGAAACTGATATATAAATATAATATAATGAATGTTTGACGGGAATATGATTGTAATTTGCTAAAATTCCAAGTTTTGTAATGGAGATGGTCGCTTGAACACATTCTATGATGACTAACTGTGCTTGGCCGTATTCATTCAATACATTTAATACACGTGGTCTCATAGACATCTGTATATCATTCATGTTGAAAGACTACTTTTATTGCGTACGCACACACGTGGCCCTATCCTCAACATCCTTCTGATCATATCCGTTGAATATTTCAAAACTAATTTGACTTGAGTTCTTGCTTATAACAGTACGAGAAATTATCTTCAGAAAGAAAGAAAGATAAGAGTTGGTATTTTGGGACAATGCGAAATGGTATATAGGGTGTGATGGGACAGTGGTTATGCCAATACAATTTTTGAAACGCAGTATTTAAAAGAAACGATGTATTTATATGTGTACAAATTTAGATGACAATTTACTTGAATATGATGTAGTAGTACGTAGTAGTAAGTACAGCGCAGACATAGCTTAACGCGTTTCCAAAACAATTTTGAACATGATGTAAGAAATGTTAAATATGTTGGGCGTAAGTTTATTGGAAGGTATTAATGCTGCCTAAGGATGTCTTGAGAAAGTGTGTGGTGATGATGTTTTTCACCATGTAGCTATCCCAGGCTGTGTGAAGGTTTTCATCCAGTTTCGTATATTTAATGTTTACGTTGCGCTCTAAATCTCCAAACTCCACATTAATTGCTACCATTTCAGCTCGTTTCGAAAATAATAATGTAATCATAGACAGTTTTCACACTCAGATACATATTTTCTTAACCCTTTTATCAATAAATCTTCCCCCACCACCACCCCCACCCACCCGATGGTGGTGATGATAGTGGTGGTGGTGACGACGACGATGACACAGATGTTCATGTAAATAGATGTATTGGGCTGCGCTTTCGCGCCAGAATGCCTAAAATAGATTTTGTGATTTGTGTAATTCAGATGCTTGAACCTGAGTATTTAACATGTTGTGATAACCTCCCAAATGAACCTAATACATGTTTTTCAGTGTAGAAGTTACTTTGTTTAGTTATAATAGAGGTGTGCGATTTGAGTGTCTGAAAGCACGTTGGATTGACATTATTGATATCAGCATTCTGGTGTGAAAGTGTAGACAAAGAAGAGAATGGTCACTCCTCGTTTCTTCTTCTTCTTTTCGATCGCTGGTATCACACTTGGAGAGCCATTCTCAAGATGAAATCTGTGGTTTCCTGCAGTTCTTCCACAGGCCCATACAGCTTTTCAAGAAAAGAGGTTGACAAAGGCCAGATCTCTTCTCTCAGCAGCTGATACATACTACAACATTGAAGTATGTGCTCTGTGGTCTGTTCTGCTTCTCCACAAGGACAAGCGGGCGATGTCGTAAGGTGGAACCACCTGTACATGTGTTGGTTTAGTCTGTTGTGTCCAGTTCTGAGACGAAAAATGGTCACTTGCTCTGGCCTCGAGAGATGATGGTAGGCATCTTCTACTCCTCGTTTCACTTTTGTTTCTTTTTGTGGTAAGAAACAAGGAGAGATGATCTGGTGGAATGGTTAATGCGCAAAGTGAGGTGGGTGGGGTGGGGTGGGGAGGTTACAATCAAGAGCCGAGGGGTTTCTATACTGTTGTTGTTGTGAAATACTTGTAGTAAGGATAAGAAGATAGCGTTGTAAGCATTTCACTAATGATGGTGATAATATTAAGACAACAGTATCAGCCTACATGACAACAAAAATGATAAACGACGATGATAAACGACGACGATGCTGCGACGACGACAATAACAACACCAACGATGAAATAATGGTGATGATGATAATGATGACGTTGCTGCTGAAGATGATGATGATGATTATCTGTTCCACATGTTCGGTGCTGCCATCTATCACAAATATCACATGTCACGCCATGCTGAAGACGACAAACTTCCCGATTACACAAAATACACAGATTCTCCATAGCGACAGTTTCCCGGGCAGTTTCCAAAAAATGTGTACTATAGGCTATCTTAAGCGACATAATTTATTTAAATGATGAGAAGCGATATGAAAGTAAGATGTTATGGATTGATCAACTGGAAGTCGAATATTATATAGGATATTGGTGTCAGCAATTTTCAAAGAAAAATGAACTGACAGCATTCAGTTGTTTGATCATGATTGGAAATCAGATATTAATGATATTTGGTTTCTGAACTCATTTGTAATTAGATGATAGGCACAGCCTAACATTGTAGGATTATGCCGCCTGAACGTCACTCATCCCAGTGCCTGAGTAAGTTGTTTGTCCTCACAGCTTACAATTACATGTACACTAAACCATCTGCATTGCCCTTCATCCATCCATCCATCCACCAGCCCGTCTGTCCATCAGTCTGTGAGGCCATCCATCTATCCATCCATCCACATTTAATCATTCATTTGATCCAATCTGATCTCGTTTCTTTTATTTCCATAACAGTTTTTAATTAATAACTCTCATGTTTGTTCTATGCATCCCGTACATCAGTTTTCATCCATCGGCCCATCCATACATCCATCCATCGCACATTTAATTTTTATCAAGATCAGAGTAGGCCTACAATTATTGTGCGTGAATCTTTGAGTAATTGACATGTACAGGCACACAGACGCGTGTGTGTTGGCACACACGCTCATGCTTTGATCAAAGCCACGCTAATTAAACTATTACTTTTTTCTAATTAGATGCCAACAGAAGACGGCGAAGGAGGTTATTCAAATTATAAGCAGAGTTCATGCAATCCTTGAATTTGATCAGAAAAATTATTAACTGAAACATGATTATCCATACATTTTGAAAACAATTAAGCTGAATGTAGTTAGTCCATTATGCACCGCATCAACTGTCCAAAAAGACTGAAATAAGTGAGCCACTACTATTTATAGCTGCAATTTGGGCAGCTTTATCGGAAATGAGATGGGCAGATGGACAAACGGATGGATCGTTGGATGGACGGATGAATGGATGGACGGATCAGTAATATATCACTTAAGATTTTATAACCATACCTAACAGCGAGAAATTATAGCACGCAAATGCGCACTAAATAAATCAATTAAACTAGTTTATTTAGTATATATAAGAATATACTCATCTTTTATTTCCATCGGTCAGTTGGTAGGTTGGTCTGTCAAATTCTTTTTAACTCTTTCACGACGAAGCTGGCCAAAACCGGCATCTGTAGTTTCTCCTTCGATCAATACTCACCATTCTGTTACTTCTGATATACAGCTGGCCTTGACAGCTGGCTCTAGGACTATAGACTTAGAAAGCTTTACCGACTCCTTGGAACCGGGTACTCGGCTCCCAACTGCCGAATACCCGTCTACCATAGAGCTCATTCTTGTTTGCATAGCAACAAGAGCTATACATGCTTTTTGCAGTGGAAAGATTGAGAAATAAAAATCTAAGTCTTTGTTTAACTGTGATTGTGATAGCTAGTGACTCTCTTGCAAGGATAATTGGCTAATATGGATACCGCTGATGATAACCAGGTTGTATATTTCCTTATTATTCCATAGTTAAAAGACTTAGGTCTCTAAATTTCGTTGTGTCACATTTTCCAATTTCTGACCCCAAAGAATCTGGGACGTGTGTTAACAACAAGATATGCCGGATGGTCGCCTTCTTTAACCAACAGGCGATCGGCAGATATGAAAATAGGTGTTTGCTACGGTATTTGTAACACGAATATCGGCTGACGTCGTTCTTCGTAAGATCCGAGCGGGTGACGTCACACCCGTGGTGCTCGGATGTTTATGTGAAGAAAATTTTTTCATTAATTCACGCATTGTGTTCTGGGTGCTGCGTACTAAAATGGTACCAGAAAACTTTGGAATGGTCAAGTTTTGCGTGTTATCACGATCTGTTTGCAATGATCGGTGGTTTCAAAATTCTTGATTAAGATGTGTGGTATGCGGTTTTACCGTGTGCTACAGCAGTTTGTTTACATTTTGTTGTTTCTTCACGTATCGTTTTGGCTTTCGTTAGGAGTATAATTTATATTGATGGTAAATATACCCCGAATGCTATGCGATATGATTCCTGGTTCTGTTATACATCCTGGAGGATCAATTATGGGTGTATTTAATGCCCACTTCGTTCTTGTCGTCATAATCATAATGCTGTTGCGGGGTGGGGTGCGGGAGGGTTACAGTTAATTTATGGTCAAATTATTTGAGAATTAATTGTCTGCCTTCCATCCGTGTCTCGTTCCGCTTGCTTATTGTAGGTTTGTGCTTATTTATAGGCCAAGCCAGCCCCGCCATCATGTGCCGAGTGCCACAAGTTCATACGGGTCCTATTTAAGGACCATGTCTGCTTTAGATGTACTGCATGTAACCTTGATAGTAGGTGTAATGTGTGTGCAGTGTGGTCCGCGGATATGATGTTGAAGTTCCTTGCCCAGAAGGAGTTGGCTGGGTCTGACGCGGGGTCAGGCGGTCCGAGGTTAAATGGTGGAGCGTCCGGTTCGGCCGGTGGGGGCACTCCATGTCCTCAGCTGGAGGTGGCGGAAATGGCACCGCCAGCGTGGTTTGGTCCGGCTATGCAGGGCTTTCTGCATAGCGTTCTGCCCACACTGGTGTCGTCCCTGCTGCCAAAGGTTGTTGGGCAGTCTCTCCCCATGCTTGGTACGGACCCTGGACTGGTCACCGAGGGAGCCGTCTCATACGGCCCCCTGGCAGTCCCGTCGGGCTCCGGCCTGACGGGTTCTGTCTCTCTGCGGCCACCTCCGGGTGGTCCAGTAGCGGTGGCCGGTCCGTCAGGCATGGGAGTCATCCTCCACGGTTTCTTCGTCTAGTGACGACTCTTCGGGGTCCTCCATCTGTCTGGCTTGGCGTAAGCCAGGGCTCCGCCCATGGTTGAGGCCAATCTGGTACCGGGCACCGGTCCCGTGATGGTTGGTGTGATGCCAGCCGACACGGTGACGGGTGTGCCGGGCCAGGCGTGGTACTCACCTATCTCGAGTGAATCACTGGTCCGGCGGTCAGACGTGGGGTGCCGTTGGCGCCCGTGTCTGGCCACGGTTCCGCGTCTGCTATGGGTCCGCACGGTTTTCCGTGCGGGCCTACTCCATGGACTGGTGTGTTCCATGGGGTGGCGGCGGCGGAACCGTATGGTACCGGAGTGCCTGGCGTGTCAGCCGTGGCTCCTAGCCGTGAGGCCGTGGCTGGTAGGTCCGTGAACGCGTCAACGGGTGACGTGTTCACTGGTGTGTCCTCCTCGGAAGTAGACTGGTCGGAGGCTCGGGCTTGGCTAGCCAGGGTTGACCCATCTGTGGTTTCGGCCACGGCCGAGGAGGATGCGCCCCGTTCATGACAGGTCCTAGCATCTTCGGTGGCCAGGCGCGGGCCATCCTAGAGGACACTGCTAGCATTGCGCAGAATCGGTTGGCAGTAAACTTACAGCTGGAGCTAGTGCGGCAAGCGCACGCACTAGGGGCTGTAGGGAAGCCGTTGACTGTTCAACCTTCCAAGAAACAGAAGAAGCATAAAGGCAATCAAGTATGGGAGTTTACAGTTCTCCCGTTTGGCCTGTCGACAGCTCCGAGGGTTTTCACAAGAGTGGTCCTTGCGGTGACAGCGTTTCTCAGAAAATAGAACGTGGCGCTACACACCTACATAGACGACTGGCTGATCAAAGCAGACTCGGCAGCCAGGTTGGGCGTGGATACTGCTCTGACTCTGAAGTTACTTTCAGATCTAGGCTGGATAGTCAACAAGGAGAAATCCGCGTTGACACCCACTCAACATTTCGTTTATTTGGGGATGCGATTCGATCTCGAGGAGGGCAGGGTTTACCCATCAGAGCCCAGAGTGGTGTCTCTGTTAGCCATCCTCAAGAGTTTTCGAGTGGGAAACCACATTCAGGCGAGGCGGTTTCTTCAGATGCTGGGCATGATGGTCTCCATGGAGCAGATAATCCTGTACGCTGCTCTAATTCGAAGACCTATCCAGTTGTATCTGATCTCTCTGGAAACAGAGAACAGAACCCCTGTCAAAACTGGTGCCAGTTTTGGAGCCGATAATGTCGCATCTTGTATGGTGGAAAGAGCGTCAGAATCTCCTAGTAGGGGTTTCGCTGCACCTACCCCACCCCCAGCCATCCGTGTACACGGATGCATCGCTGGAGGGGTGGGGGTGCCTGCCTGGGAGAGCACCAGGTCTCGGGCACATGGACTCTCCAGGAGAGTCAGCTGCATATCAATCTGTTGGAAATGATGGCAGTGGAACTGGCGTTGGAAGAGTTCCTTCCGATGATCAGGGGCAAGGTGATATTGATACGGTCGGACAATTCGACGGTAGTATCATACATAAATCGCCAAGGCGGGACCAGGTCACCCACGCTGTGTATCAAAGTGTGGCACTTGATTCAATGGTGCAGGAATTACTCAGTTGTTTTGAAAGCAGCTCATATTCCTGGGCGATTGAACATTCTGGCAGATGCTTTGTCTCGCAGACAGAGAATTCTGCCAACAGAATGGTCCCTCAACCCTCCAGTTCTACGAAGGATCTTCGAGCATTGGGGCAAAACCAACGTGGACTTGTTCGCCACAAGGGAAAATGCTCAAATCATGACTTATGTCTCGCCGATTCCAGATCCAAATGCCGTCGATACAGACGCTCTGGCGATAAGCTGAGGGGGGGGGGGATGCACGCTTACACGTACCCACCCACCATTCTTCTGCCGAAGGTATTGGTGAAGATCAGGGAGGAACCGTGTCTGGTCCTGCTAATAGCACCGTATTGGCCCAGCAGGGCATGGTTCACGGATCTGCTAGATCTGCTGGTGGAAAACCCAGTGCAGTTGCCCGAGATTCCGAACATAATCTCCCAGGCCAAGGGATGCTTCCTACACGAGCGTCCCGAAATGTTCAAATTGACGGCGTGGATGTTATCATACAACATTCCACGTTGGAAGGCTTTTCTCGACAAGCTGCTGATCTTATCACGGCTGCGAGAAGGAGGTCAACCTTCAAGTCATATAACAACAAGGTTAACAGATTTGCGGACTGGTGTGAAGAAAAGGGTATTGATACCTTTCAATCCACTATTCAGCAAATAGCAGACTTTCTCTGTGAGCTGTTCTTTTCAGGACTAGCTCCCGTCACAGTTGCTGGATACAAGTCAGCTTTGGCATCAGTTATCCCTTGTCTAGCCAACAGGGATAGTCCAGAGGTGGCCCAGTTAAATGTGATGGTGAAGGGAATGAGCAATCTCTGACCGTGACAACCGGTAGTCATTCCAGCCTGGAGTCTATCTTTAGTGCTTAATGTACTGGCCTAGCACCCTTTCGAACCATTGCGTTCGGCTAGTCTAAAGCATTTGACTCTAAAGGCGGTCTTTCTATTGGCAGCTTCCTCAGCTAGAAGGCGCAGTGAGATCCATGCGCTTTCGGCAGAGAGGGATCGATTTATTGTCTCCGGAGAGGGTCTGCGTCTTCTGCCAAGAGCAGAGTTTATGTCAAAGAATCAATCTTTGAGATATTCCGGCAAACCGATCATAATACCGAAGTTAACAAGGTTTGATCGTGATGCCAGTGTCTGGTGCCCGGTCCGTGCTTTGACTAAGTACAGGAAACGGACTGACTCGTTACGGTCGAACGATAGACATCTATGGATCTGTCATAAGAAGCCTTATGGCGCCGCATCCATGGATACTATCTCTCGTTGGGTAGTCGAATGCATTCAGACTACTCATGAGATGGTGACTGGGCACCAGGTGCAAGGGGCAAGGGCACACAATGTTAGAGGAATAGCCGCCTCGACCGCCCTTTACAGTGGTGTTCCGTTAGAGGACATCATGGCCGTTGCACAATGGCACTGTGAGTCCTCATTCACGGATTACTATATGAGGGATGTGTCAGACTCAGCCAATCCACTCGCTTTAGCTGTTTTGAAACGATAGTTAAGTGACCACACTGCTCTTCTCCCTTTTTTCACTTTGGTAAGAAAAGAATTTAAAAGCAGACATGGTCGTGCGAGAGGATGACAACCAGATTGTGTCACTGATGGCCGGACCAGTGAATGGTTGGAGGCGGTACGTCTGGAGTCCATTTATCATGAGGTAATTCACGATTGAGAGTTTTTTGTATTATGTCTATATATCATGTTCATTCATCTTATATATTCATGCTCATTCCCAGGCTAATACATGTGGATACAAGGAGCAGTTAACCCTCTTGGCATATTTGTGTTTCATGCGAGATACATGTTCGTGAGTTCTCTCACTTTTCTTAGGAGAAAAAGGGGGTGGGGGCAGTGATGCGAATGTGATTCGGTTCCGTTAACTTGACAGTCCTTTTTAGGTCTCCGTTAGTCAAGTTTTAAGTCTAACTCTTTCTCCAAGGGGCAAAAGTAGCATTTATGGCTTGCCCCTTCCCACCAGGTTACTGACCAAATCTAGTGTATATCAGAAGTAACAGAATGGTGAGTATTGATCGAAGGAGAATGAAGGAAATGTAAATTTCCCTTTCTCCGAGATCTAACAATACTCACCATTCTGTTACGGACCCAGCCTCCCAGCCCCACGGAGGCAAGCCATGGATTTCTCTTGTTTGGTGGCTATGCAAACAATATGACCTCTATGGTAGACGGGTACTCGGCAGTTGGGAGCCGAGTACCCGGTTCCACGGAGTCGTTAAAGCTTTCTAAGTCTATAGTCCTGGAGCCAGCTGTCAAGGCCAGCTGTATATCAGAAGTAACAGAATGGTGAGTATTGTTAGATCTCGGAGAAAGGGAAATTTACATTTCCTTCAGTTCTTGGTGAATGTCGATTTGCAGACTATTTTTGACAATTTCACAACCGTAATGATAAGCTCGACCAAGCCAGTCATTCCAGTGCTAAAATTAAAAAAATATCTTCAATTAAAAAAAAATTTGATGAATAAATATGCATATATATATTAAATTATTAACAGCAAATTAAAAATAATTTGATATATATATATATATATATATATATATATATATATATATATATATATATAAAGTTATTAATAGAAATTAATATCACTTAGAATAACTTGGAATTGTCGCGTCGGTAAGACATCAAAGGTTGAGTCGGTATTACAAAGGCACTTCAATTCAACTACACTCAGCATTCCCGTTCGCACCCAAGCCATTTCAAAGGGGTGCAAAATGACAGATAGTGAGCAAATCGACCCGGTGCGTAATGACCTAGGGCGAATGGGACAGGGGGAGAAATGACTCACCCTAGGAGTGTATGTAGACAATTCTCTAAACTTCAACCAGCATGCAGAAAAGGCAGACAATCATTCCTTCGATCAATACTTACCATTCTATTACTTCTGATTAACAAGGTATCCTGATAGCTGGTTGTAGGAATCTAGACTTAGTAAGCTTTACCGGCTCCTGGAACCGGGTACCCGGTCCCAACAAATGGGTACCCTTCTGTCAGTGAGGCTCATTCTTGTTTCCATAGCAACAAGAGCACACATGCTTTCTTTGCATTTGGAAATATCTTAGTGAGTTTAAAGTTTTCTAAGTCTTTTTTCTGTGCTGTGGTAGCTGTTTTTTCGCTTACAAGGATTATTGGATTACCATGGAAGGAGCCGTTGAAAACCAGGTCGTATATTTGCATGTTATTCCATAGTTGTAAAAGACTTAGGTCTATAAAATTTTGTCCGTGTCGCATGTTCCAATTTCTGACCCCGAATCTGGGACGTGCGTTAACAACGAAATATGCCAGATTGGTCGCCTTCCTTTAATCCCAACAGGCGATCGGCAGATATGAAATGAGGTATTGGCTATACAGTGTTTTTAACACGAAAATCGGCTGACGCCGTTCTCCGTATTATCCGAGCGGGTGACGTCACACCCGGATTTATCTCGAATCTTTGTGAAGAAAATGTTTCATTAATTCGCGCATCTTGTTCTGGGTGCTGTGTACTTTATTTGTACCAGAAAACTGGAATTTCAAGTTTTTGTGTTATCACGATCTGTTTGCAATGATCGGTGGTTTCAAAATTCCTGATTAAGATGTGTGGTCTGCGGTTTTACTGTGTTTTACAGCAGTTTGTTTACATCTTGTTATTTTCTTCACATATCGTTTCGGCCTCCATTTGAGAGTATAGTAAAAAATTTATTGTTAAATATACAGCGAAAGCTATGCGATATGGTTCCTGGTTCTGTTTATACATCCATCAGGATCAGTATATGGGTGTATTCATGTCCGCATCATTCTTGTCGTCATAATCTATCGATCTTTGCTGTAACATTGCGGGGTGGGGTGCTTGAGGGTTACAATTTATTTATGGTCAATGTATTTGAAAATAATTTGTCTGCCTTCCATTATTGTTTCATTCCACTTGCTTATTTTAGGTTTTGTGCTTATTTTAAAGGCCAAGCCTACCCCGCCATCGTTCCCAGAGTGCCACAAGTCGTCAAAGTCATATATAAAGACCATGTCTGTTACCATTGTTGTCCTTGCAATATCGATAATAGGTGTGGTATATGTTCAGTGTGGCCGGTTGATATGTTGGTCAAGTTCCTTTCCCAGAAGGACTTGGCAGGGTCTGACGCGGGGTCAGGTGGTCTGAAAGTAAATCGTGGAGCAGCCGTTTCGGCCCCTGGTGGCGCTCCACGTCTGCAACTGGAGGCTTTGGAGATGGCATCTCCAGTGTGGTTTGGACCTGCTATGCAAGGTTTCTTGCATAGCGTCCTTCCTATGCTGGTGTCGTCACTGATGCCTAAAGTTGTAGGGCAGTCTCTTCCCGTGTTTGGTACAGACCCTGTCCTTGGGCAGTGTTCTGGACTGGCTACCGAGGGAGCCATCTCATATGGCTACCGAGGGAGCCATCTCGTATGGCTCCCTGGCGGTCCCGTCGTGCTCCGGTCTGATGGGTTCTGTCTCTCTGCGACCACTTCCGGGTGGTCCAGTAGCAGTGGCCGGGCCGTCAGGCATGGGAGCCGTTCGCCTGAACGGCTCCAGTGACTCCTCATTTAGTGACAACTCTTCGGGGTCTGAAGTTGAGGAGGCCGAGGAGGAGAGATTGCTATGGTCTGAGATGCCACGGGTGGAGAGCATGGAGGTTGATTCCATCCTGGACGGAACCGTCCTCCATCTGTCTGGTCTGGCGCAAGCCAAGACAGCCGCTCCACCCGTGGTTGAGGCCACACCGGTACCGGGCACCTGTCCAGGGCTGGTTGGTTTGCCACCAACCGGCACGGTGACGGGTGATGCTGGCCAGGCTGGATACACGCCTATCTCGCCTGGTCCAGCAGTTACACATGGGGTGCCGTTGGCGCCCGTGTATTGCCACGGTTCCATAACCGCTACGGGTCCGCATGTGCGGGCCTTCTCCATGGAATGGAGAACTCCATGGGGTGGCGGCGGAACCGTATGGTACCAGTGTTTCTGGCTTACCAGCGGTGGCTTCTAGCCGGGAAGGCCATTGCTGGTAAAACCGTGGATACGTCAGCGGGTGACGTATTCACTGGAGTGGCCTCTTCAGAGACAGACTGGTCTGTGGTTTCGGCCATGGCCGAAGAGGATACACCCCGTCCATCGGTTGCATCGATTAGGACGGGGGGTCTTGCCTGCGGCTCGGATCCAGTCCATCGGACTGGATCCAAGGTTTAAGGAGTTAGTAGATGCTATTTATAACAAGCAACTCCTGTCCAAGGGCCAGCTCCCTGCAGCGGAATACGACAAGTATGGGTACTTGGAGTCCAGAGTGCTGGAGCAGGTGGCCCCACACCGGCGTTTGGGGACAAGTCCCAAGTACACCATGAGGAAGTCTTGGCCCTATGCGATGAGGTGGTGAGAGCAGCTATGAGTGCTGTGAATCACTCTTATCACCTTCATCAGTCGGTGTGGGCTGAAGTGGGGGCAGGCCACCCTGTGCCACCTGTGGCACTTTCATGTGTTAATGACGGCTTGTTGCTGTCTATTGACGCATTGGCAAGGGTGCAGGCACGAGTGACGAAGTCCAGGAGGCAGATGGTCCTTGACCATATGCGTCTGGCTACCGCCGTTAGGGAGCGTTTGCTTGGAATGCTCCTGACTGGCCCTAGCATCCTTGGTGGCCAAACGTGGAGACCGCCAATATTGCGCAGAATCGGTTGGCTGTAAATCTACAGCTAGAACTTGTGCGACAGGTGCACGCACTAGGTGCTGTAGCCAAGCCGCTGACTGGACAACCTTCTTCAAAGATGCAGAAAGAAACATAAAAGCAAGGCGAAAGCCAAGCCGAATGCTTCTGCTTCTGCTGGGTCTTCACAGCCGCCTCCGGCGAAGAAGACGAAGACGGTTGTGGCGGTTCCTGCCCACCCCAATGTTGCTCTTGATCGCTAGAGCTGGGCGGTCTGCCGGTAGTACCATGAGGACCGCGGTATACCGTGAACCAATACCGTGACTGTTGACATTTCCAAAAACCGTGAATACCGTCCATAATGTTTGAGCAATATTTGAGAAATATATTCATGAAATCTGACTTGACCAACGGTAAATAAGTGCTAATAGTGCCAAAAATACAGGCATCCCTACCTATTAGCCGAGCTGAGGTGAAAGGGTCGTTATAAAAACATCAAGACGTCAATTACAAAATAATGGCAGGCAGAATTGTAAGTCAAACGTACGTCTTGAAAGTCTCACGGTAAAATTGCTTTATTTAAAACATCTAAACTCATTCTCTGGCCGTCCGCCGGTAGTAATTACACTATAATATATTCCCTATTCCCGTTTCTATTATTTGTAATTTATTACTCCAAGCATTTTGTCACCGAACAAACACGCTAGAATAACAAAATAACATACAAACTGCGTGCTATTCAAACACAACAGCGATCTCGCAAAGATGTATCTGATTGGTTGTTCATGAACTAGACCGTGGGAAAATACATTACTATGCTGAATTTATCAATGAAAATTTACTAAAACGTAGTATTTGCTCACGCCGTTTTGATCACGTGCTAATTTATTAACAACGAGCATCGTTGAAGTCGTTATTTTTTATTTTTCTGGCTTGTTTTAAGAAATTTCTTTAAGGATTAAAGCCAGTTCAAGTAACGACATCTAAAAATTATAGTGTTTTAGTTTTTGTAATTCATTTTTCAACTGGCTACACGTCTGAAGTTCGCGGAAATAGCTTTTTACACGCATTGTTCACGTGAAGCAAGGCGAGTAACGAGTCTGCACATCGGGTACTCGGCAATTATCAGAAGCTTTGGAATCGGCTATATTCAATGTCATGTTATACGTATGTGTATAGGTCTGTTTTCGTGAGTAACAGAATATATGTTTCCAACAGAAATAAAAGAGTAGAGTACAACACTCGTCCCGTTTAATACTCGCGGATTTTATCTGGACTGTTTATCAAAGCGTTTGACTGCCAAAATAAAATTTAACCATCGCTGGTCGCACGCATTAATAGCAAGAACAATCCAGATTGAAAATAGTGCACCCCAATGTCTCAAACAGCGGGTTATAGTTAGCGAGTCGACCACACCCTTTGACCGATATTCCCGTGAATGATATTACGTCAATAAAAATAGTGACCTAATAAAATCGTGAAACTAAACAGTCGCAATAGCCATGTTTTTCTTCTCTAAATCAGGAAGCCAATTTATTTATTTTACCTACATTTACCGTTGATTGGAGATAGAAGTGAAAAGGAAACGGAAAATATTTTTCTAATTTCGTGGCATGCCTCAAGCTCAGATGACGGTATACCGTGGTACCACAGTATTTTTTCATGGTACCGATACCGTCATGTAAATATCAATACCGCCCAGATCTACTGATCGCCCGAGAGGCGGGAAGGGGAAGGGCAAGGGTCAATCCAAGGGCGGAATGAAGGGGCCAGATTGTACCTGAGGGTACGGTAGCTCCCTTAATATCTTCTTGACCATGCCTGTGCGACAGGAACAGCGGTGCCAGTTAGACCAGTCAAGCCAAGACCAAAATGGTTCTCTCTTTCTCCTTCGATCAATACTCACCATTCTGTTACTTCTGATATACAGCTGACCCTGACAGCGGCTCTAGGATTATAGACTTAGAAAGCTTTACCGACTCCTGGGAACCGGGACTCGGCTCCCAACTGCCGAGTACCCGTTTACCATAGAGCTCATTCTTGTTTGCATAGCAACAAGAGCAATACATGCTTTCTGCATTGAGGATTTTAGTGTTTTTTGTGAAAAAAAATCTAAGTCTTTAATCTGTGATAGTTTGTGTGTTCGTGAAAGGATTAACTAAGGATACTATGGAGAATACCGCCGAAGATAACCAGGTTGTATTGTTCTTGATTATCCATAGTTAAAAGACTTAGGTCTCTAAATTTCGTTGTGTCGCATGTTCCAATTTCTGACCCCATAGAACCTGGGACGTGTGCTAACAACGATATATGCCAGACGATCGCCTTCTTTAAACCCCAACAGGCGATCGGCAGATATGAAAATAGGTGTTATGCTACGGTATTTCTAACACGAATATCGGCTGACGTCGTTCTCCGTAGGATCCGAGCGGGTGACGTCACACCCGGTCGCTCGGATGTTTATGTGAAGAAAATTGTTCATTAATTCGCGCATCTTGTTCTGGGTGCTGCGTACTAAAAATGGTACCGGAAACTTTAGAATGATCAAGTTTACGTGCGATCACGATCGGTTTGCAATGATCGGTGGTTTCAAAATTCTTGAGTAAATGCGTGGTCTGCGGTTTTACCGTGTGATACAGCAGTTTGTTACACATTTTGTTGTTTTCTTCACATATCGTGCTGCTTTCGTTAGGAGTATAATTTATATTGATTAGTAAATATACCCCGAATGCTATGCGATATGATTCCTGGAGCCGTTACACATCCTGGAGGATCTATTATGGGTGTGTTTAATGCCCGCCTCGTTCTTGTCGTCATAATCAATGCGATCATTGTTGTAACGTGGCGGGGTGGGGTGCGGGAGGGTTACAGTTAATTTATGAGTCAAATTATTTGAAAATTAATTGTCTGCCTTCCATCCGGGTCTCGTTCCGCTTGTTTATTGTAGGTTTGTGCTTATGTTATAGGCCAAGCCAGCCCTGCCATCATGTGACGAATGCCATAAGTTTGTCTGTGTTCAAGGACCATGCCTGTTTTAGGTGTTCCCTGTGTAATATTGATCATAGGTGTAATGTTTGTGCAGTGTGGTCCGTTGAGATGATGGTTAAGTTCCTTGCCCAGAAGGACTTGGCTGGGTCTGACGTGGGGTCAGGCGGTCCGAGAGGAAATCGTGGAGCGCCCGGTTCGGCCGGTGGGGGTGCTCCACGTCCCCAGCTGGAGGTGGCGGAGATGGCACCGCCGGCGTGGTTTGGTCCGGCTATGCAGGGTTTTCTGCATAGCGTTCTGCCCACGCTGGTGTCATCCCTGCTACCAAAGGTTGGGGGTCAGGTTCTCCCCCATGCCTGGTACGGATCCTGTCCTCGGACAGGATTCTGGACTGGTTACCGAGGGGGCCATCTCGTACGGCCCCCTAGCAGTCCCGTCTGGCTTCGGCCAGACGGGTTCTGTTTCTCTGCGGCCACCTCCGGGTGGTCCAGTTGCGGTGGCCAGTCCGTCAGGTGTGGGAGTCGTCCTCCAGGACGGCTCCACGGTTGACTCGTCTAGTGACGACTCTTCGGAGTCTGAAGACGAGGAGGCCGAGGAGGAGAGGTTGCTGCGGCCCATGAAGCCGCAGGTGGAGAATATGGAGGTTGATTCCGTCCTGGACGGAACCGGCCTCCATTTGTCTGGTTTGGCGCAAGCCAGGTCAGCGACTCCGTCTGTGGCTGAGGCCAATCCGTTACCGTGCACCGGTTCCATGCGGCTTGGTTTGGCACCAGCCGTCACGGGAACGGGTGTGCCGGGCCAGGCGTGGTACTCACCTGTCTCGCCTGGTCCGGCAGTCGGACGTGGGGTGCCGTTGGCGCCCGTGTCCGGCTATGGTTCCGCGACTGCTACGGGTCTGTACGGTTTTCCGTGCGGACCTACCCCATGGACCGGAGTGTTTCATGGGGTGGCGGCGGAACCGTGTGGTAGCGGAGTGCCTGGCGTGTCAGCCGTGGCTCCTTGCTGGGAGGCCGTGGCCGGCAGACCCGTGAGCACGTCAACGGGTGACGTGTTTGCGGGGGTGTCTTCGTCGGAGGTAGATTGGTCAGATGCTCTGGCGTGGCTAGCCAGGGTTGACCCGTCTGTGGTTTCGGCCACGGCCGATGAAGATGCGCCCCGTCCGTCGGTTGCGTCGATTAGGACGGGGATTTTGCCCGCGGCCCGTATCCAGTCAGTGGGACTGGATCCACGGTTCATAGATTTGTTGGATGCTATTTATAGCAAACAACTGATGATCAAGGGTCAGCTCCCTGCGGCCTCCAGGGAGGTGCGGGCAAGATGTCGTATTCCGCGGGGGGAATACGACAGGTATGGTGTAGTCCCGTCGGTCACGGAGGATGACCGATGGGTACTGGGCATCCAGAGTGCCGTGGCAGGTGGCCCCGGTCCGGCACTAGTGGACAAGTCTCAGGTACACCAGGAAGAAGTCCTGTCCCTATGCGATGAGGGTGTGAGGGCAGCGATGAGCGCTGTCAACCATTCTTATCGTCTCCTTCAGTCGGTGTGGGCTGAAGCGGGGGCAGGCCACCCTGTGCCACCTGTGGCGCTTTCATGTGTCAATGACGGCCTGGTGCTGTCGATGGACGCATTGGCAAGGGTGCAAACGCGAGTGACGAAATCCAGGAGGCAAATCGTCATTGACCATATGCGTCCGGCTACGGCAGTCAGGGAGCGTCTTCTTGGGACGCCCCTGACAGGGCCTAGCATCTTCGGTGGCCAAGCGTAAGGGCAAGGCGAAAGCCAGGCCTGTTGCGGCTTCTGCTTCAGCTGGGTTTTCGGAGCCGCTGCCGGTGAAGAAGCCCAGGAAGGTTGTAGAGGCGCCTGCCCTCCCCAATGTTGCTCCTGTCCGCCCTAGAGGCGGGAAGGGGAAGGGTAAGGGTAAGGCCTCAAAGGGTGGACAGAAGGGGCCGAAGCGTACCTGAGGGTACGAAAGCTCCCTTCATATCCGCCTGGACCGCGCCTGTGCGACAGGAACAGCAGTGCCAGTTATACCCGTCATGCCTAGAACGAAATGGTTCTCACTCTCTCTCGTTAAGAAAGAGTGGAGGTGGGGGCGGACTGCGAGCCGGACAACCCCGTTAGACGTCGAGGCGTCTATGGTGGGTGGAAGGCTCATGCATTTCGTCGAGGCCTGGCAAGGTGTGATGTCAGACAGTCTGGTCCTGGGATGGTTATCCCAGGGTTACAGGCCGGAGTGGTGGGACTTTCCACCACAAAATCTGTCTTTGGCACCTGTCTGGACACCCGTACCAAGGGAGCCAGACAAGTTAGAAGCCGTTCAAAAGGAAGTGTCGGGTTTGCTTCTGAAGGGAGCAATAAAACCAGCAAACCGGAACACTCCAGGCTTCTATTCAAACATGTTCCTTGTCCCCAAGAGCGCAGGGGGATGGAGACCCATACTCAATCTCAGGCCATTAAATTGGTTTATCCATACGCCTCGGTTCCAGATGGAAACGCCGAGGTCGGTAATGGCGGGATTGAGGAAAGGAATGTGGTGTGTATCGATCGATCTGAAAGATGCATATTTCCACATTCCTATGAATCGGAGTTGGCACAGGTTTCTGAGATTTGCGTTTCAGAATCAAGTATGGGAGTTTACAGTTCTCCCGTTTGGCCTGTCGACAGCTCCGAGGGTTTTCACAAGAGTGGTCCTTGCGGTGACAGCGTTTCTCAGAAAAGAGAACGTGGCGCTACACACCTACATAGACGACTGGCTGCTCAAGGCAGACTCGGCAGCCAGGTTGAACGTGGATACTGCTCTGACTCTGAAGTTACTTTCAGATCTAGGCTGGATAGTCAACGAGGAGAAATCCGAGTTGACGCCCACTCAACATTTCGTTTATTTGGGGATGCGATTCGACCTTGAGGAGGGCAGGGTTTACCCGTCAGAGCCCAGAGTGGTCTCTCTGTTAGCCATCCTCAAGAGTTTTCGAGTGGGAAACCACATTCAGGCGAGGCGGTTCCTTCAGATGCTGGGCATGATGGTCTCCATGGAGCAGGTTATCCCGTACGCTGCTCTAATGCGAAGGCCTATCCAGTTCTATCTGATGTCTCTGTGGAAACAGAGAACAGAACCCCTGTCAAAACTGGTCCCAGTTTTGGAGCCGATAATATCGCATCTTCTATGGTGGAAACAGCGTCAGAATCTCCTATTAGGGGTTTTGCTGCACCTACCCCACCCCCAGCTGTCCGTCTACACGGATGCATCGCTGGAGGGGTGGGGTGCCTGCCTGGGAGAACACCAGGTCTCGGGCACTTGGACTCTCCCGGAGAGTCAGCTGCATATCAATCTGTTGGAAATGATGGCAGTGGAACGGGCGTTGGAAGAGTTCCTTCCGATGATCAGGGGCAAGGTGATATTGATACGGTCGGACAATTCGACAGTAGTATCATATATAAATCGCCAAGGCGGGACCAGGTCGCCCACTCTGTGTATCAGGGTGTGGCACTTGATTCAATGGTGCAGGAATTACTCGGTTGTTTTGAAAGCAGCTCATATTCCTGGCCGATTGAACATTCTGGCGGATACTTTGTCTCGCAGACAGAGAATCCTGCCAACAGAATGGTCCCTCAACCCTCCGGTTCTGCGACGGATCTTCGAGCATTGGGGCAAACCCAACGTGGACTTGTTCGCCACAAAGGAAAATGCTCAAATCATGACATATGTCTCGCCGATTCCAGATCCAAATGCCGTCGATACAGACGCTCTGGCGATAAACTGGAGAGGGATGCACGTTTACGCGTACCCACCCACCATTCTTCTACCGAAGGTATTGGTGAAGGTCAGGGAGGAACCGTGTCTGGTCTTGCTAATAGCGCCGTATTGGCCGAACAGGGCATGGTTCACGGATCTTCTAGATCTGCTGGTGGAAAATCCAGTGCAGTTGCCCGAGATTCCGAACATAATCTCCCAGGCCAAGGGACGCTTCCTACACGAGCGTCCCGAAATGTTCAAATTGACTGCGTGGATGTTATCAAACAACATTCCACGTCGGAAGGCTTTTCTCGACAGGCTGCTGATTTCATCGCGGCTGCGAGAAGGAGGTCAACCTTCAAGTCATATAACAACAAGGTTAACAGATTTGCAGACTGGTGTGAAGAAAAGGGTATTGATACCTTTCAATCCACTATTCAGCAAATAGCAGACTTTCTCTGTGAGCTGTTCTTTTCAGGACTAGCTCCCGTCACAGTTGCTGGATACAAGTCAGCTTTGGCATCAGTTATCCCTTGTCTAGCCAACAGGGATAGTCCAGAGGTGGCCCAGTTAAATGTGGTGTTGAAGGGAATGAGCAATCTCCGCCCGAGACAACCGGTTGTCATTCCAGCCTGGAGTCTATCTTTAGTGCTTAATGTACTGGCCAAGCACCCTTTTGAACCGTTGCGTTCGGCTAGTCTAAAGCATTTGACTCTAAAGGCGGTCTTTCTATTGGCAGCTTCCTCAGCTAGAAGGCGCAGTGAGATCCATGCGCTTTCGGCAGAGAGGAACCGATTTATTGTTTCTGGAGAAGGTCTGCGTCTTCTGCCAAGAGCAGAGTTTATGTCAAAGAACCAATCTTTGAGATATCCCGGCAAACCGATCATTATACCGAAGTTAACTAGGTTTGATCGTGATGCCAGTGTCTGGTGCCCGGTCCGTGCTTTGACTAAGTACAAGAAACGGACTGACTCGTTACGGTCGAACGATAGACATCTATGGATCTGTCATAAGAAGCCTTATGGCGCCGCATCCATGGATACTATCTCTCGTTGGGTGGTCGAATGCATTCAGACTACTCACGAGATGGCGACTGGGCACCAGGTGCAAGGCGTAAGGGCACACAATGTCAGAGGAATAGCCGCCTCGACCGCCCTTTACAATGGTGTTCCGTTAGAGGACATCATGGCCATTGCACAATGGCACTGTGAGTCCTCATTCACGGATTACTATATGAGGGATGTGTCAGACTCAGCCAATCCACTCGCTTTAGCTGTTTTGAAACGATAGTTAGTGACCACACTGCTCTTCACCCTTTTTTCACTTTGGTAAGAAAAGAACCTAGAGCAGGCATGGTCAGGCGAGAGGATGTCAACCAGATTGTGTCACTGATGGCCGAACCGGTGAATGGTTGGAGGCGGTACGTCTAAAGTCCTATTATCATAAGGTAATTCAATAGTGAGAGTTTTTTGTATTATGTATATGTATCATGTTCATTCATCTTATATATTCATGCTCATTCCCAGGCTAATACATGGAATATGCAGGGAGTAGTTAACCCTCTTGGCATATTTGTGTTTTCAGGCGAGATACATGTTCGTTAGTTCTCTCCCTTTTCTTAGGAGGAGAAAGGGGGGGGGGGCTGTGACGCGAATGTGATTCGGTTCCGTGAACTTGACAGTCCTTTTAGGTCTCCGTTAGTCAAGTTTGAAGTCTAAAATCTTTCTCCAAGGGGCAAAATTAGCATTTATGGCTTGCCCCTTCCCACCAGGTTACTGATCAAATCTGGTGTATATCAGAAGTAACAGAATGGTGAGTATTGATCGAAGGAGAATGCAGGAAATGTCAATTTCCCTTTCTACGAGATCTAACAATACTCACCATTCTGTTACGGACCCAGCCTCCCAGCCCCACGGAGGCAAGCCATAGTTTTCTCTTGTTTGGTGGCTATGCAAACAATATGAGCTCTATGGCAAACGGGTACTCGGCAGTTGGGAGCGGAGTCCCGGTTCCCAGGAGTCGGTAAAGCTTTCTAAGTCTATAATCCTAGAGCCGCTATCAGGGCCAGCTGTATATCAGAAGTAACAGAATGGTGAGTATTGTTAGATCTCGGAGAAAGGGAAATTGACATTTCCTGCATTCTCTCGTCAAGCGAGGGGGTGGTGGTGAGCGGATAACGAGCCAGACACCTGCAGTAGGCATCAATGCGTCTATAGTGGGTGGAAGGCTCATACGTTTCGTCGTGGCTTGGCGAGGTGTGACGTCAGACAGTCTGGTCCTGGGATGGTTATCCCAGGGGTACATGCCTGAGTGGTGGGATTTTCCACCACAAAATCTGTCTTTGGCACCTGTCTGGACACCGGTACCAAGGGAACCAGACAAGTTAGAAGCTATTCAAAACGAAGTGTCAGGTTTGTTTCTGAAGGGAGCAATAAAACCAGCAAACCAGAACACTCCAAGCTTCTGTACAAACATGTTCCTTGTCCCCAAGAGCACAGGAGGGTGGAGAACTGTACTCAATCTGACGCCATTGAATTGGTTTATCCATACGCCTCATTTTCAGATGGAAACACCAAGATCGGTAATGGCAGGATTGAGGAAAGGAATGTGGTGTGTCCGCCATTTTGAAATTTACACAAATTTTGTAGTTAATCATTTGAACCAAGCTCAGGTGCTCGGTCGACTATAGTTGACTAGCTAGCTAACTATTTGAAGTTTGACTGGGTATCAAGTTAGTAGTCAGCAATAGTTAACTATGGTTAGGAGTCGAACTTGACCTAGGCCATTGATGGGTTAAGTACAATAAATAATATGAAAATAGGCTTTGTCTATAAGCAAAGATTTATCGTAGCCTTTTGTTATCTTCGCCCGGCCATTTCTGCCTGACTCATTTGGCAATCTCCACCAGAATTTGCTATGGTGGAGATGGTCATAAAGTATGTGCAGATTATCAACAATTGTGCAATTATATGTCTTCTTGGATTGCTACATGGCTACACAATTGTTCCTATTTTAATCTCTCCTGTGAGTGAGACATAGGTGGGGATGAGCTATATCGCTTCTGACATTGACAACGGCAGCGACAGATCAATTCCAATCTGAATTCACCCCAACCCTACCGACAGCCGCGCCAATTTTGAGTTTTGCTTTTATTGCACAATTCAGAAATACCGTAGCACGTTTCCATGGTGGGCAGGAGCAGATGCAGGCATACACATATAGCTACACAAACATTGGCGAAACATAATAATAATGGTCCATATATTATTTATCTCCGTATTTGTAGGGAAGACCATCTGAGAGCATCCAGCTTTCCACATTCTTTTGGGAGAAGACCATGGATAGCTACATGCCCACCCCAATTGGTAAATCCGTACGAGGCGTAGTGGCCGAGTAGTTAGGAGTGAGCGCTGGTAGATAAAAGGTTGACAATTCTTCACTTCAGCATATATAGCCTCCAAAATTGAATCATTTTTCTTCGGGTAATTGGAAGAGAATTTGAACAGATGCACACTTATATATTTTTATGAGAAATAAAATGGTTTTGACTATATTAAGCTGTTACTTTATTCAGTGGTAAATTTTCAAAAATAGTCTTGCTCTGCAAATAGACATTTTCTATCAGAAAATGGAAATTTTCTTGAATAAATTCTAGGGTTAAAGGGTTAAATCTTGCACTGATTATTTTGTTCCCGATAATTTGATAGAAAGTCAATGTTTCCCAAAGTAGCAATAACCTGCTGTAAAATTGATGAAAATTATTCAAAATGCTTCATTATCATCTTTTGAAATCAGGTTTCTTGGAATTAAGAAGGAAAACAGTTGTCTGAGAAGTGCAATCTTTCAATTATCTAACATCCAGGTTCGTTTTGATTGTATTTTATTGATATGAGCCGCTGACCAACAGACTGTTTGAATAAAAGGCTGTGGCATTATGCAGAGGCATGCAATCTTACATGCGACGAGTTAAACATGTAAAGCTTGGCTTCTTTGATCTTGAAGCCTGTTATCTACAATTCAAGGCACCCCTGTAGAGAACATTTGTTGAATATTTTGAAAATAATTTAATTGAAATCTGCTGCTACTTTAGGCAGCAATACATTCCAGGTCAATTAGGTTCATAATATTCTTAAATCCTTCATATGATTCCTTGCAGAGAGTTTGTTGTATATTTATCTGATCTTTAGAGTTCAAAGTGTTACTAATTAAAAGTGCTATTCACGAAGCCAACAGCTTCATAGGAGAGATAGAAAATGATGTCTTGTTCATTCTGTTTCATTATTGGAAAAGTCATGGAATTTCAAACACAGAAAGGTGTACGAATTCTGAGCGCATGTTTATTAAATTATTGACAAGTCGAACAACAATGCTTAGTCCGTCATCAATTAAGCGTTCGTGATTGAACTTATATATGCATCATTCATGATGTAATTGATTATGGCATCATCCTGCACATCACATAGTTGATTATGATGTCATATGATTGATGGATAAACTGGAATCCTCCATTAATTTGTAAAATGTGTGGAGGCATCAGCTACTAAAAAAGTCAGTGTAGACAGCAGTACCAAATAATGGAAATCCTATGTTGATGGTCCACTTGTTACAGTGCTATCTGGAAAACAGAAAACACTGACTAAGCATATATCAAAGTAGTCAAAATGAACACCAAACTCAACTAAGACAGAATCACAGTAAGATTCTGCACCAAATCAGTGAACGAATGAAAGAACTCACCATCAAAAGATTAAATAACCTGGTAAGCTGTTGAATATTTTGAAACTAATTTAACTGGGTGTTGTTGCTGCCTATGGCAGCTACGGCGCCCATTCAAATTAGTTTCAAAATATTCAACACAATGTTTGTTAAATACAATGTAGTAAAGACATACAATTCATACAAAAGTACTGGGTCCATCATAAATTAAGCGTTCATGCGAACTTAGCTACGTTATTCATGACGTTCGTTATTCATTATGACATCAACCTACACATCACATAGTTAATTATGACGTCATATGATTGGTGGATAAACTGGACTCTTCCGACATATTGGAAGACATGACATGATGCCTAATATCGTCCATGCCAATTACATGTATGTTCAGAATATCCAACAAAATATTTCTTGCTAATGAGTACATCGTACATGTATGTTTTTGTTTTGGAAATGTTCTAGCATATTTACAAGCTGTACTGTACATATGTAATTTTTGTGTTTGATCCTCAGGTCTATTTCCAAATACTAAAATCGTTGCCTCTTATCATTCTAAAATGTGAACCATGAGCAAAACAATTGTACCAGCACGTTCCCACGACGATGACACAGTATTCACTTTCAAACCAAAGGTCAGCTCTGCCAGTGTACGAATTGTAGAAAATCTTGGCACAAGTTTTATGGGAAGACAGCAGCAACATTTGGACAAACAGAAAAAGCATGTAAGATCTTATTGTCAAGAAATTATTTGGTGATTTGTATGCCTAGAGGGTATTAACCATTACCACTCTGATGTCAGTAACCTATTTTTTACTGTGTCAATGTCAAAGAAACGAGAGCACCATCTCCCACCAAATTTGATGAAACATTAACACCAGTTCATCTTTTAATTTAGTTTTAAAATTTTAGCACCAGATTGGTAAGGATTAAGAAGTGGTATTATCATATGTCTGTCCTGTCAATCATGTATATTTTCCGGGCACAGACCTGCATTTTGTAAAGGTATTTGCCAATGAAGGGATTTAATCTGCCACACAAATATGTGACATCATAATCAATTACGTCACATGTTAGGTGACGTTACAATCAAAATGTCATAGCTTTGTCTCAAAAATCGAAAAGTCAGTCCAGAAGCTGTACAAATTATATGTCTTTGCTGAATTCACAATTTGATAAATTTTCTTTTGAATATTTTGAAACATATTTGACTGGGAGCTGCCTCAAGTCAAATTAGTTTCAAAATATTCAACAGCTTACACATATTAATTGCTTTAACACTCAAAAGCGGCTTCTGCAGTGGTCTTGGAAAATGTCGATTTGCAGACCAAGAGAAAACTATATTTGAAAATTTATCGAAATTTTCTTGAATAAATTTGAGGGGTAAAGAGTTAAGATTGGAGTATTCATTGTTTAAAGGTGCATATTCACACCAGAATTCTTGAAAATAAAATTGTTAAAATTGTATACTTTTACAGTGCGCATAGATTTCAGGAAACGAAATAAATGTTAACAGATGGCCATTTCGTTACGTATAAATTTATATAATTTTTTTAATTGTGAATTGGAATTAGGGACTCGTGTCTCTAAATTAAATTTTGTAACTTAAAAACATTGTATTAATTGAAGTGGCATGAAATCAGATTATGCTAAGCTTTATTTCGTTTTGTTACATCCAGGAATGCAACTTAAGCCTCTAAAAGTATACAAGTTTAACAATTTAAGTTTCAAGCATTCTGATGTGAATATGCACCTTTAAAGTAAATACATCGATCTCAATGCGCATAAAAAGTTGGTGGAGATTAGCTAGAAATGGATGGGGGATTTCAATGCGCATACAAAGTTGGTGGAGATTAGCTAGAAATGGATGGGGGATTTCAATGCGCATAAAAAGTTGGTGGAGATTAGCTAGAAATGGATGGGGGATTTCAATGCGCATAAAAAGTTGGTGGAGATTAGCTAGAAATGGATGGGGGATTTCAATGCGCATAAAAAGTTGGAGATTAGCTAGAAATGGATGGGGGATTTCAATGCGCATACAAAGTTGGTGGAGATTAGCTAGAAATGGATGGGGGATTTCAATGCGCATAAAAAGTTGGTGGAGATTAGCTAGAAATGGATGGGGGATTTCAATGCGCATAAAAAGTTGGTGGAGATTAGCTAGAAATGGAGGGGGTATTTCAATGCGCATAAAAAGTTGGTGGAGATTAGCTAGAAATGGATGGGGGATTTCAATGCGCATAAAAAGTTGGTGGAGATTAGCTAGAAATGGAGCGGGGATTTCAATGCGCATAAAAAGTTGGTAGAGATTAGCTAGAAATGGAGCGGGGATTTCAATGCGCATAAAAAGTTGGTGGAGATTAGCTAGAAATGGATGGGGGATTTCAATGCGCATAAAAAGTTGGTGGAGATTAGCTAGAAATGGATGGGGGATTTCAATGCGCATAAAAAGTTGGTAGAGATTAGCTAGAAATGGAGCGGGGATTTCAATGCACATAAAAAGTTGGTGGAGATTAGCTAGAAATGGATGGGGGATTTCGCATAAAATGTTGGTGGAGATTAGCTAGAAATGGATGGGGGATTTCAATGCGCATAAAAAGTTGGTGGAGATTAGCTAGAAATGGATGGGGGATCTCAATGCGCATAAAAAGTTGGTGGAGATTAGCTAGAAATGGATGGGGGATTTCAATGCACATACAAAGTTGGTGGCAGTAGCTAGAAATGGAGGGGGGATTTCAATGTGCATACAAAGTTGGTGGCAGTAGCTAGAAATGGAGGTGGGATTTCAATGCGCATACAAAGTTGGTGGCAGTAGCTAGAAATGGATGGGGGATCTCAATGCGCATACAAAGTTGGTGGCAGTAGCTAGAAATGGATGGGGGATTTCAATGCGCATACAAAGTTGGTGGCAGTAGCTAGAAATGGATGGGGGATCTCAATGCGCATACAAAGTTGGTGGCAGTAGCTAGAAATGGATGGGGGATTTCAATGCACATACAAAGTTGGTGGCAGTAGCTAGAAATGGATGGGGGATCTCAATGCGCATACAAAGTTGGTGGCAGTAGCTAGAAATGGAGGGGGGATTTCAATGCGCATACAAAGTTGGTGGCAGTAGCTAGAAATGAATGGGGGATCTCAATGCACATACAAAGTTGGTGGCAGTAGCTAGAAATGAATGGGGGATCTCAATGCACATACAAAGTTGGTGGCAGTAGCTAGAAATGGATGGGGGATCTCAATGCGCATACAAAGTTGGTGGCAGTAGCTAGAAATGGATGGGGGATTTCAATGCGCATACAAAGTTGGTGGCAGTAGCTAGAAATGGAGGGGGGATTTCAATGCGCATACAAAGTTGGTGGCAGTAGCTAGAAATGAATGGGGGATCTCAATGCGCATACAAAGTTGGTGGCAGTAGCTAGAAATGGATGGGGGATTCCAATGCACATACAAAGTTGGTGGCAGTAGCTAGAAATGGATGGGGGGATCTCAATGCGCATACAAAGTTGGTGGCAGTAGCTAGAAATGGATGGGGGATTTCAATGCGCATACAAAGTTGGTGGCAGTAGCTAGAAATGGATGGGGGGATCTCAATGCACATACAAAGTTGGTGGCAGTAGCTAGAAATGGATGGGGGATTTCACTACGTATAAAGAGGAAAAGTATGGAAATGGAAAATTACCATTTCTGCCTGTTCTTTGAAAAAGTACGGAAAATTTAAATATTGTCAGATATTATTCATATAAATTTGCAAAATAATATTACATAATAATAAAAATATTGACAAGACTCTGTCTTAATTCAGACAGAATTTGACATTTTTTAAATCAACACTGATTGTAGACGTTGCAAAATGGGTCTAAAAATTGATAAATTGGGTCTGGAAAAAGTATGGAATTTAATGCTGCAAAAGTTTTTGGCCCCTGAAATAAGTCCATAGTTCTTGTTACAGATAGAGCAAGCTGCAATACATTACAGATCATCCGGTCAACTAAGTCCCGTTCTCCGGTCAAGAAAAAAGGACAAGAAAGATGAGGTAATTATTACTGTTGTTTTAACGTTTTTCTTTCACCTGGCTTTGTCATGGAAGATACATCATCAGTTTATAGAAATATGGACCCTCTTGTTCTTTGCATAATGGTGGGATCCTTAATCTGTTACTCAAGTATCTGACGTTATCCCGTAAATCACAATGTTAGCTGATCGATGTTATAATTGTAATGATGTAGACTCGTTCATGAAAACCGAAAAGCCTATCACGAATTGTATGTCTTTGATGAATATACAATTTAATACACCTTCTGTTGAATAGTTTGAAACTAATTTTACTGGTAGCTGTTGCTGCCAGCAACTGCTCGCAGTCAAATTAATTTCAAAATATTCAAGAGCCTACCTGTATAATTAACTTTAAATTGGGATTGTTGGATTTCAGGGTTCAAACTATAAATCGATTACAAGACACACAAAAAGAGGGCAGAGTTTACGTAGAAATGGGCGCGGCATAGCTAGAAATGGCTCCCTTTATTAATCTGTTTGTTGTTGCACTTTATCAAACACTGCACCCGAAATAAACTGGCATTTGCACTATTTCTAATCTATCATCTGCATACATGTAAATAACTTTATTTTCTGCATTAAAATTTTAAAAACACATTTTCCGCTGTTAGAAAAGCTAATTATTTAGCGTGCAATCTTGGCATAGCGTTGCATATTATTATTACTATAAGAAATCAAATAGAGTTTCTGTTGAATTCTCATAAAATTAAAATAATCCCGATTTCAAAACAATGCTCGATCGATACAGGTAATGTACAAGTTGCAGATTATTTTGAAAATGTTTTGACATAAAACTGGTCTCGTCTAAACAGAAAATGTGATTTTGGTGAGTCTATCATCATTGGTGTATTTGTCGTGCTACAAAACCTGTGAGGGTTTAGAATGTCTCTTAATATTGTAATATATCGTTACTACCGGTATTTGATTCTGTAAAGTCTTATTTTGTACATAAATGACAAAATGAAACACTCAAACTGTTGAAAACATCCTCGTTTCCTATCATTTCACCCGTAAAATAATACAAAATTTATTCACCATACTTTGTCTGAATATTTTGAAATACACCAACAGTTTCTAGCAAATTATTTTCAAAATAATCAACAACTTTCCCGTATTTGCCATTAAGAAATCGTGGAAGGAAGTATGAACTGTAACGCACAAATTTTGTCGCACATGCATGTATTTTTGTTGTAAATAACATGTAATTGTTGCGCATTGGCTCACCACTTATCCTGCGAAGTTCTAAAATTTCAAGTTCAAAATACCAATACAGGAAAGCTGTTAAATATTTTGAAACTAATTTGAGTGAACGCTGTTGCTGCTAGGCAACAACAGCGTCCAGTAAAATTAGTTTTCAAAATATTCAACAGAATATTCCTTATATCATGAAGAAGTCGTTGTTGTTTGTGTTCTGTGTGGGTGTTATAACGGGTCAACCCTGATATGATGAAGCCAGCCTCTGCAGTTGTCTTGAGAAATGCCCATTTGCAGGCCACGTGATGACTATTTTTTTAAATTGACCACTAGAATGACTGGCTCGATAACCGAGCCAGCCATTCCAGTGGTCAATTTTCAAAAATAGTCTTCACTTGGCCTGCAAATAGACATTCAATAGGCAAATATTTTGATTTTTTTTACAATTTAATCATTAATGGGTTAATTATATCATGGCGCAGTGATTGTGTGTGGCATCAACATCAGCACCCTGTTGGTGGTCATTCATTATTTGTTTACTGATTGTTTGCACATTGCCGTAACACGTTGCTCACTCATACCACCGAAGGTTGTTTGTTTGTTTGTTTGTTTGTTTGTTTGTTTGTTTGTTTGTTTGTTTGTTTGTCTGCTGCATATCTGCGGAACATAAGATGGTAAAATCACCAAATTTGGCTCATGTCACAGGCTGATATAGGTCAATGGGTCACTAAGTGCATACCGGAAAATAAGTTTTCAAATTCATATTTTGTCTTGCTATAAATAGGTTAAAGGGTCAAATATCTAGGTCCTGGGGGTGGTGCATACCGGAATACACCTTATTTACCATGATTGGGCATACAAAAAAGTAGAATGCTTAAAATCGGTGTACCCATTCAAATTGTGGTGAGCCAGAAGTAATTTGAGTTTTCAGCTCAAAAGGTCAAATATCTAGGTCATGGGATCAATAAATGTATCTGGAAATTGGTAAAATAAATCTACCAGGAAATGGTCTGGAAAAAGTATGGAGTTTAATTAAATAATCTGTCAGTCTTAGACGTGTTGTGTCTTCTTTACTGTTACACATCTAGGCTAGTGGTGACTCTGCACTCAACAAGTACACTGAGGATGTCCACGTGGTCCACTCCGCCTCTAGCATGACCAACGCGAGCCACGATTCAGGCGCGGTTCCGGAGCGAAACTACAGCAATCATTCTTTAGTCAGGCCATGTGATTCGCCAAGCAAAGATGGCTCACCTCACATATCGAGTAGTTTACAGCGGATACTTGAAGGTTCTGTTCGAAGAGAGTTGTTTAACGCTTTCAATTGTTTTCAACAAATATCTCGAGTTCCTTTACTATATATACGATACAATTATTGTGCTGTATATTTTAAAATTAATTTGACTGGAAGCCATTGCTGCCTGAGGCAACAATGGCTTCCAGTCAAATTATTAAAAAAATAAACAGTTTACTTATATGTTTGCCATGAAATTGAAATAATGGTTTACCAGTGTTGAAAGTGTTAAAAGTGGGTGTAGTGTCTGGCTAGCCATGTTGTCCTTTGTTCAGGGGATGAAAATTCAAAATAATTATTTGTACAAGTTTATATTCACACTGCACATTTTCTGCACATGTGGGAATTTATCTGTGCAGCACAATCTCTGCATGCGCATAAAATGACATCACACCTTACAAACACCATGCACTCTATGCACTCAGTATTACAAGTTTACCTGCACAAGCCATTTTTTGCATCCTTGTTTGAAGAACACAGATATTTATGTCATCATGGGTTTGGTGGCATTCATGACATCCAATCTTGGTTAACCTTTCTGGTTATCAATGTTACAAGTATTATGCCAAGCTTTAGATACAAATTTATTGTGTATTTATATTGTTATATCAAGGCATCAATAACATTAATACCGTCATGGATGTTTTTCACTTCCTGGAATTTTGTCATTTCGGCAAACTCACTAAGGGTCCCCGAATCATGTGCAATCGCTTTGGGTCCTAAAAGTTTTAAAAAATCTCCCAGAAATCTAACTTATTTAGTGCAAAAAATGGCTTTAACCCTTTAGTGGTCAAGCCAGCCGAAAACCGTCACCTGCAGTGGTCTTAAGGAATGTCCATTTTAACAGCCACGAGAAGACTATTTTTTGAAAATTTACAACTGGAATTACTCATTCCATTTGTAAATTTTTGAAAATAATCTCATTAATATGGATATTAACAAAGAAATTTTAATTTTCGTTGTAAATCTTGACCATTAAATGGTTAAATAAGAATTTAGAGTACATGTGCAATATTGTACCGCTTTTTGAATTGATGGAAAACATATTAAGCTCTGCTACAAACATGTAGAGTGATCTGATATGAAACTATCAAATTGATGAAATATGAGCAATTTGGTCTGAAACCTGATTTCCTGTTTTCAGATTACCAAATATAACATTTATGATTTGCCTCTCTAAATTTTGCCATCACAACTTGGCATCTCTGCTTCAGATTAACTTTGACATTTAGCTGTACTTAGTACGGCATAGGTAAAGCTTTATGTTTAGTTATAGCAACAATTTCGAGACTACTACCCATGTATGCCATTCTATCCAGAATTATAATGCTGGGAGTTGAAATGTCATTTCAGGTTATGTTTAGCATTTAGTTGCGTGTAGTTTATTGCCCCCAGGTCAAGTTTTTCGTTTGGGTTTTGTACGGCTAAACTACTATCAGCCATATATGGACAGCAAGCCCTTTGACTGACAAATCCCTGAAAATGTATTTTCTCTGATATTGAATTTATTCTGTTGAATATTTTGAAATTAATTTGACTGGATGCCATTGCTGCCTAGGGCGGCAATGGCTTCCAGTCAAATTAATTTCAAAATATTCAAGTTTTCCTGTATTTCCAGTTTTCCTGTGGATTAGCGTTGAAGATGAGATATGGGGAATTCATCGGTGAAAGGGTTAAATTTTAAATTTTATCCGAAAACTATTTTTCGGTTTGATATCTTTAAAATATCTGGGTCTTAGGTTTCTTGTTACCAGCACTGTCTGATCTTTTATTTGTAATATTGTGGTCTGTGTGAGAACTGATATACTAGATGTACTAGCAGATAACTTGAGTTTATTCTTTTTATATTTCTCCGGGTATTTTAATACATTTATATTGTGCTTTATAATTCTAGGTCCATATGCAAATGGCAACTGTAATATAGCATTGAAGACGTACCGTTCATCCACATTGCTACAATCACACAGCAAGCGACAACACTTGAAATGGGAATGTGGTGATGAAGGAAAAGGTAGATAGATTGTTACCATTTACCGCTCATGATTGCTCAGTTTTCTGCTTAACAAATGGCCATTTGCAGGCTGAGAAGTTTATTTTTTAACTGAGCCAGCCACTCTAATTGTAAATTTTCAAAAATAGTCTTCTCTCAGCCTGCAAATGAACATTTTATTTTCTTGACAAAACTTGATCATTATCCCTTTAATGCCTAAATTTGTTCAAGACACTTTAAATATTTGCTTATTGAATGTCCATTTGAATGCCAGGAGAAGTTGAATCTAAGGGACTCATCATGTCTCTAATGCAATTTCGCAACTTAAAATATTATATTAATTTATGCGTAATATAATGATCATATGCTAAGATTCATTTCGTTTCATTACTTTGAGGTACACAAATTAAGCCTCTAAAAGTATACAATTTTATTTTCACGCAGTTTGTTGTGAATATGCGCCTTTAACTTTTTAACTCTCATATCAGCCAAAAACAGCTTCTACAGTAGTCTTGAGAAATGTCCATTTGCAGTCCAAGAGAAGACTATTTTTGAAAATCTACCACTGGAATGACTGGCTCGATAACCGAGCCAGTCATTCCAGTGGTAAATTTTCAAAATTAGTCTTCTGCCATGCAAATGGGCATATGTCAAGAAAATAAAATGTCCATAATCAACTACGTGACGTGTAGGATGACGTCATAATCAATGATGCCCTGAATGATGTAGATAAGTTTGTCACAAATGCTTAATTGATGACGGACTAAGTGTTGTTGTATAAATTGTATGTCTTTATTCTTTAATAAACATGCTGTTAAATATTTAGAAACTAATTTGACTGGGCACTGTTGCTGCCATAGGATAATTTTTGAAAATTTACCACTGGAATGACTATTATTTTCAAAAATAGTCTTCTCTTGGCATGCAACTGGACATTCATCAAGACCACTGCAGAGGCTAGTTTTGACCATCTTGACCATTAAAGGGTTAACATGCATGTTGTTTTCTGTCATTCAGAGAACACTGTTCCTGAGACTCAGCAGTCTATGGATGAAAACTATCTCCTTAGCCACATTCGCAGCAAGACCATGCCACCACAAGTCTGCCTGAATCGACCAAAACTCAAGCACAAAATGTCCAGCCTGAGCGGGGAGAGGTTAAAATATGCAAAGGAATTGGCAGAGAAAGCCATCCGGGTGAGTGCAAGTCACCCAAATAATATGTTTTTAGTTCAGTCAGCTGAGCTATAAGCGATCTCTCCCTGTCCTGTATCCGCTTCCCCCGCCGGCCCGCCGGCCCGCCGGCCCGCCGGCCCGCCCGCCCGCCCGCCCGCCGGCCCGCCCGCCGGCCCGCCGGCCCGCCGGCCGGCCCGCCCGCCCGCCCGCCCGCCCGCCCGCCCGCCCGCCCGCCCGCCCGCCCGCCCGCCCGCCCGCCCGCCATCTGTGTCTGTTTGTGCCTGCTTGCCATATCCCCCCTCCCCCCCCCCCCCCCCCCCGCGCCCGTCCATCCATCCATCCATCCATCCGTCTGTCTGTCTGTACCTGCCTGCTTGCATGCCTGTGCCTGCCTGTATGCCTGCCTGTATTTAACATAATAAGTTTTATATCGTAAAGAGTCTACCATTTTGTGGGTGAAAGGGTAACCTCACATCTGTCAGCTTGTATGAACAATTTCTCTTTTATTATAGTACCGGAAAGTCTTTACAATCCAAGGGGGTTATACGGCTGTGAGGAAAAGTTTACGAAGAAGAGGCTGGGTTGAAAAATTCTATAGACTTTCTGGACCTCCTAAGAAACCACCTCGGAAGAAACGACGCGAATCTGATGATGAAGAGGAGGATAATGACAATGATGATGATGACGATGATGGTGATGCCACAGACGACGATGATGGTAATATTTGTGTGTATTTTATGATTTTTGTCTCGTCTGCAAAGCAACAACGAAGAAAATTATATCACTATTCCGACAACGACGGGGATAACGTTAAAGTTTTGTGACTAACTAAACTTCTCAGCTTCTAATTCATGATTGGTTAACCATATAAACGGAATCTATTCTAGCTAAGCCATGCCCATTTCTACCTAAGCTCCGCCCACTTTTACACTTCTTGGTATCAATTTGAAACTTTGAAACCTGAATCCCGGGAGTGTAAGTTTCAAAGTACATTAACTGTACAGGTAAATATATAATAAGAATGTTTAATAACTGTCTCGCTGTTGCATGCCACCACACAATAATTTCAATGAGCGAAAACCCCTGACTTGCTGAATATTTTGAAAACAATTTGACTGAAAGTCAAATTGTTTTCAAAATATTTAGCAGATCCAGCGATATACATGTAACTCTTGGAATATGTCGTCTGCAAAAACTTAGCAGTCAGACGGTTAAATTGTAAATTCATTAAAGACACACAATTCATACATTTTCTTGATAGCCTTTGCAATTTTTGTGATAAGTCTTTCTCCTTCGATCAATACTCACCATTCTGTTACTTCTGATATACAGCTGGCCCTGACAGCGGCTCTAGGATTATAGACTTAGAAAGCTTTACCGACTCCTGGGAACCGGGTACTCGGCTCCCAACTGCCGAGTACCCGTTTACCACAGAGCTCATTCTTGTTTGCATAGCAACAAGAGCAATACATGCTTTCTGCATTAAGGATTTTAGTGGGGTTTTTTTTTGTGAAAGAAAATCTAAGTCTTTAATCTGTGATAGTTTGTGTGTTCGTGAAAGGATTAACTAAGGACTATGGAGAATACCGCCGAAGATAACCAGGTTGTATCGTTCTTTATTATCCATAGTTAAAAGACTTAGGTCTCTAAATTTCGTTGTGTCGCATGTTCCAATTTCTGACCCCATAGAATCTGGGACGTGTGCTAACAACGATATATGCCAGACGATCGCCTTCTTTAACCCCCAACAGGCGATCGGCAGATATGAAAATAGGTGTTTGCTACAGTATTTCTAACACGAATATCGGCTGACGTCGTTTCTCCGTAGGATCCGAGCGGGTGACGTCACACCCGGTCGCTCGGATGTTTATGTGAAGAAAAATTTTTCATTAATTCGCGCATCTTATTCTGGGTGCTGCGTACTAAAAATGGTACCGGAAACTTTGGAATGATCAAGTTTATGTGCGATCACGATCGGTTTGCAATGATCGGTGGTTTCAAAATTCTTGAGTAGATGCGTGGTCTGCGTTTTTACCGTGTGATACAGCAGTTTGTTATACATTTTGTTGTTCTCTTCACATATCGTGCTGCTTTCGTTAGGAGTATAATTTATATTGATTTGTAAATATACCCCGAACCCTAATCGATATGATTCCTGGAGCCGTTACACATCCTGGAGGATCTATTATGGGTGTGTTTAATGCCCGCCTCGTTCTTGTCGTCATAATCAATGCGATCGTTGTTGTAACGTGGCGGGGTGGGGTGCGGGGAGGTTACGGTTAATTTATGAGTCAAAATTATTTGAAAATTAATTGTCTGCCTTTCATCCGGGTCTCGTTCCGCTTGTTTATTGTAGGTTTGTGCTTATGTTATAGGCCAAGCCAGCCCCGCCATCATGTGACGAATGCCATAAGTTTGTCCGTGTCGTGTTCAAGGACCATGCTTGTTTTAGGTGTAATGTTTGTGCAGTGTGGTCCGTTGAGATGATGGTTAAGTTCCTAGCCCAGAAGGACTTGGCTGGGTCTGACGTGGGGTCAGGCGGTCCGAGAGGAAATCGTGGAGCGCCCGGTTCGGCCGGTGGGGGTGCTCCACGTCCCCAGCTGGAGGTGGCGGAGATGGCACCGCCGGCGTGGTTTGGTCCGGCTATGCAGGGTTTTCTGCATAGCGTTCTGCCCACGCTGGTGTCATCCCTGCTACCAAAGGTTGGGGGGAAGTTTCTCCCCATGCCTGGTACGGATCCTGTCCTCGGACAGGATTCTGGACTGGTTACCGAGGGGGCCGTCTCGTACGGCCCCCTGGCAGTCCCGGACAGGATTCTGGACTGGTTACCGAGGGCGCCGTCTCGTACGGCCCGCTGGCAGTCCCGTCTGGCTTTGGCCAGACAGGTTCTGTTTCTCTGCGGCCACCTCCGGGTGGTCCAGTAGCGGTGGCCGGTCCGTCAGGTGTGGGAGCCGTCCGCCAGGATGGCTCCACGGTTGACTCGTCTAGTGACAGCTCTTCGGAGTCTCAAGACGAGGAGGCCGAGGAGGAGAGGTTGCTGCGGCCCGTGAAGCCGCAGGTGGAGAATATGGAGGTTGATTCCGTCCTGGACGGAACCGGCCTCCATTTGTCTGGTTTGGCGCAAGCCAGGTCAGCGGCTCCGCCTGTGGCTGAGGCCAATCCGTTACCGTGCACCGGTTCCGTGCGGCTTGGTTTGTCACCAGCCGTCACGGGAACGGGTGTGCCGGGCCAGGCGTGGTACTCACCTATCTCGCCTGGTCCGGCAGCCGGACGTGGGGTGCCGTTGGCGCCCGTGTCCGGCTATGGTTCCGCGACTGCTACGGGTCCGTACAGTTTTCCGTGCGGACCTACCCCATGGACCGGAGTGTTTCATGGGGTGGCGGCGGAACCGTGTGGTAGCGGAGTGCCTGGCATGTCAGCCGTGGCTCCTTGCCGGAAGGCCGTGGCTGGCAGACCCGTGAGCACGTCAACGGGTGACGTGTTTGTGGGGATGTCTTCATTGGAGGTAGATTGGTCAGATGCTCTGGCGTGGCTAGCCAGGGTTGACCCGTCGGCGGTTTCGGCCACGGCCGATGAAGATGCGCCCCGTCCGTCGGTTGCGTCGATTAGGACGGGGATTTTGCCCGCGGCCCGGATCCAGTCAGTGGGACTGGATCCACGGTTCATAGATTTGTTGGATGCTATTTATAGCAAACAACTGATGACCAAGGGTCAGCACCCTGCAGCCTCCAGGGAGGTGCGGGCAAGATGTCGTAATCCGCAGGGGGAATATGACAGGTATGGTGTAGTCCCGTCGGTCACGGAGGATGACCGATGGGTACTGGGAGTCCAGAGTGCCGGGTCGGGTGGCCCCGGTCCGGCACTAGTGGATAAGTCTCAAGTACACCAGGAAGAAGTCCTGTCCCTATGCGATGAGGGTGTGAGGGCAGCGATGAGCGCTGTCAACCATTCTTATCGTCTCCTTCAGTCGGTGTGGGCTGAAGCGGGGGCAGGCCACCCTGTGCCACCTGTGGCGCTTTCATGTGTCAATGACGGCCTGGTGCTGTCGATGGATGCATTGGCAAGGGTGCAAGCGCGAGTGACGAAATCCAGGAGCCAAATGGTCATTGACCATATGCGTCCGGCTACGGCAGTCAGGGAGCGTCTTCTTGGGACGCCCCTGACAGGGCCTAGCATCTTCGGTGGCCAAGCGCGGGCCATCTTAGAGGATACCGCCAGTATCGCGCAGAATCGGTTAGCGGTAAACCTACAGCTAGAGCTAGTGCGGCAAGCGCACGCACTAGGGGCTGTGGGGAAACCGCTAACGGGACGGCCGTCAAAGAAGCAGAAGAAGCATAAGAGCAAGGAGAAAGCCAGGCCTGTTGCGACTTCTGCTTCAGCTGGGTTTTCGGAGGCGCCGCCGGCGAAGAAGCCCAGGAAGGTTGTAGAGGTGCCTACCCTGACCAATGTTGCTCCTGACCGCCCTAGGGGCGGGAAGGGCAAGGGGAAGGGTAAGGGTAAGGCCTCAAAGGGCGGACAGAAGGGGCCGAAGCGTACCTGAGGGTACGAAAGCTCCCTTCATATCCGCCTGGACCGCGCCTGTGCGACAGGAACAGCGGTGCCAGTTATACCCGTCGTGCCTAGAACGAAATGGTTCTCACTCTCTCTCGTTAAGAAAGGGGGGGGGTGGGGTCGGACTGCGAGCCGGACAACCCCGTTAGACGTCGAGGCGTCTATGGTGGGTGGAAGGCTCATGCGTTTCGTCGAGGCCTGGCGAGGTGTGACGTCAGACAGTCTGGTCCTGGGATGGTTATCCCAGGGTTACATGCCGGAGTGGTGGGACTTTCCACCACAAAATCTGTCTTTGGCACCTGTCTGGACACCCGTACCAAGGAGCCAGACAAGTTAGAAGCCGTTCAAAAGGAAGTGTCGGGTTTGTTTCTGAAGGGAGCAATAAAACCAGCAAAGCGGAACACTCCAGGCTTCTATTCAAACATGTTCCTTGTCCCCAAGAGCACAGGGGGATGGAGACCCATACTCAATCTCAGGCCATTAAATTGGTTTATCCATACGTCTCGGTTCCAGATGGAAACGCCGAGGTCGGTAATCACGGGATTGAGGAAAGGAATGTGGTGTGTATCGATCGATCTGAAAGATGCATATTTCCACATTCCTATGAATCGGAGTTGGCACAGGTTTCTGAGATTTGCGTTTCAGAATCAAGTATGGGAGTTTACAGTTCTCCCGTTTGGCCTGTCGACAGCTCCGAGGGTTTTCACAAGAGTGGTCCTTGCGGTGACAGCGTTTCTCAGAAAATAGAACGTGGCGCTACACACCTACATAGATGACTGGCTGCTCAAGGCAGACTCGGCAGCCAGGTTGAACGTGGATACTGCTCTGACTCTGAAGTTACTTTCAGATCTAGGCTGGATAGTCAACGAGGAGAAATCCGAGTTGACGCCCACTCAACATTTCGTTTATTTGGGGATGCGATTCGACCTCGAGGAGGGGCAGGGTTTACCCGTCAGAGCCCAGAGTGGTGTCTCTGTTAGCCATCCTCAAGAGTTTTCGAGTGGGAAACCACATTCAGGCGAGGCGGTTCCTTCAGATGCTGGGCATGATGGTCTCCATGGAGCAGGTTATCCCGTACGCTGCTCTAATGCGAAGGCCTATCCAGTTGTATCTGATGTCTCTGTGGAAACAGAGAACAGAACCCCTGTCAAAACTTGTGCCAGTTTTGGAGCCGATAATATCGCATCTTCTATGGTGGAAACAGCGTCAGAATCTCCTATTAGGGGTTTTGCTGCACCTACCCCACCCCCAGCTGTCCATCTACACGGATGCATCGCTGGAAGGGTGGGGTGCCTGCCTGGGAGAACACCAGGTCTCGGGCACATGGACTCTCCCGGAGAGTCAGCTGCATATCAATCTGTTGGAAATGATGGCAGTGGAACTGGCGTTGGAAGAGTTCCTTCCGATGATCAGGGGCAAGGTGATATTGATACGGTCGGACAATTCGACAGTAGTATCATATATAAATCGCCAAGGCGGGACCAGGTCGCCCACTCTGTGTATCAGGGTGTGGCACTTGATTCAATGGTGCAGGAATTACTCGGTTGTTTTGAAAGCAGCTCATATTCCTGGCCGGTTGAACATTCTGGCGGATGCTTTGTCTCGCAGACAGAGAATCTTGCCAACAGAATGGTCCCTCAACCCTCCGGTTCTGCGACGGATCTTCGAGCATTGGGGCAAACCCAACGTGGACTTGTTCGCCAGAAAGGAAAATGCTCAAATCACGACATATGTCTCGCCGATTACAGATCCAAATGCCGTCGATACAGACGCTCTGGCGATAAGCTGGAGAGGGATGCATGCTTACGCGTACCCACCCACCATTCTTCTACCGAAGGTATTGGTGAAGGTCAGGGAGGAACCGTGTCTGGTTCCGCTAATAGCGCCGTATTGGCCGAGCAGGGCATGGTTCACGGATCTTCTAGATCTGCTGGTGGAAAATCCTGTGCAGTTGCCCGAGATTCCGAACATAATCTCCCAGGCCAAGGGATGCTTCCTACACGAGCGTCCCGAAATGTTCAAATTGACTGCGTGGATGTTGTCAAACAACGTTCCACGTCGGAAGGCTTTTCTCGACAGGCTGCTGATTTCATCGCGGCTGTGAGAAGGAGGTCAACCTTCAAGTCATATAACAACAAGGTTAACAGATTTGCAGACTGGTGTGAAGAAAAGGGTATTGATACCTTTCAATCCACTATTCAGCAAATAGCAGACTTTCTCTGTGAGCTGTTCTTTGCAGGACTAGCTCCCGTCACAGTTGCTGGATACAAGTCAGCTTTGGCATCAGTTATCCCTTGTCTAGCCAACAGGGATAGTCCGGAGGTGGCCCAGTTAAATGTGATGTTGAAGGGAATGAGCAATCTCCGCCCGAGACAACCGGTAGTCATTCCAGCCTGGAGTCTATCTTTAGTGCTTAATGTACTGGCCAAGCACCCTTTCGAACCGTTGCGTTCAGCTAGTCTAAAGCATTTGACTCTAAAGGCGGTCTTTCTATTGGCAGCTTCCTCAGCTAGAAGGCGCAGTGAGATCCATGCACTTTCGGCAGAGAGGAACCGATTTATTGTTTCTGGAGAAGGTCTGCGTCTTCTGCCAAGAGCAGAGTTTATGTCAAAGAACCAATCTTTGAGATATCCCGGCAAACCGATCATTATACCGAAGTTAACTAGGTTTGATCGTGATGCCAGTGTCTGGTGCCCGGTCCGTGCTTTGACTAAGTACAAGAAACGGACTGACTCGTTACGGTCGAACGATAGACATCTATGGATCTGCCATAAAAAGCCTTATGGCGCCGCATCCATGGATACTATCTCTCGTTGGGTGGTCGAATGCATTCAGACTACTCACGAGATGGCGACTGGGCACCAGGTGCAAGGCGTAAGGGCACACGATGTCAGAGGAATAGCCGCCTCGACCGCCATTACAATGGTGTTCCGTTAGAGGACATCATGGCCATTGCACAATGGCACTGTGAGTCCTCATTCACAGATTACTATATGAGGGATGTGTCAGACTCAGCCAATCCACTCGCTTTAGCTGTTTTGAAACGATAGTTAGTGACCACACTGCTTTTCCCCTTTTTTCACTTTGGTAAGAAAAGAACCTAAAGCAGGCATGGTCAGGCAAGAGGATGTCAACCAGATTGTGTCACTGATGGCCGAACCGGTGAATGGTTGAAGTCCTGTTATCATAAGGTAATTCAATAAGTGAGAGTTTTTTGTATTATGTATATGTATCATGTTCATTCATCTTATATATTCATGCTCATTCCCAGGCTAATACATGGAATATGCAGGGAGTAGTTAACCCTCTTGGCATATTGGTGTTTTCAGGCGAGATACATGTTCGTTAGTTCTCTCCTTTTTCTTAGGAGGAAAAAGGGGGGGGGGGGGGGGGGGGCTGTGACGCGAATGTGATTCGGTTCCGTGAACTTGACGGTCCTTTTAGGTCTCCGTTAGTCAAGTTTGAAGACTAAAATCTTTCTCCAAGGGGCAAAATTAGCATTTATGGCTTGCCCCTTCCCACCAGGTTACTGATAAAATCTGGTGTATATCAGAAGTAACAGAATGGTGAGTATTGATCGAAGGAGAATGAAGGAAATGTCAATTTCCCTTTCTCCGAGATCTAACAATACTCACCATTCTGTTACGGACCCAGCCTCCCAGCCCCACGGAGGCAAGCCATAGTTTTCTCTTGTTTGGTGGCTATGCAAACAATATGAGCTCTATGGTAAACGGGTACTCGGCAGTTGGGAGCCGAGTACCCGGTTCCCAGGAGTCGGTAAAGCTTTCTAAGTCTATAATCCTAGAGCCGCTGTCAGGGCCAGGTGTATATCAGAAGTAACAGAATGGTGAGTATTGTTAGATCTCGGAGAAAGGGAAATTGACATTTCCTTCAGTCATCTTCATTGTGATGTTAGCTAACATGAGATGTATTTGTGACAAGTCTGTCATCTTCATTGTGATGGTAGCTAACATGAGACGTATTTGTGACAAGTCTGTCATCTTCATTGTGATGTTAGCTAACATGAGACATATTTGTGACAAGTCTGTCATCTTCATTGTGATGTTAGCTAACATGAGACGTATTTGTGACAAGTCTGTCATCTTCATTGTGATGTTAGCTAACATGAGACATATTTATACAAGCGATTTGAAAACATGGGGAAATTATGCTTTCGCTTACGTCCATTCGTCCGTGGGTTTGGTTTTCGCTTAATAACTCCACTTATAATGGATGTATTCATTTCAAATTTGGTATGTCAACTCCTGGTAACATGCACTCGGTGGAGATTGCATATCAGCGAAACTCATCTAGATTCACTTTATTAGCCCCCCCTGAAATATGAAAAATTTGTCAAAAATGTTCGTGCATTTAGTTTCTGCTTACTAACTTCACTTATAATGGGTGGATTCATTACAAATTTTATATGTCCTGTTGACACATGCTCGGTGGAGATTGCTTGTCAGCGAAATACCTCTAGATTCACCATAGTTATCTTCTTTGAAATACTGAAAATCTTTCAAAATTAACTGTTTCTCTGCTAGGTTTCTGCAGACTACATTTTCTATGTGGTTTAACTCTGGATATGCTGAATATTTTGAAAATAATTTGACTGAAAGTTGTTGGCTTTCAGTCAAATTGTTTTCAAAATATTCAGCAGGTCCAATTATTGCCCATTAAAATTATTGTCTAGTAGCTTGCAGCTGTCATACAGATAACGGATTTAATTTTTTTTTCTTAGTCGATGCAAAGATAGAGGAGCCCAAGATCCCACCGTGGGAGGAAGACGATGGTGTATATGGAATAATGGTAAGTCAAATGAATTTCATTTCATTAATGGTCAAATTTAGTCAAGACAATCAAAAGATTTGATTAATGGATGTTCATTTGCAGGCCAAGTTATCAAGATAAGACTATCACCGGAATGTCTGGCTCATTAAGCGTTATCTCTTGGTCTGTGAATTGACATTCATCATGTAAAACTGGATTTTCCGGGAAGATTTTAACCATTAAGCGATTAATACTGTAATAGTCTACTAAATAGTATTTATTCCCAATCTCCAATCTTGTCTTTGTGGGAATCTTCGTAAAACAAAAGATTAAATTGGGTAATGTTTTGATACCATTGTCGAGGTACTTAGATTAAAGGCATCATGTGGTTGGTTTACCTGTCTCGCATGCATGCACCTTTGCTCTCGCTTGAAGCAGGAGTAAGTTGAATTTGTAACACGTGATACCGTTATCCGATTATACTCTCGGCATTTCTTTCTCTTGGTCTGACCGTACATACCTCTATGATTTGTTTAACACTAATAGTCAAATTGTGTCAGAAAAATCAAAATATTTGCTTATTGAATATCCATTTGCAGGCTAATCAGAGGGTTAATTTTGTGCACAGCTTGACCATTAAAGGGTCAACATTGAGATTTTGAGAATTAAGATTTACAAAGTATTTAAAAAAAGCTTTCATCCATAAAACATTGTTGCCTTAATTTTGGATTCAGCAGAACATTTCATGTATTATGTCAAATTTCCTACTGTGACAATAGACGAATCCAGTCTGTCCTATGATGTAATAATCAATGGAGGAATCCACTTTTAGCTGTGCCACACCAATCTTTAGCTAAGCTCCACCCACACTTAGACTGGGTTGGAATCGATCGATCCTTAAACTACCTGAATCTCAATTTCCAGAAAACTATACAGGTAATATGTTGAATATTTTGAATCTAATTTGACTGGATGCTGTTGCTCCCTATGGCAGCAACAGCACTCAGTCAAATTAGTTTCAAAATATTCAACGGTATGTTTATTAAATAGTAAAAACATACGATTAACTTAGTCCGTCATCAATTAAGCGTTCGTGACAAACCTAGCTACATAATTCATTGAGTAATTGATTATGACGCATAGTTGTTTATGACATCATGTAATTAATGGATAAACTGCAATCCACCATTATGCCACATGTAGGCCGACACCACAATTAACTACATAATAAATGACGTAGCTAAGTCCGACAAGAACTTTTAAAAGTCTGTCAGTGGTACAAACTGTATGTCTTTACTATTTAATAAACATTGTGTTGAATGTTGTGAAACTAATTTTACTGTCCGCTGTTGCCTCCATAAGCAGCAATGCCACCCAGTCAAATTAGTTTCAAAATATCCAACAGCTTACCTGTATAGTTTTCTGGAAATTGAGATTCAGGGAGTTCAGCGTTTGATAGATCCCATCATGAGCAAAGCATCAACGGAGCTTAGCTAGAGATGGGCGGGGCATAGCTCAAAGTTGATTCATCCAGTGAGGTAAAGAATTTGAACTGAAAGACGAGTATGCAAAATACAGGGTTCATACTGGTCATGGAAAATCATGGAATTAGAAAGTTATCAGTGGAAAATCTGTGTTATTTATCATACAATGTAGGTCATGACTAAGAGTTATTTAAAATAAAAAGAAATCTGTTGGCATAAATCACCTCTATGCAATAAAAATTATGGCAACAGGTTATCAAAACAAAGCTGTGGCTTGATTGTAAATGCATGAGGCAATATTCAGACATTTTGCAAACTAACTCAGATCCAATTTTTGTAGCGATGACATAAACACAAATCTCCTCGATATTAATTCTAGGAGGTCATGGAAGTTGTTAATTTTGGTCGTGAAAAGTCATGGAATTTCAAACATGTAAAACAACAGAAATGTCGACAAACTCGGAAATTAACTGTTTGAATATTCTGAAATTAATTTACCAGAACGTATAGATTCCAGTTAAATATGTTTCAAAATATTCAATAGAATATTTCATGTGTTATACACAATATTTTTCCATTTTTTCATTCGATATGAAATTATTCAAACAACTAATTACATGTAGTAATTACTGAAGAGAATACTATAAATTTGCTTGGTACTTTCAGTCTCGTATTGTTCGCAATGTGCCACCGACATTTCTCTGGGTGTTGCGTCGGGATGTGATTGACTATCGTTATTTATGCAAAGAACAGATGGTCAATCATTATAGTAAAGCTGGATCTTTTACAACAAAGGTAAGTGTTTGTCAATGAGTAACATCATTAGGCTTAGACTGCGCATGGGTGGAGGTGCTGACTAGCACCTTTCTGCCCTGTTTTGCCAATACACTTAGTGACCCCATGATGTACAGTGCAGCTCAGAAATAATGTAGAATGTTTCCAAATGTTTCCAAAACTAAATAAAACACACTGATGAATATTTTGAACCTAATTGTATTGGAAGACATTGCTGCCTTAGGCAGCAATCTTTTCCAATCCAAGCATGTTCAAAATATTCAATAAAACATTTTATAAAGCATGTTCAAAATTTGTGCTAACTAACATGTATCGGTACATAACTTATTTATAAGCTGTACTGTATATATTTTCCCCTTTAATCTCAAATTCATAGCATTTCTAAAGAGTCCCACGATGAAGGGGTGTGTCAATTCTGGGAATTCTACTTGTACCTTCTTACAGGAAAGAGTTATGGAAAAATGTGTATTCGGGTGTGAACCTAATAACTGTATGATCAAGTATTAGATTCTTTAATCATTAACCTGAAACTGTAATTATTTTTAGCCAGCCACAATATGAATGGATGTGCCAAATATAGTGATTTTGCTGTCTTGTATTCTGGATATATGCTGTAGATGGACAGACAGATAGACAGATGGATGGATGAACATATGTACGGATGGGTGGGTCTAAGGGCAGATGGTAGGCAGGCAGGCAGGCAGGCAGGCAGGCATACTGACAGTGACATAGACATTTTTTAGCAGTGAGTAATTATCGGACGTATGATGTACTCTTGTTATGATGTCACGCATCGTATGATACACATGTATGTGTTTTGGTGCAAAGGTCAAAGGTGAGCATCTTGTTGACCAATTATAGAAATTGCATTCTATTGAAATTATTGTGAGACAATAGATGAACCTGCGTTTCTGATGTCATAATCGGAATCAAATACGTCACATTTTAGCTGATGTCACAATCAAAATGAGGTAGCTCTGTCACGAAAATTGAAAGATTTATCACAGAAGTGTACAAATTTTATGTTTTATTTCTTTGAGGAGCTTACAATTTATTAAACAGTTTGGTGAATGTTTTGAAAGTAATTTAACTGGGAGCTGCTGCTGCCATACCCCAGTCAAATTAGCTTCAAAATATTCAACAGCTTACCAGTATAGTTACCTTGAAATTTAGATTCTGGGAATTCAGTTTTCAAAGTTTCAACTCGATTCCAACACAGTGGGCAGAGCTTAGCTAGAAATGGGCATTGCATATCGTGAAATGGATCCGTTCATTGCTACTAAGTGTGCCTATGTGTCCAGCACGATAACTCAACACAGGTATCAAGATGGCATCGATCTTCATCTAAATGTATTATTTTCCCTTTCAGAGCGGTCTGTGTATCAATATGCGTAATGTGCCGTGGTTTGACAATGCAAATCCAGATACATTCTTTCCACGCTGTTACAGGCTCAGCCATGATGAGGACAAGGATGAGTTTATTGGTGAGTTACAGTACAGCTCAGAGTTAACAGAGTTAGCTCAGAAGGCACATTTCCAACGCATCGGTTTTAAAAACACAATGCATTCACAACGCATCTAGTTAATTTTTGTGATGCATTTAAAATAATAAATATATGTGTTGAGAACGAGCATTAAATGCATAAATAAGCAAGTTTGAACTTGTTTGATGTCCCCCAGAGATAGTGCCAAATGCAAAACGGGACAGACGCCAAATTTTAAATGCGTTTAAAAGATTCATATGTGCATTGCGTAATACCCGGCGTACATACCAACTCCACGGCTCCCAATTACCCGGGATCCAATCAAACTTAGCGGTACATTACATTTCCTAGAAGGGGCAAAGGTAACTATGAGAAAGTTTTCCTAAAAAAGACAGCGGGACATAATATTGAAAATCAAAATTAGAAATATTACGAAACACAAAATCATGATTCCCGTTTGAGAATTAATGTAATGATGCGCCCCTGAACATTTTGCGCCCCTGAACGTTTTGTATCTAGTGCAAGAATCATAAGCATCGGTTCGTTTCGCATTTAACTTTTATAGACATCCAGCGCAGCGAAACATGCCGACTGGTGAGATTTGACATAGGTTAATCATAGTGAAAATTGTCCGTAAGCAACTTCATTATCAGTTCTACGCATCACCTGTGTTCGCGATGAACAGACAGCGAATAAACGCAAAATTATGGATTAAAGATGTCAAAATCTAGCTTATGTGTACCAATGCTTGACTAATGTAGACACTTTTTATTAAAACATGCAGATGGTGTGGTTTTTATTGATAATATGACGCACAAATTAGCAGATTCGTATCCGCTACCGCAATATCCCCATCGGTGCTCTACATGAAAAAAGACTAGTTCAGGGCTAGTTATGAAATACTATGCGCCCCTAAAGCTGTAATATGTACCATTATCTCATTGGCTTTTCGCGGAAATAAAATGCCCGTAGTGATTTAATGATTTTCTTTTTGTGACATTCGGTAGCTTTCGGATTCACTATATTGCAATGTAATGTAGCCGAGTATAACACATTGTTATTGCCTCACTCAGGAACCAGGCCAAGGAAATGAGCAATCGCCGCACCCCCCCTCTACATAGCAATAACATAGCTAGATGATAAATAGTGCCTTAATAAACCTGTGAAAATTAACATTATAAATAGTCAGGGAGCTAATTTCACTATACTATTGTTTGTTTTATTAATTTAAATGTCAAAGTGGGCGTTAAGATATTGCTTTATTGCTTTTAAAAGCGGCACCGCGAATACGTGTACATTTTGCATTCCGCCATTGTTGATCGTGAGTCGCTCAGAGACTGGTTAAAATAAATCACGTCATCAATTCGTTATGAATGACAACGAGACACGTGATCAAAATTTTACTACGATAGTAATTTTCATTCATTCATAATGACGTCAGATGTCCAGCAAGCCAATCAAATTATGGCTACGCTTTTCTGAGAATCTACGACTGCGCATAATTATCGATTGGCGAGACAGTCGCGCGAGTCATTTCTCATTAGTGGTGAATTTAGGCAGTGAATAAGTAACCGGGTTCATTTTGTTCTATAAGAATGGAATGTTTACGTTACCAGGCAGCTGTATCGGAACTGATAGTGCGACACACTGCCAATTATTCATCATTGAATGTGGCCTCCCCCTAAAATCATGACAGGAATTTCGTGAAAATTTATGGTACTCTGGCAAAATATAATTGCATAATGTGTGTATGCCCGAGTGATAGGTTGCCCTTCTTGGTCGACTCGTATAATGTCATTATACCAGCGCGGCGTAATTATGAATGCGTTTCACGTTATCAGATTTCAAACGAGTTGTCTAGCCAATATCATAAATGCATTCTGTAATAAGTTCTGGCACATTGTCAAACTGTTTCCAACCCATTTGTTTTACTTTCACACGACATTGTTTTACCGTTCACAACGGGAAAGTGATGCATCAATTATTTTAAAATAGACCCGCTATGTACGCGTCATGCACGCGTTGCAGATGCATTTTATGTTAAGTTAACTCTGATCTGTACTGTATGTCATGTGTATATGCAGAACTTTATGAATTAAGTTTAGTCTACCACATATTAGCCCCTGATGATAGTACATGTAGAACTTGTGGGGACGTAAAGCCGTCGGTCCCGTCTCATGTTATGTCTGTGCCATGCGTGATGTAACAGAACTCACTCTGAGTGTTAGGGCCTCAGAGACAGACTTGGCTTTCACAAATTATTAGCCAATAGATTAGCCAACTACACTTTTTCTTAGCCAAATCTGAACTATTTTAGACAATGTTTTGCAATATCTGCAATTCATCACCTTCAGGTAACCATTTCAACTGAACGCTACATAGGGCTGGGCAGTTTGGCCTAAAAGAAAACCGGTGACGGTATCACTAATTAAACCGGTATTAACGAAATACCGTTTTAAGGGGTTAGAATCGAAAATAATTTGAAATACGAAAATATGGCGCTTTCATTCTTCTTCTTCTTTTCGCTCGCTGGTATCACACTTGGAGAGCCGTTCTCAAGATGAAATCTGTGGTTTTCTGCAGTTCTTCCACAGGCCCATACAGCTTTTCAAGAAAAGAGGTTGACAAAGGCCAGATCTCTTCTCTCAGCAGCTGATACGTACTGCAACATTGAAGTATGTGCTCTGTGGTCTGTTCTGCTTCTCCACAAGAACAAGCGGGCGATGTCGTAAGGTGGAACCGCCTGTACATTTGTTGGTTTAGTCTGTTGTGTCCAGTTTTGAGACGAAAAATGGTCTCTTGCTCTGGCCTCGAGAGATGATGGTAGGCATCTTCTGATTGAGGTGTTCTATAGAGGGACTTAATGATAGTCTTCATTTCTGTATGCGTAACCATGTTTTCTGTCTGATTCTCTTCTGCACCCACCTTTGCCATCTTGTCTGCTTCCTCATTTCCATGGACTCCACAGTGTGAGGGGATCCACTGCAGTGCTATCCGAAAGCATTTGATGGTTTGTAGTGCTTCTTCAAGTTGTGGCAGCTTACCTTTGGTGATAGCCTCAAGGACGGAGCGGGCATCGGATAAAAAGACAATCTGTGCAATAGGGTCTGCTGTTCTGCTGATGGTATTAGCTGCATGAACCAGTGCTTCGACTTCAGCTCTGTAGTTTGTGCAGTGTTTGCCTGTCGGTATTGCAGCTGACTCATGTTGTCCGTTTGGATACTATATGTGCAGTCCGGCACCACCGCTCCTAATTGCATCTTTGGCTGATCCATCTGTGTAGATCCTTATCCATGTCTCCTGAGGGTACATTTCTTCCAGCATGGCTAGGGTCAGGGCCTTCTTGCTCACATCACTGTGTTCATTTTTGGTTGTGAGATGAGGTACTGTGGTGCGAATAGCTATGCTCTCTAGTTTGTTTTCCCAGGGTGGAGGATCAAGGGTGTGGTTTGGGTCTTCTATTTGTGCTGGCAACATTTGCTTTTGTCTCTTTCACAAAACCTGATCTTTTAAGTTTTCCTGATGACAGCTGTGCTTGCCTGATCTTCATCAGGTGGTTATTGAACGATTTGAACTTTGCAGCTTGGATCAGTGCTTTGCATTCCCTTTCTTTGCTAAGTGGGGGAATGCCTGCTGTCTGCTCAATTTTTTCTATTGGTGTTGATCTCATTCCACCAGTGATGATGCGCAGTGCCTGGTTTTGTACTCTGTCGAGGTTCTGTTGATGAGATTTAGCTGCTGTCATCCATGAGCTGGATCCATACTCAAGGTGTGGTCGTACGGCACCTACGTAGATGGTCTTGAGGATCCTTTCATTGGCACCCCACTTTGTTCCTGCCAGCTTCCTCATGATGTTTAGCTTTCTTCTGGCCTTTGCCTCTGCATTCTAGATGTGCTCCTTCCATGTTAATCTTCTGTCATATCTGACTCTCAGGTATGTCTGCTGGTCCTCGTACTCGAGTGGAGTACCGCCCAGTATCAGATTGCCAACCTTGGTTTTGGTGGACAGTGAGAATAGCATGGCTGATGATTTTTCTTTGTTGATGGTAATACACCAGCGATTTGTCCAAGCTGTAATTCTGTCCAAGGCGAGCTGCATTCTGTACGTGGCAGTCGTTGTGTACTCCTCGGTGCACCAGAGTATGAGGTTATCTGCATAGAGGGCTGCTTGGATCCTATTGGGCAGCTCTGCTACAATGTCATTAATGAAGAGTATGAACAGAGTAGGTGATAATACTCCGCCTTGTGGCACCCCTTGTCTCAGCAATACATTCTGTCCAGATTGTCCATCCACCAGCACCCTAGCTCTGCGATTGTGTAGGTATGACTTGGTCCATCGGAACATGTTGCCACCGATGCCTGTGCGCCAGAGCTTCACGAGGAGGCCATCCTTCCACACCTTGTCAAATGCCTTCTGCAGATCGATAAAGGCAGCTAGCATCACCTTCTTGGCTTGAAAAGTGTCCTCTATGACCTGTGCAAGATGTGTTGTTTGATCTTCTGTGCTCCTGTATCTTCTGAAGCCGGCCTGCTCTGAAACTATAATGTTCTCTGACTCCAGGTACCACTGCAACCGCTGGTTGATGATGCGCTCCATGGTCTTGCATATGCAGCTTGTAAGACTGATAGGACGGTAGCTCAGCACTTTCGTCTTGTTCTTTCCTTTTTTCAGAATAGGAGTCAATCTGGCATCCTTCCAGCACTGAGGAACCTCTCCATTGGTCCAACTGAGATTAAAGATGTCTAGCAACTTGCGAAGAGATGCATTACCAAGGTGTTGGATCATTTCATTCGTAATGCCATCTGGCCCGGGAGATTTCTTCTTTTTCAATTGGCGGATAGCCTTCTTCAGTTCTGCTAAACTAATGTCAACTTTCATTGCATCGTGAGTGTTAGTGTCTGTTCTTTCCTTTTGCTCTTTTCTAACCTCCTTTTGACGCATTCATGGTATAGAAATGTTGCTTTCTTTTGCATATGCCTTCGCAAAGGCATCTGCAGCCATCTTTCCTGTCAGTGTTTGTCCATCTTCTTCAAGAGTAATCTTCTCTCCCCCGACACCCTCATCATTCAGTGCTTTAGTCAGTCTCCATAGCTTTGTGGTGTCTCTCTCTAAATTAAACCCTGCCGTCTTTTCCCTCCAGCTTCTGCTTTTGGCCTCCAGCTTGGTCTTTAGATACCTGGCTTTCGTTTGTTGTAGAGTGAAGTGGTTTTCATGACAGGGATTACCCTCTGCATCTTCTCTGGCCTTGTCTAGTTTATCATGTGCTGCTTGCAGTTCTGTTGTCCAGTAGGGGCGGTAGTTTTTCCTGAACCCTCGAGGAATCGCTTCGTTGGCAGCCTTGAGGATACTTGAATTAAATTCCTTGACCACATTGTTGATGTTTCTCCCTTCTACTGCTATATTATGGGTAAGCTCATTGGAACAAATGCCGAACAGACTCCAATTTGCCTTTTTGTAGTTCCACCTTGGATGTTGAGGTGAACTTGTCGAAATACTTCCAGAAAGAGAGAGGAGGACTGGGCGGTGGTTGCTTCCTCCTAACTGCGATCCGACCACTCTACTGAGGTTTCTGTGAATATCTTCTGTACAAAATGCCAAGTCCGGCATTGTTGTCGAGTGCCATCTGCGTGAGTAGAAGGTAGGCTGATCTGTGGGATCATTGACAAGTAAAAGGTGCTTTTCATGTTGCCATGCTTCAATGTCTTCTCCTCGTTTATCAAGTGTTCTGTATCCCCAGCTCTGGGACTGGCTATTAAAGTCTCCCGCAATGAGGAAGTGGCAGTCCGGGACCTGGATTGTGTCAAGTGAGAGATTCTTGTCATTAGGCCAGTAATAATTGACAATTTCAATGCTATCTATCTCAAAATAGTAGTTAAAATAAATAAAATAAATAAACTCTGGTTCATGTGATGTCGTGAAAATAACACTCTAACTACTAAAAATGTTGATTTTCAACACTGTTATTAGGTAACTATTTTCGAAAGCGTATTAAAATCTAATGCGTGTAAGTGGGAACCCGGATATGAGACCGAGTTTAGGCTCCTAGTAGAGTACCGCACATACGGTTAGAGTTCGTATAACCACCTACAGTATGATCTAGTCTTGTAAGTCATGTGTTTGTATTCGAGTACTCGCTATTTAGTAATACTCCTCAATAAACTGTCGTTCAAGCGGATGAATATCATTCAGCATGTAACTAAAGAGTAGTCATTTCCCGGAAATCGCGCCTCAGGAATTCTCACAAAAAATATGTTTGACTATTTTTCGAGGTTCATATATCATATAATAAATAGATTATGATAATTTGACAACATAAACGTAATGATTCGTGAATCTAACTTAAATCTACTTAAATCAACACTCCGTACTTGAAGATATACGAAGACGAAAGAGACCGGGCCGTAAAACAAAACAATGTGATTCTAACGCCTATCGAGCAGAAAAGTCACGTGATAAAAAATATTACAAATTTCATTCATAAAATCGATAGTAGTGAATATCCCGGCGGAAGAATTTCTTAACAACCAATCACATTACGCCTGCTCGTATTTGAGAGGGTAAGAGGTGTACTTTACTTGTAACTATTCCGCCAACGTAAAAAGCGACTTAATCGTTTTCGTTTCTCGGGCGTTCAAGCAATTTGTCTCGTATGTCTTAGACCGTGATGGATCATTTTTGTCGAAATCTAAGGGAAAATGATTTGAGTGGATTGGGAGTTCATTGTATAGCGTCGTTGTTTTCGCAGCGCCTTGCTTGATTTTTTTTGTATCATGTCACATTTGGAATCCTAATTAAACATAGTACAAACTCGAATTGAAAAAAGGATTATTTGTTGCAAAGAAGAAATTTAGATTTTAAAATTATTCAATCTTACATTGAACCCGCAGAGCTTACGTCATGTAGGGTCGTCCTCGGCCGATTTGTTGGGATTTCACCAACACTCTTGCTTTCGCCCGGCTAATAGTTATAGATGACTGTATTTTATGTCTCTAGTAGCAAATGGTTACACTAGATGATAATATTAAACTGCAAGTCAAGAACAAACTAGTTTAGGACAGTCACCAGATTTTGCGCAATGGTGATCTTACGGATGGTTTTTCATTTTTTTTTTTTTCGTAATGGTTTTTAAACCGTCGCCATAAAAAACCCGTGAGATTGTGTGAAACCGGTATACCGCCCAGCCCTAATGCTACATACCATTAATACACGATTATGTTGCATACTTTGAAACTAATTTACCTGGAAGCAGTTGCTACCTAAGGCAGCAACAGCTTCCAGTTAAATTGGTTTCAAAATATTCAACAGCTGACCTATATGCCTTGGGTTGCTTTTCCTCTAAGATATTAGAATTTCAATGTTTATTTAGTCACAATAAAACATAATTTTTACTAGTTTGTTCTTCAAAATTAATATTAACAGGTTTAATTTTAACCTCCATAGAAACTATGTATAATAATATGATTTTATTCATTAGACAAATGTTTAGCCAATCATGCCTTCTATTAGCCAGATCTCAATTTTACTATCATTTGACTAATTGACGAATGGGTAGGTCAGTCCCTGGGCCCTGTATCAGGAGCTTAGTTGTGAATGCGCTCTGATAGTGAAAATAAATACCAGATGCCTGTCCTGCCATAAGTGCCTCCTTGATGCCATAACCAATGCTTACAGTAGTAGAAGTAGAGGTGACTTGTTATTGCCAGATTGAGCACTGAGGGCATAGCGGGTAGCCTGCTCAAATCATGCCAGCATTGGAGGTTCGTCTGGAGGTCTGAAAACTGAGGGATGGGAAATACCATACCATACTATACCTTTTCAGGCTTAATATTGATTGTGGACATATCAACCCAACAGAGGGTCCAGTTCTAGCTATGCCCCACCCATTTCTAGCTAAGCTCCGCCCATGGTTTGAACTTGTGATTGATTTATATACTTTGAATCCTGAATTTCCAGAATCCCAATTTTAAGCTAACTATACAGGTAACCAGTTTGAATATTTTGAAACAATGGCAGCAACAGTGCCCAGTCAAATGAGTTTCAAAATATTCAAGAAAATGTTTATTAAATGGTAAAGACGTACAATTTGTACACTCGATAGGCTATTCAATGTTCATGACTGAGGTAGATTGTGACATCAGCCTACATGTGATGCAATCAGTTATGACATCATATACTTGGCCGACAGATCAGATCTATCCATTCAAATAAATTTATAGCAATAAATTATTTTTGTAACATTCACAGATGACTTCCGATTAACAGCATGTATGAGTATTGTGAAGAGAGCAGCCGATCAAGCTCAAACTATCCGTGTGCCTAGTCCCGCGCTGAAGGACATCACAGAGACGGTAGTAAGCAAAGATTCCACCTCTACCTCACAACAACAACAACAGCCGCAGGATTCATGTACAAACGCCGAGTGTACAAAGTCACAGCCAGATTCTGTACAGATTAATAAATGTATTCACGTATCGAGTGAGTGTGGCCAGGAAGCGGAGTCCCCGCGTAAACGCAACACGAGCGCGCGTTCACACGTTTCAACACCGAATTCACCCAAGGGTAAGAATATACACATCCTTTAACTATTTAACCATCGAATTTATTCAAGAAAATTTCAACTTTCTCATAGAAAATGTCTTTGCAGACCAAGAGAAGACTATTTTTGAAAATTTATCAATGAAATGACTGGCTCAGTTATCGAGCCAGTCATTCCAGTGGTACATTTTCAAAAATAGTTTTCTTTTGTTCTGCAAATGGACATTTCTCAAGACCACTGCAAAAGATATTAGTGTTAAAGGGTTAATCATTTACCCCTCAAGTCGGCCAAAAACGGCTTCTGCAATGGTCTTGAAAAATGTCAATTTGCAGACCAAGAGAAGATTTTTTAAAACTTAACACTGGAATGACTGGCTCGATAACCGAGTCAGTCACTCCAGTGATATATTAAAAAAAATAGTCTTCTCTTGGTCTGCAAATTGACATTTCTCAAGACCATTGCAGAAGCCGTTTTTGGCTGATATGAGTGTTAACGGGATAATTGTTTCATAGTTTAAAGAACAAAATCTATCCAGTACATTTTGGAAACAATGCTGTTGAAAGCTGTTGCTGTTTGATATATATATCAACATCTTGCATGAACATTCTTTCTAAAATGTACATAGCTATCATATGTAATAGAATGCAATTACGGGATTTGAGGTATCAGTGCTGATTGTGTTGTAGATGCTAGAAATTATGTGATCAGATGCAGAATAAGAGGATATAGTTGTCATGGTTGTTTATGGAGATAGTTGTCATGGTTGTTAATGGAGATACATGTGGGTGTCATGGTTGTCAATGCTGTTGAAAGCTGTTGCTGTTTTATATAGATAACATAAAATGTACATCAGGTATCACATCACACAGAATGCAATTAAGGAATTAGAGGTATCAGTATTGACTGTGTTGTTGATGCTAGAAATTATGTAGCAGAAGAGAAGATGGTTGTCATGGTTATTAATGGCATGGTTGAGTAGCCAATATTTCAATCTATTGTGATTTCTTTGCTATGCTAAACAGTGGAAAGTCATGAACACTTTAAGGTGACGTGTTGAATATTATAAAATTACTTTGACCGGAAATTTGGAAATATTCAGCAGTTAGGCTGATTCCCATTGACACTAATACCAAGGTGTCTGTGTGTCACACATCACCCAACTCACCAAGGCTTTGTCCAACATTGGGACTGAGGATATATTGCTACAGTACAGCTCATAAAGAAGTTAACATGTTTCCAAAACAAAAAATGGAAGAAATGTTAGTTCTTGAGTAATCTTGACTAATATTAAGGTTAATCTTGGATGAAAATCTTAGATTTTATTAAACAAATTTATCGGAAATTGTCAAAACGCTATTCCTCATTAACCGCTTGGCGGATTTCAACTTAATGTGGCTAGAAGGCCCCTATTTGCATAGGCGTCAGGACCTGTATACAGAATTTTGATTGGTAAATATTTTAGGTGGCCATCTTGAATTTTCTAAAAAAAATGGAGGGAAATCGTTTAAAATGCTGCTCATCATTAACTGCGTGTGCGATTTCAACCAGATTTGCAGGACTAAGGCGGGCAGGCTTCAGAACTTGTATATAGAATTTTGATTGGTCAATTTTTCTGGCAACCATCTTGGATTGTCTAGAAATCCTTTTTTCATGCTGCTCTTCCGTAATCAATTGCCCAATTTAAACGAAACTTGTGTGGAATGATCCTAATTCTAATAAGAATTTTGATTGGTTGATTGTTTTCGGCAGCCATCTTGGATTTCCTAAATTTTTTTTGAAATTCTTTTAAATGTTACTCCTTAACCAATGGCCAGACTTAATTGAAACCTGGCTATGGTCATATGCTTCCGAAATTGTATATACTGTCAGAAATTGGACCAGTTAATTTTTCGACAGCAATCTTGGATATTCCTAAATTTTCATAAAGCCTTTAAATCACTACTACTACTTTAAATAAACACCTCGATTTCAACCAAACTTGGATGAAATGGTTCTATGACGATAGGCATCAAGAACTCAAATGAGAATTTTGATTGGTAAATTCTTTTGCAGACCATCTTGGATTTTCCAAAAATTATCCATCATGTCTATTTAAATGAAAATTGTTCAAATGCTAATGGTTCAGGTGAGTGTCACAGGCCATTTTAAAATTTTTGAAAAATTTACCAGAGATTCTCAAAGCGCATCTTCCTAACCACTGTATTGATTTTAAGCAAATTTGGCTGGAAGGATCCTCTAATGGTAGGCTCCAGATCTAGTATTCCGAATTTTGATTTGTCAACTTTTATACCCCTCCAAAAAATTTAGCGGGGTCTTATGTAATCGCGCCGTCCGGAGTGCTTTCCGGATGATAACTCCGTTACCATTTGTCGGATCGCATTGAAACTTCATAGGGTGGTTGGACTAGGTCTTGGAAAGAAACCTATCGAAATCGACGATCATCCAAAATCCAAGATGGCCACCAGCCACCGGTGGCCATCTTGAAAATTGGTTTCCGGATAATAACTCCGTTACCATTTATCGGATCACTGAAACTTCATGGAGTGGTTAGACTAGGTCTGGGGAAGAGACCTATCGAAATCGATGAAAATTGGTTTCCAGATGATAACTCTGTTATCCTTTATCGGATCGCTATGAAACTTCATAGGGTGATTTGACTACCTCTGGGGAAGAAACTTATCGAGAGTGACAATGATACGAACTCCAAGATAGCCGCCAGCCACCGGTGGCCATCTTCAAAATTGGTTTCCAGATGATAACTCTGTTACTGTTTATTGGATCGCTTTGAAACTTCATAGGGTGGTTGGACTAGGTGTGGAGAAGAAACCTATTGAAATTGACAATGATCTGAAATTCAAAATGGCCACCAACCACCATCTTGAAAATTGGTTTCCGGATGATAACTCTGTTCCCGTTTATCGGATCGCTTTGAAACTTTATAGAGTGGTTGGACTAGCTCTGGAGAAAAAAACCTATCGAAATTGACGATGATCCGAACTCCAAGATGGCTGCCAGCCATGGGCTGCCATCTTGAAAGTTGGTTTCTGGATGATATCTCCATTACCATTTATCGGATTACTTCCTAGGGTTGTCGGAATATGTCTGGTGAAGAAACTTATCGAAATTTACAATAATCCGAAATCCAATATGGCCGCCAGTCAGCAGCAGCCATCTTGAAAATTGGTTTCCTGATGATACCTCCTTGACCATTTAGCGGACTGCTTTGACACTTCATAAGGATGACTGGTCTGATGGGTCTGAGGAAGCAATAAATATTTTCTGATAGCTCTCATTCATTGGTTTGTCATCATGGCGGGGTATTATGCGCTGTTTGCGGAGCTCTTGTTTGGTGGTCATCTTAGATTTTCTGAAGGTTTTCCATGTCCATTTAAAACAAAACTCCTCCTTAATCAATGAAACATGGGTGGAAAGATCCTATGGCAATAGGCTTCAACCAATCAAATGAGAATTTTTATTGGTCAATTCATTTTTCGTGCCATCATGGATTAAAAAAAAATTATCACTAAGTGTATGAAATGTATGTCTTTCTTGAATTAAAAATTTAGTAAACAGTCTGTATAGTCAGCAACAGCTCCAAGTGAAATTAGTTTCAAAATATTTGAAAAACTTACCTGCTAAGTTACCTTGACTGCTTGAAGTTGTTTCTGGGAATTCAGGGTTAAAATAGATTCAAACGCAATGAACCTTTCCAGTTTATCCATCAATCATATCATAATCAACTAAGTGATGTGTAGGATGATGTAATAATCAATGACATCATGAATGATGTAGATAAGTTTGTTACGAAAACACTTAATTAATTGATGAAGGACTAAGCATTGTTGTACGGCAGCAACAGCACCCAGTCAAATTAGTTATAAAATATTCAACAGCTTACATACCTGTATAGTTTTTTGGAATTGATAGTCAGGGAGTTCAGTGATCGATCGATCCCAACATGGGAACAGCATGGGTGGAGCTTAGCTAGCGATGGGCAGGGCATAGCTAAAGCTAGATTCCTACATTGGTAGAGTTTAAATAGAAATGGCCGGTGCATAGTTAGCAAATGATGTCTAATTGCCTTGTCATGCTCAACCAACCTGCCTAGCACCTGCTCAACCAACCTGCCTAGCACATGCTCAACCAACCTGCTTAGCACATGCTCAACCAACCTGCCTAGCACATGCTCAACCAACCTGCTTAGCACATGCTCAACCAACCTGCCTGGCATGTGCTCAACCAACCTGCCTAGCACATGCTCAACCAACCTGCCTAGCACCTGCTCAACCAACCTGCCTAGCACATGCTCAACCAACCTGCCTAGCACCTGCTCAACCAACCTGCCTAGCACATGCTCAACCAACCTGCTTAGCACATGCTCAACCAACCTGCCTGGCATGTGCTCAACCAACCTGCCTAGCACATGCTCAACCAACCTGCCTAGCACGTGCTCAACCAACCTGCCTAGCACATGCTCAACCAACATGCCTAGCACATGCTCAACCAACCTGCCTAGCACGTGCTCAACCAACCTGCCTAGCACGTGCTCAACCAACCTGCCTAGCACATGCTCAACCAACCTGCCTAGCACATGCTCAACCAACCTGCCTAGCACATGCTCAACCAACCTGCCTAGCATGTGCTCAACCAACCTGCCTAGCACATGCTCAACCAAACTGCCTAGCACGTGCTCAACCAACCTGCCTAGCACGTGCTCAACCAACCTGCCTAGCACATGCTCAACCAACCTGCCTAGCACATGCTCAACCAACCTGCCTAGCACGTGCTCAACCAACCTGCCTAGCACGTGCTCAACCAACCTGCCTAGCACGTGCTTAACCAACCTGCCTAGTACATGCTTTGATTATTTATTTCTAGTCATAAATGTATATTTATAATGTTAACATGTATGTGTACATACAGATCAGCATCGTGGAGGTAGAAGTAAGAAGACTATTAAAGTCCCGCTGAAGGCGCTAGAGATGGCATTAGACTGCTGTGAACAGTTCATCAGGTGCAAGAACCATGAGGATCTCGATGAACCTGAGGGAACTGTAAGTAATGAGATTAAGATACTATGCGATCTAGGTACTAGATAGGAATTATCCATTCCCAGTGTTACGAGGTTCAAAGGTCAAGGAGATGCTACAATGTTAACTAGAACATGTGCAGTCGATTGAATGCATCACAAATGCCCATGACCAATTTAGAACTTTTGACCATACCCATGGCCTCGAGTCAGAGCCCAATATAATGGACCTTTCCAGTTTATCCATCCATTATATGATGTCATAATTAACTATGTGATGTGTAGGATGACATCTTAATCAATGACATCATGAATGACGTAGGTAAGCTCATCACGAACGCATAATTGGTGACGGACTAAGCATTGTTTGTACGAATTGTATGTCATTGCTATTAATAAACATGCTATTGAATATTTTGAAACTAATTTGAGTCCAATTTTGGAGAAGATAGCACCAGTAGAACCAGAGTTATTGAAGAATGTGTAAAAATTTCTATTTTCACTGGAGGATGCTCCGTTTTAGCTTTAACTCCAAAATTGGCATACATGTTTTTGTCCCCCCCCCCCCCCCCCATGGGAATGTTTCCCTCCAAATTTGGAGAAGATCCCTCCAGTAGAACCAGAGTTATTAAAAAATATGTTAAGAACAAGAAGAAGAACCCCTCCAAGCTTGCATGTACTCTTGTGACCTAGCGACGCAGGTATAGATTAAAACTTGCTTAGGGAGGTGATTCCTGTGGTAAAATAGCGTCGTTGGTCTGCAAATGGACGTTCCTCAAGACAACTACAGAGGCTGATTTTGACCACCTTGACCACTAAAATGTTAAATTGAAAAATTAATCATTTGTGTTGTTTATTTCAGTCACCTGAGCTAAGTGATGTGCAATGGGACATGCTTATTCAGTGGTACTATCAGCTTGTTCAGTAAGTAATTCATATATAGTGTATATTAAATGGCCAAAATGAACTATTTGATTGCCAAAATTAGTTTTAAAAAAATATAAAAATTTTCGTATACTGTGTCCATTTGCCGTTAGAGAAGAATATGTTGGAAAACGTATCACTGGAATGACTGACTCGGTTACTCTCAAATATGTTTCTTTTTGCGTGTAAATGAACATTTTCCAAGACCTCTGCAGAAGCAGAAGCCAGTTCTAGCAGACCAGATCATCATTAATGGGTTAAAATATGATATACAATATGAATTGAAGTTAACGGCTATGACAACTGCACATTACCCAGACAGTTGTTATACCATTCTCTTGCATGCATGTAGGCTTACGCGATTACATGATTTAATAAAAAATCATAATTATTTTTATTTCACATTTTCATGAAGTTGAAAAAAGAGATCTTGGGAGAGGGTGGAAAAATGTTGGCGTCGGCATCAGCGTCGGCGGTGGCATCCGCTCTGGGTAAGGATTTTTAAAATGACAGTTGCACCCCAAAGGGTTCATCCGATTTTTTAAAAACCACTTCACAGATGTGTTCTATATGATGCTTAGGACTTTAGATCAAAACTATATCGATTTTTGAAATTTTTCTTCTTTTTTTTCAACTTTAAACTTTGACTAATTTTTGTGTCCAGCTTAATGTTAATCCTATGGTTACGGTTTTTAAAAATGACATTTGCAGTTTTGCACCCGCTTCTTTCAAAATCTTTCAACTTCATGAGGGGGTCATTCGATTTAAAAAAACCCTTCACAGATGTGTTCTATACGATGCTTATGACTAGTTTACATAAAAAAAATATCGATTTTTCAAATTTTTCCTTATTTTTCTCAAGTTTTAACTGAATAATTTTTATGTCCAGTTTCATGTTAATCCTATGGTTAAGGTTTTTTTAATGACATTTGTTGCATTGCACCCACAAGGGGGGGGGGGGGGGTCATCAGATTTTTTAAAAACCTTCACAGATGTGTTCTATACCATGCTTAGTACTTGTCCGTATGAAAAGAGAAATTGAATTTCAAATTAAAAAAAATAATTTTTATCTTTGAACTTTAATTATTTTAGGCCTGTTTTGTATCCAATTTATACTCATAATTTCTTGGTTAAGCTTTTTTAAAATGACATTTGCACCCATAAGGGGTCATCTGATTTTAATAAAACTTCAGAGATGTGTTCTATAAGATGCTTAGGACGTGTTCAGGTAAAAAATATATTGATTTTAAAAATCCTTCCATGTTTTTTTGGCATTTGAACTTTGATAATTTTATGGCTGATTTGCATCCAGGTTACATGTATTATGCTGTGGTTAAGGATTTTTCAAATGACAATTTAATCAGCAAAGAGTTGATTTTTGAAACTTGAAACCTTAGGGATGATTATACATATGGGCAAGGATGTGCATGACACTTTTGGAATTTTGTTCTGACCCCCCCCCCCCCAGGCGTCAAAAGATCAAAATTGGCCAGTAATTATCGATTGTAATGTAACTCCTCCTAGACCATTTCAGATAGAAACTTGAAACTTTGGGGAAGATTGCACATATGGACAGGGATGTGCATGACACTTTTGGAATTTTGGCGGTGGGAAATGCGGGGTAAAAAATTAATTTTCAAGCCAATGATAAGTAGTCTACAGTACAAGGAATTATTTTGATCTTGGGTCAAACTGAGGGATGTGGGGTGGGTGGGGTGGGGGGTTGGGGTTAAAAGGTCAAAGGTGGGCACCAATCGATTGTAATGCAACTCCTAGACCATTTCAGATAGAAACATGAAACTTTAGGGATGATTGCACATATGGCCAGGGATGTGCATGACACTTGGAATTTGGGTATGACCCCAGGGGTATGGCCCTGGGGTGGGAAATGTGGGAAAAAAAATAAAACTTCCAAATCTTGTCATGTCGCATATCATTTTCAAGCCAAGGAATTATTTTGATCTTGGGTCAAACTGAGGGTAGGGGGTGGGGTCAAAAGGCCAAAAGTTGGCACCAATCGATTGTAATGCAACTCCTAGACCATTTCAGGTAGAAACTTGAACCTTTCGGTATGATTACACATATGGACAGGGATGTGCATGGCACTTGAAATTTTGTTATGAACCCCCCTCCAACCCCACCCCACCCCACCCCACCCCCAACCACAGCGAGATATTTGGTATCGTCTGACACCTCTTGTTAATTACTCTTATGCAATCGGTTACAAAAATCGACAGTTTAGTCAGTGAGTTTATATCCATTTGCAGGCCACGAGAAGACTGTCTTTGAAAATGTGTCACTGGAATGCCTTGCTCAAGCATCGAGCCTGGCATTCCAGTAATACATTTTCAAAAAATAGTCTTCCCTTGGCCTGCAAATGGAAATGTCTAAACATCATTGTAGCTTTCATTATTGATATGCCTTTGTTGTTATGACTGAGTAATTTGTACCCAGGCTGATTAGTCAACAAGTTACGGTTATTCTTAAATAATCAATCGTGATTACTAAAAGTAATAATCACACAAGCCTATGCATGCATGGATAACTATTAAATCTATTTATTAAAACCTCTGCAACAATGAATGTTGAAAGCAAACTGAGATTATTGACTCGCCCATCCATAGATATGGGATTTTAACATTGAGCAACGACTTAGCGGATTGGATATTTAAATGAAAATACATTGGCAGTTCTAATAAATCAATGCAAATGGCGCCTGTGTTTTGATTTTCTTATCACTGAGAAAACTCACAATTGAAAATAGATCTGACATTACACATTACATCAGAGGCTACCCAGTAGCTGTCTTCGCAACTAATGTCCATGATGGAGCCTAGGACTAGTGCGACATCGCAGGACCTCACACAGAATGATCCACACACGATTACATCACATTACACAAAACAGAGTCTATTAGCTGAGGTGCTTGTACATGTAACGACTCAATCTAATAATGGAGCCTACGAATGTAACATCACATTTCCTCACACAGAATAATTCACACACAATTCACCTTAACAGACTATCTGTCTATCATCTGACGTCATATGATGTCATAATCAGCTAAGTGGCATATAGGATGACGTCATAATCAGTGCATCATGAATGATTCTATTTTGCCCGTCTTTAACTCTTAATAGTCTAATACATACAAATTGTATGTCTCTACTATTTAATAAACTACGCGACGTATAAACTGACGTCATAGCGAACGCTTAATCGATGATAGACTAAGTGAATTGTATGTTTTTACTATTTAATAAACATGCTGTTGAATATTTTGAAACTAATTTCACTGGACGCTGTTGCTGCCATAGGCAGCAACAGCATCTTGTCAAATTAGTTTCAAAATATTCAGTGGCTTACCTGTATAGTTTTCTGGAAATAGATACTCAGGGAGTTCAGAGATCGATCGATCCCAACACGAGCGAATTGTGGGTGGAGCTTAGCTAGAGATGGGCGGGACATAGCTAAAACTGGAAAGGTCCGTTGCTTTACGTTGTACCAACAAGAGTCTATTAGATGAGCTGCTTGTATATACATGTTGTGTTTATTTTAGTGAGAGAGGATCAATTGGTGGTTTAACATCTGGTGCTCTGGTGAGGTGTCAGGCGGCCATTCAGCAATTGAAGGTTATGTGGCCTCAGTTTGAGATGGATGGCACAAGGAATGTGTGGATAGTCAAACCTGGTGCCAAATCAAGAGGCAGAGGTATTGGAATACAAAAACAACAACAATGATAAGTAACCATAACAACACTACACACACTGCAATGACCACTCACCGCAAAAAGGAACTAAAATACACTGTCCATGGTGCACCATCGCAAATTCCAATGCTTTCACCAATTTTAACCCTTTGACACATCCCCTTGTCCTTCATGTTGCAGAGCCCAATATAAATGCCATCTTGCAAAACCACAATGTGATATGATAAGGTAACTCATAATGCTATTTTGAGTAATTTCTTTAATAATTTCAAAATTTCAATTTAATTCTGTATAAACTGCATGTTTAACGTGTAATGATGGTTCTTATATATCTTAGCACTAAATGGACATCGATGGCCTATCGTTTATCATCAATCTTATAATTTTTTAAATCTTTTTAAAATCTTTTTTCAGGCATCATGTGCTATGATCGATTAGATGAAATGTTGAAGTTGGTAAAATCTCAAATTGTCAAAAAGGAAGGAAAATATGTTGTTCAGAAGTACATTGGTGAGTGAACAGTAATGAGAATGGAGGAATACTGTTTTAGCTATGCCCCGCCCATCTCTTGCTAAGCTCCACCCACAACTCGCTTATGTTGGGATCAATCGATCCCTGAGCTCCGTGACTATCAATTTCGCGAAATCTATATAGGTAAACTGTTTAATATGTTCATCACACGATCATATAAATTATTTAGAAGAGAATTCTGAGATATATCGTTAGCCATTGAATCCAATCATATTCCGCTAACTATTTACAATTTAAAATGCACAAAACTAAAAATAGAGGCTGGGCTTCGCGCATTCTCGATCCCGTTTCGAAGGGAATCTCATGAGGCATGAATGCAAAATGCTGTAGAGCGATCAACTTCCTTGTATGACAGGATTCATATCAAGGCGCAGTTATCAAACGGGTACCCATTATGCGGATCTCATTTAACGTACAGTTCTGGGTTACCATCACACAGTATAGTAATTTCCGAGTTCCGAGTCCAAAACCACAGGTCTGTGAATCTGCCAAGTACTCACTCTAAATATTAACTCTATGCACAGCTTCCTGATATCACATGATTTGAATTTTTTCACGGCAACATTTTGTTAGATTTGATGAAGAATTTTGATGTAATAAATGATAGTTATTACAGCGAACACACTTTGTATGTGGCCCTACATAAGAATTTCACTCCCGCGGTTATTGGCATAGTATACATTAAGCGTAGTTGCCTGATGGAAATAATCTCTAGCATGAAATGTTCTATTTTTGTGCTATTCAAATTCGTTTTTAGCTCACCTGGCATGACTGGATTTAAACTTTTATGATAAATTTTGAAGTAATTAGCGACAAATTATTTATTAATGTCAATATTTGGAAAAAGTTTATCGGACCAAGATGCTGAGTTTGGTGGTAGGCTCTAGGTTTTTTCCCCATTTTCAAAGTGCTAAGAAAATCTATAGACTGACATTCCTGAGTTTGGGGTTAGGTTTCTATTAAGGCATAGGCTGCTAATAGGAGGAATACGGTACATCATTCATGACGACGTCACCCTACACGTCACGTAGTTGATTATGACATCATATGATTGACTGAGAAACTGGAATCCTCCATTCATTAATCTGGGTTAATGTGTCTCGTCAACTATTCCAATGACTAATCCTATTATCATTATATGTACTGAAGGCGGAAAACTCTTTGTCACAAGTACACTCTTACAATGTCTCACGGTATTTCCTAGAGTCTCCTAGAATCATGAATCATTCTGCTAGTCTTCAGATGTAGGAAAAAGTAGTACAAACTCTTGCACATAAAGCTTATGTTACTAATAATGAGAAACAAAGGTATTTTGGAAAACATCTCACTGATAATTTAGTTGAAAATTTTAAATGATTAGTTTCAAATATTCAACAGAATGTTTACTAAGTTGTAAATTCACCAAATACATGCAATTCATACACTTTCATAACAGACTTATTAACACAGAGTTAGGTCATTTTGAGCACGAGCACCACCACCCACAACCACGACCACCACCCAACACCACCACCACCACCACCATCATCACCACTACCACCACCACCACCACCACCACCACTGCCACCACCGTCCATCATCATCATCATCATCATCATCGTTATCATCATCATCATCATCATCATCATCATCATCATCATCATTATCAATAATATTTATTCTTATTTCTCACCAGAACATCCATTGCTTGTGTACAACACGAAGTTTGACATCCGCCAGTGGTTTGCCGTGACAGACTGGAATCCTCTCACACTATGGTTCTATAAGGACTGCTATTTACGTTTCTGCTCGCAACAATTTACATTAGACAAATTTGATGAGTGAGTATAGAATAGAGGGATGCGATCTGTCACTCAAGTGTCTGACGTCACAATCAATTAAATCACATGTAGGCTGACATGACAATTTTAACGATGTATTATAACTTTGTCATGAAGCTGTTTAGTGTCAGCTTACGAATGGAGTAAATCCATTTCTAGCTATGCCCCGCCAATTTCTAGCCATGCCCCACCCAGGTAACCAATGGCAGCAACAGCCCCAAGTCAAAGTAGTTTCAAACTATTCAGTGTATTTACCTTGAAATTGGGATTCTGAAAATTCATGGCTAAAAGTGTATAGATTGATTCCAACAAGTACAAAGTGGGCGGAGCTTGGCTAGAAATGGGTGGGTCATAGCTAGAAATGGGTGTGGCATGTCTAGAAATGGGCGGGTCATAGCTAGAAATGGATTTACTCCATTCGTAAGGTGACAGTAAGCTTTTAATCATGAAAGCCCATTAGAATCCAGCACTGGATAGATTTTGGTACAAAGATTCTGTCATATTCACTCTGTTTAAACCTTTCACCCTGTAATAGTCAAGCCGGCCAAAACCAACCTGTGCACTGATGAATGTCCATTTGCAGACCAAGAGAAGACTGTTTTTGAAAATTTCCCACTAGAAGGCCTGGCTTGATAAACGAGCCAGTCATTCCAGTGGTAAATTTTCAAAAATGGTCTTTTCTTGGCCTGGAGATAGACATTCAGTTAGCAAATATTTTTCTTTTCTTGACCAAATGTGACCATTATAGTGTTAATGTTCGCAATTTGTTAAAATTTTAGTTAAATGAACTAGGTGTTTTAACTATTCTACCAGTGAAATTCACGCAGCTTGGTCTAATCATTTCAGATGCGTGTAATCATACTGCTCAGTCTATTGATCTCTACAGTCTGAATGGTGTTTTTCAATATTTATTAAATTTAACTCTTTAAATGTCAAAATTTGTAAGACAAACACCATTTGCTCATTGAATGTCCATTTGCAGACAGAAAATATTATTTTTTTAAATAGTAAAAAAATAACAGCCAAGAACAGCTTCTGCAGTGGTCTGGAGAAATGTCCATTTGCAGACCAATAGAAGAGTATTTTTGAAAATGTACCATTAAAATCGATAACCAAGCCAGTCATTCCAGTGGTAAATTTTCAAAAATACTCTTCTATTAACCTACAAATGGACATCCTTGCCAGGGATGGTTTTGATTATGTTCAACATTAACGTTATAACTTTGTTTGTTACAGGTCGATTCATTTATCAAACAACGCCATCCAAAAGAACTATAAAAATGGCCCTCGTTCTGACAAGTTGCCGTCACAGAATATGTGGACTCATTACGAATTTGTTGATTACCTCAAGTAAGTATGACTGAACATTGTGCTATCTGTGTCTGTTAATATGAATAACAGAATTCAAGATTGGTATCTTCTAAGACTAAGACTCACGTTGTTCGAAGATAAGTGGGGATTTGACCGTCCTGCCCATGTGTGTGCATGCATGTGTGCAGTGAGCAGGTGTACATTTGTGCATGTGTGTGTGCATGCATGCCTGCAAGTGTGTGTGTTGGCGTGCATGCGCATGTGTTATTTGATCATAACTGGGAGTGGCGACCGATCTGAATACATTTGAGCTAATTGTCATACCCACCAGTGCTTTAGCTGACAACCATTGTGTGTTGCATTATAGATCTTAGATGTGTATCCCTAAGATATAATGTTTCGTCATTTCAGATCTGTGAACCGCGGTCATCTGTGGGATGAGACAATCTACCCTGGCATGAAGAAGGCGGTTACATGTGCATTGCTGGCAACACAGGATCTTATTGAATCCAGAAAGGTTAGATAATGAAACCATGGTTACATAGTAAAGGGATTGATTTCTAGATATTCCCTGCCAATTTCTAACTAAGCACTGCCCACTTTTTATACCATGGCAAAAAATTTTGTATCGTATTATGTAATGGCACCGTCCGTCTGGGCGGGCCGGCAGGCGTGCGGGTGGCAGGCAGAGTGGTTGCCGGATAATAACTACGTTACCGTTTGTCGGATTGCATGGAAACTTCATAGGGTGGTTGGACTAGGTCTTGGGAAGAAACCTATCAAAATCGATCATGATACGAACCCCAAGATGGCCGCCAGTCACCGGTGGCCATCTTGAAAATTGGTTTCCAGTTGATAACTCGTTACCATTTATTGGATCACTATGAAACTTCATAGGGTGGAGAAGAAACCTATCGAAATTGACAATGATCTGAAATTCAAGGTGGCCACCAGCCACCATCTTGAAAATTGGTTTCCGGATGATAACTTGGTTCCCGTTTATCAGATCGCTTTGAAACTTCATAGGGTGGTTGGACTAGGTCTGGAGAAAAAAACCTATCGAAATTGACGATAATCCAAACTCCAAGATGGCCGCCAGCCATGGGCTGCCATCTTTAAAGTTGGTTTCTGGATGATATCTCTGTTACAATTTATCGGATCACTTCCTAGGGTCATTGGAATATGTCTGGTGAAGAAACGTATCAAAATTTACGATAATCCGAATCCAATATGGCTGCCAGTCGGTGGCAGCCATCTTGAAAATTGGTTTCCGGATGATACCTCCTTGACCATTTAGCGGACCGCTTTGACACGTCATAAGGATAACTGGTCTAATGAGTCTGAGGAAGAAATAAATATTTTCTGATAGCTCTCATTCATTGGTTTGTCATCACGGTTGGGTATTATGCGCCGTTTGCGGAGCTCTTGTTGCGGAATCTATTTAACACTTTGAAACCCGAATTCTCAGTATCTAAATTTCAAGGTAACTATACAGGTAAGCTGTTGAATATTTTGTCTATAGCGAGTATCTGGTATGTTGATACCTGGTAGGAAGGCGCTGTCTGGGATCAAGTTTCAATGTTTGTACTCCCCAGAGCTTATTTCATATGACACCTTAACCTGTTGAACCTGAAATAATGAATTTGAAACCGCATTTAAAATTTAATAAATGTTCTGTTGAACATTTTGAAACTAATTTGACTGGTAGGTTTTGCTGCCTTATGCAGCAATAGTTTCCAGTAAATTTAGTTTCAAAATATTCAACAAAATTTAATTTCTTATATCATTAAGAATTTTCATATTTACACTGATGTGTTGAAATCTTGAGTTAATATTTCGTTAACCCGTTAACCCTAAAATTTATCAAGAAAGTTTCAATTTTCTCATAGAAAATGTCCATTTGCAGATCAAAAGAAGACTATTTTTGAAATTTTACCAATGGAATGACTGGCTCGGTTATCAAGCAAGTCATTCCAGTGGTAAATGTTCAAAAATAGTCTTCTCTTGCTCAGCAAATGGACATTTTTCAAGACAGAAGCCATTTTTGGCTGATATGAGTGTTAAATGGTTTATATTGATATGGATATAGACTGAATGGTTTATATTGATATGGATATATACACCTGTGCAAAAGTTAAGCACCAGCAAAAACAATAGAACGTAGAAACATGATGGTACAACTAGGCTGCCATACTTTTTGTCCCCGCGTTAGCTGACATAATTCCAAGTACGAAATGCACATGTATGCATGACTTCACGCCGCTTGATGTCCGTGCGTGGCGGGAAACAGCACACGTGTTCAGTTATGTAAAAGTTCAGTTTGAGGTGTAGAACATTACATACGGATTTAGGCGACAAGATTAGGAATTTTGTGTTCATGACCGTGGTTTATTTGTACAGAGAGAATTAGCTCTTGATTGTGAACCGCTATGGCAAGACGAAGGTTAAGTGATCGTGTGAAATGGCAAATCATAGGCATGCATACCACTGGTATGTCATGCAGAGAGATTGGCAGACAGCTGAACATTAACCATACTGTAATCAGTCGTTTGATTGCAAAACATGGGCAAACTAACGAGGTGAAGGACAGGCCTAGATCTGGAAGACCGAAGAAGACCACTGCCCGTGATGATCGAGCCCTAGTACGCCTTGTTAGGAGATCTCCATTCACCAACAGCAGAGTGCTCAGCCAGCAATGGGAAACGCGCAATAGAGTGTCAATGTCTACCGTCAAAAGGAGACTGTATGCTGCTGGCATGAAAGCTAGGAGACCTGTCAGACGTCCTCTCCTCACTGCACACCACAAAGAGGAGCGTCTGAGGTGGTGCAACGAAAGAAGACACTGGAACATGAGATCCTGGAGACGGGTACACTGGTCCGATGAAAGTCGGTTCCTGCTTCATGCCACAGATGGTCGAACTCGTGTAAGGAGGTCCAGACGCACGGCGTACGACCAACGTAACATCATGGAAGAAGTTCCATTTGGTGGAGGTTCCGTTATGATATGGGGGTGCATCTCATTTGATTGTAAGCTGGATCTGTTGACTGTACCTGGAACACTAAATGGACAAAGATATCAAGATTCCATACTGGATAGAGTTGTGGTCCCTCATTTTGTAAATCATGCACCTGGAACCCACCCTATATTCATGGATGACAACGCCCGACCACATCGTGCTAGAGCTGTGCATGAATACCTCCGCCAGAATGCCATCGAAACCCTACCATGGCCAGCAAGGAGCCCTGACATGAACCCTATTGAGCATATCTGGGACATTCTGGGAAACATGGTGAGAAGGAGGGATCCTCCTGTGCAGAACCTACAGGAATTAACAGACGCACTCCATCTTGAATGGCAACGAATACCACAATGGCGTATCAGTCGGTTGGTGACCAGCATGAGACGTCGTGTCCAGGCCGTCATCCAGGCACAAGGTGGATATACCCGGTATTAATAATGACAGTCTCAAACTCGTGCACAGATGTTAAACTTCGTTTTCAGACACCATTAATGACAATCTAGCCACGTGTGTCAACTGTAGGGCAATAGTTGTCAGTTGTGTCAACGTAACCATATTCAGGCCTCGTTTTCAAGTTCAAACAAAAACATAGTGTTTCTCCACCATCATAATCAGCATTCCTCTAGTTGCATTATTACCTCTTGCACTAAGATGGATGGGTACATAAATGTTTATGCTATTGCTTTCTTCATAGCACATGAATATACCCTCGCATGTGAGTAAAAATAGGGTGGTGCTTAACTTTTGCACAGGTGTATAGACTGAATGGTTTATATTGATATGGATATAGACTGAATGGTTATTATTGATATGGATGTAGACTGAATGGTGATTATTTGAATGTTTTGAAGTCATCCTTTGAGCTGTATGGCGCTGACTTTATGTTGACGGAAGATTTTCAGCCCTGGCTCATCGAAATCAACTGTAGTCCGAGTATGGAATCCAGTACGGCAGTCACGGCTAAACTCTGCTCTGCTGTGCTTGAGGACACTATGAAAGGTAACATTGTAAAACGTTAGATGCGTATCAAAACTACTGAGTGCATTTGTTTGGTAATATTAACTTATCTTGGTGGTATTGTTTAATTGTGGGTATACAGGAATTAGGACAAGCCATGTGTCTTGTCATCTGTCTGTCTGCCTGCCCACCTGCTTGCCCGCCTGTACATCAATGCTGTGTGATAAGAGAATGAACTTTGACTTGGTTGTGTGATAAGAGAATGAGCTTTGACTTGGCTGTGTGATAAGAGAATGAGCTTTGACTTGGCTGTGTGATAAGAGAATGAGCTTTGACTTGGTTGTGTGATAAGAGAATGAGCTTTGACTTGGCTGTGTGATAAGAGAATGAGCTTTGACTTGGTTGTGTGATAAGAGAATGAGCTTTGACTTGGCTGTGTGATAAGAGAATGAGCTTTGACTTGGTTGTGTGATAAGAGAATGAGCTTTGACTTGGTTGTGTGATAAGAGAATGAGCTTTGACTTGGTTGTGTGATAAGAGAATGAGCTTTGACTTGGCTGTGTGATAAGAGAATGAGCTTTGACTTGGTTGTGTAATAAGAGAATGAGCTTTTACTTGGCTGTGTGATAAGAGAATGAGCTTTGACTTGGTTGAGTGATAAGAGAATGAGCTTTGACTTGGCTGTGTGATAAGAGAATGAGCTTTGACTTGTCTGTGTGATAAGAGAATGAGCTTTGACTTGGCTGTATGATAAGAGAATGAGCTTTGACTTGGCTGTGTGATAAGAGAATGAGCTTTGTCTTGGCTGTGTGATAAGAGAATGAGCTTTGACTTGTCTGTGTGATAAGACAATGAGCTTTGACTTGGCTGTATGATAAGAGAATGAGCTTTGACTTGGCTGTGTGATAAGAGAATGAGCTTTGACTTGGCTGTGTGATAAGAGAATGAGCTTTGACTTGGTTGTGTGATAAGAGAATGAGCTTTGACTTGGTTGTGTGATAAGAGAATGAGCTTTGACTTGGCTGTGTGATAAGAGAATGAGCTTTGACTTGGTTGTGTGATAAGAGAATGAGCTTTGACTTGGTTGTGTGATAAGAGAATGAGCTTTGACTTGGTTGTATGATAAGAGAATGAGCTTTGACTTGGCTGTGTGATAAGAGAATGAGCTTTGACTTGGTTGTGTGATAAGAGAATGAGCTTTGACTTGGCTGTGTGATAAGAGAATGAGCTTTGACTTGGCTGTGTGATTTTCACTTCAAGAGTATACTTACCTCCCTAATACTTTTGATATTGCTAAATATTGGCTTTCACTCAATAAACACTCAGATTTAAAACAGTTAGGTGCCCCTACTGGGCAGGGAGTCAGAGCGTAGTCTGGCGGATGCCAGCCCCACCACCGCGCATGCGCAGACTAGCACTTCCTCTTTGCTAGATTATTGGCAAAGAGAACACACATGTCTTTTTGAATCATAAGCTTTTCTTGCTCTTAAACTGTTAATTTGTGTATATTTTGGAGTGATAATATCTGATTTGGATGGCAGGAGGGTACACTTCGCCACAGGAGGACTTAGGACCTTTAAATCAGGTGACTTCTAGTAAAATTAGCGAGTTTTCTTCCCGGTGTATTGTGTTTCCGGGACTCGCGTTTACCGTGATAAGCGCCTTGGTTAGTTGGTTTATGTCAACTCGGTGCTACCTAGGGCTAATTTCTCTTTCTGTTTATGTCCACAGGTCTGTATGACGCTAAGTGGTGACATCACAGCTGCAGAGAGTTAGTTTTCTCTCCACCATGATTCCATTTCCTACTAACACTGTTAGGTTATCTAACCAAATGAAAAATTATGTCCAGTGAGTTGGAGGCCTAGTATAAAGGTCTTCTCACTTTGCCCTCTTGATCCAATTCCTTCCCCATGAGGTGGAGAGAGTTAAGAGGCGTGCAGATGGTGGAGTTCTCCGGTTCGTCACGTTGGATGGTTTGTCTATACAAAGCGTCAGGTATCTAGTTATTGATAATGTGGTGATGTTAATTATTGTAAACAAACAAAGGGAGATAATTAACATTTTTGCCAGAAAAGAGTTATCTATATGTATCTGATGGTTGTGTAGTCGACTTATCCATTCAGCATACAATTCGTCCTTGCACTTGGATGTTTTGTTGGGATCGATTTTTTCCTGTCTCGGGATTAATGACGTCATAATCAGCCTGGCTATGTATTTATCAGCAATTCAAGCGCTATGCTGGTTTTTGATGTATATTGATCTTTATGATCGTTTTTCCTTCTCTTTGAGTCGGATTGAGTTTCTAAGCTTAACTAGTTGCTCATACTCCTTGTCCTTTGCCCTGTTTCAGGGACCGGGTTGCGCGTCCTGTGGACGTTTTCTTCAGGAAAAGTTCTGGCCTCATCTGTGCTATCAATGTAGCCCTTGTGGTCCCTTGGTTAATTGTGACATATGTAAGCACTGGGGGGGCGAGTTAATGTCCGAATTCTTGTGCTGCTTACAGGCGACGGACAAGGTGGTAGAGGAGGAGAAGAAGAAGAAGCGGAAACGAGAGGTTGTAAGTAGGAAGGGTAAGGGGAAGGTCTCGTCCGCGGTGGATATGGAGGCCTTCCGGACCGAGATGTTGGGAGAGATGAAGAGGACAATAAAGGATTTGGTTCCAGGGTTGCTTCGTGGCATGCTTCCTGGACCAAATCCTTTACTGTCCTCATCATCGGCTTCGGAGCAGGTAATCCCCGCCTCTGGATCGGTTTTCCTTAGACCGCTTCCGTTGTTCGACGATTCAGAGGTGGCCCCATTAGAGGGGGCGTTCCACGACCCTGGCAGCAGGCTTATTGCCGCGCCGATAGGGGACCGTGGACGGTTGTCGCTGGAACCCGCGGGCTGCTTATCAGTCCAGGGGTATCCGCACGCCGCGGTGGCCAGTACCTCCTATGGCACCGTTCCTGGTCAGCCCGGGTTAGCTCTCTTTGCTGACCCGGGGTCTAATCTTTCTGACCAGGGTGATGAGGATTACCTGCTAGGGTCGCCGTCTGACGACGTGGACATGGATGAAGACGTTTGTGCACCCCTCGCGGGGAATACAGGCGGCTTATTCCACGGTTTTACTCACCCTGGAGTAGAGTCCGCGGCTCAGGTGGTGGCCCAGGGCGCTGCTGATGGCCAGCGGTACCGCATACCTCGGCTTGCCGAGGGTGTTGCTGGTGCTGGCCGGGCCCGTGGTGGGGCTATATATACCCCGCGCTCTGCCACGGTGCCTGCTCCTGGTCAAACCAGTGATATTCTCATGCCGGGGCTGTCAGGCCCGCGTGTTTTCCCTGGCTTGCCAGGTGTATCAGCGTACCCGCCGTCAAGCTCTACTGCTTGCGCTCAGGAGGAAGACGAAGGCCCCCGTCTTGTAGAGCGCTCGCAGTTAGCCACGGAAGAGGATTGGTATGACGCTTGCCAGTGGTTGGTGAGCGTTAGGCCTGATCTGCCCGTGGAGCAGTCGACTAGCCAGCGTGTTCACACGCCGTGGTTAGCTGGGAAACCGACTGCTAACGCTATGCCTTCTCTGCCGCTGGCGGAGCATGTCGTTGACATGTTCAAGGCGGCGGAGACGTCCATTAACTCGAGTGGACGTCTCGCGAAGGCCCCTCGCGAGGTGGCCAGGCGTTGTCGCATCGTGCCCCTGGATTACCAGCGGTACGGTGTGGTACCCAAGCCCAGCGTGGATGACCGCGCGGCTTTGGGTGAGGATGCGCGGCCAGGCTCCCGTTCTGACACGGTGGTCTTGTGCTCGAACGCGTTGCGTTCGGCGAATACCGCGTTGCGTGATGCGGAGGAGAGTGGGAGGGCTTCGATTGCCGCTCTGTCCCACGTCTCCCAGCTGTTACAGGGGGTAGTAACGGCATCCGCATCGCGCCAGCCAAGCCCGGTCACGGTCCAGCGAGCCATCCAGGATGGTATTAACCTGGCGCTGGACTGTATGACTCGGGCGGTGACCAGGAGTGTCCGGGCAAGACGCACGTTTGCCCTGGACAATCTGTGCCCGTCTCAGGACCTGTACAATAGGCTACTCCGTACGCCTATGACGGGTCCTGGTCTTTTTGGAGGTGAGGGATGTCGCCACCTCCAGGAGACGGTCACCCTGGTGAATAACCAGAGGGCGCTGCGCGAGCAGTTTGAAGTGCTGCGTCGTGCTAACGTTCGCGCCGCGGCCCCTGCGTATCGTCCCCTGCAGGCTCGAGGTGGTGCTGGCCAAGTCAGAGGCCAGCCACCGTCGCAGCGTCGGCCTCGGCCGCGTGCGATTCGGCCAGCAGCGAGGGGGGCGCAGGTTCCTCAGGCGCCGTCAGCCAGGCAGCCGCCCGCGCACCGAGGTGCGCGCGGGGCGGGGCGGGGCGCGCGAGGATCTGGGCGTGGTTATCGGTCCTGACAGGACGCTTACCGCGGTAAGAACCACTCCGGTGTGTATGGCAACGGAGACAGTGCCGCTCTTGCATGCCTTGTGTCCACCGCGGTCCCTAGGTGGACCGGTGGGAGGCCGGCTAGCCGACCACATGCAAGAGTGGGAACGGTTGACTCAGGACCGTTTAGTCTTGCGATGGCTTTCCGTCGGGTATCATCCAGAGTGGATGTCAGGCCCGCCGTCGCGACTGTCTCTAGTGCCAGTCTGGACTCCCATTCCGAGAGAGCCAGAGCAAAGGTTGTGTATCGAGGAGGAGATAAATTCCCTCGTACAAAAGGGAGCTATTCAGCCGGCACAAAGGTGTCCGGGCTTCTATTCAACCCTGTTCTTAGTAACAAAACGCACCGGAGGGTGGAGACCGATTCTCAACCTCAAGCCATTGAACAAGTTCATCGAGACGCCCAGTTTCAAGATGGAAACAGTGCGCTCGGTGTTGGCGGGGTTGGAGAGGGGGATGTGGACGGCGTCGATAGATTTGAAGGACGCTTATTTCCACATCCCCATCCACGGGAGTTTCTGTCGCTTCCTGAGATTTGCATTCCAGGGCAGACAGTGGGAATTCAGGGTGTTACCCTTCGGAATTTCCACGGCTCCTCGGGTTTTCACCCGTGTGGTTCTTGCGATCACAGCATACCTCCGCAGGAGAAGCATAGCAGTCCACACGTACATAGACGACTGGCTGTTGAAAGCGCACACCCGGGAAAGTTTGTCGGCCAATCTGGAGATTGTTTTGAAAACTCTCACAGACTTAGGCTGGATGATCAATTTCCCAAAATCAGAGCTGACTCCATCCCAGAAGTTTGTTTACCTGGGGATGTTCTTCGATCTAGAGACAGGATATGTGTATCCTACTCAGGAGAGAGTTCAGAAACTCATCTCGTTAATTCAGTCAGTGTGCGACAGTCGTCATGTCCTGGCACGGGTTTACTTGAGAATGCTGGGGTTGATGGTTTCATTGGAACCAGTCATTCCTCAGGCCGCCTTACGCAGGCGGCCGATCCAGTTATTTCTCATGACACAATGGACCCAGAGTACAGGTTCGCTGGACTCGAATGTGTCAGTGTTGGCGCCTCTCATTCACCACCTGCAATGGTGGTTGAATACAGAGAATCTCTTGCCGGGGGTTTTGCTAACCCCTCCCCACCCTCAGGTGACTGTGTATACAGATGCATCGATGGAGGGATGGGGAGCTTGCCTGGAAGAGTACACGATATCAGGGCTTTGGAATCTGGAACAGTCAAAGGAACATATAAATCTACTGGAGCTAAGAGCAGTAGTCCTGGCCCTGGAACATTTCTTACAGAAAGTTCAGGGCAAGATTGTTCTTATTCGTTCAGACAACTCAACAGTTGTGACTTACATAAACCGCCAGGGCGGAACGAAGTCGCCCAGTCTCTGTATGATGACATGGAAACTGCTTTGTTGGTGTCTGGATCACCAGATTACCTTGAAAGCAGTTCATATTCCGGGAAGGTTAAACCTGCTAGCAGACTCATTGAGCCGAAGGATGAGTGTTTTACCCACGGAATGGCAACTAAATCAATGTGTGGCGGATCGTCTGTTCGACCATTGGGGGAAACCCAACATCGATTTGTTCGCAACGAAGAAGAATGCGAAGATGACGACGTACGTCTCTCCGATTCCGGATCCAAGCGCTTTCGCAACAGATGCGTTAGCTATCAGCTGGGGGAGAATGTATGCATACGCATTCCCTCCAGCAATCCTGATTCCAAAAATTCTTCAGAAAATCAGACAAGAGGAATGCCAAGTGCTTCTGATCGCCCCGGATTGGCCAAGCCGATCATGGTATACGGATCTGCTGGACCTTCTGGTCTGCAATCCGGTTCCTCTGCCTCTGATGGAAGATATTATCTTCCAGGGCAAGGCCCTTCACAACAATCCGTCAATGTTCAGATTGACTGCGTGGATGTTGTCAAGGAATCTAGAATTAAGGAGGGCTTTTCTGAGCAAGCAGCCATGTTTATGGCCAAAGCCAGGAGGGGGTCAACCTCCAGAGCATATAATTATAAAATCAACAGATTTGCAGAATGGTGCTCAAAAAGATGTATTGATCCAATGGATTCATCTATTCAAGTAGTAGCTGATTTCCTCTGTCACCTCTATGATGCCTATAGCCTCAAGCCTAACTCTATTGCTGGTTATAAGTCAGCATTAATGTCTGTTATTCCTTGCTTGGCTAAGAGGGGAAGTGATGAAGTAAATACATTAAATGTATTAATTAAAGGCATGGGCAATCTAAGACCAAGGAATCCACCTGTGATTCCGTCTTGGAGTTTATCGCTAGTGCTTCAAGTACTAGGTGATAAGCCTTTTGAACCACTTAGTTCCATTTCTATGAAACTATTAACACTGGAGACTGTGTTTTTAATTGCTGCGGCCTCGGCTAGGCGTAGGAGTGAAATTCATGCCTTATCAGCCGAGGATGACCGTTTTGTGGTTTCAGGGGAAGGCCTTAAGCTGCTACCTAGGATTAATTTCTTGGCTAAAAATCAGTCGTTGAAATATCCAGGTCAACCTATTATTTTGCCTGCTTTAACTAGATATGATCCTAATTCTAAAGCATGGTGTCCCGTCCGGGCGCTGCGCCGGTACAAACAACGTACGGCGGAGTGGCGCACCGACCAGTCAGCGTTATGGTTGTCATATATTGAACCCCATGGCAGGGCTTCTAAGGACACCATTTCCAGGTGGATTGTGGAATGCATTCAGTTTTGCCATAAATCCGCCACCGGGAAGCAGGTTGACGTGGCCAAGGCTCACAGTGTCCGCGGCGTAGTGACATCCACGGCCCTATTTAATGGGGTCCCTGTGGATGATATTATGTCGGTGGCTCAGTGGCACTGTGAGTCAAGTTTTACAGACCATTATCTCCGTGACACCTCTAATCCTCTCGCCTTGTCGGTTTTGAAAAAATAACTCGGTTTATATTTTTTGAGGAGGTTTTTCCTCATTACTTATATATTTCACAATTAATTTATGGAAACACCCACTTTTTTGGGCCTGCATCAGTCTTTACCAATGGGAAGATGATGTCAGCAGCCGTTTTCAACAAGGTCAGTCTTGTTCATGTGTTGTCCGTTGTTGATTGTATTGTCACGATTACCCGTTATTAATATGGTGATGGTTTGTGTATTTGTGTGGTTCATTGTTGAGAGTTACGAAAATGGAGTTTTTTCGTCTCTGTCCTGTAGTACATGGCACTTGTACGTAGAGAGCGTATAGGACATTGAGGTCAGTCGACTCTTCCTCCCAGGAAGGAGGGGGGGGAGCGCATATGACATTCGGTCATCTCTCATACATCGGTGGTGTTATCCGATGGTTAGTCAAATCCTGACTGTTTTTTCTTACAGTTTCAGAAGTTTAAGTGCCTTAAACGCAGAAAAGCGTATAGGGATGAGCTGGTCTTTTGACCTCGCCTCCCTCCCGCCAGATTCACTTTCGAATTCTGGCAATATCAAAAGTATTAGGGAGGTAAGTATACTCTTGAAGTGAAATAAACGAAATCTAGGATTTCTTTTTTCACGAGAGAGTTGATACTTACCTCCCTAGATACGGACCCGGCCTCTCCACCCCACAGAGGCTCGGTCTTCAGGCTCTTAATAGTTGCATGTGTGTCAGCCAATAATCTAGTCAGAGGAAGTGCTAGTCTGCGCATGCGCGGTGGTGGGGCTGGCATCCACCAGACTACGCTCTGACTCCCTGCCCAGTAGGGGCACCTAACTGTTTTAAATCTGAGTGTTTATTGAGTGAAAGCCAATATTTAGCAATATCAAAAGTATTAGGGAGGTAAGTATCAACTCTCTCGTGAAAAAAGAAATCCTAGATTTCGTTTAAAGAGAATGAGCTTTGACTTGGCTGTGTGATAAGAGAATGAGCTTTGACTTGGCTGTGTGATAAGAGAATGAGCTTTGACTTGGTTGTGTAATAAGAGAATGAGCTTTTACTTGGCTGTGTGATAAGAGAATGAGCTTTGACTTGGTTGAGTGATAAGAGAATGAGCTTTGACTTGGCTGTGTGATAAGAGAATGAGCTTTGACTTGTCTGTGTGATAAGAGAATGAGCTTTGACTTGGCTGTATGATAAGAGAATGAGCTTTGACTTGGCTGTGTGATAAGAGAATGAGCTTTGACTTGGCTGTGTGATAAGAAAATGAGCTTTGACTTGGTTGTGTGATAAGAGAATGAGCTTTGACTTGGTTGTGTGATAAGAGAATGAGCTTTGACTTGGCTGTGTGATAAGAGAATGAGCTTTGACTTGGTTGTGTGATAAGAGAATGAGCTTTGACTTGGCTGTGTGATAAGTGAATGAGCTTTGACTTGGCTGGGTGATAAGAGAATGAGCTTTGACTTGGCTGTGTGATAAGAGAATGGGCTTTGACTTGGTTGTGTGATAAGAGAATGAGCTTTGACTTGGTTGTGTGATAAGAGAATGAGCTTTGACTTGGCTGTGTGATAAGAGAATGAGCTTTGACTTGGTTGTGTGATAAGAGAATGAGCTTTGACTTGGCTGTGTGATAAGAGAATGAGCTTTGACTTGGCTGTGTGATAAGAGAATGAGCTTTGACTTGGCTGTGTGATAAGAGAATGAGCTTTGACTTGGCTGTGTGATAAGAGAATGAACTTTGACTTGGTTGTGTGATAAGAAAATGAGCTTTGACTTGGCTGTGTGATAAGAGAATGAACTTTGACTTGGTTGTGTGATAAGAGAATGAACTTTGACTTGGTTGTGTGATAAGAGAATGAGCTTTGACTTGGCTGTGTGATAAGAGAATGAGCTTTGACTTGGTTGTGTGATAAGAGAATGAACTTTGACTTGGTTGTGTGATAAGAGAATGAGCTTTGACTTGGTTGCAATGAACACTTTCTATGCTTCCCCTTAATGGTTTGTCAAAGATTTGGTCTCCACGACAACTTACATGAATTATCTTCAAATTTGGTGCATGTACATGGGTGCATTGGGACTAGCCACCCTGCGCTATAATAGGGAATCAGACATTAGTTATTAATCATTAGTATACATGTACTTATTTTTATCTCCACATTTTTATCTCGCCTCCGAAACAGAATGTGAGACATAAGTAGCACTTTACCGACGACAGCTGTGTCAACCTTAAGTTTCTGCGCTTAGCAAATCATCTTTGCATATATGCTAGGATTTCTTAAGCCTAATTGTACCAAGCTTGAACACATGGTTACTTATATCAGATTCATGATAGTGAGAACACTGTCACAAGTTCAAGGTTGACCTTGCTATTTGACCTCTGCTTTTCCAATGTTATGTTTTTGCTTTTCGCAAATTGTTTGGAGTTATATTTCAGGATTGGTTAATTGTATTGGAACTAAACTTGAATACATTGTTAACTATAATGTTAGGAAAAAGCAACACGGTCAAAGGTCAAGTTTACTGTGACAAAGAGGAGACAGGCGAGACACATAATTCCGTGGAACTTGTTCGAAGAAACATGCAAATTATGCTGTCCCCCCGTGTGTCTGTGGGTGTGTGTGTCTGTGACTTTGTTGAATTGATTGTAACGCAACTCCTCTGACTGATGGACAGGATTCAACCACATTTGGTATGTGAGTTACCCATACAATATGATTGCAGAGTACAAGTGGCCATTTATATTTGACTTCGCATCCAGTGTGCAGGCTTTTAAAGGGTCAAAATGATTGTAATGTAACTCCTCCAGAACTATTGGATGGAATTCAACGAAAATTTGTAAATTAGTTATCCATATGATTTTGGAGCTCAAGTCGACATTTACATTTGACTCCGCGCCCAGGGGAGATGTTAAAAAAATGTCAAGGCGGTGCATGTGTAGATTTTTGAGGGGGCGCCATCGACCATCCAAGCAAGTGTAAAATATGATGATAATGATTGTGTACCTCCAGATCATGATACACAGCTTAAGATATGGTATTTGTATCAGCAGGAGTAATAATGCAATGACCGACATATATTGCCTATTATTACAGCCCTACATTTGCTATTTGGGAGGTACCTGTAAATGTTTTTATGCATAAAATTAAACTGACACATACTTATAGCCTGTGTGACCTAGACATGAAAATTCTACCCTCCATCGGCAGTTTAACCCTCAAATTTCAATGTCCATTTGCAGATCAACAGGGTATTTAAAAAAATTTACTACTGGAGTGACTGGCTTGATTATAGTCAGCCATTCCAGTTGTAGCTTTTCAAAACTAATCCTCTCTTGATCTGGAGATGAAGTTTCCACAAGACCACTGCAGAAGCTGGTTTTGGCTGTCCTCACCTTTAACCCTTTCAACACCAAATCCCTGGAAAAGTACATTCTTTACGGTGTATAGCATATTCTTTTGAATATTTTAAAATTAATATGACTGGAAGCCGTTTCTGCCTTAACCCCTCTTGCGTCAACAGCGTCTCAAAGCGCTCAAAATACTACTTGATATCTAAATTAAACATTTTGATGGTCAATATTTTTCAAGATATTTTAATTTTAGAAGACTATTTTTGTAAATTTATCACTGAATTTCTTTAGCCATCTTGACCGTTAAAGGGGTAATAGTAAATAAAATTACAGTTTTTGCTTAGCCAGGGTCTATCTGTGGGTCGAGAGAAGAGTATTTGTGAAAATTTCCCACTAGAATGACTTGGCAGGGTTACCGAGCCAGTCATTCTAGTGGTAAATATTCAAAAATACTCTTCTCTAGGCCTTTCAAATAGCCATGTCTGAAGACCACTGCAAAGTTATTTTCTGGTCAGTTTGACCATTAAAGAGTTTTAAAAGTTGACGCAAGAGGGTATAATGTTACTAACAACTCTGTTTTCTCCTCAGTTGTTATCGATAGACGTTATGATCGCAATTGCAACATTGGTGCTTTTGAGTTGGCATACAAGCAACCACAAATCACGGTGCCACCGTACATTGGCTTGAATATGTCTGTCGAGGGGCAGGGATTGCGAAAAATCCAAGCAGTTCACCATTCCCGACGAGTCGAAGCAACATCATCAGCCTCAGATTTGTCTGAGAGTAAAGATTCTAAAGACGATACTACTCCTGAAAATAAACCGGGGGATATGTCTAACACATCGAGCAGCCCTGGCAAGAAAGAGTCAAACACTATCGGTACACTGGTTTTATCCAAACCAACAAAAACTGTTATACCCAAGATGATACGGTCATATGGCCATATAAATGTGGATCCCAACAAACACATTTCTGAGTGCGAGTCCATTAATGAGAATACAAACATGAGAATGAATAATGCTACAGATCTAACACAGTCTGCGCAGGCACAGAAAGGTGGGGAAACTACAGACTCTCCATCTGGAAGCGCATCATCCGCGCCACAGTCATCATCGCAAAACCAAGTGCCACATCCACCAGTGCAGAGCTCGCAGTCCGCTTCAGGACCACCACGTCGCACCATACCATCTCCATCTACAATGTATGCATTTACTGGTGGTAGGAAGTTTATATCCAGGACTTCTGTAGCTAACAGCTATCCTATAGCATATCTGGATACAGGTTCACATTCAGACCATAAGCAAAATCAGATAGCGCTCAATTCACTGGAGTCAGCGACGAAACCATCTCTGTCGCCGACCAGCGTGTCAATTACAGGATCCGGTGCTGTCCTGCCGGTCCCAAAAGGTAATCATGGTTTGTATATGGACTCCCTTCTCAATGCATTCCCCATGTCGAGGAAAGTCAGAAAGCAGCACAAAGTCAGAAAGCCACACAAACGGCGATCAAAAGAAAAACCTGAAATGGTCGTCCATCTGCCTAGCGTAGCCACCGTTCCTAAGCAGCTCCCTTATGCTAATCTTGATGTACTAGATAGAAAGGGAAGTAATATGGCTAAGCTTAGATATTTCAGTATAGAACAACCAAAGTCATCCGGTAAAGCAGCGTATCGCTATATCTTTCCCCAGCAGCCTTTAAAACCCAGTATCTGTACTACATGGGCAAATCCTTCATAGGGCCACAACAAATGAAACAACAATTTCTTGATGATATACGGGTTCTTCTGTTTTGAAACTAATTTGACTGGGATCTGTTGCCACCTAATTCACACCTAAAGCGCCTAAGGCGGCAACTACTTTCAGTTAAATTAGTTTCAAAATATTCAGATACAGATTATTTCCTACATCATAAAACAAAATTTTGTTATTTGTTCCATATGATAAAAATTATTAACTTATTTCCAGACTCATTTCCATTATCATAATAATGGGTATGACCAGCACTATTGCATCATGTTGCTTATATGTATATGTACATTAGTGACAGTTATCTGACATTGACCACTGGTTAGCCTGCTCACCATGGTGTGGTGCGACAGGAACTTGATAATATAAACAATTGTTCTGTGGGTACTAGTAAAATATATATGCCCTTATCTCACCCCACCTGCCTCGGATGACTGACGACTTTTATGTTATTGCTGCTGCTATGACGATTCATCCCTTATAATAATTAATTTTTAGTTGCTGGAAGAATACAGTTGTGTATTTTTCTATGAAAAATTGTTGTTTTTGATTAATGGTGGTTAATTAATATTAATTACCTAAATATTCATAACTACATCACAATAATGTAAATATTAATATAAATTATAGTTTTACGGTTAACCATTATGGTCAAGCCTGACTATAACAGTCTTGGAAAATAACCATTTACAGGCAAAGAGAAGGGTATATTTGAAAATGTACCACTTGAATGACTGGCTTGATAACCGAGCCAGTCAATCCAGTAGTATATTTCCAAAAATACCTGTGTCTTAGTCTGCAAATGGACATTTATTAAGCCAGAATGTTGACCATTAAAATGTTAATACGTTTTTCTTTTTCTTGCGCTCAGTAATCTTAGACTGTTTTCCTTATTTGGTGCATGAAAGCTGAAGTGGTCATCAAACTGTCTCCACTGATCTTCTCTTCAAAAGATACTTCAATATGCCAGAAGCTTCTCATAGCCTGTTCATATTGCTGGCAGTTCTGCAAGAAATGTTCTGCTGTTTCTTCTGCCTGCTGACACTCACAAAGTGCAGAATCTGTAATCTTGAGACGGTGAAAATGTGCATTGAGACGATTGTGACCAGTCCTCAATCTGAAGATACATGTCTGATCCTCCCTACTGAGGCTGTGTATTGCATCATTATGCTACCTGCTGGTGGTTCTTGTGGCTTTAATGATATGCTTCAGTTCTTCAAAGTCAACCTCGCGGTTGAATTGTTCTTTATGTGACCCTTCCTTAGCCAGTTGATCTGCTTCGTCATTTCCTAATATGTCATAATGCGAGGGGATCCACTGTAAGTTGACATTGTTCTCCTTAGCCAGTTGCGTAAGATTTTCATGAATTGTATCTTTACTTTCCTTTCCACTCCAGCGCCTGGAGTGCTGAGAAGGGAGACTGTCAGGAACACAATATTTTAATTTCTGGTTTTTCGTTGTATCAGCCTTTGGCTAGTTAAGATCAGTGCCTGGATTTCTGCAATGTAATTGCTACAGTGCTTCCCTGTTGACAGGCATGAGTCTGTTATATCTCCACATGGAAACCAAATGTGAGCACCTGCCCCTCCATTCTTGACAGCCTGGATAGCTGATCCATCTGTATAAACATGTATCCACTCTTTCTCAGGGTAATTTTCTGCAATATGACTCAATGCAAGAACTTTGTTTGTCACCTCTACTTGATCTCCGTTGCTTTCAATCCCTGGAATCTAGGGCCAGATTGAAATTGTTTTTTCTATTTCAGAAGCTTTCCACGGTTCCCTCTCAGAGATAGCAGTTATGTTTCTACATCTGGGGAAGATGTCCGACTCTCTGTTTCTTTCAATTTTCTTTGAAGTTAATAAGAAATTATTCCTCTTGAGCCTTCCTCTAGACATTTGGTGAGTCAGCATATGCATGGGATGGTGAGGCATCAATTTGAATTTCTTGTCTTGAATCTCGACCGTAGTTTCTCATCTCTGCTGAAGCGGCTGGATATTGGTAAGTTCTTCCATCGCTGCTATTGTAGTGGTTTTCATAGACCCTGTTATGATATGAAGAGCCTGATTTTGTACCTTATCCAGTGTCTGAAGGGTGCTTGTAGCAGCTGTCATCCATGATGATGAGCCGTATTCGATGATGGGCCTAACTGATCCAGTGTAAACCTGTTTCAGAATTTTCATGTTAGCTCCCCATTTTGTTCCAGTGAGCTTCCGCATAACTGCCAGTCTTCGCTTGGCTATACCTTCAGCGTTTCTGATTTGCGCCTTCCATGTTAGTCTTTTGTCAAATATCAGACCAAGATAAGTTACTTCATCCTCAATGTGCAGAACTGAGTCATCAAATTTCAGACGTGTCTTGTGTTCCTTTTTAGTGGATAGTGTAAATAGAGTTGCGACTGTCTTCTCTTTGTTGATCTGGACAAACCATCTTGTAACCCAAGAATTGAGGTGATCAATTGCGAGTTGCATGTGGTCATTGGCTGTTGACACACTCCTCACTGCTCCACATCACAAGATCGTCGACATACAATGCAGCTCTGACTCCCATTGGAAGGTTCTTCACCAGGTCATTGATGAATATTGTGAAGAGGGTGGGAGAGACTACACCACCCTGAGGTACACCATGTCGTAGCAGGACTTTGTTGCTGCTCATCCCATTCAGCTGTACTCATGCCTTTCGGTTGTGGAGATACTGGCATATCCAGCTGTACATTTTTCCAGAGATATCACTGGTCCTGAGCTTTTGGAGGAGTCCATGCTTCCATACTTTATCAAATGCCTTCTGCAGCTCAACCCACACAGTGATGGTATGCTTTTTCTGTTGGAACGCCTCCTCAATAGACTGTGTCAGATACGTTGTTTGATCCTCCGTAGATCTACACTTTCTGAAGCCATTTTGCTCATCCGCTAAGAGATTGTTGCTTTCAAGATGTCGAAGAAGTTTTTAGTTGAGGATTCTTTCCATGGCTTTGACAGTGCAACTAGTCAGACTGATACATGTAGGTCAATAACTTGCCGCTTTGGATTTATTCTTGACTTTCTTCAGTACAGGGATCATGTTGGCCTCTCTCCAAGACCAGAGAACTTCACTTGTGTACTAACTGTGGTTGAAAATCTCCAAAAGCTTGTGCTTTCTAATAATATCCAGATTCCTCAACTTCTCATTGGTTATTCCATCTGGTCCAGGAGACTTCCTGCTTTTCAGAACTTTCAAGCTTTTCTCCAACTCGCTGATGGTCAGAAGCTCATCCATTCCCGCGGCATGTATTTGTGTTTCTCCATTCCCTGTTGCAGACATCATTGCAGCTTTTTTACACCTGACTGGCACATCTAGATTGCTTACTTTCTGAAACATACAAGCAAAGTGTTCAGCAGCAGTCTCTCCTGTTTTAATGCCACAATCCTCTTAAGAGTTATGTTTGGTACTCTGGTGTTTTCATCGTTAAGCTGCTTCACAAGCATCCAGAGTTTGTTTAACTCCTTTTCAAGATTTAAGCTTGAAGTTTTTTCTCTCCACGATTCTCTGGTGGCTCTGATTTTGGCTTTTAGATACTTTGCCTTGGATTGTTGGAGTCTCACATGGGTGGCTTCTGTTGGGACATTCTCTGCAATTTCCCTTGCATTGGATATTTCTTCGTGTAACTTTTGCAGAGACGTATTCCAGTAAGATCTGTAGTTTTTCCTGGATCCCCTAGGAATGCATTTGCCAGCAGCAGAGAGTAAAGCATGGTTAAGCTCTTTAACAACTTCATTGATGTTTTGGCTTTTGACATCAATGTCTTTTACCAATCTGTCACTTTCTTTCTGATATCTGTCCCAGTCTGCTTTCTTATAGTGCCATCGAGGAGTCTGATTCCGGTGAATCTCAACATCCATGTTAATGGTAATGAAAACGGGGCAGTGATCCCTCACTGCCTCCAAGTTGTTCCCCAACAATACGCAAACATTCTTGATGTAGATTTTCTGTCGAAAATGATAGATCAGGAGAACTTGAGGTATGCCATCATCTTGAGTAGAGTGTAGGGGGTTGGTGGGGGGGGGGTGTTCATCTGCCTTATTCAAGAGAATCAGCTTCTGCTCATCCATCCAATTTTCAATGCCCTCACCCTTCCTATCAGTAGACTGATAGCCCCATAACTGAGAATGACTGTTGAGGTCACCAGCAACGAGAGTTGAATCTGGGTGAACTGGGATTTTTCCGCGATTCAATGGTTGATTATTAGGGCAGTAATAGTTGACAACAATGATAGGATGTGTTTCTGGAATTATCTTGATTGTGAGAATTTCAGGTCCTTCCATGTCTCTCTGAACTTCAATGGTGTTTAGGTTATTCCGGACCAGGGTTATGACGCCTCCTTTATGTCTTCCATCCCTGTCAGATCTGAAGCACTGAAATCCTCTTATGCAGAATCTTCTGTTGGCATTTAGATGAGTTTCTTGGATACATGCGACGTTTTCTTGTTAGGAACTCCTTCAGCATTCCATTGCATGATAGTCAGCGGTTTGCTTACTTGTTCTTTAGGTTGGACAACCTTCTTCCTTTTTCTCCAAGGTCTACAAACTTTACCACCAGTAGCTTGGGTGGACCCCTTCGAGACTGGGGGGGGGGCCTGGTGCTGCACATGCCTGGTGGGAATTCACACGCCGAGCACCATGATGGATATTCATAATATTAACTGTCATGAAAGATCAGTTGTTTAGTGCTATGGTTGGCCACTCGCTCCAAATACCCGGCTTGGTACCCAGATAAAGTGTTACACCCCTGTGCCCGACCCAAGATCAGAGATCTTAGATCTACTTTGAGGCCTAGCACTTGTAGCAGCGGGTTAATACGTTTGAGATAATATACTTGAGATTATTTTGAATGTCATTCGTCATCAATCATGTGCCAAAATAGAATACCTGCTGATGTACAGGTAGAATATTTTAAAAATAAGTATTAATAGTTTACAATTATTACTACTACTCATGAATAATTTTAATCTTTTCTCTTAAGAATTGTCGTTAAAGCTTTTTGTTTATAATTTATTTCTATTTAATAGTAACAATCTTTAAGATGTATATATATTTACATAGAGAATCCACGACAAAATTAGTAAATGAATATATTTTCTAAACTTTTTATATTAAAATAGCTTTTGAATATACATATGTATATAAATATATAAAAATAATTTATTTAACTTTTAATAGAATTTTTGATTTTTTATGTCTTGTTTATTGATTATGTCATTATGAAATGTATGAAAACTTATCCGTCGTTTAGGCGTGATATAATTTCCTGAACAGGAATTCAGTTTTAGGTCTCACTAAGGTACTTAAGTACGCTAGGACACTTAAGTACGATGTAAATGTCAAAAGCAATATTCTGATTGTTCTGCTTTGTTGTGATACCCCGCACATCGTCCGGCGGCCGTGGCATGGTCGTCCAATTTGCATTTAGCTCAACTTTTATGTTTATATCTCATGTTTGGTTAATCAGACTGGACCCAAAGTTGGAAACATGCTTCCTTATAATGAAACAGCATCACGCACTTTACAAAAGGTAAAAAGTCAAGATCACTGTGATCTTGGTAAAAACCTTGGGTATTTTTTCAACAGTAATATTTTCTGTTTAGCTCAACCTTTCTGTTTATTTCTCATGTTTGGTTAATCATACCAGACCCAAACTTAAACACATGCTTCCTTATAATAAGAGTGCACGAAACAATGGTCTTCAGGGTAAAAGAGTGAAAGGCGATTGTGGTCTTGGGAAAAACTTTTTTTTTTCAACAGTTTAGCTGTGTTTAGCTCAACTTAGCAGTTTATATCTCATGTTTGGTTAAGCATGCGGGGGCCACATTCAGACAAATCCTTCCTTATAATGACATGGCATGACATAACCACCTTGGCATCAAAAAGGTCAAGGTCAGTGTGATAATGACAAAACTCAAAATGTTTTCTCAACAATAACATTTTGCTTTTACCTCAACTTAGCAGTTCATCTCTCATGTTGTGTTAATCATACTGCACCCAAACTTGAACACTTGCTAGTGACAGGGAATGAGATAATTACTTTGGGTCAAAATGTCGTGGTCATTGATAAGGGTAATGATAAGCCGTCTATATTTGTTTTATGTTTGACGTCAAGCTTCATAGTTCATTACAAAGTCAAAAAGTCAAGCTTCATGTTTGCATTGCAACCACATTTGTGGTTTACTCTACGATAGGGCGTAAATTACACACATTTCTCAAACTGCACTCCGGTATACAAATTTGTGTACATCATTACACCAGTTAGCCTAGGCCTGTTTGTTAGTTATAAAGCAAAAATTAAGACAGTCGATTGGTAATTAATGGATATTTGAATCATTTTTTTCAAAATCTGTCTAACCCTTACCACTCTGATGTCAGAATTTTAAATTTTCAAATTAAATTAAAAGATGAACTGGTGTACATTTTTCAACAAATTTGGTGGAAGATGGTGCTGTCGAACACAGCAACATCTTACACCAAAATTGTTGAGAAAATGTACACCAGTTTCTTTGCTATTGACTGGGTAAAAGAGAGAATATTCACATCACAGTGGTAAGGGCTAAATATTTTTGTTGTTATGCTTTCAAAGGAAGGAAGAAGGTGAGAAAAGGAAATAGAAAGTCAGCTAATTCCTTAAATCTTCGCCTGGAAAAGAAATTCCGTCCTTACTATGAATCGACACTTCCCAAACTGTCGCTTCTTACACTTCATTACCTCTGAACTGGTCAGGTCAGAAAATTTTGAAATTTGCTCAAAATTCACTGCTTTTGTAATCGCCTGAATGTTTAGAAATTCACCGCTTTTTGTCGTACCTCTGGCTGTTTTAAAAGATCTATGCTGAGATATAATTTGTATAATTTTTAGCTTGCGATTAATTTGCACGGCTTCATGTCACTAGCTAGTGTGTGTAGATAGTCTTAATAATCCAAATTTCTGTATCTTATTCCTTGGATTTGTCTTGTCTTTTAACATATTCACAATTTGAGATTGTTAACCCTTTCAACCCTAAAATAACAGGTTCCCATTTTAAAGGCAATTAAATAGGAAAGTGGTTGAATACTTTGAAAATAATTTGACAGCAGCTTCCAGTCAAACTAATTTCAAAAATATTCAACTGTATATAATTCTACATTAATTGTTAAGCATCTATCATTTCTGGTCTCTATAATTAACCCTTTAATGGTCAAATCTTGTCAAGAAAATCTAAATATTTCCCTTTTGAATGTTCATTTGCAGTGCAAAAGAAGACTATTTTTTGGAAATTTATCACTGGAATGACTGGCTCGGTTTCTAAGCCAGCCATTCCAGTGGTAAATTTTCAAAAATAATCTCTTGCCCTGCAAATATCCATTCCACAAGACTGCTTCAGCGGGTGGTTTTTTGACCAGTAAAGAATTAAATACATTAATTGACTTAGTTTATGCACTGCATGTTACAATAATTAGAGTACCAGTAATTATATTATTTTTCGTTTTCAAAATATTATTTAAAAAGTGTTTGTTGTTGCTTTTGTAAAGCAGTATAATTTGTTTTAAATTTTGCAGTAATATACTAGAGTTTGTAATTATACATATCAGGTATGTTTATTTAATTTGTTTAAATTAGTTTTTAGCAAATTATGTTCATTAGGGATGCATTATTGAGTATTTTCACCAAATGTATAACCTGGCTTCAAGCGTACATGTATGTTAAAATCATGTGTGTTAATCCACCTTAAGCTGAAATATGATCTTCCTTGCTGAGGCCATATTTACGAAGAGTGCTTATTTACTTATGTACCGGGCTAATTGCTATTAGAAGACCTGACTATATTGGATTCACAAAGAGGTGGCTAAACTGTCATCTAATATACCATACTTTCTGTGTATTATATGCTGACTTCTACTCAGTTTACTCAGGTCAAGAAGGGGGTTGCGTACTATAGACTAGTTTATATCTTGGCCATATTTTTGGACTCAACATTTTATGTGAAAACTTGTATGTATCAACGAAGTAATCTACTACTCTGCCTTATTGTGTGTGTATCCACTTTGTGTAATGAAAGTGAGCAACATAAAATGATCAAACATGGAATTGGATGTCCGACACAAATTCACCTTTCCAGAGTACCCACCCATCATATGACATCATAATGAACTGCGTGATGTGTACAATGACATCATAATGAATGACGTCATGAATGACGTCGATAAGTATGTCACGAACGCATATTTGAAGACGGTCTATGCGTTGTTGTACAAATTGTTTGCTTTTACTATTTAATAAATATTCTGTTGAATATTTTGAAACTAATTTGACTGGGCGCTGTTGCTGCCATAGGCAGCAACAGTGCCCAGTCAAATTAGTTAGAAAATATTCAACAGCTTCCCTGTATAGTTTTCAGGAAATTGATGGCTAGGGCATTTGGGGGATCGATCAATCCCAACGCGACGATGTGTGGGTGGTGCTTAGCTTGTGATGGGCAGGGCATGGCTAAAAATGGAAAGGTCCATTGCTTGAACACCCGAGAAATTAAAATGAGGTAGATCGCATCTTATGTGGCTGACCGGTGGCAAATTAAACCTCTTGTGATTGGAGGCATTTCACTGAACCATATAGACTGGAAGGCCTCCTAAATATGAACAGATTTTGTAACGTCACGGACGTGATATTATATTATGTACAAAAGATAATGTTCTTAAAATAGTTTGAGTAATAATTTCACTATTTATCCTAAACAGTAAATGAATTTGGCATTATATTTATTGGCGAGTTTTTGTTAGCGTGGGCAATTTAATCTGGAATGACCTGGTTACGTTATTGTCTCGCGCCGAAGGGAAAAGCGAGACATAGGGATTGCAAATTCCCGCGTAGTCGGCGTGTCATTTGTGTTAAAGTTTTTCATTAGCGTCATTAGTCAAGAATGGCCCATCAGATTTGAATGAAAATTTACAGACTGGGTCTATCCAATGCAGGGATACAATCTTCATCATTACTAAGCAGATCTGTGGGGAATTTCTCATGTTTTTTTCATGGTTTTAGACTTAGAATATTTTGAAGTATATTTGCGTTAAAGTTTTTCAGTATCCTTATTGGTCAACAATGGATCATCAGATTTTGATGAAACTTTACCAACTAGTTTGATCCCTTGTCAGGGTACTATCATAATTACTAAGCAGATTTTCGACTTAGAATATTTTGGAAGAGTTTTGCGTTACAGGTTTTCATTAGCCTTATTAGTCAAGAATGGCTCATCAGATTTTAATAAAACTTTAGTGACCGGCTGTATCCAATGCAGGGATGCTATCATCAACATTACTAAGTAGATTTTCGGTGAATTTCTCATTTTTTTTACAGTTTTGGACTATGAAAATATTTTGTATGATTTTTGCGTTAAAGTTTTTCAATAGCCGTATTAGTCAAGAATGACCAATCAGATTTCAATGAAACTTTACAGATTGGTTCTATCCAATGTAGGGATGCGATCTTCATCATTACTAAGCAGATTTTTGGTGAATTTCTCATGTTTTTTCGTGGTTTTGGATAATTTTTGTGTTAAAGTTTTTCATTAGCCTTATTAGTCAATAATGACTCATCAGATCTTCTTTTGGGGTGTATTTCTCATGGGCTTTTTCATGGTTTTGGATTTTCTGTTACAGTTTTTTTTATTAATTTGCAAGTTTTTAATTGCCTTATTTTACAACAATGGCTCATCGGATATCAAGGAAACTTTACAGACATGCTCTATTCTATATATGGATGCATTCCCCATCATTATGATGTTGATTTGAGAGGAATTTCTCCTGTTTTTTTCAGTGTTTTGGAAACTGTGTAAATGGAATAGTAGTTTAACAACAGATTCTAATATTTAGCTTCTTTTAGATAAAATATGCAAAATTAACTCAATTCCTGTACAATTAACATATTGCTGATCATTAATTCAGAGATCCAAGTGGCATCATTATGGTTTTGGACTTGATGTGTATTTTAACATTTTAAAATTGATAATGGCTCGGTTTTATAGGCAATGAGTACTCCAAAGAATTACGAAATATGCGATCATAGTAGTCAATGTATGAACATTACCAAATTCTCACATACATCCACGTCCCTCTTTAGTTCATAATTATAATGATTATGCAAGTAGTTTGCCTTTGAGTATCAAAGTATGTATCCAGTGGTCAATAATATCAGGGGCAAGACATATCATGCTTTAGCGTTCTTGTGATGATTAAATGATTAAAGTAAATTTAATGGATGCCATTTTTTTTACAAAGGTTTGTTCTAATACAAATTTTAAAACAACAAATGCCAAATTCTCACGATTTTGCTTTATAATGTGAATATATTTGAGTGTACCAGTACATATTGCACTCAACCGAGCTGAGAATACACTATCTCGCTAAGTTACAGAAGAATAGCGGTAGTGGTAGAATTACCAATTTTCGTTCATCAGATAAAAAATGGTTTGCAATATTTCTGCACTATGATTACATATTATTCATGTGTACAAGGATTTTTTGTCAAATTTTTCCCTGCATGTTATCTATTAGGACATATAATACACCCGAAAGTATGGTATGTGAAAGCAGAGGTCAGTATTTTTTAAGCCATATTGGATGCATTTTTTTGGTTCTTTAGTACTCTTCGTCAATTCAGCCCTATGTTATTTTAATTGACTTTCCAGATCTCTATATTGTAAACAGTTTGATCATATCTATTACCTGCTTTATTTATTGTCATGGCTTCCGCTCAATGCCAGCTGCATGTTTGTGTTGTCATGATAATTATGTCTGCCTAGCTACTCACCTGTGGCCACAATCTTCTGTATCGCCATCTAATATTCCATATTCTATCTACCATTTAACTCATGTTCAACGGGCACAAACTATCTTTGCAAAATGTCTAAAGCAACAGAACAGACTTCCAAGTGCTGGCAATGTCTGGTAATTTGCAACAGAGCGTACCCGCTATAGTAGTAATGCATGCCTGATAATATCTCTGTTTCTTTCAGGCAACTAATCTGTTAAGGCTTACGGACTACAAATGACAGCTTCAAAAGAATATTTTGTTGAATGTTTTGAAACAAATTTGACTATGAGCTGTTACTGCTACATCTCCCAGTTGAATTAGTTTTTACAATATTCAACATCTTATCTGATTATCTGAGTATTTGTGTTACAATAGACCTTCAGTTTATCCATCAGTCATATGACGTGTATGATTGTCATAATCAAATGACATCATGACTGACGTAGATAAGTTCGTCACGAATGCTTAGTTGATGACTGACAAAGCCTTGTTGGATGAATTGTGTCTTTACTATTTAATAAACATTCTGTTGAATATTTTGAAACTAATTTGACGGCATCACCCAGTAAAATTAGTTTCAAAATATTCAACAGTTTATCTGTATAATTTTCTCCAAATTGATAGTGAGGGACTTCAGAGATCGATCGATCCCAACACAGCAAAGTGTGGGTAGAGCTTAGCTAGAGATGGGCGGGGCATAGCTAAAACTAGATTCGTCCGTTAAGGAATTGGAATTTCAGGTATAAAGGGTTACTGTTGATTTGAAAATTAGTGTTACCGCCAAAGTATATCTAGATAATTCATCGTTGCAACTCTAGGTACAACCAAATCGGCTCATGACATCACAAATAAATAAAAATACTCCATCTCTCCACAATTACTCACCATATGTCCCAGAAATATTTCATAAGTTTTGGCGTCAATGCAGTAGTCATGTAACAATCATTATGAGCTTAAATTCTGACATTTTCTTTTCTTTCATGACCTTTATCTCTGTATCTACTCATCAGATTTTAAATTTTCCCACTTTTGCTTCTGTAAAAGTTCATTATACATGTGCGTACATGTTCCAATTACTAATTACACTAGTCTAGTTAACATATTCTGAGCTGTGTGAAATTTAATGAATTACTAATCCTTTGAGCACTGCTAACTAAATCCAACAATTAATTTACGTTATAAGAAATATCAAATATTATGTTGAATATTTTGAAACTAATTTGACTGGAAGATTTGTGCGGGTAAATTTGTTTCAAATTATTAAACGGCTTACGGATGAATGTATTGAGATTTGAAATTAATTTCAGTAATGATGGTATTTAAAATTTAATTTCATTGTTCAATTGTTCATACATTTTCACACACTTCACTCTTATCCCTTTGAACCTGAAAGACCAAATTCAACAAATCATTTCCAGTTTAATAAATATTTTGAAACTAATTTCACTGGGAAATGTTGCTGCCTATTATAATAACCTTGAAATTGAGATTTCGAGAATTCAGGGTTCAAGGATTAAATTTACAAAGATATATCATTAACAGAGCTAAATATCACGCCCATGTAGAATATTAAACAAAATTAAATTCACTGACTGTTTCTGCTAGAAGCCTGGTCAGTTCAAATTTCCAGTCAAATTGTTTTTAACATAATCTGCAACAGTAAATTTTCACTAATAATTTTCACTCATCCTTCAAATGGACATTATTGACGCAGCAAAATATTTGATTTGTTTGACTACTATTCATGGTTAACACGGTAACGGTCGAATTTGGCCAAGAAAATCTAAATATTTCCTTATTGAATGTCCATCTGCAGGTAAAGAGAATATTTTTGAAAATTTACAACTGGAATGACTGGCTCGATTATCGAGCCAGCCATTCCAGTGGTAAATTTTCAAAAATACTATTCTCTTTATAACCTACTGATCGGTATTCCTCAAGACTACTTACTGCAAAGGCCGGTTTTGGCCGGTTTGACCATTAAAGGGTTAAAAGATATAGTTAAAATTATCTTAACCCTTTTATGACGAAACCGGCCCAAACCGGCCTCTGCAGTGGTCTTGAGAAATGTCCATTGGCAGGCCAAGTGAAGACTATTTTTGAAAATTTACCACTGGAATGACTGGCTCGGTAACCGAGCCAGTCATTCCAGTGGTCAATTTTCAAAAATAGTCTTCACTTGGCCTGCAAGTAGACATTCGATAAACAAATATTTTAATTTTTTGACAATTTAGTCACTAAAGTGTTAAAGCATTAGGACTATCGCTGCAATATTCACTTAGTTCCGATAAAACAACTCCCAAAATAAACACTGACTGGCTTTATAGTGGGACTGTTATTTCAATGCTAGCTGTCATTGAGAGTACAAGTGACAGCTAGCAAGGTACAGATTATAATACAGTTATTCCTTTAATCCTAAAACTGGCCAAAATAATGGCTTCTGTATTGCTCTTGAGAAATGTTCATTTGTAGACAGAGACTATTTTTGAAAATTTACCACCAAAATAACTGGCTCGGTTAATATCTAACTCTGAAGTTAAAACTAAATAATTGGACGGTCGATGGCACGTCATTTCCAATCCCTACGTTCACCGCTTTGACCTTTTGACCCCCTGCCAAATGTAGATGTCCTCATGAACGCCGCAATAATATGGGTGACTCACACCAAATTTTGTTGAATTCCGTCCAATGGTCTCCGAGGAGTTGCATTACAATGAATTTCAGCAGAGACAGAGAGACAGATGAACTGGCGGGACGATATAATCCACACTTTTTCTTGAAAAACATAGCTGTGATAAATAGCCTTCTCTTCTTTTGGCCTACAAATGGACATTCACTAAGCACAAATTAAAATGTTCTTAATCCTTAGCACTCTGATGTCAATATTCTATCTTTTACCCTACCTGTCAATAGCAAAGAAACTGATGTACATTTTTCAACAATTTTGGTGGGCGATTTTGTTGTCTTTAACAGCACCATCTTCCACCAAATTTGTTGAAAAATGTACACCAGGTCATCTTTTAATTTAATTTGAAAATTTAAAATTCTTACATCAGTGTGGTAAGTGTGTTAAGAAGCTTGACTCGTAAATGGTTAAAGCGGGGTTCTGGCACATATATTGTACACGTTGATTTGTGCTAACTATGCATGTATTTGCTGTGTTTTTATACTAACAATATTAACATTGGTTTCTTTTGTCAGATTGCACATCAACCTCTCCTGTACTATTTACTGGTAAGTTAGAGCAGTCCAGCGGTGCACCTGCAAAGGGTGCTAATCTGGAGAGTGGTGATAACACATTTTGTGATCCACGAACCAATGAAAAACGTGATGTGAGTAATGACAGAACTATCGGTGTCATTGATGTGGATAACCAGAAACCATTAAATGATTTAGATTGCGGTGATGTAAAGAAAGTAAGAGATACGTGTATTTCTGCACAGGATATGGAGAACTGTGGATCCAGTAATGATGCGATGAATTCTGAACAACAAAGTGCTGATCCACCAGCGTCACCTGATCTTCCTATCGGGAATGGCGAGGGTCAAAATCCACATCAGAAACAACACTTAAGACCAGCACCATCCATCAAACGACAAGTGCCAGAAGTCGTATCAGGGGGACAGACTAATAAAATACCAGCAAAAATTAGTTATAAATTACTCGATAAACCGACACGAATAAGTTACACGAGCATGGATAAATTCAGCATATCACAGTTCCAGGGTTGCGATCCACAACGGGGCGTAACCAATCACATCGGGCCAAATGTTAAATGTACAGGAAGGTTATTTTTACGGAACAATAACATGGCTCGCCATTTGTCATCAGCGTATATATCATCGGATACCGTCACGGCTGGCAGACATCTTTTAACATGTACCGTGCCTGTGGGTATAAATATTACGGGGCCAGTCATGCCACGCCTTGTGCATCAATTTGTTGCTTATCAGTTAGACACGAAAGAGGAGCTGCCGGTAACGCGGAGTTCAGTGTATATTAACACATCGAAGTCGAATAGTTCTTTGACTATCCAGGCACACCCGGTTAGTAAATCGTAGTACATAATAAAACTTATTTAATAAAATTTTGAATTTTTATTTATATATTGTAAAAGTAAATCATGTTTTAAGGAAAATTTGATTTTATTTTATGTTTTTCTTGTTGCCATATTAATCCTTTAATGGTAAGATTTGCTGAAGAAAATCTAACAAAATTTCTTGTTGAATGTTTATTTGCTGGCTAAGAGAAGACTTTGAAAATTTGCCACTTAAATGACTGGCTCAGTTTTGGTCAACTTGACAACTAAAGGGTTAATACAGTATAGCATCAACCCTTTAATCATCAAATTTATAAAAGAAAATTCCAATTTTCAATTTCAATGTCAGCAAGCCAGTCATTCCAGTGATAAATTTTCAAAACTAGTCTTCTCTTGGTCTGCAAATGGACACTAGTACACTAGACAACTGCAGAAGCCATTTCTGGCTGGCTTGGTTGTAAAAGTGTTAATGGAGGAATCCAGTTTCTCAATCAATCATATGACATCATAATCATGTACGACGTGGTAGGCTGGCATCAACCAAGCTACTCATATTGACTGATTAAAATCTTTAATGGTCAAATTTGGTTTAAAAAAGGTAAGTTTTCTCATGTTAAATGCCCATTTACAGGCCAGACTACTATTTTTTTTAATTTACCACTGGAATGATTGGCTCGGTTACCGAGCCAGTCATTCCAGTGGTAAATTATAAAAAAATAGTCTTCTCTTGGCCTGCAAATGGACATTTCCCAAGACCACTACAGTGGCCGGTTTTGGCTGGCTTGACCATTAAAGGTTAACTCTATTGGTAAAGTCTGCCAAAATGCTTTCTGTGTGGTATGGAGAAATGTCCATTTGCATGCCAAGTGAAGATCATTTTTTGAAAATTAAAGGCTGGCTCGGTAAATGTTAAAAAACAGTCTTTCTTGGCCTACAAATAGACATTCAAGCAGTCTTAAACTAATGTTTCCACATCACTCTGCAGAATATTTAAATTTTTTGTGCACAATTCAAACCTGCTCTAGCATGATTTCAGCAGATTTAACTCAAATGCTCGGTTTTACTAATTTAGATTTCTCCAGGCTAACATCACCCAATCTAAATTTTTAATTTTCTATTCACTGTCTCAGGCAATATATTAGTGCGCCCATCGTCGTGACAACATTTAAGAATACAACTTGTGACATTATTTTATTACTACATGTACCCTTTAACACTCAAATTTTTTCAAGAAAATTTAATTTTTCTCATAAAGAATGTCAATTTGCAGACCAAAAGAATATTTTGAAAAATGTAGCACTGGTATACTTGGCTCGGTTATCGAGCCAGTCATTCCAGTGGTAAATTTTCAAAAATATTCTCTTGGTCTGCAAATGGATATTTCTGAAGACCACTGCAGAAGCCATTTTTTGCTGATATGAGTAAAAAGGGTGTAGAATGCAAACGTTTGATAAATTTTAAGCGAAAGATATGAAATTATAAAAGATCACTTAAAAATAATTTAAGACTTGGGAAAATAAGATGTTATGTTTATCGCTATATTTTGTTATGTATTGTTGAGAACTCATAGTGGTGAAGCACTACAGCAATACTGAAGAGATAATGTAGAATGGCAAGAAAATGGCCGACGGAATCGGTGTGAAAATTCGAAATAATAGCCTATGTAGTAAATAGAATCTCACTCTCATTGCAATTTCAAAGTTATTGATTAACACTTTAACACTCAAATTTGTTCAAGAAAACGTCCATTTGCAGACCAAGAGAATATTTTTGAAATTTTACCACTGGAATGACTGGCTCGGTTATCGAGCCAGTCATTGCAGTGTTAAATTTTCAAAAATATTCTTCTCTTGGTCTGCAAATGGACATTAACCAAGACCAGACGCTGTTTTGGCTGGTTTGAGGGTTAAAACTTGTGTGATAAATTTGATATGAAATGGCAATGAGGGTGAGAACTTATCTGCTTTCGACAATGATTTCTGCATAAAATGTTATTTGCCGTTAAATAATTACGTTAAATTCCTTACTGACATTCACTTTTCACAGTATCTCAATTTCAAAAACAGTCATACAGTAACGCTGTTGAGATTTTTGAAATTTATTTGACTGACTAGAAAACACAGTAGGGCTTTAGATTACTTCTCATCTTTAAGTCATGCACAAATGAAATCTACCCAGACTAGTAAGCCCAAATTAAAATCTTCGATCAAATTATATTCAACAGAAAATATTATACTTAATATATTCATGTTCCCAGTTTCTTATATACTTAATTATATATGTGTGTTATGTATGTACAGGATATAATATTGAAGTTTTTTGATACTGTGATAACTTATGCCAGAAAATAATAGATGGATTTAATTTCTAGCTATGCCCCGCCTATTTCTAGCTATGCTCCACCTACATCTCTTGTGTTGGGATCGATCGATCTCTGAACTCCCTGACTATCAATTTCCAGACAATTATACAGGTAAGCTGTTGAATATTTTGAAACTAATTTGACTGGCTGCTGTTGCTGCCTATATATGGCAGCAACAGTGCCCAGTCAAATTAGTTTCAAAATATTCAACAGCATGTTTATTAAATAGTAGAGAGATACAATTTGTACAATGTGTCGGACTATTAAGCGTTAAAGATGGGACTAATAGAATCATTTATGATGAAATGATTATGATGTCATCCTACACACCACTTAGCTGAGTATGACGTCATATGACATCAAATCATCAAAGGTGAATTGATTTGAAACTTTGAAACCTGAAGTCCTTGAATATAAATTTCAAGGTAATACACGTAACATATTGAAAATTTTAAAACTAATTTGACTGTGAGCTGTAACGTTGCCTATAGCAGCAACAGCTCCCAGTCAAATTAATTTCAAAATATCCAACAGAATACTCAAACAAATTACACAGCCATGCGAGGTAACTAATTTTCCTTATTACGAATTATGCTGGGATTGGCACAAACATTTTTTGGAAATATTCAACACTTATAGAATGTTTATTAAATTGTAAATTCTTCAGACATACAATTTGTACACTTTAGTGAGACTTGGACTTTCGTGACAGAGCTAAGTGATTTTGATCGTGACGTGTCGGCTATCGTAATTACCTGAGTGACATATCAGATCGCTCTATTGTCTAGTTATAATCTTCTTAAAGTACGGATATGTTTTCGGCGTAAGCTGGGTACCGCGACAACATATCCGAATGACCGAGAGTATAATTGGACAACGGTATCACGTGGTACAACTATTTGATTACTCCTGCTTCAAGCGAGAGTAAGTGTGCGCATGCGTGGATAGGTGATACTTGATAACACGCGATATGTCTGGTCGGAGTAAAATGACAATGAAACTGAATTCAATCCTTGTCAGCTCTCAATCGCGTCAATGGTCACATGATCAGTAGAAATTAAATGTTGATTACTATGGTTACTATTATAACTTCATCTTTGATTTTCAGTCAATAACACTTCTCTGCTGATACAATTTGCTCAAAGAATTTCACCTGTGATAATTAACTTAATAAGCATATTTCAAAGTCAATTTATGTATTTATAGAAAATATTTATAAATTAAAACTACTTTGTAATGAGTGATGCAGAATGATAACAATGGTGGAATCCAGTTTTAGCTATGCTCCGCCCACACTTCGCTTGTGTTGGGATCGATTGATCACTGATTGTCACCTTCCAGACACCCATACACTCAGGTAAGCTGTTGAATATTTTACAACTAATTTGACTGAGTGCTGTTGCTGCCTATGGCAGCAACAGCGCCAAGTCAAATTAGTTTCAAAATATTCAACAGCATGTTTATTAAATAATAGACATAAAATTCGTACAACAACTTAGTCTGTCATCAATTAAGCGGTCGCGATGAACTTATCTACGTCATCCTACACGTCATATAGTTGATTGACATCATATGATTGACTGAGAAACTGGAACCCTTCTTTAAACATAATTTTAAATTACGCTATTATGTTTCATGGTAGTTACGTCCCTCTTTTACATTTATGTATTATTGTTTATAGATGGATCCATTCTAGACCGAAGCCCCGCCCATATCTAGTTTGGCTCCGCCCACTTTGTAAACATGTTTGAATTGATTTTAACAGATCAGTTCTATTTTTTTTGAAAATTTATCACTGGAATGACTGGCTCGATAATTGATTATTAAAAGGTTAAATATGATTTGATTGACAGACTATCAAATCATGGTAAGCTTGATTTCTTAGTTTAATGTGGAAACTACATGTACTTAATCCTTCTCTATAGACAAACTAAATTCTTTATAATGTAAAAGTCTGTGGAATATTCTACAACTAGTTTGACTGGAAGCGGTACGTAGCTGTCATAGGCAGTGACAGCTTCCAGTCAAATTAATTACAAAATAACCATCAGCTTTAATGGCCAAGCCGGCCAAAACCAGCCTCTCTGTAGTGATCTTGATGAATGTCCATTTGCAGGACAAGAGAAAACAATTTTTGAAAATTTACCACTGGAAGCCCGGTAACCGAGCCAGTCATTCTAGTGATAAATTTTCAAAAATTGTTCTCTTATGCACATCAACATCCGAAAGTAAATATTAAAGATCATTAACCCTTTGAACACTGATGTCAATATTCTATCTTTTACGGTGTCAATAGCAAAGAAAATAGTGTACATTTTTCAACAATTTTTGTGGAAGATGTTGCTGTTTACGACAGCACCATCTCCCACCAAATTTGTTGAAAAATAAACACCAGTTCATCTTTTACTTTAATTAGAAAATTAAAAATTTTGACGTCAGAGTGGTAAGTGTTAAAGGGTTAAACTTGTCTGTTTTTAAATTGAGATATTAGGATTTCAGGAGTAAAAGGGTTAGCTTATAATATTTAATATAAAGTGATTAATATATAATGATTGTTGTCTTGTAAATCATCGAACATTGTCCAATGAAGCCAAAACTGATGGAGACATGCACATTAAGCGCTGACTGATTTAACTGTGATTTAATTTGCCATATTTATTATTATAATTATAAAATTTTAGAGAAAATAAATTTTTTTAAATGATTTACATTTGTTATTTATATAATCACATTTATATAAACAGATCTATACATATTTTAGTTATTTACATGATATGGCTCAGTTAATTTGCTGATATAAAGTTTTGTATACAACTTGCTTATACTCACGATATATCATAAATATTATTTATAGATATAAATGACCTTAAAGGTCACAGCGGAATGCTTGAAAATAAAATTGTCAAAATTGTGTACTTTTAGAGAATTAAATTGTGGGCCTAGATGTAAGGAAAAAAATAAATCTTAACATAGAATGATTTCATTACGTATAAATTAATATAATTTTTCGAGTTGTGAAATTGAATTAGATACACAAGTCCCTAATTCGACCTCGCAATTAAAAAAAATTAATTTGTACGGAACGAAATCTGTTACGATTTATTTCGTTTATTACATTGAGATACACAAATTAAGCCTAGACTAGAAGTATACAACTTAAACAATTTTGTTTTCATACATTCTGGTGTGAATGTATACCTTTAAATCATCATATCAATTGACGACTTATCGTTATATCTCACGATTCTACACATCAGATTTGTTGAGTATAATGAAGACAATCTATAGTGATGAATTACGTAATCCATAAGCCAAAATATGAATATTTCTTAATCATATACATGTACATGTGAATTTTATACTCGTTTAGGTGTACCATGAGTTGTTAATACCTGATCAGGATTTTGTTGTTATTTCTACCTCTAAGCTTATTAACCATGAAAGCTCACTATCAAGGTTATTCATACAGGAAATCTGTTGAATATTTTGAAACCAATTTGTCTGGAAGCAGTTGCTGCCTAAGGCAGCAACTGCTTCCAGTCAAATTGGTTTCAAAATATTCAACAGAATACTTAGTATTTGACGCTTTAGGTATATAGTGATGAAAGCGTTATAATAATCTTATTATTATACATACTCATGTATTGTACTGCTATTTTAACTAATAACATATACCGTTTTAGATATATATATATATATAAAATTAATTCTGCTACTTTTCTGAATAAATGCGGTACTGCTTTTTCTCTCTCTAAGATGGTTATACGATGTATCATATGAACCCACAACACATTAAAACTGGTATTTCAAAATATTTCTAGAAACTGATGTAAAATAGCGTATTAGCTTTATCCATTAAAACCCACATTTCTGTGCATCAAGTTTCTATTAATATTCAACAGCTTACCTGCCGGGTTGCTTAAAGCTGGCATAGCGCCTTAAAATACCCAATCCTAACCAATATCATGCAGTAATATAGTGCGCTTAAAGTTCTCATATATTGATAAAAGATAGGTATCCTAGGTTTGACTATTTGTTAGTTTATGGACACTTTAACTAGGAGTGTAGTCACTATTTTAGATCGATATTTGCTGACACTATTATTTCAGATTCTATTGTCTTCGCCATTAAGCAATTATTGATATAATACCATTCTTGTAATGCTAACGCTAAGGCAGTCTTCTGCTGGCTACCAAGATGAGCGGATAGTAAGTGCCTAGCATAGTTCAATACCAGCTGTCTATTTGCTATAATGCAATTGACAATAAATATATTTATAATTAGTTTACTGAATACCTATAGCAGCAACAGCTTTCCATTAAATTGTTGTCAAAATAATCAGCTGATAATACAATTATCACTAGGTAAAGATTTGATAACAAGTTGGCTGAAAATCATTGACGCAGCAACTTTCAATCAAACTGTTCTCAAAATAATCAGCATGGTAGTCAATGTCGCAAGACCTGCTGAAGATATTTCAAGCAACTTTATTGAGTCATTTCTGACCAAGGCATCAACCCCGCTGTCAACTTTTTCTCAAAATAATCAGCAGGCTTTCTATTTTGTTAGCTAGCAAGTGCATACACATAGCTAGGCCTATATTACATACGTATTCCAGTGTGAAATATGTTCGCAATGAACAAGCAGTCCACCAGCACGTACACGATCGCCTCTAACATAGGTCTACAGTGAATAGAATAATATGCTTACCTCCTGATTGACAATGAAATGAACAGAATTCTTTAGCATATCTGAGTAATCTGACACTTGGTCTCGATTCCGTATATCATATAGGCCTAACTAGTTTTACATGCACTTGTCAGCTAACAGAAAGCCCGCCGATTATTTTGAGAAAGATTTGACAAAGCTGCTGTTCCCGTTAGTCAGAAATGACTCAATAAAGTTGCTCGAAATATATCTTCAGCAAGCCTTGCAGTTCATTGACTGCGCATGCCCTGTTGATTATTTTCAGAACTACTGGAGTGAATCATGTCTGTCCATGTTGACCCGTAACCCTTTAACACTCAAGGCGGCCAAAAACAACTAATGCAGTTGTCGTTGAGAAATGTCCATTTGCAGACCAAGTAGACTACTTTTGAAATTTTACCACTGGAATGTCTGGCTCGATAACCTTATACCCAGGTCATGAATCGACCTGATTACCAGAACTGTCTAGACGGCTCTGTCCCATCAGTCACAGTTTTGGTCTTGTTGTTTAGTCTGTCAGAGCCATGTGCTTATATATGAGTTGATGTGTAGATATTCTCAGCAGACCAGTTTAAGTTTTGTCCCATAAGTCACAAAATATGTAGTAATAGCGCAAATGGGTAAGACAAGTTTAGAAACCCATAACAGTCTGCCAACAAAGTGGCACTTTTCAGCCACCTCTCATCATAAGGGGTGCAATGATGGTATTGGAGGGACTGTTAAAAGATGAGTGTCTGAAAAGGTGAGAAGTGAGAAATTAGATATTGCATCTTCAGCTGAATTTGCCAAACTAGCTACCAATGTCTGCCCAAACATCAATGTGTAGTATAGATTGACAAGGACAAGATTGAATAAAAAAACCCTGAGCTTGATGGTTTCTGGAACCCAAATGGACAAGAAATTAACACTATCTGGCAGCCGTTCAGCTCATTATTTTGAAGCCATTGAGCCATATGCTATTAAGTATGATACTTATTCTTCCATTGAGACATCAAAAATAGCAATGTTTTCATTTGTGAGTGGGCTTACAGGTAATAAGAATGATGTAGTACAATGTACATGTAACGTTTGTGGACAATGGGTAATTGTCGATTATGACTCCATAAGTTATTATGGATTAATAGTAGATGTAAAGGAAAACATGCATCAAATTATGTGCCTTAAGGCATCTAGCTTTGAGAAAACCTATGTGTTTGAACCAGAGAAAACGTTTGGTATAATAAAGAGCAGATAAAGGCCAGAATGGAAAGAGAGCCCATGCTAGTTAATGCCAGAAGCATGTATAGTGTCACCATAATCATGATAATTGTCCCATCACTCACAATTTCAAAGGTCCTGAAACTGACACATGGCTGAATTTGTGACCATTGTATTAAGCATTTTAGTATTTTTACGCATTATTTGAGAATACATATTAAAAATATGCAGTCTTTTGGCATCATGAATCATGATAAGTTTTCACTCTTCAGTGTAGGCATTAGTAATTATAGAATAAAAACTTAAGCTGTTGTGTTTGCTTAAAATAAGGTGATCATTACTAATGAATATAATGCCTCTTAATACTCTCAGAGTGACACCTACAGATATTTTTTAGATACGGTCCCATGAGTCACAATTTCTTGTCCCATAAGTCAGTGAATAATTCACTGCTGCCATGATGAAAAAAATAGGATGTATGTCTCTATGGTCTTTTTAGTAAGCTACAAGTATCGCCTAATAGAATTATAGTCACATGTACGCTGCCTCTCGAACTGAGATAGTATTTGCAGTGTGACTGAGCAGGGTATAAAACGGTGGTCCGCAAAAGTCCCATAAGTCACAGACCCTTTATGCATGCTGTCCACAGGAGAAGGTGATAGATAATTCCAGTTTATATTCATATTTGGTTATAGTCAGGTCTATGCTATCAGATTAAATTAAGAAAATAACTCTATTGCGTCTTAATTCTTTGTATTATTGGTTACAATTTTGAAAAAATCATTCAAATGTCCCATAAGTCACAATGGAATTGACCATTTAACAATTTCAAGACAGATTTTATGTCACACACACACACACACACACACACACACACACACTCAGAACTTGGGCCATATGGCTGTCTTACTTAATCCTGATGTTATTTCATTATTTCTTGATAGATTTAAAACAAATCTAGTCAAAATGTTCCTATTGCCATCTAATATCATGCACCGGTGTGAAAATCATGTTTAATCAATGTCAAAAATGCCAGAGTTATGGCCTTTGGAAATTTTCTGAAGTGGACCAGTACACCAAAGAGCATTTATCCCCATTGGGTCCAATACTTCAGAAAATTTTCAAGGACTATAACTCTGGCATTTAATGTCGAATAAACTTGATTTTCACAAGGCTGATATTAGATGACAGTATGAACATTTTGACCAGGTTTGGTTTCAAGTTGTCAGGAAATAAGGAAATAACATAAGAATTAAGTAAAACTACCATAGGATCCAAGTTCCGAGACCTGAGTATGAGCGCCTACAGTCCTTACTTTAAGGGGCTCTATATATATGATATACATGTACATGAGGCGGCATGTTCTAGTTCAGTCAAAATAACACACATTCGACAAAACCTACCACAAGTTGCAACAGAAATGAAACCAAGTAGGGTCCTGTAGGTGATATATCAAAAACCTAATAAAATCTTTTGAGTGGAACATGTTGAATTCAAGAATTCAAAGCAATATGGCCACTAATCGAGCATATGGCATATATCTCTAGAATGGTTCATATTAGACCAAATAAATGTATTGAGTCGTCACAACCCAACAGTTGATTGACACTGATGATCAATGTTTGCAAGCAATTTCTACATTTACCAACCAATAATTGCAACAGAAATGAAGCCACTTTTATTTTGTGTATTTAGGTCTTATAAATGATTAATGTATAAAAAATCTAATAAAATCATTTGAGTGGAACATGCTGAATTCAAGATGGCCGCCAGTCGAGTAATATATATCTCGAGAATGGTTTATTTTAAATGACATAAATATATTACGAGTAGATAGAAACATGCCCCTAATCTACCAAAAGATTATGTCCTGAACCCGATGACCACTATATTTGACACTGAAGTGCGATGTTTACAAGACATTTCTACATTCACTGGAGGTGTTTATAGTCCGGGAGCCAATTTTCAAAAGGGGTCTAGAAGAATGGTTTCGTAGCACACCCAGTATTCAGAAGGTTTGTCTCTATATTATGCTAGACCGATGTCTTGGGTATATTCTGAGCCGTGTTGTACAAGAAAATTGTGGTATCACTAACCCGTGAGAAGCCCATTTACAATAGGTGTTGAATGTAGTTTTCAGACAATTTTCACAATGGTAAATTTTTCACAAACTTAAGCGCATGTTATATCAATACAATCTTAACCAAAATGGAAAGGAGTGATCGTATATTGCAGATTTATACATAATCAACCTCGTTTAAGACACCCGTATGTTGCTTTGTACATATTGGGGCACTTAGGTCTTCTTGTGACTAGCAATACCTTAGCTACAACAATGCCCATGTTTTCTACATTTTTCATAATTAAACTTTTAACTGACATGCAGTGCATGTCTACACAAGCTGGCAGGACATATTTATCACGTGAGCAAATGAGAGAATGTTACTCATCCGTGTCAGTCATCTTCGACAATTGTATGCTGAACATTGTCACACATTTCACCTCCCATACAAAGGCATGCTTCAGTGCAGAGTAGATTGTTAGCCTTGCATTGACAGAGATCTGTTCTTTTGCAGGCAGACTTTTGACATCTACATGATGTGAGTTCAATTAATCCAAATGGAGCAGGATCCTTTGACATTAGAACAGGCTTGAGTAGACCATCCACTATACTCCAGCCATGTCCATTTGGAGATGGAAGATTCTGAACAGCTTGCAATGAACGTCTCCAAACAAGAGCTTGAAAATTGGCCCTTTCGGTGAGATGCTTTAGACTATTCGATGTAGGTGGAAGATTTTCATTTCTTTGTCTCTTTTGACAAAAGAGCCAATAACGGGTTTCATCAGCTGTCTTTCCCACATCCCTGGTGGTATACAACTCACAGACAAATTTCTCACATAGAATTGCAGTATTCGGTGATAAGTCAACATGTTCGCCGAGTTGGGCTAAGCTAAGCTGATGACATTCAGATGACTTTAAGAGATTGAATGATTTTCTCTTAGCGACTCCAAATAATGCACTAGTGCTATCACAACCTGTAAGAGAATGAAACCCAGGCAAAGACAGACAGATAGCTGGGCCCAGTACTTGAGCAACTGTATGTATTGGTATGTATCGTAATTTGTCCTTTGTGCCCGTACGGAACCATAGTTCAGAACAGTGAAGCGAACGATACGTATATATACTAAGTACTGCCACGCCTGTATCAGGAGACTGTATAACAACACGCATGTGGTCTTTTGAAGCGTGTAGCGCGTGCAACATCATACGCGTATCTGCTTCCTCGTGATCTGATCGAAGTTCTTCCAAATACGACGAATTGTTCGCTGAAATGACAACAACATCCATTCCATCGTTAAAGCCACCAGCAAGAATGACGCAATTGTCGGCAGATAGCATATTTGGACCAGTATCACGCCACCGCTTGCTGAGAAATGCAACCAGGTTAGTTTTGTTGCTTGGATTGCTGATGTACTTGGCCCATTGCTTTGGAACGGGAGTATTTTCTCCAGCAATCTTTACTTCCAATGCTGTTGATGACCCACGTTTTAGCCGCTCTTCCGCTTTGAGAGATTCCAGTCTATCATATCTGTCAAAAACTATATCTACTCTGTTGCAGTCTTCTTGATTCAGTGGAACTGTAAAGATGTGCCAGTATTTATCAGCCAATTCTCCAAATGTAGACGTACCTCCAGTTTTAACCATTTGCACAATTGCCATGCCATCTACTACATAAGCTGTTGCGCCTGTCTTGTCAACAGGTGGAAGCCGTCCATCAACATTTACTTCCTTTTCTAGTTCACTTAACAAAACACTTTTCACATTCTTTCTTAGAGTCCCATCCGTATGTGACAATGATAGTGGAACAGCAGACAGTTCATACATCATCACTAGTTTTAAATCAACATCTCTGGAGCTTGCGGCAATAATTAATCGACCAAATAGTTCGCGGTCAGATCTCACATTGTGAATTTTTTCATCATTTGTTTTGAGTTTTTTCTTCTGTGCTAGGCTGGCAAATGTTTTAAGTTTTAAGTGTGGCAACGTGTCCCAAAAGCTTCTCGTGTTAGTGTCCAGCCGCTCCTGAACAAAATTGTCCATAATCTCCTTACCAATGTCACAGGCGGAAACAAGTCTCTTGGCGATTTCACTAGGCAATACCACGCCAGTTGCAATGTTTACAAGCGGAAGACACTCGCTGTCGTCGTTTTCCGCAATATTAAAGGGATTGGTCATTATATCTGATGAGAACATCGAAAGTATCTTCTGCACATCGGTTTCATCTCTGTTCATTCGATTAGTCCCCATTTCCTTATGTACTCCAAACATGTGACTATCTTGTAACCCACACATTTGCTTTGTGACCGTTGTTATGGCTGCCCTCTCGTGGCTAGTTAAAAACCACCTCTCCAGAGCTCCTGGCTTTTGTGTTATTCCAATAATACCACCTCGCTTTTTGGAATCCAAATTAATCGATTGCTCTAAGGCCATATCTGTCCACACTTGATTGAATGGATGGTGTGAGCAACTTACGGAATGATTTCCATTCAAGAATTGTTCATGTACATGGGGATGTGTACTTGGAAGCATCTTCATGTCCGCAAGATATATTGGCAGCCATCTTGCATAATTGGTTCTGTCCATGCTGTAGAAATATGGCGCCATAGCAGCAGTAGCAGATAGGTGTGCCTGCCAATCTCCAGTTCTCTGAGCTCTTATGAATCCAAGCAGCAGCTCTACCATATGAATATATGAGTTCCAAAATGCGAACAGGTGTGATTTCGAGCTTGACTCAACTTTAAAGGATTTGAACAGCTGTTGCAATTTATTCACGTACATACACACCTCTTTGAAATTTTCTTGCAGTGCGTCTAAGTCGTCAATGCTGCTTCGGCACATCTTAATTTTCTCATCCAGACTCTCCAAATCTGTTGGAGTAATGTGGTCTTCATGTTGTCCATTTTGTTGAACCCATTTGGAAAAAGACTGCCATTGTAATCGCAGCAGCACTTCCAGAACCAATTTGTGAGCCCTCACTCCTCGATTATATGACTTCCCTTTAAGTAGAGCAGCAGCCGTGCTGCTACCATGTGTTGGCCTCTATGAGGAGATCTTCTAAGCCAGAGTCATCAAACATCTTTCCAATAACAGCTAAGTAGCTTAGCGCAATGTGGAATCCCCCCAGTCTGATCACAGTGTCACTAAACTCTTCTTTATATCGCCACTGTATCTCCTTTGCCTTGACATATATGGCCAAGTCGAATGTAATGACCGATGTTAGGTCGATATCCGTCTAAATATCATATATGGTGAATCTAATACGATATTACTTTGAGTTATGACACGATCATGCTTATATCGTTGTGCACTGTGGATACAGCCAAAGCCTAGACCCCCTATGCAAAGAAATCAGGATAACTAATTAGTGCTACCACAATTTGTTTGTACAACAGGGCTTAAAATGTGTGGGACATATCCCCCAAGCCACAGCAAGTGTCAGACCTTCCGAATACTGGGTGTGCTACGTCACGATTCTGACCTAGCTTTAGTTCCTGGACTATTAGTTCTTATCATCATCCAAGTCATCATTTGACATGTTTGGACAAATACCTCTGGATCCAGAACAAGCTGATGAACACACAAGTTCATAACAAAAGTACCAACCGTGCATATTTGCACAGCCTGACTTGCGGGTGCATCTCACTAGTTTCAGAAGGAACTGCGGCCCAGGGTCCAAGTCTGAGTGTACTCGTGTCATAATTCCTTCAGAAACTTTCCAGCCACATTCCTCTGCCTCCAAGATATTTATATATATATAGCTGGCTGGAAACTTTCTGAAGGAAAATAGTACACTCGGACGTGGACCCTGCCCCGCAGTCCAATCTCGAACGAGTGTGTGTGTGTGTTGTAATATTTAAGGCGTTTATATGCTAGTTCCCAATGCTAGGGTCTAGACTCACGCCTGGCCTTATGGTTTCTGTTGAATTCTTGTGACGTCGGTTTGTGTATTAGCTCGTGTCTCTCTGTGTGTGTGTGTGTGTGTGTGTGTGTGTGTGTGTGTGTGTGTGTTGATCGTTGTCTCTCGATTTTGTCTCATGTTGCTGTTCTTGTCCATGGCTTTTCTGTTGCCCCTCGTGCTTGGGCGTGGGTGATGGCGATGGCCTAACCTGGACCTAACTGGGGTGGGGAAGGGATGGGGTAGGTGCTGGGTCGGGGGAGGGGGAGTAGGTGCGTACGGTCTTATGACCTGATGTACCCGGGGGGGGGGGGGGCTTTAGGTCAGAGACCACCGGCCCCTTTTGGGGGGGGGGGGGGGCTTTAGGTCAGAGACCTCACCGGCCCCTTTTGGGGGGAGTGGGGAGGTTGGGTTGTGGGGTCTTTCCTGGGACCCATTTGCTCTTCTGGCCATCATCCGAGCAGGCACCAGCGCGCACTTGTTTGATTTTGATTGGTTAGGTAGCCTGTATGGTGACTGTGTCCGTCCGAGGACGAACTCGATCAGTCATCCGGGTTACATCCCTCCATAGTCCCATCGAAAAGCCCGAAAGATTTTAATTATAACAATTTTGTTTTGTTTTTGTAATCCGTATGTTGTGTGGTTCCATCCGAGGACGAATTGATTCAGCATCCGGTTTACTTTGATTATGCCGAGATTTTTTTTCCCTACCTAACCCTAGCTCACGTTCGCACAGTGATGGGCACTGTATGACGGGACCTCAATTTAAAGTCCCATCCGAGAAGACTGAAGACTCGAACTAGTGAGATGCACCTGGAAGTCAGGCTGTGAAACTATGTGCTGCGGGTGCAGTCTTCATGGACTTGATTGTTTGTCAGCTGGTTCTGGATCCAGAGGTACAGTACCTGTCAAATGATAACTTGGATGATAATGAGAACTAAACACTGCCGAGTGAATGTAGAATTGGTTTGCAAACACATAACTTCAGTGTCAACTGTTGCGTTGTGACATCATAGTGGTCATGACTTGCCGAAGACATAATTTTTTGGTAGATTGGGTGCATGTTTCTATCTACTCGTAATACATTTATGTGTTCAAATATGAACCGTTCTCGAGATATATGCCATATTGTACTCGATTAGCGGCCATATTGGCAGCCACCTTGAATTCAACATGTGCCACAAAAGATTTCATTAGATTTTTATACATCATCTCTAAGACGTATATATACAAAATAACAGTGATTTCATTACTGTTGCAATGACATGAATGAGTGGTGGAATGACTGGCTTGGCTATCACGCCAATCATTCCAGTAGTAAATTTTCAAAAATGGCCTTCTCTTGGTCTACAAATGGACATTCCTGAAGACCAGTGCAGAAGCCATTTTTGGCAAGCTTGAGTGTTGAGTTAACACTTTAATGGCCATCGTCTAAACACAGCTTCTGCAGTGATTTTCAGAAATGTACATTTGCAGACCAAAAGAAGACTATTTATAACAAGAGCTCCGCAAACGGCGCATAATACCCCGCCATGCATATGATGATAAACCAATGAATGAGAACTATCAGAAAATATTTATTTCTTCCTCAGACCCAGCCCAGTCACCCTTATGAAGTGTTAAAGCGATCCGTTAAACGGTCACGGTATCGTCCGAAAACCAATTTTCAAGATGGTGGCTGGTGGCCATCTTGGATTTCGGATCATCATCGATTTCGATAGGTTTCTTTCCCAGACCTAGTCCAACCACACTATGAAATTTCAAAGCGATCCGATAAACGGTAACGGAATTATCATCCGGAACTAAAATTTCCAAGATGACTGGTGGCCATCTTGGATTTCGGATCATCGTCGATTTCAATAGGTTTCTTTCCAAGACCTAGTCCAACCACCCTATGAAGTTTCAATGCGATCTGACAAACGGTAACAGAGTTATCATCCGGAAACCACTCTGCCACCTGCACGGAGTTTTTGGCGGGGTATAAAAATTTACCAAGATGGCTATCAACTCATTTAGCTGACAAAAGCAAGTGTAAACTTTGGCATCACCATACCAAAAAACAAAGAAATTTTTGCCATCAAAATATAAATCCAATATGGCCGCCAATTTTTCAATTTTTATTGGTCGATGGTCATAATGGTGGGTAATTTTTTGATGGATCAACTTCCCTTGAACAAATTTGAATTGCCCTTAGTTTCGGCCTTTTCAAGTCATGTGAGATAATAACAACCAAAACAGAACATTCATAAATTCTAGTTTTATTTATCACTCTTGATTACGTCTACGGTTCTGTATAGAATTAAACGCAGGTAAAAATCACCAACACAATAATATTCTGCTCATGGGATACATTCTAAACTTATCAATAGATGGATCCATTTCTAGCTATGTCATGTCCCTTTCTACCTATGTCATGTCCCTTTCTAGCTATGTCATGTCAATTTCTAGCTATGTCATGCTCATTTCTAGCTATGTCATGCCCATTTCTAGCTATGCCATGCCCATTTTAAGCTAAGCTCTGCCAATGTTTTGCGCATGTTGGGATCGATTTATATACTTTAAACCGTGAATTCTTAGAATCCAAATTAGAAGGTAACCTGTTGAATAGTTTGAAACCAATTTGACTGGGTGCTGTTGCTGCCATCACCCAGTCAAATTAGTTTCAAAATATTTAACAATATTTTATTAAATAGCAATAGACATACAATTCGTACATTTGACAGACTATTCAATGTTCATGACGAACCTATAAACACCATTCATTTTGATTGTGACGTCAGCCAACATGTGACGTACTTGGTTATGATGGCATATACTTGAGTGACAGATTGGCTCCATCAATTATCAGTAGAAGTCTTTGTATACTTAAATAAACTTGTCTATAATATCTCTATTCACATCTATCCACACCGGCCACTATGTACAAAGCGAGAAGCGGTCACAAGGACACTAAGATCTATGTCTCATCATAGGGTCATCCAGTCTTCAACAACGCATTCTGAAACCAGAAAACAGACACAGCGTGAGAGCAGCATAAGATTAAAGCATCGGGTTAAAATGTACTGACCAGACAATGACAGATTATTTATGCGCTGTTAGGAATATTAGGTTAAATATTTTCAAATGGAACCAATTTGACTAGGACAGTAATAGGTTGTTAAATTAGTTTATTTTCAAAATATTCAACAGCTTTCCTGTAGTTGTCTTGAAAATTGAGACAGTGGATTTTCTAGGTTTAAACAACAAGCATTTTGGCTAAACACCTTTGATCATGTCGATAGTGACTTACAGGACTGGCGGTATGATCAGCGAACGAAAAGAAGAAGAAGATGGAAGACGTAAAATTATGTACATTTCTTACAAATAGTCTTCTCGTGGCCTGCCAAATGCAGAGACCGGTTGTGGCCGGCCAGCCTTGCCCAGTAATGAGTTAACATTATCATATTTCAAGTTGAAAATGTCTATCTAGTGAGACACTCACCATGCTGGCTAAGCGTAAGTGATAATAAAGATGTCTATCTAGTCGGACACTCGCCATGCTGGCTAAGCATGAGTGATAATAAAGATGTCTATCTAGTCGGACACTCGCCATGCTGGCTAAGCATGAGTGATAATAAAGATGTCTATCTAGTCGGACACTCACCATGCTGGCTAAGCATGAGTGATAATAAAGATGTCTATCTAGTCGGACACTCGCCATGCTGGCTAAGCATGAGTGATAATAAAGATGTCTATCTAGTCGGACACTCGCCATGCTGGCTAAGCATGAGTGATAATAAAGATGTCTATCTAGTCGGACACTCACCATGCTGGCTAAGTATGAGTGATAATAAAGACGCACCTGTCTTGCTGAGGTGACGCATGATGAGAATGCTTGCACTTGCATTGCGCATGTTAAAGGCTGATATGGGTTGTCTTGGTAACACTGTAGCACCTGATGCTCCAGATCCTGACAGACTGGGGAACCAGTGGCTTTGCTGTACATAAAGAAGAACAATATTATAAACCAGAATTATTGACTTGGAGCGAGTACATGTACCAAATAGCCCAGACTTCTTTTCGCTAACCCTTTCAATACTACATGTACATAAGCCCAGTGAATAAAAATAACAACAAAGACATAATTCAGTGAGTGAGTGAAGGCGAGTGAGTGGGTGGGTGGAAGAGTGCGAGTGAGTGAGAGCATGAGTGAGCCTGTGAGTGGGTGAGTAAGTGAGTGATTTAATTGAAATGTGTACAACATGAATGTACATGTACACTTGCTGAAGCAATAATCTAAAAGGACAAATTAATATTGTTTCAAATCTTATAATGGAAAACTCACAATAGATCAGGCATAACACTCAGCTGACTAGAACATAGGCTACCCAGAAAGTTAGAAAGTATACATCATTCTCTGAAATATACTAACTCTAAAGCATAACACAAGTAAACACATGCTACACAGTTTTGTGGATTCGATCTGATAATGTACATTGAAGCTTAGGAAGGTGACGTCACAGTGCTGTGCACTCAATTACATCAAGTTATCGGACTGAATCATGAAAACCTAATTTGGTTCTCAGTGAGCAGAAAAACAAAACATGGCTGCCATTTTCAGAGATTTCTTAAGTATGTTAACTGCCTAGATCTAGTTTTCTTAAATCTGACCCGTTAAGCATGGTAAGTTGTTGATCAATGTTGTTAAAATTCACAAGTGAGATTTTTATCTTCATTTTTCATGTGGCCAAATTTCAGATCAATAGGATAATTGATCCAGTCATGATAGTGGACAAAGATGGATAGCAGGTCAAGAATGATGACATTTCATGACCCTTTAACCCCTTAACACTCATATTAGCCAAAAATGGCTTCCGCGGTGGTTGTGAGAAATGTCCATTTACAGACCAAGAGAAGACTAATTTTGAAAATTTATCACTGGAATGACTGGCTCGATAACCGAGCCAGTCATTCTAGTGGTAAATTTTCAAAAATAGTCTTCTCTTGGCCTGCAAATGGACATTTTCTATGAGAAAATTGAAATTTAAAAATTCATATTAACCAAAAATGGCTTCCGCAGTGGTCGTAAGAAATGTCCATTTGCAGACCAAGACAATATTTTTGAAAATTTACCACTGGAATGACTGGCTCAATAACAGAGTCACTCATTCCATTGGTAAATTTTCAAAAATAGTCCTTTTTTTCTGAATCAAATTTGAGCATTAAAAGGTTAATATTAAGAAGCCATCATTTAGCTCCGTATACTGACATCATTTAGCTCCGTATACTGACATCATTTAGCTCCGTATACTGACATCATTTAGCTCCGTATACTGACAACATTTAGCTTCGTATACTGACATCATTTAGCTCCGTATACTGACAACATTTAGCTCCGTATACTGACATCATTTAGCTTCGTATACTGACATCATTTAGCTCCGTATACTGACATCATTTAGCTCCGTATACTGACATCATTTAGCTCCGTATACTGACATCATTTAGCTCCGTATACTGACATCATTTAGCTCCGTATACTGACATCATTTAGCTTCGTATACTGACATCATTTAGCTCCGTATACTGACATCATTTAGCTCCGTATACTGACATCATTTAGCTCCGTATACTGACATCATTTAGCTCCGTATACCGACATCATTTAGCTCCGTATACTGACATCATAGTATTATGAAATCTTGATCATTCATCAAACTTAACCTTTAACTGTAAGTACATGTACTTCTTTTAAAATCAAGCACATTAGAGGAATAGGAAAATGATGAATTCAAGCAAAGCTATAGACCCAGCAAGTACATACATACACATAGTTAGTCCGATTCTCTCGTAGCTTTTAATACAATTAAAATGCATAAATTTAATACATACAGAAATTTCTTTTCCACCTCCGCCACAGCTCTAGCAAACTGTTCTTTCCTTTCTTGAAACACCTGCAATGACTGTAAAAGAGGAAGATGGCAATAAATCAACCCGAACACTGACTACATTCATCAGAGTCCATAAAGCTTTTGCAGAGCGACACTGCATAGCTTTTCCAGACACGAGACAAACCAGATATTGCAGAGCGACACACCATAGCTTTTCCAGACACGAGACAAACCAGATATTGCAGAGCGACACACCATAGCTTTTCCAGACACGAGACAAACCAGCTATTTCAGACTCTCGCACTCCAATTTTTGTTAATCTTTTAACACTCAAATTTGACTAAGAAAGTTTGGATTTTTTCATAGAAAATGTCCATTTGCAGACCAAGAGAAGACTGTTTATCGAGCCAGTCATTCCAATGGTAAATTTTCAAAAATAGTACTCTCTTGGTCTGCAAATGGACTTTTCTTAAGACCACTGCAGCAGCCGTTTTTGGCTGATATGAGTGTTAAAAAAATACTTCTCCAGATTTTTCGGATTTGTTTGTCCAAAGTTGTGAAATTCTAGTGTACGGTCACATGCTTTCCTGTGTTAAGATTTCAGCCAAAATCATCGCACCAGTAATTTGACAAATACCCATAGATCTAGAATTTGATCCAATTCTAATGTAGGTCTTTGTCATGGCCAATATCTGGAAATCATCTTCCATGCCAAGTTTCTTTGTTGTGCTTCTTCTCTTGGTCTGTAAGCATGGTAGTAAATGGATGTTTTCTAAGAGAAATTTAAATTTTCTTGAACAAATTTGAGTGTTAACCCTTACCACTCTGGTGTTAAAATTCAAAATTTAAAAATTAAATTAAAAGATGAACTGGTGTTAATTTTTCAATAAGTTTGGTGGAAGATGGTGCTGTCGTATCGTCCACCAAAATTATTGAAAAATGTACAAAAGTTTCTTTGCTACTGACACAGTAAAAGATTGAATATTAACATCAGAGTGGTAAGGGTTAAAGGGACAAGCAGCAAAGAAGTTTCAAAAGAATTAACAGAATGTTTATGGCTTCCAACATGTCCAATCAGATTAAGTCCAAAAATTTTCAACAGTACATTTTATTTTGGAGGCATGTCATGCATGTTACGTTATTTCTGAACTGTATTGGTACATTCACTGGGTCCATCCTTAACCCTTTAAACACTTATATCAGCCAAAAACAGCTTCTGCAGAGGTCTTGAGAAATGTCCATTTGCAGACCAAGAGAAGACTATTTTTTAATAACCGACCCAGTCAGTTCTCTACTTCTCTTGGTCAGCAAATGGGCATTTTCTATGAGAAAATTGAAATTTTCTTGAATAAATTTGAGGGTTAAATAATAGTTTGGTTATCCTCTCCCGACCCTAAATAAATCCCCTGACTCAAAATTTTCTGTTGTAGTTTCCTGTGAAGGATTTTCTGCTATTTTCTGATGTAAGTTTATTGTGAGATTGAATTGACTCCATTCATCAAAATGGGCTCATAAACGTTAGAAACTGTTTGCTTTATAGTTTCTGTTTCAAGTTCAAATAAAAAGTTTTGTAATGTTATATTTCAGAAAGTAAAAAAAAAATTCCCCTACCTACTGTACCTACCCTACTCCGAGCACCAGCCCATCAGGGTCGGGAGAGGGCAACCAAATAATCTTTTAACCCTTTAATAGTCAAATTTAATCAAGAAAATGTAAATATCTGCGTATTCAATGTCTATTTACAGGTCAAGAGAATACAATTTTAGAAAATTTATCACTGGACTGGCTGGCTCGGTTATCGAGCCAGTCTTTCCAGTAGTATACAGTACGCCACCAAAATAAAAGATGCCAAAGAAACCTGGGACAGTTTCCGTGCTGCGTCAGTTATATACGATTTTGATGCACCAAGAATTTCATTTAGCACGTGGATGCATCGAAAAAGACATTGAGACCCGCTTTGAAGAAGACTTAAACGAGTTCAAACTATTTAGGCGCGTTTAAACGCTCAGTTGCTAGCATAAATTTTCTTGACGAGTTTATAATTCAGACTGTTACTGTCATCGCGATCGCGTATTAATTATGTTAACGTGACACGGCCTATTTATGTCTACTCTGCATATAAGAAATAATCCAAAACCTATTACTAAATATTAAATTATCACTAAATTTCACAGTCATATACAATTCCATACATTCACTTCTAATACCTGTAGCACTTTTTCCGGAATAAAACGGCATGTGAGGCTTATGAGTGCGCTATTAACTTACATATTTATTTGTTGTTTACTGATTTTCCAGGAATTTCCTTTGTCTGAATACATGGTATTAACATTTTAAACCAGATTTTCATAATTCTTTAGCAATCTCGCTATTCGGTACATGCCGGTGCTTTGGTTGTTTATAAAAAAGAAACTGCGAAAGCGATCGTATAGGTTGAGATCACACTTCATCGGGGAATTCCCAAACGTCCCCGATATAGGGTATTAACGTTTAAACCGCATTTTCGTACTAGCCAAACTGCGCTTACCGCGAAATCACATACAGTATGCATTACGTTTGGGTTATAAAAAGAAGGAATTACGCGTGTGCAGAGATGTCTTCACTAGTAGTAAATGCCAGGACGACCACACGCAAGATAAATAATTTGTGTCGTCGTCGTATTTCCAGCACGTAACATTTTAAAACACGCGTCAAATATATAGCACCTCCTAAATTAAAAATTATTAACGCATTTAAAGATTTCAGTAGGTTCGTCAGAAAAAAGTAAATGGGTCAAGACAAATTAGGCGCATCAAAACAAGAGTTTAGGCCTGTCAGAAAACTCGACAACGTGTTCTATATAGCATTTTGTTTTACTACGCGTTGAAAAATGGGTGCATTTTTATTTTCCTTTTGGCGCATTAAAAAATGCGTTTTTTGTAAGTTATTTTTGCCGCATACTGTATGTAAATTTTTTTCAATTGTATTCTCTTGACCTGTAAATGGGCATTCCACAAGATGGTAACAGAGGCCGGTATGACCATTAACCCTTTAATGACAAAATTTCTTCGAAAAATTAAAATATTTACTTATTGAATGTCCATTTGCAGGCCAAGAAGACGATTTTTGAAAATTTACCACCATAATGACTGGCTCGGTAACCGAGCCAGTCATTTCAGTGGTAAAATTTCAAAACTAATCTTCTCTTGGCCTGTAGAGGGACATTACTCAAAACCACTACCGAGGCTGGTTTTGGCCGGTGTCGTCATGAAATGGTTAAAGGCTTAAGGATAGATATATAAATAAATTTAGGAAAATTTTGTTTTGGTAATGTATTGACTCCGATCGAAATAAGTCCAGACTAATCAATAGTACAGTTTACTTTGTTCTGGAAAGACATGAAAGATGTTAATTTATTTCCGAGCCGGACTGTACGTTTTGATCAATGTTCTATAGCTCACCTTTTCTTCTATACTTTGTAGTTTATTCTGGTAAAATGCTTCAAGCTCCTGGAGTGCCTGTGGATCAGCCATTGCCTGCATTACTACATTCTGATGGGAAGAAGTAACATGAATCAAGCACAGAATCAAACTATCTCACATCAAAAATCAAATGACTGGAAAAACTGTTGAATATAGTGATGCTAATTTGTTTGTACCTGTAGCAGAAACAGCTTCCAGTCCAGACAACTTAGCTCCACAATATTTGACAGCATATTTTTGTTGAAACATAAAGAACTGATTGTTGAATGTTCACACAATAATTGATTAACCCATTAACACTCATATCAGCAAAAAAAAACCCGCTTCTTCAGTGGTCTTGAGAACCGTCTATTTGCAGAGCAAAAGAATACTATTTTTGAAAGTTTACCACTGGAATGACTGGCTTGATAACCGAGCCAGTCATTCCAGTGGTAAATTTTCACTGCAAATTGACATTTTCCATGAGAAAATTGAAATTTTCTTGAACAAATTTGAGTGTTAACTGTACATACTTACTACATTTATATCATAATCATTCTATATTCAAAACTATAACTACATTCTGGCATGATGGTTTATAGTACATGGACATGTAAACTGTCCCCACCCCACCCAGTCATCTATAACATGACCAATAACACACATTACAGATATATATTGTTCCTACATGTACATGTTCTATGGCCAGTGTGTAAGAACTAAAATTTGGGAGTGTGGGAGAGGGAGGTGTCACGCTTTCACATGGCTGCTGGCAGTCATCTTTATAAATCATGGGTTCAGAAAGGGTTTGCCCCCTCAACCATGTTAACATACAGCTAAGTAGAAAACGTAAAATGGTGCATTTTCGCAAAATCTTAGCACAACAATCAGCCAAATATAGATGATTGTCAACATAGTCAGACCTGTATCTATGTCATGTATGTTGCCAAGGATGATTAAATCTCTCACAAATTTACAAACATGACAAACAGCAGATTTTTAAAAGAAATTTTAGGGTATTCAATCGAAGCATCATTCTCTACAGGCGCAAAACATGTACAACAGGTTTCTCGACTGGAGGGGTGTATGCGTGTAGCTAGATAAGGGGGAAGAGAAGAGCATCAAAAGGCTTCACCCAATATGTGTGTGAGTAGCGTGTAGAATGGGGGGGGGGGGGCGGGGGCGCAGAACGTCAAAGTTCGTGAAAGCGTAGGGATTTGTGATGGACATTCTACATGTAGTGTGGTATTTATATTTTGTCATTGTGATTTTGTTCTGTCAAATAGTGCTCATGCAGAACCATGCTCATCATAATGCACCATAATGATACACGTACATATACCATTATTATCCTTACCCTGTACGGGAAAGTGGATCATGCTCCATTCTCTGGCTAGTATACATATACCATAAAGTGCAGAAATATGGTGTAAAAACATGTTAGCGAGAAATGTTACTGTTGAATATTTTTAAATATAATTGGATTGGAAGAGTCTTCCAATCCAATTTTGTTCAAAATATTCAACAGTACCGTGTGTTTACATTTTGTTTTAGAAATATGTTACATTATTTTTAAGCCTTACTGTACAAGTCAAATAACAGGAAACACATGTACATGCATTGCCATACTTACCTCAGATCCTGCAGTGGAACCTGAAGGAAATTGAATACAAATTGTAATTTTTAAATATATTTAATAAATTGAGATACACACATTACATGTACAACATGTACATTTGTAACTTGTGACAAATCATCGAAGCCTACATGACCTAGTACAGGGAAGCCTACATGACCTAGTACAGGTAAGCCTACATGACCTAGTACAGGTAAGCCTACATGACCTAGTACAGGTAAGCCTACATGACCTAGTACAGGTAAGCCTACATGACCTAGTACAGGTATATTCTTCATTAAATTCATCACAAACCTCATCAAAACGCTCAATTCCAAAATCAAAATATAAAACAAGAGGCCCAATGGGCGTGTATCGCTCACCTGGAACATTGGCATATCAAACTAATCTTACTGAAGTTTTACATCTATCGGTGTCACTTCCAATGACTTTCAGTCAAATGATTTAGTTTTAGAGATATTGACAACAATCTCTGGACTGGGTTTTTTTTTGCATTAGTGATTTTGAACAATGTTTAAGTGAAAATAGATGATATCAGTGCTAACAACAGCTGGTTTCTTAACTGTCTCACTGCTGCAAGCCAGTGCAGCCAATAATTTCAATTTTCAAAAGCTCTTGACTTGTTGAATATTTTGAAAACAATTGGACTGAAAGTTGTTGGTGGCTTAGCCACCAACAACTTTCAGTCCAATTGTTTTCAAAATATTTATCACGTTCAGAGATATAACCTTTGGAATATGTCGTCTGCAAAAACTCAGTCAGACGCTTACTAGAGGTTTAAATACAATTTGAAGAAAATGGTCTCTAAAGGCAGGTAGGTGGTCTTTATAGCAGGTTATTCCCCACCAACACACAATCCATTTAACACATGCACATCTGGCTGAATCACCAAGTTAGCAGCAGGGGTAGGGTGAGCTGGAGTTGATTTAGAAAATAATTTGACTGAAAGTCATTGCTGCCTTAGGCAGCAACAACTTTCATTGCTGCCAAAGGCAGCAACAAATTTCATTCAAATACATTTCAAATATTTTTAAGAGCATAGATGTCAGAGCACAGAATACATATCTTAAATATTTCTGCAGTATTGGAAAGGTTAATCTGTTAATTGGAATTTAATATCTAGTTTGGCAATAAAATCTGACGTGGTGATAAGAGGGTGGGAATGAAGGAAATGTCAATTTCCCTTTCTCCGAGATCTAACAATCTTAAATATTTCTGCAGTATTGGAAAGGTTAATCTGTTAATTGGAATTTAATATCTAGTTTGGCAATAAAATCTGACGTGGTGATAAGAGGGTGGGAATGAAGGAAATGTCAATTTCCCTTTCTCCGAGATCTAACAATACTCACCATTCTGTTACTTCTGATATACAGCTGGCCTTGACAGCGGCTCTAGGATTATAGACTTAGAAAGCTTTACCGACTCCTGGGAACCGGGTACTCGGCTCCCAACTGCCGAGCACCCGTCTACCATAGAGCTCATATTGTTTGCATAGCCACCAAACAAGAGAAAACTATGGCTTGCCTCCGTGGGGCTGGGAGGCTGGGTCCGTAACAGAATGGTGAGTATTGTTAGATCTCGGAGAAAGGGAAATTGACATTTCCTTCATTCTCCTTCAATCAATACTCACCATTCTGTTACTTCTGATATACACCAGATTTGATCAGTAACCTGGTGGGAAGGTCCAAGCCATAAATGCTAATTTTGCCCCTTGGAGAAAGATTTTAGACTTCAAACTTGACTAACGGAGACCTAAAAGGACCGTCAAGTTCACCGAACCGAATCACATTCGCATCACCGCCCCCCCCCCCCCCTTTTTCCTCCTAAGAAAAGGGAGAGAACTCACGAACATGTATCTCGCCTGAAACACCAATATGCCAAGAGGGTTAACTACTCCCTGCATATTCCATGTATTAGCCTGGGAATGAGCATGAATATATAAGATGAATAAACATGATACATATACATAATACAAAAAACTCTCACTATTGAATTACCTTATGATAATTGGACTTCAGACGTTTGTAGGTTGTCCAGCTAGCGGTTTCCCTACAGCCCCTAGTGCGTGTGCTTGCCGCACTAGCTCTAGCTGCAGGTTGACCGCTAACCGATTCCGCGCGATACTGGCTGTATCCTCTAAGATGGCCCGCGCCTAGCCACCGAAGATGCTAGGCCCTGTCAGGGGCATCCCAAGAAGACGCTCCCTGACTGCCGTAGCCGGACGCATATGGTCAATGACCATTTGCCTCCTGGATTTTGTCACTCGCGCTTGCACCCTTGCCAATGCGTCCATAGACAGCACCAGGCCGTCATTGACACATGAAAGCGCCACAGGTGGCACAGGGTGGCCTGCCCCCGCTTCAGCCCACACCGACTGAAGGAGACAATAAGAGTGGTTGACAGCGCTCATCGCTGCCCTCACACCCTCATCGCATAGGGACAGGACTTCTTCCTGGTGTACCTGAGACTTGTCCACAAGTGCAGGACCGGGGCCACCCGCCACGGCACTCTGGACGCCCAGTACCCATCGGTCATCCTCCGTGACCGACGGGACTACACCATACCTGTCGTATTCCCCCCGCGGAATACGACATCTTGCCCGCACCTCCCTGGAGGCCGCAGGGAGCTGACCCTTGGTCATCAGTTGTTTGCTATAAATAGCATCCACCAAATCTATGAACCGTGGATCCAGTCCCACTGACTGGATCCGGGCCGCGGGCAAAATCCCCGTCCTGATCGACGCAACCGACGGACGGGGCGCATCTTCATCGGCCGTGGCCGAAACCACAGACGGGTCAACCCTGGCTAGCCACGCCAGAGCATCTGACCAATCTACCTCCGATGAAGACACCCCCGCAAACACGTCACCCGTTGACGTGCTCACGGGCCTGCCAGCCACGGCCTCCCGGCAAGGAGCCACGGCTGACACGCCAGGCACACCGGTACGACACGGTTCCGCCGCCACCCCATGAAACACTCCGGTCCATGGGGTAGGTCCGCACGGAAAACCGTACGGACCCGTAGCAGTCGCGGAACCATAGCCGGACACGGGCGCCAACGGCACCCCACGTCCGACTGCCGGACCAGGCGAGATAGGTGAGTACCACGCCCGGCCCGGCACACCCGTTCCCGTGACGGCTGGTGCCAAACCAAGCCGCACGGAACCGGTGCACGGTAACGGATTGGCCTCAGCCACAGGCGGAGCCGCTGACCTGGCTTGCGCCAAACCAGACAAATGGAGGCCGGTTCCGTCCAGGACGGAATCAACCTCCATATTCTCCACCTGCGGCTTCACGGGCCGCAGCAACCTCTCCTCCTCGGCCTCCTCGTCTTCAGACTCCGAAGAGTCGTCACTAGACGAGTCAACCGTGGAACCGTCCTGGCGGATGGCTCCCACACCTGACGGACCGGCCACCGCTACTGGACCACCCGGAGGTGGCCGCAGAGAAACAGAACCCGTCTGGCCGAAGCCAGACGGGACTGCCAGGGGGCCGTACGAGACGGCCCCCTCGGTAACCAGTCCAGAATCCTGTCCGAGGACAGGATCCGTACCAGGCATGGGGAGAAACTGCCCCCCAACCTTTGGTAGCAGGGACGACACCAGCGTGGGCAGAACGCTATGCAGAAAACCCTGCATAGCCGGACCAAACCACGCCGGCGGTGCCATCTCCGCCACCTCCAGCTGGGGACGTGGAGCACCCCCACCGGCCGAACCGGGCGCTCCACGATTTACTCTCGGACCGCCTGACCCCGCGTCAGACCCAGCCAAGTCCTTCTGGGCAAGAAACTTAACCATCATCTCAACGGACCACACTGCACAAACATTACACCTATGATCAATATTACACAGGGAACACCTAAAACAGACATGGTCCTTGAACACGACACGGACAAACTTATGGCATTCGTCACATGATGGCGGGGCTGGCTTGGCCTATAACATAAGCACAAACCTACAATAAACAAGCGGAACGAGACCCGGATGGAAGGCAGACAATTAATTTTCAAATAATTTGACTCATAAATTAACTGTAACCCTCCTGCACCCCACCCCGCCACGTTACAACAACGATCGCATTGATTATGACGACAAGAACGAGGCGGGCATTAAACACACCCATAACAGATCCTCCAGGATGTGTAACGGCTCCAGGAATCATATCGCATAGCATTCGGGGTATATATACTAATCAATAAAAATTATACTCCTAACGAAAGCAGCACGATATGTGAAGAAAACAACAAAATGTATAACAAACTGCTGTATCACACGGTAAAACCGCAGACCACGCATCTACTCAAGAATTTTGAAACCACCGATCATTGCAAACCGATTGTGATCGCACGTAAACTTGATCATTCTAAAGTTTCCGGTACCATTTTTAGTACGCAGCACCCAGAAACAGATGCGCGAATTAATGAAAAAATTTTCTTCACATAAACATCCGAGCGACCGGGTGTGACGTCACCCGCTCGGATCCTACGGAGAACGACGTCAGCCGATATTCGTGTTAGAAATACCGTAGCATAACACCTATTTTCATATCTGCCGATCGCCTGTTGGGGGTTAAAGAAGGCGATCGTCTGGCATATATCGTTGTTAGCACACGTCCCAGATTCTATGGGGTCAGAAATTGGAACATGCGACACAGCGAAATTTAGAGACCTAAGTCTTTTAACTATGGATAATAAAGAATGATACAACCTGGTTATCTTCGGCGGTATTCTCCATAGTATCCTTTAGTTAATCCTTTCACGAACACACAAACTATCACAGATTAAAGACTTAGATTTTCTTTCACAAAAAACACTAAAATCCTTAATGCAGAAAGCATGTATTGCTCTTGTTGCTATGCAAACAAGAATGAGCTCTATGGTAGACGGGTGCTCGGCAGTTGGGAGCCGAGTACCCGGTTCCCAGGAGTCGGTAAAGCTTTCTAAGTCTATAATCCGAGAGCCGCTGTCAAGGCCAGCTGTATATCAGAAGTAACAGAATGGTGAGTATTGATCGAAGGAGAACAAACCATTTGCCCTAAGAAAGTGAGACTGCAAATATTTAAGGAGTGATAACTCTGGCATTTGACGTCCTATCAGTTTCATTTTCACAACACAGATATTAGATGTCGTCATTAACATTGTGACCAAGTTTGGTGTCAATCCGTCAAGAAATAACAAAATGAGCCGTCATTGTTGGTGACGGACAAACAGATGGATGGACAGACATACAGAAGACGAATAGGGTTATTGCTATACGATAGCTGACTGACAAGTAAGCGGAGTTAAGAAAACCAATTTCGACTTCACAATCCATGAAATAAAAGAATTGAATATGGCAGCCAAACACGCTAAAATTTGATTGGTCCACGGCGGCCATGTTTTTTACCTATCAACTTCCCATGAACAAACTTTAATGGCCCTTAGTCCATAATCATATCCCCAAAATTTCAGCCCGATCCGTTCAGCGGGTCTGCAGAATAAGTCGTTTTTACGAAAACTAAGTCATCCAAGATGGCCGCCGAACCATTTGGCCAATCAAGTTACTTCGAACAAACTTGGTTCAGCTCTTGCCCTATATGATATTTCGTGAGTTTTGAAACCAAGCGGTTTCGGAGAAGATTTTTAAAGCCATTTCCTAAAATCAGCCAAAATCCAAGATGGCCACCGGCCAAATCGGCTGATTGGCTTTGTTTGAACAAACTTGGATCCCTATGCCCTAAGGATACTTCCTGCCAAATATAATTGAAATCGGCCCAGTGGTTATTGAGAAGAAGTCGTTTAAAGGAAAAAGTTGACGGACGGACGCCGGACAGATGCCGGATGGTCGCCATGGCATAAGCTCACTTGGCCATTCTGGCCAGGTGAGCTAATAAGTGTCCTCCATACTTCTCAGGCATCACATTACTCATTTACGTGCTGTCACTCAAAGATATATGTACCATAGACTAGTTTCTAAAAGTTATCTACCCCTGTTTTGGTATGAATTACTTCTAAGATATCCAAAAACAATCTTGTAGGATCCCTAAATATTGTATGCATCGGGTTGCATTGAAAGTGAGACAATTTCTGTTATAAAAGTTAAAAATCACCACAAAATTTAATGGTACATATATATGTATTTTTTCTAATGGCATACATGTAATTAATGTTAAACAATGGATAACTAAGATCACTTACATGCTAAAAGATAATTTACCCATTTAATATTACATATATACATATATATTCAATCTTGTTAACCAATTAACACTCATATATCAGCCAAAAACGGCTTCTGCAGTGGTCTTGCGAAATGTCCATTTGCAGACCAAGAAATTATTTTTTTTAATTTACCACAGGAATCAAGCCAGTCATTCCAGTTGCAAATTTTTATAAATAGGCTCTTGGTCTGCAAAAGGACATTTCCAATGAGAAAATTAAATTTAAAAACAAATGAGAGGGTTAAAGGTTTAATCGTCAAACCAGACAGAAACAGTTTCTGAAGTAGTCGTGATAGATATCCTGATTTGCAGACCATCACTTTGTAATTTTTCAAGTCGTCTTCTCTTGATCTGCAGGCAGACATTCAGAAATCCAAAATTTGAATTTTATTGGCTTGAATCTTGTAAATTAAAGAATTAATCTGTAAACAGTGAGTGTGATATGAGATTATTACGTACCTCCCGTAATCCTGCGCGCCACATCCTGCGATATCTGCAAATACAAACATGCAACAGTTAATGGAGGGATCAGATCTGTCACTCAAGTATATGACATCATCAACGTCACACGGAGGCGGACCTCACAAACACAATGACATACATGTATTATAACTCTGTTAAATGAAGCTCATTGTCAAGTGTACGAATTGTAAATATAATGTATGTCTTTGACATGTTTGATGATGGATTTAATAAACATTCTGTTGAATATTTGAAACTAATTCTACTGGGATCTATTATGCCAAATACAGCAACAGCCCCAAGGGAAATTAGATTCAAAATATTCACCAGCTTACCTGTATAGTTAGTTTTAGTTACCTGTATAGTTACCTTGAAATTGGGGTAAGTCAGCGTTCAAAGTATTAAAATTGATTCCAAAAAAGTACCGATAGTGGGCAGAGCTTAGCTACATGTATGTAGAAATAGTTAGAAATCATTTCCACCATTCCATTAGCCACTGTGACCACCGATTAGACTTTGTGCCAGACTCTGTCAGGGTTGGCAATTTGATGAGGCAACGGTATGACTGGATAGTTGACAGTAAATCACCTTCCATAACTCTTTAGTACAGTAGTACATGAATTACAAACATGACAAACAAAATAATAAACAGCATAGTTGAATTAATTAACAGAACCTTCAATTACATAGATGAAACCAACCTTATCATGTTATTCAAATAACTATTCTGTCTAATTGGAATACTGCATATGGTCTCCTCGTTTCAAGAATCTTGTATAATAACCGGAAGGGTCCAGGTGTTGAGCTCCTAAACTTGTTCTTCATTTAAACAAGAATTTGGCTGACTTAAATGTCTGGCCTGTCTCCTGTTGGTCACAGTCCTTGACCTTTGACCTTGTGGCCTCAATGTTATCACGCTTCTTCCTAAAATTATAGGTAACCATGTATCCTAGCTTTGTTCCAAAAGTATTAATGAGCAGATGTTAAATGGCAATGTCAGAATGACCTTGACCTAATGACCTCACTATATCAGCTCACATCTTCCTTATGGCATAGGCAAGCATGTGGACGTTGAAAAAGGCAGAGGTCAAATAACAATGTCAGAATGACCGTGACCTTTGACCTCACTATCAGCATACATCGCCCTTACGGTATTGGGAAGCATGCGTCCAAGTTTAGTTATAGTAGTATGAAGCAATTTTGAAATATACATGTAAATGTAAATGATTTGCGAAACGAATGACATTGACCGTGTAACCGTATTATCTTCCTTATAGTATATGGAACCATGCGTCCAAATTTAGTTCTGGTAGTATGAAGCAATTCTGAAATATAAATGTAAATGATTTGCTAAATGCAAAAACTTAACGCTGACATTGTCATCGCCAGAAAAGTGATACCTATGCCTCACTTCCTGATTCGCAGACAAGACACAGATTACGGCTACACAGACATGACAGACAGACTAAAGGTTTTGAACCTCGTGCCACTAAAATACTTAGACGAATTGAAAATTGTCACATACAAATTTATTTATCCATGATGATTACAACCTTGATAAAAACAAGAGGCCCAAGGGGCCTGTATCGCTCACCTGGACTTATTGGCCACTGACATATCCGAACAAAATGAGATGACCGCTGAAACTAGATGATATTTCATGAGTTTTGAATCATTCCCCCCAAGCGGTTTCGGAAATTTTTAAAGAGATTTTAAACTAGAGCCGACCTCCAGAGGATCCTTCTAACCAAAATGGTTGAAATCTACATGTATCAAGAAACCAAGAAAATGCATTTTGACAGTTTTCGGTAAATTTTGCACAAAATCTAAGTTTTTAAGACAAAAAATTAAAATATCAAAAATCTGAATAGAAGTTCTAGAGCATACCTCCGTATGACAGTTCTAGTCAAATTTGGTTGAAATCTGTTAAGAAACTAAGGAAGAGATGCGTTTTAACACTTTTCGGTAAATTTTAAACACAATCTATGTTTTTACCCCAAAATTTTAAATATAAAAAATCTGAAGAGAGTTTCTAGAGCCTACTTTCATATGATTGTTCTAGCCAGATTTGGGTGAAATCTGCCAAGAAACTAAGGATGAGTAGCGTTTTAAAGCAATTTGACAATTTCCGGCAAATTTTAAATAGAATCCAAGTTTTTTACACAAAAAATTGAAATATAAAAAATCTGAATAGAAGTTCTAGAGCCTACCTCCATATGATTGTTCTAGCCAGATTTGATTGAAAAGGCAGCAACTGCTTCCAGTCAAATTAGTTTCAAAATATTCAACAGATTATTTATTAAATTATTAAGAATCTGTCAAACCGGCAACTTGGTTTGAAAGGGGTAATTATCCTTGAACATGCTATAATTACGGCATTCAAAATGGGTAAAAAATGAGAACCGGTTATGATCAATCATTAATTGATCATCGGTTAGTATATAAAACCAATCATCAATTACAAAAATAGTACCAATTCCCAACACTAATAAAAACACATTCTTTGACCGATCAAGTAACACACACGCACCAGACATGCTAGAGGTAATTCAAGCTCAACACTAAGCGCAGCGGGAACACAATTTCTAAGCATCATTTTCCAAACCAAATTATTAGCACATGTATGGAACTCACTCCCTTCTGTCATGTCTGTCATGGTTGAATCACCCATGTTTGATGTGTTTAAATAAGAACTAGATATATGCACTTAAATGACATAATACGATAACAACTAAACAAACTAATAGATAAAGAAGACACATTTAGAAATATATCCAAATGGTAGACGCCACTGGGTGTAACCATAAGTATAGACGGGACACCACAGCTGACGAGGGGAACACGCATCTGCAGTGGTCACAGGCCCAGGGCTGGGCTCAAATACTTTCAAAAGTATTTAAATACAAAAATAATACTTTGGAATTCTTCAAATACAAATACTAGTTTTTTGCAAAGTATTTAAATACAAATACAAATACTTAGGGTAAGTATTTGAAATACTTCTCAAACACTTCTTACATGTCTTATAGAAGACCAAAGTAGGATACAGATGTAACCCTAGTGATGGACAGCCAGACCCTCATATTTACATGGGCACAGACAATCATAGATACCAAACTAAGCATCATTTTATGAATGGAAATATTATGTAAGGAAAGTATCTATGATATCAGTATCTTATTTTTGACATATTTGTGAATGATATTAATTGTATATCATATCTAAGGTCAAGTTCCAAGGGCTAACCATAGTTAAATATAGTTGACTAGATCCCAGCAAAAGTTGAAATAGTAAACTAGCTAGTAAAGTTAGTCAACCAGCATCCTGAATGGTTAATACAAAATTATATCAAATTCAAAATGGCAGATAAGCTTTGCTTTCCACATTTAAATGCACATAAACCTTGTAAATATTTCAGTATCTAATTGAGAAGTTTGATGAAATTATACTTTCTGTATCTCAAATGGATACCGTTAGATGCTTTAGCATGCTACATGTAACATACTCATTGTCATAGCATCATAGCCCACAAAATAAGACATAAATCTGGCTTTGCTGGTGAGGCTTTCATGATTGTGGATTGTTGTATAACTGAAAATTGTAGTTGCAAAGTTTCAATTCCATGGGGAGAGTATAGAGAATAAATATTGATACAAATCATGTTATTATTTTGAAAAAAATTTGACTGGGAGTTGTTGCTGCATGTGACTATAACACACCCAGTCAAATTATTTTTAAAACACAGTAATTTCATAAACATGAACTCTGAAACCAGGTTAATTAACCCTTTCCCTGACAAATCCCTGAAAAAGTACATTCTTTACGGTATAAAACATATTCTGTTGAATATTTTGAAATTCATTTGACTGGAAAAATTAATTTCAAAACATTCAACAGTTTTTCTATATGGTTGGCTTCAAAATGAGAAATACGCAATTTATCAAGGAAAGGGTTAAAATTCAGACAGAATTGGAATAACATTAAACAAGGTTTATTTATTGATTTTTGTTTATTTATTTAGATTCTCTCTGAATATTCTTAAAACTATCTCATTTAAAAATTTGCATTCAAATTGTTGCCAAAGATATTCCAATCTGTATTTAATTTGAAAACCAATGTCGCTGTATCCTGCTGCTGTTTAAGAAAAGCAATATACTATTTCCAAAATGTACACCAGTATTTCATCTACAACTACATGTAATCATTTAACATCATTATAAAAAGGGATCATTAACCGCCATCTAAATGAATGCTATGAATATAAAATTAATGATGAAAATGATTAACACTCTGGTATAGAGTTGCAAGCTAGTACAATGGAGGTGTTGTTAATACCTGACTAGCTCTACCTAGGTTGCTTTGAAAGGAAATAATTGCCTAATCCATTAAGTATGATAAGACATGTGAGATTTAGACCAGCTAAACAAGTTACTTACTCAGACTCAATTATTTATCACAGGTTTATGCTGTTAACCCTTTAACACTGATATCAGCCAAAAATTGCTTCAGAACTGGTCTTGAGAAATGCCCATTTACAGACCAAGAGAAGCCTATTTTTAAAGATTATGAGTGGTTCAATAACAGAGCGAGTCATTCTCAAAAATAGGCTTCTCTTGGTCTGCAAATGAATATTTTATGAGAAATTTGAAATTTTCTTGAAGAAATTTAAGTGTTAAAAGGTTAATGGTCAAGCCAGCCCAAATGGGTCTCTGCATTGGTCTTGAGTATTGCCCATTTACAAGCCAAGAGAAGACTATTTTTGAAACTTTACCACTGGAATGACTGGCTTTATAAGCAAACTAGTCATTCCAGTGGACTGGGATATATTTATTACCTTTGAAACAAGGTTTTTAAAATTTTGGCATGAATGGGATAGCAGGATTTAATTTTTTATATATTTTATTTATTTAGATGTGCTCAAATTATCTGACTCAAAGTTGTTTTTTGGAAACAAATAAATTCAAATTATACCCAAAAATATTCAGAGCTTTTATTTTATTTGTAAGTTTCCAAAATTTCATTTCTTTTCACACGACAACTGGTCTTCATACTGAATAGCAATGCTTGTAGGCTGCTGTCTAAGAAAACAACACTATTTCCGACATCTACATGATCCCTTCCCCTACAATTTTTAATCATTTGACATAAGAGCTCAAAAAGGGTAATTAACCCGACTGCCACCCATCCAAACTAAATGAATGATTTGAATATAAAATTCAATGGTGAAAAGGGTTAAGCCTCTGGTATGAGTCCTGCAAGCCAGTATAATGGAGGTGTTGTTGTAACTTGACCAGCTGTTCCTAGTTTGTTTTGAAAGGTGATAATTGCCTATTCTACTAAATGTACAGATAAGAATTTGAGAATTAATTCAGCTATACAGACTCAGAGAGTAGGATTCAGTTAGAGAGCAGTTAGAGAGCAGTACAGTACTATACATTCTTAAGGAATTGTGCTGTAACAGCAAGCAAAGGCCAGACTGGAAGCAAAGCTTGTTTCATTTTATATATGCATTAATAATGTGTGTTACATAAAACAGAGAAAATCATGTGACTATTTTGAAAATTCTGTGACTGAAAATTGTTGCTGCCTAAGACCACACCACATTCAGCTAAATTATTTTCAAAATAGTCTAAAGATTTCATTTCCATCTGCTTTAAAACCAGGCTGATTAAAACTGAGGATAACATGTGTGAGGTGTACGAAAAAGAATTTAAAAAATAATTTCAAGGCAATTAGCAGTTCTATTTATAAAAGGATTTTCTCTATTCTTATTGGGTCATATTGTTAACACTGAAGCCCTAACAACTATATTTTAAGACAACCATACTATTTTGACAATGATTTCATTGGAGGTTGCTGCTTCTTAAGGCAACAACTGTAACAGTCAAATTCATCTTACAATATTCAACAGAGTATGACATGCAAAGAGTTACAGAATGTATGAGAAATCTGTATTAAATTTTAATTTGCACTGTGCATGTACAACTGCATGAAAGAATTTATCAGAAATAGACAGAGTATTTTGAAAAGTATTTGAAAATACTCAAATACCTTGACAATGTATTTAAATACAAATACTTTTGCCTTAAATACTTTTAAAATACAAATACTTTCAAATACATGAAAAATGTATTTAAATTACTTCAAATACATATACTTTTGTATTTGACCCCAGCCCTGGACTCACAGCCCTTCCGCAAGACAAGCAGGGACTCCAACACCAAATACATTCCTACACCCCTGAGCCAACCAAGGGTGCACCCACTCCCAACCTTGGTAAAAAATACATTCCTACACCCCTGAGCCCTGAATAATGCCAACCAAACACGTCAGTAACTTCAGTTTATATATAACCAAGAAACAAAAATGTGCATCTCAATTGTGTCAGATTTCAAGCATTTAATCCATAATAAATGCCTGGTGGCGATTAACGATTCAACTACCAAAATTTAGCCTTGAAAATCTGATCATAGCGGGGTATGCCGAAAAAGCTCCTATAGAGTAATAGGCAGCACATGAGTACCGTAAGGAATCGCTCTTCCTACACACCATCAGGGATTGGACCGCCTTACCAGCAATTACGGTACAAGCTGAGAGCCTTGACATATTCAAGTCTTCACAGTAAGCACATGGAACATTGTTTTTAAAGAAAATTCAACACACACAAAAAATAGTTTTTAACGTTGCCGTGCGCTCTCTACAGTAGCATAATAATCAACCTGTTGTTGGTGGCTACTAAATGGCAGAAGCAGAAACACGCATGCATGTCATTGATAATGTTCACATGCTTGTAATTTCAGCCTTGTCAAAACATGACAATTGGAAAAGACTAGTATAAAAATATTCTTTTATTGAAGTCAAACTTGGTATATTAAATGACGTGATACATAACTACAGTGATCGGAATCGTCATATTTGGTCGTCTCACACTATTGCCAAATTCTTTAAAGGTCAAGTGTTAAACTAAATCTTTGTTTACATTTGAATAAAGCACAAATGTGTGTCATCAAAATCTAACACATTAGACTTAAATATTTTATAAATAAATTCACACGAAACTTCCTGAAATGAATACAGTCGATAACAGCCGCTCTCGAAAACAGTCGCCAGTAGACCCAAAACAGCCGCCGGTATAGCGATAACAGCCGCCGCTGCTCGTAGTGTCTCGTGTCTAGTTATTTTATCATCTAAGATTATAATTATGTTTTTACTGTGAGAATTATATTATTTGATAATTTATTACCGTCAATAATATTTGTTTCTTTTTTTCAGGCGGTGGTTAATTCGATGCCCGCGCACCACTCTGGTACTACCATGGATATGTAATCCACAGACATATAGGATTTTGTATTTTGTTGCTTTTTTGTGTTTTTTTAATGTTATTTTCATAACTAAACTGTACTGTGCTGATTAGCCGTCATGGCATGAAAAGCAATAAAGTATACATACTAGCTTGTCCTACCCAGTAGGAATGGCCAGAATGGGAGCTCTCACTTTCCTATTGAAAGAAAGGACTGTCTGCGCATATTTTGTGGTTTACTCATCCAGGACTTGACATCAGGCTTTGCAAGGAAGTTTTTTAGAGAGGGCTTCGGGACTGGCATCTGTACTAGGCTACAGTAAAACTTGTCTTAAGTGGCCATTGTACCGAATACAAACTAGTTACAGTACAGCTAATAAATCAGTTAAAATATTTCCAGCCCACCCCACCCCAGATAGATGTTAGTAAATACTTAAATACTCAATACAATTTTGTCTAGGTTTAGAAATTGCAGTTTTAGGAATGGATGAATACAGTTTTTGTTTTGCCCCGCCCATCTCTAGTTAAGCAACTTAAGCTCCACCCACACTTTGCCAGTGTTGGGATCGATCGATCCATGCACTCCTTGAATCTCAATTTCCTGAAAACTGCAGGTAAGCTGTTTGCTATTTTAAAACTAAGTTGACTGGGCACTGTTGCTGTAGTAGGCTACAATCTGGTGCCAGTTGCCAGACTATTAAGCATTTATGACAGAATTAATTATGTAATTCATGAAGTAATTGATTGCGACATCATAGATTGATAGATTGTAGACTTTTATAATTTATTGTTGATATGTTCATATATTAACATATGTTCATATTATGATTTTGAATGATTTATTAATAGGTCTATTGTAGATAACATGTTCTTAAAATTACGATTTTGCATGATTTGTTATTAGGTTTTAAGGCTAGTTGAGAATCTTTATTAAATAGGCCTAGTAGAGATACTATCCATACAACAACGCTTAGTCCGTCATTAATTACGTGTGATTTGTTATTAGGTTTCAGCTAGTTGGGTTCACCTAATATGCATCGGGTAAGCTGTTGAATGTTTTGAAACCTATGGCAACAACAGTGGCCAGTCAAATTAGTTTCAAAATATTCAAGAGAATCTTTATTAAATAGGCATAGTAAAGTTAGTTAGTCTGTCATCAACTACGCATTCATGACGACTTATCTACGTCATTCATGGCGTAGTTGATTATGACATCATCATACACATCACGTAGTTGATTATGTCCTCATATGACTGATGGATAAACTGGCGAGGTCTATTGAGAGCCATGCACAGTATCATGCATTCGGGTGCCGTCATATATGTTAATCGTTATGCATTTGTGTGCTATACATTAGTTTGTATTTTATTTCAATCAATCAAACTTTATTGGCAAATCCAACATGTGGACATATGCCTAGATAAAAGCATTGTAAATGACATTAACATTGATTATATCATCTACATATACATAACTTTATACAAACAATATACAGGATAAGCATAACTTTTAATTAAAAATGCACACACGCATGCACATTCATACATACACCTATACATACGTACAGACATATGCACATAACTGTAGCCTATGACTTGGGAAATATAACTTGATCATCAAGTAGGTCAAATTCAGAGAATTCATTCAGGTTATGGAAGAGATTTTCATGATTATCGCTATGCAGTGAGCAATTCATCAGAAAGTGCAGTAGGCACGAGTTATTGATAATTAGTAATATGTGCACCATATATTTTATGTCTGACGATGTCGTCTGGTCTCTCGCATATGTTGGCCCTGAAAAATGGGTGTTGTGACAAATCAATAGTCTGACGATGTCTAGTCATCCACATATTCCGCTACAGATGCTTTGAACAGATCAGGTGAGCTGCAATTTCAAGAAGCATACGAGGCACTGTTCTCATCAACAATCATATAACGTGTTGTCATCACTGGTGGTGGTGCTTCTAACTATGGACGCCTGTAGGTTGTATGTGCAACACAGACTATTAATTAATAATCTTATAACAGGATTGTTCGGTTCGCCTTAGATATAGTAGGTGGTGCTATGCATTAGGCTAATTATTCACTAATATTTTTTTGAAACCCAACAACCTCATCATTATCATACATGTGAACGGGGTCTTTTACAACCACCGTCAACAATGGTTATTCAGTTTGAACCACCGCAATGTGTGCGTTAAATGTTGTTGGCATTCATTGGGAGAAAGGTTTCAAAATTTTAAATTTTGGCGTAAAAAAACCAATGGATATTATTTAATTGTTAGCACCCACAGTGTTGTATCAACCAGGCTAGGAGATTTACTTGCAGGAAACCATTAGAATGGGCTGAATATCCTCGACAAATACATTAAACATTGCTCTAGCCAATCAGCTATCAGAAACGTCTTCAGCAAATAGAAATGCATGTCCACTTGCTGGACTTCCACTGGCCTTAGATTGCTGATCAGTCTATTAGTCTTTCGAGCCAAACAGACACAAACTTGTAAGATTCAAATTCTCTTTCAAGTTTTTCAAATTAATTTTCCTCATTTTAAATTCCGTACAGTACATTTTTATTCAAATATTTGTATGTCTTAAATTTACACTTTATATTCAAATTTACATTCAAAATTATTTTTATTCAAACATACGGCACTCAATTTTGCTTATTTCAGCATATAAAAATGAATCCGAATCATGATAGTATACAAAATTACCAAGCAGATTTTATTTTAATTTATTCATACGTTTGAAACATATTTTTGATTTAAAAAAACCGGAATACAGAAATTAAATTACAGAAATTTATGACTTTAGCATAGAAAACATCCATTTACTGAAAACATAATTTTTAAAAATTTTATCATTGGACTGTGTCTCGATCAACTAAGCCAGACATTTCCAATGATAAATTTTCAAAAATAAACTTTTCTTTCGTCTTCTAATGGACCTTTACTTGAGGGCTATATAGTCAATCTCTCCCCCTTCTATTGTTCACGCCGGCATAAGCCTAAGGAAAAAGTCTGGTAGGGGAGAGATTGAAGATAATGACAGAATAGGCCGGGCTATAACCTTGCAGCTGTTATACTTATTGATCTACTGGCGTCTGTTTTCGACGGCGGTGGTTATGGTCATACTCCCCTCCAACCACACACCCCCCACCCCCACCCTCCTTCCCCTGAAATGCTGTACCACGAAAATACAAACGTTTTCTTAAACATGCACTGTATCGATACTCATGTACTGAGAATCAACCAATATTACACATTACCTTTAAGCCAATTCCGTCTCTATTTTCAATAACTACACGCCTTGTGCTATTGCCTGAACCCATAACTCAATGTTGTTGAATAATATTATTCTAGAGGTGTTGCGAAAACTGGTAACTTATTAATATATTAATACCGGAAGTTGAAACAAGAGTTAAGCTGTTACTTGATTGGTTAATAATACTCCACACTTGTTAAATTTCGTGGGAGTGAATTGTTTCATTTCGGACAAGTGAAGGCAGTCAAGGATTGAATGGCTTTAATCAATTTGATGGTACTGAATTATTAACGGTATGTTAATGTTCAAATGAATCTTAATCTGGAATAATGAATTAATCAATTATTATATTAATGTAGTATGTACATCTGAAATAGTTATTTCTAATCTAATCAGATCAAACAATTAACAAATACCAGAATTTCACTTCCCTTCCAAGAGAAAACTTCAAAAAGTGAAACCATCATTTATCCCCACACGTCTTGAACAAGTGGAATGTATATATTGCAATCGCCTCTCCATCTGTGTGTCCGTCCATCCATGTGGGGGCAGAGTGGAGGTGGGTTTGGTGAAATTTAACCAGATGTGGTACGTTAGCTACTCATATGATTGAGGATTGCACGACTGATGGTGTAGCGTAGGGGGTTGGGGGGTGGCTGGGTGCAGAATTTCAATGTTGGTGAATGCATGAGGATTTGCGCTGTCGTGCCATCTGTATCTTTATGTGGGAATCAAGCCTCGATGGGTTCACCTCTATTCTGTGGGATGGAACGGGGTTTCAAAATGTCTATAGATAACACTAAATGTTTTAAATACATGAATACACGAAATTTACTCTGACTGAGTAGGATTAAATTAATTAATGTCAAATTGAATGTGCAATTTAGTGTCAATTTCATTCATAATTAGTCATATTTAAAATTAACAACATCAGTTAGATGAATCCAGTTTTAGTTATATGCCCGCCCTGATAGAACACTATACAGGTAAGCTGATGAATTTTTTTAAACTAATTCGACTGGGTGCTGTTGCAGCAATGTTCAGCGTCCAGTCAACCTATTCCCGGTTTATGACAGACTATTTCTGTCAGTTATGATTGTGGATTTTGACACTGAATTATGAGTTTGACGTCAACCTATATGTGACATAATTGATTATGACACCATAGCCTATATACTTGACTAGCAGACTGGATTCCTCAATTGTCTTGTCACCAGAGGATTACTTAACCCTTTAACCCTCGAATTTGTTCAAGAAAATTTCAATTTTCCAATAGGAAATGTCCATTTGCAAACCAAGAGAAGCTGTTTTTGAAAATTTGCCACTGGAATGACTGGCTCGCTTATCAAGCCAGTATTTCCGGTGGTACATTTTCAAAAATATTTTTCTCTTGGTCTGCAAATGGACATTTCTCAAGACCACTGCAGAAGCCATTTTTGGCTGATATGAGTGCTAAAGGGTTAATACTCGTAGCGTCAGTGTGACGAGAATGATGAGTCGTTACTTGGATGACTTATTTCTAGCTATGGCCGTCCTGTTTCACGATAAGTTCTATCCACTTTTTATGTGTTGGAATCGATTTGTAACTTGAAATCCCAGAATCTAAATTACAACATGTACAAGGTAAGATTAACGATGTTGAATATTTTGAAATTAATTTGACTGGGAGCTGGCGCTACCTATGTCAGCAACAGTTGATTCAGCTCCCTGTCAAAACAAAAATTGGAGAGAATGTATATTAATTTGTAAATTCACCAAAACATGCACTTCATACACTTTCGTGACAGACTTCCATCATTTTGATTGACAATCACAAGTGGTGTATTTAATTATGACATCATATACATGACTGATTGACATATAGGATCTGTTCATGATAAACCTTCTTCTGTCTTCTTTTCGTTCGCTGATCATATCCTGTAAGTGACTATCGACATCATCATAAGCTTCATGATAAACCTTTAGCCCTCAAATTTGTTCAAGAAAATCTAAATTTTCTCATAGAAATGAATATGTCCATTTGCAGATTAAGAGAAGACTATTTTTAAAAATTTACCACTTGAATGACTGGCTTGGTTATCGAGCCAGTCATTCCAGTGATAAATTTAAAAAAATAGTCTTCTTGGTCTGCAAACACATGGCAAATGGACATTTATCAAGCCCACTGCAGAAGCCGTTTTTGGCTGGTGTGAGTGTTAAAGCATTATTCTATAGATCAAGTTTTCAAGTGGGTTTTTTTCATTTTAGAGAGCCTGTCAGTTTATCCAGCATGTCACAGGTTGAGATCAGGGAGGGCTTTCTCTGCCCAATCTGTCTAACTGATCTGGGCACAGTCTCACATTTACAGAGCCATTTTGAGGATGTCCATTCGACAGAAGATAAAGCTGTATTTCAACAACTGAAAGGTAATAATGCTTGTCTGGAGGTACATGTATATATGTATCTCTGAAAACACGTCTTGGAAGGAGACAAATTGCTAGTCTGTACTTTTCAAGCAAGTTGTCAATGCTCAAAATTGGTCCAGGAATATATATTTACCTATTGCACGTGTCCATTCATGTCATTTCCAGACTTGAAAAACTTTATGCGCCGAACGTGGCAGCAATCAACAATAATTTGCTCCAAAGTGTTTGTCTAAATTTGGCAGTTCTAGAATGTTTATAACAGTGACTTTTAGTCAAAATGTTTATTAACGTCTGCCTATTGTGTTTGTTATATCAATCCTGGATTATTAATTCGAAATATCTCGTTTTGAGTGAAATAAGTTTTAGAATAATAACTTCAAAGTCTATACATTGCCGGCCATTAAGCTTGCTAGATTACTGTGAGAAGAACTCAGCTAGTCGTCATATAGTGCACTGTATACAAATGAACATGATTAAGTACACGTCACTCGAACTGAGAAGAATTGACCTGCTGTCATACAATAGCGGTCAATCAAGACGACTGGACACAGATGTACTAGCCAGGATTCGTACGTATGGTATTGGTTTTACACTGCCTACACGGCGTGGCTGTAGAGCGGGCAGACGGAAACAGCGGTTGATATCAACCCGGATTACGCCACTCCACAAGAGAGTTACTAGTCAATCCATGGAAGGCGTGTGTTCGAATAACCTTATTCAAATCCCGCTAGTATCAAACATAGCTGATAATCCAACTGTATGCCCCGCGTTTTCACAAAATCAAACTAACTGTAAATGTGCCTTAATAAACGCCAGATCCGTACGGAACAAAACTGTTAGCATAGTGGACTACGTGACTGAAAATGACCTCGATATTGTAGCCTTAACAGAGACTTGGTTGAAGGCAGACGGTGATAACATTGCAATAGGTGATTTGACTCCCGATGGTTACCAATTTAAGCAAATTCCCAGATCGTCCAGGACTGGTGGTGGTGTAGGCGTTTTGTACAAAGAGTCACTCGATATCAATGTTATTAAGTCGCCAAAATACCACACTCTTGAGTGCATTGGATTTGATATTGTTCAAAACGCTACCCTAATCAGAGCTGTAGTAGTATACCGCCCGACCCCATCGAAAAAGCACAATCCGCAAATAGCACAGGTATTCAGCGAAGTATCATCAATTTTCGATCGCTACGCACTCAGCACGGGTAACTTACTAATACTTGGTGATTTCAACTTTCATATGGAAAGGTCGGATGATCACAATGCATCAGTTATGAAATCGCTCCTAGAAACTTCGTGTTTGGAACAACATGTCAGAAGTCCTACTCATACGAAAGGTCATTTACTTGACCTCGTTATAACACGATCTAACGAATCACTCGTAAGCAATGTAAATGTAGACAGTGGTGCAATAACGTCTGACCATGCGTTCGTTACATTCGATCTGACACTTGCTAAACCACCCCTGCCGAAGAAGACTGTTTATTACAGGAACTTACGGTCACCACCTCTTCCATTAATTCAATCAGATATTCTATCATCTATTCTGTACAGTAATCCATCTGATGATTTATCACAATTAGTCAATCAGTACAATAGTGAGTTGCGAGACATTATAGATAGGCATGCCCCTCTCAAAACTAAGGTAATCGTGGTTCGGCCTCAAGCACCGTGGTACACCAGTGAAATTAAACATGCCAAACAGCTGTGTCGTAAACTAGAACGTCTGGCCCGCAAAACTCAGTTAGAAGTTCATCGCCAAGCATATGCACATCGGCGCAAAACTATTACCTCCATGATCATTACTGCAAAACAGGACTACTATTCTAAACTAGTGTCTGACAATGCAAGTGATCAGAGAAAACTGTTTTCAGTGTTTAATAAATTGCTCCACAAGGGCATAGGTAGCAATGTCTTGCCCCAACATAAGGATGCAACAGAATTGGCTGACAGATTTGCAAACTACTTCTTTGACAAAATAGAATTGATTCGTAGTAACATTCTAAAACATGCTGACTATACAGGGCTGAGCGACAGCACCGTATCACCACTTGATTGTACAATGACGTGTTTCACCCCTGCTTCTGCTGACGAGGTCTTGGCAATTATTCGCAGTTCTCCAACAAAATCATGCGCATTGGATCCACTTCCAACATATCTACTCAAAGACTGCATTCAGGAGGTATTGCCTGCGATAACTAAAATAATTAACATGTCAATGGAAAAGGGTACTGTGCCGGACGATTTTAAAACCGCAAATGTGATGCCTTTATTAAAGAAACCGTCGTTGGATCCAAATATGCTGTCTAACTATCGCCCAGTGTCCAACCTCCCCTATGTCTCAAAACTCCTAGAAAAAGTCGTAGCTTATCATCTTACCAACCATTTGGAAGTAAACAATCTGCTTGAACCATATCAGAGCGCATACCGAAAGCTTCACAGCACCGAGACGGCACTAGTTCGTGTGCAAAATGACATTTTGTGTTCAATGGACGAACGTATGTGTGTGATATTGGTGTTACTAGACTTATCGGCCGCATTCGACACCATCGAACATACAATTATGTTGTCGCGTCTACAGGAACTGGGCCTTGCCGGCACTGTCCTTTCTTGGTTCGAGTCCTATCTCAAATGTCGCCGTCAAACTGTCATCATAAACAACTCCAAATCATCCGATGGTACATTGACTTCCGGTGTGCCTCAAGGATCCGTTTTGGGGCCCCTGCTGTTTACAATATATACATCACCACTTGGTCGATTACTGCAAAAGCAGAGAAATTAGAACTTTGCATTCGCGATGTAAAACTCTGGATGCGTAACAATTTTCTACAGCTAAACGATAAAAAAACTGAAATACTGCTTATCTCGTCACGGCAACTCCGACCAAAACTTGACATAGAGCATCTTCAAATTGGTGACGAAAACATTTCTTTTAACTCTAGTGCAAGGAACATTGGTGTCATATTCGATGACTCGATGTCCATGAACAAACATGTTACGTCCATCTGTCAATCGCTATTTTTCACATTCAGAAACATTAACAAAATTAGAAAATTACTGACAGCAGATGCCACTAAGACCCTCATTCACACCTCTATAACATCCAAATTAGACTATGGAAATGCATTGCTAGCAGGAATTACATCAGAGCAGATACAACGTCTCCAGAGGGTGCAGAACACGGCAGCACGGATAATAACACGAACCAAGTGAACAGACCACATAACACCAGTACTCAAACAACTCCATTGGCTTCCTGTGAGAGAGCGCATACAGTATAAAATCGTGCTTCTCGTTTACAAATGTTTACATGGACTAGCCCCACAGTATCTATCTACTTTAATTACAAAGAGAATTGCACCTCGGTCCCTAAGATCAAGTGATCAGACATTATGTGTGGTCCCGTCTACTAATTTAGTTGTTGGACAGCGTGCATTTTCGAATTCCGGTCCAAGACTTTGGAATAATCTACCTGCCCATATCCGAAACTGTCACAAGATTGAGCCTTTTAAATCTAGCCTAAAAACGTATCTTTTTCATCTTTAAAATTTGTAAAGCGCCTTTGAGCGATTAATTTCGGAATTGGCGCTCTAGAAATATTTACATACATACATAAGTTATCACCCTTCAAGAATAAAATAGTGCCCAGATCACTTACATGTACGGTACATTTATATCTCATTTCAACAAAAGCTGAAATTGACAGGATTTGTATTTCTGGCTTCAATGCCGGGTTTGTTTTTAACCGTTTCAGCCCTAATATTCAAGAAAATCTAAATCTCATAAAATGTTGATTTGCAGACCAAGAGAAGACTATTTTTGAAAATTTACCACGAACGACTGGCTCAGTTATCGAGCAAGTCATTTCACTCATAAGTTTTCAAAAATAGTCTGGTCTGCAAATGGATATTTCTTAACCATTCAAAATGGCCAAAAATTACCTCTGAAGCACTTCGTCCTGAAAATGTCCATTTGCACACCAGGAGAAGATTAGTTTTGAAAATTTATCACTGCAATGACTGACTCGGTAACAGAGCCAGTCATTCCAATGATAAATTTACAAAACTAATCTCTTGGTCTGCAAATGGACATTTTCTAAGAAAATTGAAATTTCCTTGAAAAAATGTAACGTTTAACCCTTTGACCCTCAGATTTATTCAACTTGAATATTTCAATTTTCTCATAGAAAATGTCAATTTGCAGACCAAGAGATTATTTTTTTTAATTTACCACGGAAATAATTGGCTCGGTTATCGAGCCAGTCATTCCGGTGGTAAATTTTCAAAAATAGTCTTCTCTTGGACTACAAATGGACAGTTCTCAAGACCACTGCAGAAGCAGTTTTTGGCTGATATGAATGTTAAAGGGTTAAAGTCAACCAGAGATGGTGTTTTCGGCCAGCTTGAATGTTCAGGGGTTAAATTGTGAAATTGTTCTCATCATGTACAGTAGCAGCCTGCTGCAAATACATGTAGCAGTTATTTAAGCACCATCCATAGCATCATATCAAATAGATAAGATTTATTAACTCTTTCATGGTCAAGTCGACCAAAACAAGCCTCTGCCATGGTCTTGAGGTGGGTTGAGGAACATCCATTTTCAGGCCAGGAGATTTCTGAAAATTTATAGACTGAAATTGACTAAGTTAAAATTAGGATTTTCTTGACCGGTCATGCCAGTCCTGACCGTTAATCCCTTAAGTTTAGTCATGAAAATTAAATTTTTTCAAAGAAAATGTTAATTTGCAGACCAAGAAAAGACTATTTTTGAAAATTTACCACTGTAAGGACTGGCTGGTAAATTTTCCAAAATAGTTTTAGAAACAGCTAATGTACATGTACATTTATGAAGACAACTGCAAAAGCCATTTTTGGCTTGCTTGAGTGTTACAAGAGTTACTGATAAAATGAATGATATAAATTGTCCAAAATACTCTTCCTTTGGTCTGCAAATGGTCATTTCTCAGGACCGGTGCTGTAAATGTTGGTTTTATTCGACTGACCATTGCAAACCTTCATCACTCAAACAGACCTAAACTAGCTTTTTAGTGGTCTTGAGAAATGTCCATTTGCAGACCAAGAGAAGATTATTTTTTAAAATTTACCACGATTATGACTGGCCCGATAACCTATTCTACTTCGAATAATACTTACCAGATGTACTATTATGATAATGTCTATTATCTAGTCTAGCTCAAAATAAACAATTAAAACTCCGCACTCTCCTGGTCCTGCCCATACTGTGTCCGGGAATACCATAGCCGCAGGTACCGAGTCTATTCCCAATCACAGTCAGATTCGTCTATTTTGCGCTTTTTCAAAGTCGTGTTTTTTAGAGTGCTCAAATTTTGCAATTTAAGCAGTTAATCAGTTGTGTTGGACGATTACATCGCTGGAATTATGGAGGAACTCGGAAAATCATCACAGGGGCAGGTTGTATCAATCTAGAATTTATACATTCGTGCCATAATGCCTGTTTGAAATTTCCTTAAATTGGCACATTTTTTATAATGTTAGCCATTGTTGGAGTCGCTTCTGTACCCGTTGACTTTTAGTTTTAATTCGGGTACTCGGTTAAATTTCTCTTGCGACTCGGTTCCTCTAAGATGGATGCGTCCTTGGCCAAGATGGCGGCGCCCATGAATTATGTCGTTCTTGCCTTGGTGTATCCAGGCACTCTGTTGTCGCCGATATTAGCTCTCGCTTAGTTGTCGAGGGTGTTTGTAGTGATCGGCGATTTATTCTTGGTTATTTAACGTTAGTTAAAGGCTAAGTTGTGTTTTTAAAAAAATTTTTCACTCAAAAAAGTTTCAAATATTTCCTGCCTAAGACTTGTTATCATTAATTTAAGAGAAGTTAATGTGTTTAAGAAATCTTAACTATCAAGTCTATTGTGCGTATTGCTCGTCATCACTTGTCATGTGCAGCGTTTTAATTCTTCTCTGTGTTCGCAGAAACCGAAGAACCCAGATACGTTGTGCCAGAAGTGCAACAGGTTCATGAAACGGAAGTATCTGGGTCATCACTGTGTGGCGTGTGCGAGGTGTAAGGTCGGAAGCCCGTGTGATGTGTGCGCCAAGTGGTCGTCGGCAATGGTGGCTGAGTTTGACAGGGATCGACGGGCGAGGCTGGAGCGTATAGAGAAGGATAAGGCAGTGAAGCGGCAGCAAGCGTCGTTGGTTGGACTGGAAGGTCGGCTGAATGAGAGGATGGATTCAGCACTGGGCGTATGGGCGGCCCAGTTCAAGGCCATGTTTGATTCATTACAGTCCACGGGCCCGGTGAGGCAAGCTGGTGCAGGGCAACCATTAGGTGGTCCGGCTAGTTCTGCTGAGGGTCATGCACCTCACCCTTCTCTGTCCTCGGCTCAAGAGCCGTCGGTAGAGGAGGAAGAATTCCTGTTGATGGAAGATTCCGGCATGCCGGATCTGTCAATGTCGGCAATGCCTAGTACGTCCCAGGGGTCTCCCTCGGGATTTGTACGGGTTTGCCAGGCGGATGGTGATGTCGACGTTCCGTCGGGCATTTTTCATCCGTCATTTGTGCAACCGGATATGCCGGCGGAGCCGTGGTTTGCGGTTCCAAAGGCTATCCCGACGGCGTTAGGCGCGGCTCCTATCGGAGTGACAGTGCCAGCCGTGATTGAGGCGGTCGTAGTCCCGGATCCCGTGTTGGAGCCGATGGACTGCGGAGAATCCGTATCCGGCGGTTCGTTGGATACTGGTGCCGCTGGTAGTCGCGCTATGGATGCGCTCTGTCCTGGCAGAGACGTTTATCGTAGCGTTCAGCAAGGATCGTCGGTGGCCCTCTCATCTAAGGGAGAGAGGGATGATGAAAACGGGAGTTCTTTAATGGACGATTCCGCTTTCTGCGCCGAAGCTGAATGGGTGCAGGTCCTTGGATGGATGACCAATCGTCTCGGGTTGGCATCGGATCTAGGATCTCAGCGCGATCCGGCGATGGAGCGGATGTCAGAGCGTGCGGCTAGCGCTTTGTCCAGTGGCTCTTCGGCCATGCCTACACTCCCCTTGGACACGCAGACTTCTGACATGTTGGAAGTTGCGGCATATCGTCTGGTTCAGCCAGACTATGCGTTGCCCAAGGCCCCGAAGGGGATAAGGAGTAGGGTCCGTTTTCCGGAGCAGGCCTATCACCAGTACGCCAGAGTTCCACGGCTTTCCGTTGCGGAACGTGAGGCGCTGAATAGGCCGTTGGCTGGGAAGGCCAAGGGGCGGTCACGTCCGTTGGTTTCCCAGACCAACAAAGACCCGTTTAATGAGCTCACGCTCATTGAGGATGCGGCTAGGGCAGCCATGGCTGCGCTGTCGCACGGGTGTACCGTCTTGCAGGGTATGCTGGACTGCACGGCGGAAGGCGGACAGGTGCCAGAGGCTGCTCCCGGAGTTGTTCGGGACACCATGCGCCTGTCTCAGGATTGCCTGGCCAGGGTGATCACAAGAACTTTAGCAGAGCGACGGAGAATGGTTCTCGATTGTGTGGAACCAGGACCGGAAATGAGGGCAGCGTTATCTTCCGCGCCTTTCATAGGTCCAGGCTTGTTCGGCGGCTCGGCACGACAAGCGCTTTCTAAAGTTGCATCGATGGTGGCGGAGCAAGAGGTGGTCGGCAAGTCGTGGAAGTCGACCAAGAGGACTCAGCCGCATCAGTCCTACCGTCAACACCGACAGGAGCAGCAGAGGCAGCGTCCTAGATCGCCCTTCCGTCCTTCTGCCCGTGATGCCCATGGGTCATCCGGAGCACAAGGGCCTGGCCGTTCGTCCACATACAAGCCCTCTAGTAAGAGGCCGTATGAGGACGACAGGAAGGGTGGCGGTTCGGGCCGTGGCGGCTACCGTAAGGATAGTCGTGGCGGCGGTTCCGGACCGTCATACCACAAGAAGCCGCGGGGCGGCCGTGGGGCTCGTTCCTGACGGGTTTCCGGCGGAATCAATACCGGCGGCTTTGGAAACAAATGGAGTCGAGAATCTTCACCCAAGCGATTTAGCGTCTTGTCGGCTAATCTCGACCGACAACTGTGTGCAGATTCCTTCCGTCGGAGGCAGACTTCAGCTATTCCTAAGCCAATGGGAACAGGTCGTGCGCGACTATTTAGTCTGTCAGTGGATAAGAAACGGCTACGATCCGGACTGGCTCATCCATCAATCGTTAGTTCCGTTAACCTCGACTCCAATATGGACTCCTATTCCAAGGGAATTAGACCGTCTAGTTGCCATTCAGTCAGAGATAGAATCGCTTCGTCAGAAGAAGGCGATTCACCTGGTCGCCGATCAGTCATCACTGGGCTTCTATTCGATTATGTTCCTAGTTCCGAAGCGTACCGGAGGGTGGAGACCAATTCTCAATCTCAAACCGTTGAACAAATTTATTCTTTCTCCCAGGTTTCAGATGGAGACGGTAGCGGCGGTGATGACAGGGCTCAGGAAAGGCATGTGGGCGGTATCAATAGATCTGAAGGATGCTTATTTTCATATTCCAATGTCAATTCCCTTTCAGAAGTACCTGCGGTTTGCATTCCAAGACAGTGTTTGGGAATTCAATGCTCTTCCATTCGGCCTGACCACGGCTCCGAGGGTCTTCACCAAGGTGGTTCTCGCCATGACTTCTTTACTTCGCAGGAGAAACATAGCTGTTCACACTTACATAGACGACTGGCTGCTAAAGGCGGGGAATCCAGTCACTCTGCGCAGCAATCTGAAGGTAGTCCTAGACTTATTGAAGACGCTAGGATGGATTGTGAATCTAGAGAAATCAGAACTGACTCCATCCCAGGAGTTTGTTTATCTGGGAATTTTTTTCAATCTCAGGGACGGCGTAGCTTTTCCGGCGGAGAGCAGAGTCAGAAACCTGATTGCAGTATTGGAGTCAGTTTCTCTAGGAGCCTATCTGACGGCGCGTCAATTTCTCAGAATACTCGGTTTACTAGTATCTCTGGAGAAGGTGGTGCCATATGCGGCGCTCAGGCGCAGGCCGATTCAGATGTATTTGATGTCGTTCTGGTCACAGAGAACAGATCCGTTATCTCTGAGAATACCAGTAAAAGAACCATTGATATTCCACCTTCAGTGGTGGTTGTCGGAACAGAATCTCCTGCGAGGTGTTCCTCTACAACCTCCTCAACCTCAGATGTCCATATTCACGGATGCATCGTTGACAGGTTGGGGAGCGGTATTGGACAATCAGTCAGTGTCAGGGGAATGGGATCGGACCAATGCGCAGAAACATATCAATGTGCTCGAGCTATTAGCGGTGGTATTAGCACTGCAGAAGTTCGAGAGTCTAGTTCAAGACAAAATTGTCCTAGTAAGGACAGACAACTCAACAGTGGTGTCTTATTTGAACCGCCAGGGCGGGACAAGATCACCGGAGTTGTGTATGATGGTTTGGAACCTTCTGCTGTGGTGCCAAGAGAGGAATATTATTCTTCGGGCAGCACACATTCCAGGAAGATTGAACATCTTAGCGGATGCTCTCAGTCGAAGGACGGTTTGTCGTCCGACGGAATGGCAGCTCAACCAAGTGGTAGCGGAGGTTCTATTCAAACAATGGGGCAAGCCAAATGTCGACCTATTTGCAATGAAGAAAAACGCAAAGATGGTCACGTACGTGTCACCGATCCCGGACCCGTTGGCTCTAGCAGTAGACGCACTGGCGATAAGTTGGAAGGGAATGTACGCGTATGCGTATCCTCCAACAATTCTCATCCCGAAAGTTCTGGCAAAGATAAGAGAGGGGATGTGCCAAGTACTACTGATCGCTCCTTATTGGCCAGGCCGATCATGGTTTACGGATCTGCTGGACCTTCTGGTCTGCAGTCCAATCCCTCTTCCAGACACAAGAGATGTAATCTCTCAGAACAAGGGTCTGTACCTTCACGACAGACCAGAAATGTTCAAATTGACTGCATGGATGTTGTCAAGCAGCGTGCAATTGAGGGTGGCTTTTCTGAGCAAGCAGCGAAGTTTGTTGCTTCGGCCAGAAGAGTTTCAACCACAAAAACATATAATTATAGAATCAACAAATTTGCACATTTGTGTGAGAGAAGAGATATTGATCCCTTTTCTGCATCTGTTCAACACGTAGCAGATTTTATCTGTCATTTATACGAAGTTGACAAACTTGTACCTTCTACCCTAGCAGCATATAAGTCTGCATTAGCTTCTGTCATTCCTAGTCTCACCATTGGGGGAGTGGAGAATGACACCTTGAATGAAGTTATCAAAGGAATGAGCAATCTGCGACCTAGACAGCCAATTCCTATCCCATCATGGAATCTATCTCTTGTTCTACAGGTTTTAGGGCATGCTCCCTTTGAACCGATTAGATCTATTGACATTAAACTGTTAACTATTAAATCAGTTTTCTTGGTTGCAGCAGCGTCGGCGAGAAGGAGAAGCGAGATTCATGCGCTTTCTGCCGAACAAGACCGTTTTGTCGTCACGGGTGAAGGTTTAAGATTACTTCCACGTCTTTGTTTCCTGGCAAAGAATCAGTCACTTAAATATCCAGGACAGCCGATCAATTTGCCAAGTTTAACTAGACATGACCCAAATTCTTGTGCTTGGTGTCCTGTCAGATGTCTAAAGATGTATAAGAAACGTACTTCTGAGTGGAGAGACGACCCGAAATCTCTGTGGTTATGTCTCAAAGCTCCCCATTTACGTGCTTCGAAAGATACTATTTCTCGTTGGATAGTTGACGCTATTCAGATGTCGCACAAGATCGCTACAGGAAAGCAGATTGATCGTGCGAATGCCCATGAGGTCCGAGCACTAGCAGCATCATCGGCCCTTTATAAGGGTGTCTCTTTAGAGCAGGTGATGTCTGTAGCACAATGGCATGCCGAGTCGTCATTCACTGATTTCTACCTTCGAGACATCTCCAGCACACTTAATCCAGTAGCCGTCGCCAATCTGTCGAACCTAAACTAAGCCACGTCCGACCACTACTTCGCACACATCACAAAAGCCTTCCGCCTACACTGACCAAGCGCTATGCACATGACTGAGTACGACCGTGGATTGGGCCTAGCTCCTGTGATGATCAATAACAGATCGACCACTCAAAAATGGTGAGTGTTTACATTAATTAAGTGACTATAAATATGTTTACTTCCAGTCGAAATACCAGACTGAGTAAGTGAATAGTCTGGTACAAGAGTATATTTATCCTCTCATACAGACATGAGACTCATTCCAATTTGAAAATCTAATCGATATACTGATAGTTTTTTTCAAAGATTTGAAGTTGTAGTAGCTTCTTTGCACTCTACTGGACTGCCCTAGCTGAGACTTGGGGCTGACACGGGTCTGGTGGGTGTTGCATCCCCATGGACATCCCTCTGGTTTTGTGCGGACAAAAGAGGGGGGGGAGCGCGGTCTAGACCATGGAAGTTTAGCACTCTATGAGTCAGATAGCAGAACCCAAGCGTATGCCAGGGTTTTAGTCTCTTCACAACCTTCTCTGTTGGATGGTTGATGAGTGCTGGTTCGAGCCTCACTTCCTCCCACCGGCATTTCCTGGCTGTCGAAATCCGGAGTTTATCATAATAGTACATCTGGTAAGTATTATTCGAAGTAGAATCAAAAAAGCATCCGCTTTTGTTTCTACGAGAATTCTTAATACTTACCAGATGTACTATGGCCCTGCCTCAGCCGCCCCGCTGAGGTGAGGCTGAGCTGCTTTCGCAGTTTGCCAAGGCAAATATAAGACGAATCTGACTGTGATTGGGAATAGACTCGGTACCTGCGGCTATGGTATTCCCGGACACAGTATGGGCAGGACCAGGAGAGTGCGGAGTTTTAATTGTTTATTTTGAGCTAGACTAGATAATAGACATTATCATAATAGTACATCTGGTAAGTATTAAGAATTCTCGTAGAAACAAAAGCGGATGCTTTTTTGAGACAGTCATTCTAGTGGTAAACTTTCAAAATTAACAAATTTGAGGGTTAAAAGGTTAGACAATAGTTGATCAATTCATCGAGGTTTCATGTACACATTGTATGCTAGTCATGTTAGTATACGTCATGTTTGAAACATCAACTGAATCGTGATTGAATTTGTAGGTTTTCTGGACAAGGCCAAGCGGAAGATTTTAAAAGCTATAGATGATGAAGATGATGATGATATTCCCGGTGCCCCGTCATCAGCACCAAGTGCACCCGGAGCCAGATACAGTATGAATGTTAGACATGTCAGTAGGATAGACCCTGTGATGTGGGAACCACAAGAATTAGGTATGATGTTATGATGTATGGAGATTCAAATTGCTACATATATGTACAGGGCTCGACTTTAACACTAACGAGTTAACCCGAGGATAGTAGAATTTCATACGGGTTGGTAAAACTATACCTGCTCTCAAAAGAGGCAATAAGAAAACCACTTATAATGTCATTATGTTCAGTACCCACCAAAAATTGACAAAAGAACATTTTCTACTACCTTCAATGCTTTATTGAATATTTCAGACAAATTAATTTCACAACATTCAACAGCTTCTCTGTATGGTTGTCTTGGCAATGAGTTTTATAGGGATCCATCAGTGAATGGATTAAAGAAGTGATCGGCTTTGAGCTTACAAACATTGGGTTAGTGAAATTTGCTGTAGGTTAGTAAAATCAATGATGCACTATCCCGTATGGGTTAGTAGAAAAAATCCTTAAAATCTACCCCAGATGTACACATGTACATTGAAACTTTTCACTTCCTTTCAACCTTCCACTAGATCAGCTTCATGCAGCTATACATGTGCAGACTAAGATGTTGAATATTTTGAAAATATATGTATTAGGATGATTATTTGTTTCAATGTTTACGTGTATATTAATGTACATGTACTTTTGTCATGGGTTAAACATTTTTATTCCTCGTCAGTTAATACTGTGTAATGGATGGATCTGATCTGTCACTCAAGTAAACTACTGCTATTATCAATTACTTTATTAGTTAGTTTAATGTAACAATCAAATTGAGATAACTTTGTCACAAAAATCGAAGTCTCACTAAAGTGTGGCCATTATTATTCATTGCGCTTTCTATTTTAAATTTCTATATATCTTTGATGAATTTACAGTTTAATCAACATTCTGTTGAGTATTTTGAATCTTATTTGACTGGGAGCTGTTGCTCCAAGTCAAATTAGTTTCAACATATTCATAGCTTATTGTTACCTTGACATTTAGATTCTGGGAATTCAGGCCTTAAATCAATGGGCCTTTCCAGTTTTAGCTATGCCCCGCCAATCTCTAGCTAAGCTCCACCCATACCTCACTCATGTTGGGATTGATCGATCTCTGAACTCCCCGACTATCAATTTCCAGAAAACTATACAGGTACTGTAAGCTATTGCATATTTTGGAACAAATTTGACTGGGCCAGTCAAATTAATTTCAAATTACTGAACAGCATGTTTGTTAAATAGAGACATACCGTACAATTTGTGCGGTGTGTTGGACTATTAAGAGTTAAAGACGGGACAAATAGAATCATTTATGAAATAATGATTATGACATCATCCTATGCGCCACTTAGCTGGTTATGACCTCATATATCACGTCAGATGATAGATGGATACTCGGGGAATGGTGAATTCTTACCTATGTAAAATAGTAAGAGGAGCTTAGGTTAGCTAGAAATGGACAGGGAATAGCTAGAAATGGATCTCTATTGCAGGGGTCGAAATAATGCAGGTAAAAAATGGCTTGTGCAGATAACGTTATGCTCCTCAGTGCCCTGTGCACGTGCAATTCTGGCTAATGTACTATAATCTCTACTATATTTTTTGCTGTGTGGGTAAAATCTCAGTGCATGTACATGTATTTGATGCACTGAGTGCATTTAGATAAAATTTCTTATTTCTACTATTGTATTGTATTTGTGGGCAACAACCAGTGAAGGTGAAGTTGGGAAAATACCTCTCCTTACAGTGTCTCTACGGCGTTTAATCTGTTAGCTCGATAACACATTATTGACACATGAATTCACATATATATGTATACATACATTGTGTACACATTACGGGCACATTAATTCACACACATATATACATACACATTACAGCTACATGTTGTAACGCATTATGCTCTCACCAAATACATGTACATGTAAGGGGCAGAGGGGTATTGCATTTGCTGGCCTTTGTCTGTGCGTGTGTGTCTGTGTGTGCATCCATGCATTCGTGCATGCATTCGTTTGTGCGTGTATTTGTGTCCGGATCTAAAGATTATTGATCCAAATTTGTTAACATTTTCGCACAACAAAGAATCCTACTGGGAAAGAAGCTCTCTAAACTTTGGCATGTAGACTACAGATGAAACATATTACGCATTATCATACTTGTTTTTGCCCCGCAGGTGCGACGCGTAGCCACACCGATGCATTCAAAGCTGTCCGAGATGCACGTGTTGACAGATATGTTGTGGAAACAAATAAATTACTGATCCGCCTTGACAAGCTGATTACGAGTGAACTTCCACCAGAAACTAGCAAGAGGAAAGGTATCCTGCTTTGTATTAAGATTTGAACTTGGCTAGCCTACATGTACTATACAGTATTTAGAGGAATACATTTCTAACTATGCCCCACCCATTTCTAGTTAAGTTCTGCAAATTCTTTTACGCGTGTTTGAATCAATTTGAAACTTTGAACCCTAAATTCCCAGAATCTAAACCTCAAGGTAGCTAGCTATACAGATACATGTTTAAATAGCTATTGAATATTTGGAAACTAATTTGACTGGGGCTGTTGATTTTCACTTCAAGAGTATACTTACCTCCCTAATACTTTTGATATTGCTAAATATTGGCTTTCACTCAATAAACACTCAGATTTAAAACAGTTAGGTGCCCCTACTGGGCAGGGAGTCAGAGCGTAGTCTGGCGGATGCCAGCCCCACCACCGCGCATGCGCAGACTAGCACTTCCTCTTTGCTAGATTATTGGCAAAGAGAACCCACATGTCTTTTTGTGTCATAAGCTTTTCTACTCTTAAACTGTTTTATTAGTGTTATTTTGGAGTGTTAGTGTCTGATTTGGATGGCGGGAGGATACACTTCGCCACGGAAGGACTTAGGACCTTTAAATCAGGTGACTTCTAGTAAAATTAGCGAGTTTTCTTCCCGGTGTATTGTGTTTCCGGGACTCGCGTTTACCGTGATAAGCGCCTTGGTTAGTTGGTTTATGTCAACTCGGTGCTACCTAGGACTAATTTCTCTTTCTGTTTATGTCCTCAGGTCTGTATGACGCTAGGTGGTGACTTCACAGTAGCAGAGAGTTAGTTTTCTCTCCACCATGGTTCCATTTCCTACTAACACTGTTAGGTTATCTAACCAAATGGAAAATTATGTCCAGTGAGTTGGAGGCCTAGTATAAAGGTCTTCTCACTTTGCCCTCTTGATCCAATTCCTTCCCCTTGAGGTGGAGAGAGTTAAGAGGCGTGCAGATGGTGGAGTTCTCCGGTTCGTCACGTTGGATGGTTTGTCTATACAAAGTGTCAGGTATCTAGTTATTGATAATGTGGTGATGTTAATTATTGTAAACAAACAAAGGGAGATAATTAACATTTTTGCCAGAAAAGAGTTATCTATATGTATCTGATGGTTGTGTAGTCGACTTATCCATTCAGCATACAATTCGTCCTTGCACTTGGATGTTTTGTTGGGATCGAATTTTTTTCCTGTCACGGGATTAATGACGTCATAATCAGCCTGGCTATGTATTTATCAGCAATTTAGAAAAGAAAAAAAGAAAAAAAGCAAAAAAAAAAGCAAAAGAAGCGCTATGCTGGTTTCTGATGTATATTGATCTTTATGATCATTTTCCTTCTCTTTGAGTTGGATTGAGTTTCTAAGCTTAACTAGTTGCTCATACTCCTTGTCCTTTGCCCTGTTTCAGGGACCGGGTTGCGCGTCCTGTGGTCGTTTTCTTCTTGAAAAGTTCTGGCCGCATCTGTGCTATCAATGTAGCCCTTGTGGTCCATTGGTTAATTGTGACATATGTAAGCACTGGGGGGGCGAGTTAATGTCCGAATTCTTGTGCTGCTTACAGGCGACGGACAAGGTGGTAGAGGAGGAGAAGAAGAAGAAGCGGAAACGAGAGGTTGTAAGTAGGAAGGGTAAGGGGAAGGTCTCGTCCGCGGTGGATATGGAGGCCTTCCGGACCGAGATGTTGGGAGAGATGAAGAGGGCAGTAAAGGATTTGGTTCCAGGGTTGCTTCGTGGCATGCTTCCTGGACCAAATCCTTTACTGTCCTCATCATCGGCTTCGGAGCAGGTAATCCCCGCCTCTGGATCGATTTTCCTTAGTCCGCTTCCGTTGTTCGACGATTCAGAGGTGGCCCCATTAGAGGGGGCGTTCCACGGCCCTGGCAGCAGGCTTATTGCCGCGCCGATAGGGGACCGTGGACGGTTGTCGCTGGAACCCGCGGGCTGCTTATCAGTCCAGGGGTATCCGCACGCCGCGGTGGCCAGTACCTCCTATGGCACCGTTCCTGGTCAGCCCGGGTTAGCTCTCTTTGCTGACCCGGGGTCTAATCTTTCTGACCAGGGTAATGAGGATTACCTGCTAGGGTCGCCGTCTGACGACGTGGACATGGATGAAGACGTTTGTGCACCCCTCGCGGGGAATACAGGCGCCTTATTCCACGGTTTTACTCACCCTGGAGTAAAGTCCGCGGCTCAGGTGGTGGCCCAGGGCGCTGCTGATGGCCAGCGGTACCGCATACCTCGGCTTGCCGAGGGTGTTGCTGGTGCTGGCCGGGCCCGTGGTGAGACTATATATACCCCGCGCTCTGCCACGGTGCCTGCTCCTGGTCAAACCAGTGATATTCTCATGCCGGTGCTGTCAGGCCCGCGTGTTTTCCCTGGCTTGCCAGGTGTATCAGCATACCCGCCGTCAAGCTCTACTGCTTGCGCTCAGGAGGAAGACGAAGGACCCCGTCTTGTAGAGCGCTCGCAGTTAGCCACGGAGGAGGATTGGTATGACGCTTGCCAGTGGTTGGTGAGCGTTAGGCCTGATCTGCCCGTGGAGCAGTCGGCTAGCCAGCGTGTTCACACGCCGTGGTTAGCTGGGAAACCGACTGCTAACGCTATGCCTTCTCTGCCGCTGGCGGAGCATGTCGTTGACATGTTCAAGGCGGCGGAGTCGTCCATTAAGTCGAGTGGACGTCTCGCGAAGGCCCCTCGCGAGGTGGCCAGGCGTTGTCGCATCGTGCCCCTGGATTACCAGAGGTACGGTGTGGTGCCCAAGCCCAGCGTGGATGACCGCGCGGCTTTGGGTGAGGATGCGCGGCCAGGCTCCCGTTCTGACACGGGTGTCCTGTGCGCGAACGCGTTGCGTTCGGCGAATACCGCGTTGCGTGATGCGGAGGAGAGTGGGAGGGCTTCGATTGCCGCTCTGTCCCACGTCTCCCAGCTGTTACAGGTGGTAGTAACGGCATCCGCATTGCGCCAGCCAAGTCCGGTCACTGTCCAGCGAACCATCCAGGATGGTATTAACTATTAACCTGGCGCTGGACTGTATGACTCGGGCGGTGACCAGGAGTGTCAGGGCAAGACGCACGTTTGCCCTGGACAATCTGTGCCCGTCTCAGGACCTGTACAATAGGCTACTGCGTACGCCTATGACGGGCCCTGGTCTTTTTGGAGGTGAGGGATGTCGCCACCTCCAAGAGACGGTCACCCTGGTGAATAACCAGAGGGCGCTGCGCGAGCAGTTTGATGTGCTGCGTCGTGCTAACGCTCGCGCCGCGGCCCCGGCGTGTCGTCCCCTGCTGGCTCGAGGTGGTGCTGGCCAGGTCAGTGGCCAGCCACCGTCGCAGCGTCGGCCTCGGCTGCGTGCGATTCGGCCAGCAGCGAGGGGGGGGCAGGTTCCTCAGGCGCCGTCAGCCAGGCAGCCGCCCGCGCACCGAGGTGCGCGCGGGGGCGGGGCGGGGCGCGCGAGGATCTGGGCGTGGTTATCGGTCCTGACAGGACGCTTACCGCGGTAAGAACCACTCCGGTGTGTATGGCGACGGAGACAGTGCCGCTCTTGCATGCCTCGTGTCCACCGCGGTCCCTAGGTGGGCCGGTGGGAGGCTGGCTAGCCGGCCACATGCAAGAGTGGGAACGGTTAACTCAGGACCGTTTAGTCTTGCGATGGCTTTCCGTCGGGTATCATCCAGAGTGGGTGACAGGCCCGCCGTCGCGACTGTCTCTGGTGCCAGTCTGGACTCCCATTCCGAGAGATCCAGAGCAAAGGTTGTGTATCGAGGAGGAGATAAATTCCCTCATACAAAAAGGAGCTATTCAGCCGGCACAAAGATGTCCGGGCTTCTATTCAACCCTGTTCTTAGTAACAAAACGCACCGGAGGGTGGAGACCGATTCTCAACCTCAAGCCACTGAACAAGTTCATCGAGACGCCCAGTTTCAAGATGGAAATGGTGCGCTCGGTGTTGGCGGGGTTGGAGAGGGGGATGTGGACGGCGTCGATAGATTTGAAGGACGCTTATTTCCAAATCCCCATCCACGGGAGTTTCTGTCGCTTCCTGAGATTTGCATTCCAGGGCAGACAGTGGGAATTCAGGGTGTTGCCCTTCGGAATTTCCACGGCTCCTCGGGTTTTCACCCGTGTGGTTCTTGCGATCACAGCATACCTCCGCAGGAGAAGCATAGCAGTCCACACGTACATAGACGACTGGCTGTTGAAAGCGCACACCCGGGAAAGTTTGTCCGCCAATCTGGAGATTGTTTTGAAAATTCTCACAGACTTGGGCTGGATGATCAATTTCCCAAAATCAGAGCTGACTCCATCCCAGAAGTTTGTTTACCTGGGGATGTTCTTCGATCTAGAGACAGGATATGTTTATCCTACTCAGGAGAGAGTTCAAAAACTCATCTCGTTGATTCAGTCAGTGTGCGACAGTCGTCATGTCCTGGCACGGGTTTACTTGAGAATGCTGGGGTTGATGGTTTCGTTGGAACCAGTCATTCCTCAGGCCGCCTTACGCAGGCGGCCGATCCAGTTGTTTCTCATGACACAATGGACCCAGAGTACAGGTTCGCTGGACTCGAATGTGTCAGTGTTGGCGCCTCTGATTCACCACCTGCAATGGTGGTTGAATACAGAGAATCTCTTGCCGGGGGTTTTGCTAACCCCTCCCCACCCTCAGGTGACTGTGTATACAGATGCATCGATGGAGGGCTGGGGAGCTTGCCTGGAAGAATCCACGATATCAGGGCTTTGGAATCTGGAACAGTCAAAGGAACATATAAATCTACTGGAGCTAAGAGCAGTAGTCCTGGGCCTGGAACATTTCTTACAGAAAGTTCAGGGCAAGATTGTTCTTATTCGTTCAGACAACTCAACAGTTGTGACTTACATAAACCGCCAGGGCGGAACGAAGTCGCCCAGTCTCTGTATGATGACATGGAAACTGCTTTGTTGGTGTCTGGATCACCAGATTACCTTGAAAGCAGTTCATATTCCGGGAAGGTTAAACCTGCTAGCAGACTCATTGAGCCGAAGGATGAGTGTTTTACCCACGGAATGGCAACTAAATCAATGTGTGGCGGATCGTCTGTTCGACCATTGGGGGAAGCCCAACATCGATTTGTTCGCAACGAAGGAGAATGCGAAGATGACGACGTACGTCTCTCCGATTCCGGATCCAAGCGCTTTCGCAACAGATGCGTTAGCTATCAGCTGGGGGAGAATGTATGCATACGCATTCCCTCCAGCAATCCTGATTCCAAAAATTCTTCAGAAAATCAGACAAGAGGAATGCCAAGTGCTTCTGATCGCCCCGGATTGGCCAAGCCGATCATGGTATACGGATCTGCTGGGCCTTCTGGTCTGCAATCCGGTTCCTCTGCCTCTGATGGACGATATTATCTTCCAGGGCAAGGCCCTTCACAACAATCCGTCAATGTTCAGATTGACTGCGTGGATGTTGTCAAGGAATCTAGAATTAAGGAGGGCTTTTCTGAGCAAGCAGCCATGTTTATGGCCAAAGCCAGGAGGGGGTCAACCTCCAGAGCATATAATTATAAAATCAACAGATTTGCAGAATGGTGCTCAAAAAGATGTATTGATCCAATGGATTCATCTATTCAAGTAGTAGCTGATTTCCTCTGTCACCTCTATGATGCCTATAGCCTCAAGCCTAACTCTATTGCTGGTTATAAGTCAGCATTAATGTCTGTTATTCCTTGCTTGGCTAAGAGGGGAAGTGATGAAGTAAATACATTGAATGTATTAATTAAAGGCATGGGCAATCTAAGACCAAGGAATCCACCTGTGATTCCGTCTTGGAGTTTATCGCTAGTGCTTCAAGTACTAGGTGATAAGCCTTTTGAACCACTTAGTTCCATTTCTATGAAACTATTAACACTGAAGACTGTGTTTTTAATTGCTGCGGCCTCGGCTAGGCGTAGGAGTGAAATTCATGCCTTATCAGCCGAGGATGACCGTTTTGTGGTTTCAGGGGAAGGCCTTAAGCTGCTACCTAGGATTAATTTCTTGGCTAAAAATCAGTCGTTGAAATATCCAGGTCAACCTATTATTTTGCCTGCTTTAACTAGATATGATCCTAATTCTAAAGCATGGTGTCCCGTCCGCGCGCTGCGCCGGTACAAACAACGTACGGCGGCATGGCGCACCGACCAGTCAGCGTTATGGTTGTCATATATTGAACCCCATGGGAGGGCTTCTAAGGACACCATTTCCAGGTGGATTGTGGAATGCATTCAGTTTTGCCATAAATCCGCTACCGGGAAGCAGGTTGACGTGGCCAAGGCTCACAGTGTCCGCGGCGTAGTGACATCCACGGCCCTATTTAATGGGGTCCCTGTGGATGATATTATGTCGGTGGCTCAGTGGCACTGTGAGTCAAGTTTTACAGACCATTATCTCCGTGACACCTCTAATCCTCTCGCCTTGTCGGTTTTGAAAAAATAAATCGGTTTATATTTTTTGAGGAGGTTTTTCCTCATTACTTATATATTTCACAATTAATTTATGGAAACACCCACTTTTTTGGGCCTGCATCAGTCTTTGCCAATGGGAAGATGATGTCAGCAGCCATTTTCAACAAGGTCAGTCTTGTTCATGTGTTGTCCGTTGTTGATTGTATTGTCACGATTACCCGTTATTAATATGGTGATGGTTTGTGTATTTGTGTGGTTCATTGTTGAGAGTTACGAAAATGGAGTTTTTTCGTCTCTGTCCTGTAGTACATGGCACTTGTACGTAGAGAGCGTATAGGACATTGAGGTCAGTCGACTCTTCCTCCCAGGAAGGAGGGGGGGGGGAGCGCATATGACATTCGGTCATCTCTCATACATCGGTGGTGTTATCCGATGGTTAGTCAAATCCTGACTGTTTTTTCTTACAGTTTCAGAAGTTTAAGTGCCTTAAACGCAGAAAAGCGTATAGGGATGAGCTGGTCTTTTGACCTCGCCTCCCTCCCGCCAGATTCACTTTCGAATTCTGGCAATATCAAAAGTATTAGGGAGGTAAGTATACTCTTGAAGTGAAATAAACGAAATCTAGGATTTCTTTTTTCACGAGAGAGTTGATACTTACCTCCCTAGATACGGACCCAGCCTCTCCACCCCACAGAGGCTCGGTCTTCAGGCTCTTAATAGTTGCATGTGTGTCAGCCAATAATCTAGTCAGAGGAAGTGCTAGTCTGCGCATGCGCGGTGGTGGGGCTGGCATCCGCCAGACTACGCTCTGACTCCCTGCCCAGTAGGGGCACCTAACTGTTTTAAATCTGAGTGTTTATTGAGTGAAAGCCAATATTTAGCAATATCAAAAGTATTAGGGAGGTAAGTATCAACTCTCTCGTGAAAAAAGAAATCCTAGATTTCGTTTAGCCTATGGGATCAACATCTAGTCAAAAATACTTTCAAAATATTCAACAGAATGTCTATTAAACTATGAATTTATAGCAAAACACAGTTTTTAGCTCACCTGGCCTGAAAGGCCAAGTGAGCTTATGTCATGGCGACCGTCCATCGTGTGTCCGTCGTCGGTCTGTCGTCCATCCGTCCGTCAACCTTTCCTTTAAACGACTTCTTCTCAAGAACCGCCGGGACAATTTCAATTATATTGGGCAGGAAGCATCCTTAGGGCATAGGGATCCAAGTTTGTTCAAATGAAGCCGATCGGCCATCCTGGATTTTGGCCGATATTTAGAAACGTCTAAAAATCTTCTCCGAAACCGCTTGAGGGATTGAAGGAAACCGCATGAAATATGATCTAGGGCAAGAGTTCAACCAAATTTGTTCAAGGGACCTTAATTGGTCAAATAGTTCGGCAGCCATCTTGGTTGACCTAGTTTTAGCTAAAATAACTTCTGCTCCAGAATTGCTGAAGGGATCAGGCCGAAATTTGGTAGATATGATTAGGGACTAAGGGCTAGTAAAGTTTGTTCAAGAGAAGTTGGCCATGGGCCAATCAAAATATAGCATGTTTGGCGGGCATATTGGATTTTTTTATTTGATGGATTTTGAGGCCGAAATTGGTTTTATATAGTTTTTTTATATAGTTTTTTTGGTATTCTGAGATCAAATTTACAATTCTCGTAACTGTCGGATAAATGGTTTGGTGGCCATCTTGGATCATTTTCCCCCCAAAAGCTCCCATACTAAAGCAATGGGAAATTTAAAATATCTTCTCGAGAACTACTGGGCCGATTTCAATTATATTTGACATGAAGCATCCTTAAGGCATAGAGATTCAAGTTTGTTCAAACGAACCCGATCAGCCAATTTGGCCAGCGACCATCTTGGATTTCGGCCGATTTTTAGAAATGTTTTTAAAAATTGTCTCCTCCCAAACCATTTGAGGGATCGATTCAAAACTCACGAAATATGATCTAGGGTAAGCACTGAATCAAGTTTGTTCAAGGGAACTTGATTGACCAAATGGTTCAGTGGCCATCTTGGATGACCTAGTTTTCACAAAAATGACTTCTTCCCCAGAACCGCTGAAGCGATCAGGCCAAAATTTGTGATATATAATTAGGAACTAAGGGCGATTAATTTTTGTTCAAGAGAAGTTGATTCATCAAGAAACATGGCCGCGGTGGACCAATCAAAATATAGTGTTTGGCAGCCGTATTGGATTTTTTTATTTGATGGATTTTGAGGCCGAAATTCGTTTTATATAGGTTTTTGGGTATTCTGATCTCAAATTTGCAATTTTCGAACCTGTCGGATAAATGTTTTGGCAGCCATCTTGGATCATTTTCCCGCCAAAAGCTCCCATACTAAAGCAATGGGAAAATGTCTTCTCGAGAACTACTGGGCCGATTTGAAGTATATTTGGCAGGAAGCATCCTTATGGCATAGAGATTTCATTTTTTTCAAACAAAGCTGATCGGCCAATTTGGCCAGTGGGCCATCTTGGATTTTGGCTGATTTTTAGAAATGTATTTAAAAATCTCATTCTCTGAAACGGCATAGGGAATCGATTCAAAACTTATGAAACCTTATCTAGGCAAAGAGGTAAGCCAAGCTTGTTTAAGACGACTTGATTGACCGAATGGTTCGGCAGCCATCTTGGATGACCTAGTTTTCCCGAAAACGACTTCTCCAGAACCACGGAATGGATCGGGTCAAAATTTGGGAGATATGATTAGGGACTAAGGGCCATTAAAGTTTGTTCAAGGGAAGTTGCTTCGTCAAAAAACATGGCCGGCGTGGGCCAATCAAAATGTGGCGTGTTTGGCGGACGTATTGGATTTTTTTAATTGATGGATTTTGAGGCCAAAATTGGTTCTATATGTGTTTTTGGGTTGCAATTTTCGAAACTGTCGCATAAATGCTTTGGCAGCCATCTTGGATCATTTTCCCGCCAAAAGCTCCCATACTAAAGCAATGGGAAAATGTCTTCTCGAAAACTACTGGGCCGATTTGAAGTATATTTGGCAGGAAGCATCCTTATGGCATAGAGATTTCATTTTTTTCAAACAAAGCTGATCGGCCAATTTGGCCAGTGGGCCATCTTGGATTTTGGCCGATTTTTAGAAATGTATTTTAAAATCTCATTCTCTGAAACGGCTTAGGGAATCGATTCAAAACTTATGAAACCTTATCTAGGCAAAGAGGTAAGCCAAGCTTGTTTAAGACGACTTGATTGACCGAATGGTTCGGCAGCCATCTTGGATGATCTAGTCTTCCCGAAAACGACTTCTCCAGAACCACTGAATGGATCGGGCCAAAATTTGGGAGATATGATTAGGGACTAAGGGCCATTAAAGTTTGTTCAAGGGAAGTTGCTTCGTCAAAAACCATGGCCGGCGTGGGCCAATCAAAATGTGGCGTGTTTGGCGGACGTATTGGATTTTTTTAATTGATGGATTTTGAGGCCAAAATTGGTTCTATATGTGTTTTTGGGTATTCTGAGCTCAAATTTGCAATTTTTGAAACTCGGATAAATGGTTTGGTGGCCATCTTGGATAATTTTCTCGTAAAAAGCTCCCAATCGGCCAATTTGCCCAGCGGCCATTTTGGATTTCGGCCGATTTCAGGAAATGTCATTAAAAATCTCCGAAACCACTTGGGGAATCTTCATCTAGGCCAAGAGGTAAGCCAAGTTTGTTCAAGAGGACTTGATTGACCAAATGGTTCGGCGACCATCTTGGATGACCTGGTTTTCACGAAAATGACTCCTCCAGAATCCCTGAAGGGATCGGGCCGAAATTTGGGCCATTAAAATATGTTCAAAGGAAGTTGATCCATAAAAAAACCATGGGCATGGTGGGGCAATCAAAATGTAGTGTGTTTGGCGGCCATATTGCACTTGCAGAAATGTCCACAAACTCATTTAAAAGACTGCTAAACCACCCACCAACAATTTTGACAATAATTGATGGTGCTCCAGGTGAGCGACACAGGCCCCTTGGGCCTCTTGTATATACTAGTGACAGACTTTTCGAGTTTCATGACAAAATTATCCATCATTCATTATCAGCTAGCATGTGATGCTTTGATTATGAGGACAGCTACATGTAACTAGTGGCATAACTGATAATGGAGGAATCCATCTTTAGCTACATTGTATGTCCTGTCCGTCTTTAGCCATTCCCTGCCCATCTTTAGCTAAGCTCCACCCATGCTTTGGAAATGCTGGGAATGATTGATCCCTGCACTCTCTGAATCTCAATTTCCAGAAAATTATACATGTATGTGTAAGCTGTTGAACATTTTGAAACTAATTTAACTGGGTAGCGTCCAGGCATGCCAGGCAAATTAGTTTCAAACTATTCAACAGCATGTTTGTTGAATAGTAAAGACATTCAATTTGTACAACAACGTTTAGTCCATCATCAATTAATTGTTCTGGATGAACTTATCTACTCCATTCATGACATCATTGATTATGACATCATCCTACACATCACACAGTTGATTATGACATCATATGATTGATAGATAGACTGGAAAGGTCCATTGACATGATTTATGACAGACACCCAATCTAATTAGCTTCAAAATATTCAACAGCTTAGCTGTATACTTTTCTGGGGAATTGCTAGTCAGGGAGGTCAGGGATTGATCGATCACAACATGGGCGGAGTGTGGGTGGAGCTTAGCTAAAGATGGGTGGGGCATAGCTAAAACTGGATTCATCCATTATGTGAGATCATTGAGTGACTGATCAGATCCCTCCATTAAACCTTGCAATACTGAATTTGTATTATCACAATTTGAAGGCTAGCAATCATGCCAATACCATGAAAGAAAGTTGCTGATTATTTTAGAAGTAATTTGACTGGAAGGCATTTTCAGTCAAATGAATTTTAAAATATTCCACTGACTATTTCTGACATCTTATCCATGTGATCAAGCATTAGAATATCTGACTGCACCCCCCCCCCCCCCCCCCCCACCCCAAGCACTCCAATTCAGTTATTCTAGAGTAGCCAGACAAGTAACACTGCTACAACTGCTGAATATCTAAAAAATAATATGACTGGAAACCATTGTATCTTTGTCAGGACAAATTTGTCCAAAACCCATGTCATTGGAATAGTTTTATACCCGGCTAACAAATTGGTAGCGTATATTAGGTGATGGCATTTACAGGTGGGCTGCTGGTCAGACGTGCAGTAGAGTGGTTTCTGCACAATAAGTTCGCTACCTACCATTTATCAGATCGATTTGAAACTTCATATGATGACTGGACCACATGTAGGTCTGATGAAGCAACCTATCGAAATTGACGATTGTACAAAATAGCCATAAGCCAGTGATAATAGACCTTTCTATGCCCATCTCTAGCTAAGCGCCACCCACACCTCGCTCATGTTGGGATCGATCGATCTCTGATCTTCCTGACTATCAATTTCCAGAAAACTGTACAAGCAGCAACAGTGCCCAGTCAAATTAGTTTCCAAATATTCAACAGCATGTTTATTAAATAGTAGAGACATACAATTCATACGTGTCAGACTTTTAAGAGTTAAAGATGGTCCGTATAGAATCATTTATGACGTATGGATTATGGCATCATCCTACACACCCGCTTAGCTGATTATAACATCATATGACATCATTACTGTGGTAAGGCCCATTGGTATGGTGATGATAACTCAATTTCCAGGCTATGACTCTGCTACCATGTATCGGATCGCATTGAAACTTCATAGCATGAGTGGACTTTGTCTGATGAAGAAACCTATCGAAATCGACGACAATGTAATGAACTCGGCTAATGGTGGAATCCAGTTTTAGCTATGCCCCGCTCATCTTTAGCTAAACTCCACCCACACTTCGCCTGTGTTGGATGCGATTGATCCCTGAATGGCCTGACTATCAATTTCCAGAAAACTATACAAGTGAGCTGTTGAATATTTTGAAACTTGACTGGGCGCTGTTGCTGCCTATGGCAGTAACAGCGTCCAGTCCAATTAGTTTCAAAATATTCAACAGCATGTTTTGTATGTTGTAAGGAGCTTACAAAATCGTACACACATACATGTAGTTGATTATGACATTGTATAGATTGATGCATAAACTGGAAAGATTCATTAATTAAAACTGTCTTTTTTTCGGCAGCGTTTGAGAAGTCGATTGTACCGTGGGTACATGATGGTGACGTATCACAGTGTCCAGCTTGTGGTAAAACATTCTCATTAACGCGACGACGACATCACTGTCGCCTGTGTGGATTCATCGTCTGTAATCGTTGCTCACAGTTTCTACCTTACACATATGCTAGTATGTTATACTTTAAATTTTAATTGTTAAGTCCGCCCAAAACTGGTCAGTGCAGTGGTCGTGAGAAATGCCCACTTGCCGACCAAGAGAAGACTATTTAAAAAAATTTACCATATTCTGTTGAATATTTTGAAATTAATATGACGAAACCGTTGCTGCTTAAGCTATATTAATTTCAAAATATTCAACAGCCTTGGTTTTTGTTTTCCCCTGAGATTGCGATACAGGAAATTTATTGGTGAAACGGTTAATGGTTAAAATTGGTATAAAAAATCGTTAATGTCGTTTTGTAGGACAAGAGAATTCATGCTATTTTTGAAAATTTACCCCGAATGACTGGCTCTGTTACAGGGCCAGCTATTCCAGTACTTGGTGTATAAGGAATTAATTTTCTTTTTGGCAAATGAACATTCACTAAGCAGAAATTTAACTTTCTCCTTCGATCAATACTCACCATTCTATTACTTCTGATATACAGCTGGCCCTGAGAGCTGGCTCTAGGACTATAGACTTAGAAAGCTTTACCGACTCCTGGAACCGGGTACTCGGCTCCCAACTGCCGAGTACCCGTCTACCATGAAGCTCATTCTTGTTTGCATAGCAACAAGAGAATACATGCTTTTTGCAGTTGGAAAGTCTTAAGATTGTTTAAGCCTAAGTCTTTTTACTGTGATTAATTGTGATAGCTTGTGCGTTCTACTAAGGATATTTGGATTAATATGGATGCCGCCGATGATAACCAGGTCGTATATTTCCATGTTATTCCATAGTTAAAAGACTTAGGTCTCTAAAATTTTGTGTGTGTCGCATGTTCCAATTTCTAACCCCAAAGAATCTGGGACGTGTGTTAACAACGAAATATGCCGGATGATCGTCTTCTTTAAACCCCAACAGGCGATCGGCAGATATGAAAATAGGTGTTAGCTACGGTGTTTTTTAACATGAATATCGGCTGACGTCGTTCTCCGTAAGATCCGAGCGGGTGACGTCACACCCGGGTGTTCTCGGATGTTTATGTGAAGAAAATTTTTCATTAATTCGCGCATCTGATTCTAGGTGCTGCGTACTAAAATGGTACCAGAAAACTTTGGAATTTTCAAATTTTGCGTGTTATCACGATCTGTTTGCAATGATTGGTGGTTTTCAAAATTCTTGATTAAGATGTGTGGTCTGCGGTTTTACCGTGTGCTACAGCAGTTTGTTTACATTTTGTTGTTTCTTCACATATCGTTTTGGCCTTCGTTAGGAGTATAATTTATATTTATTAGTAAATATACCCCGAATGCTATGCGATATGATTCCTGGTTCCGTGATACATCCTTGAGGATCAGTGTATGTGTGTATTATTGCCCGCTTCGTTCTTGTCGTCATAATCAATGCGATCTTTGCTGTAACATTGCGGGGTGGGGTGCGGGAGGGTGTCAGTTAATTTATGGTCAAAATATTAGAAAATTAATTGTCTGCCTTCCATCTGTGTCTCGTTCCGCTTTCTTATTGTAGGTTTGTGCTTATTTATAGGCCAAGCCAGCCCCGCCATCGTGTGACGAGTGCCACAAATTCATTCGGGTTCTGTTTAAGGACCATGTCTGCTTTCGATGTATGAAATGTAACCTTGACAATAGGTGTAATGCATGTGCAGTCTGGTCGGTTGACATGATGTTGAAGTTCCTTGCCCAGAAGGACTTGGCTAGGTCTGACGCGGGGTCAGGCGGACCGAAAGCAAATCGTGGAGCATCCGTTTCGGCCCTTGGGGGCACTCCACATCTACAGCCGGAGGCTTCCTGCATAGCGTTCTTCCCACGCTGGTGTCGTCCCTGCTGCAGAAAGTTATAGGGCAGTCTCTCCCCATGTTTGGTTCGGACTCTGTCCTTGGACAGGGTTCTGGACTGGCCACCGGCCCCCTGGCAGTTCCGTCGGGCTCCGGCCTGACGGGTTCTGTCTCTCTGCGGTCACCTCCGGGTGGTCCAGTAATGGTGGCCGGTCCGTCAGGCATGGAAGCCGTCCGTCAGGACGGCTCCACGGTTTCCTCGCCTAGTGACGACTCTTCGGGGTCTGAAGATGAGGAGGCCGAGGAGGCGAGGTTGCTGCGGCCTGTGATGGCGCAGGTGGAGAATATGGAGGTCGATTCCATCCTGGACGGAACCACCCTCCATCTGTCTGGCTTGGCGCAAGCCAGGGCAGCGGCTCCGCCCGTGGTTGAGGCCAATCTGGTACCAGGCACCAGTCCCGTGATGGTTGGTTTGCCGCCAAACGACACGGTGATGAGTGTCCCGGGCCAGGCGTGGTACTCACCTATCTCGCCTGGTCCGGCGGTCAGACATGGGGTGCGTTGGCGCCTGTGTTTGGCCACGGTTCCATGACTGCTACGGGTCCGCACGGTTTTCCGTGCGGGCCTACTCCATGGACTGGTGTGTTCCATCGGGTGGCGGAAGAACCGTATGGTACCGGAGTTCCTGGCATGTCAGCGACGGCTCCTAGCCGGGAGGCCGTTGCTGGTAGGTCCGTGAACATGTCAACGGGTGACGTGTTCACGGGTGTGTCCTCCTCGGAAACGGACTGGTCTGAGGCTCTGGCTTGGCTAGCCAGGGTAGACCCGTCTGTGGTTTCGACCATGGCCGAGGAGGATGTGCCCCGTCCATCGGTGACATCGATCAGGACGGGGACCTTGCCCGCAGCCCGGATCCAGTCCATTGGACTGGATCCACAGTTTATTGAGTTGCTGGAGGCTATTTATAGCAAGCAACTCATGACCAAGGGCCAGCTTCCTGCGGCCTCCAAGGAGGTGCGGGCGAGGTGTCGTATTCCACGGGGGAAATACGACAGGTATGGTGTTGTCCCGTCGGTCACCGAGGATGACCGATGGGTTCTGGGTGTCCAGAGTGCTGGAGCGGATGGCCCCGCCCCGGCACTGGTGGACAAATCCCAGGGACACCACGATGAAGTCCTGTCCCTTTGTGATGAGGGTGTGAGGGCAGCTATGAGTGCTGTCAACCACTCTTATTCGCCTTCTTCAGTTGGTGTGGGCTGAAGCGGGGGCAGGCCACCCTGTGCCACCTGTGGTGCTTTTGTGCGTCAATGACGGCCTGGTGCTGTCTATGGACGCATTGGCAAGGGTGCAGGCGCGTGTTACCAAGTTGAGGAGGCAGATGGTTCTTGGCCATATGCGTCCAGCTACGGCTGTCAGGGAGCGTCTTCTTGGGATGCCCCTGACAGGCCCTAGCATCTTTGGTGGCCAGGCGCGGGCCATCTTAGAAGACACGGCTAGCATTGCGCAGAATCGGTTGGCGGTGAACCTGCAGCTAGAGCTAGTGCATCAAGCGCACGCACTAGGGGCTGTAGCAAAGCTGCTGACCATGCAACCTTCTAAGAAGCAGAAAAAGCACAAAGGCAAGGCGAAAGCTAAACCTGGTGCTGCTTCTGCTTCTGGGTTTTCTCAGCCGCCTCCGGCGAAGAAAGCCAAGAAGGTTGTGGAGGCTCCTACCCTCCCCAATGTTGCTCCTGATCGCCCGAGAGGCGGGAAGGGCAAGGGGAAGGGTAAGTCCTCAAAGGGCGGAAATAAGGGAGCGGATCGTACCTGAGGGTACGAGAGCTATACCTTCGTATGTGCCAAAACCGCACCTGTGCGACAGGAACAGCGGTGCCAGTTAGACCAGCCGAGCCAAGACCAAAATGGTTCTCTCTCTCTCTCGTCAAGAGACGGGGGGAGCGGATCGCGAGCCCGACACCCCCATTAGGCGTCGAGGCGTCTATAGTGGGTGGAAGGCTCATGCGTTTCGTCGAGGCTTGGCAGGGTGTGACGTCAGACAGTCTGGTCCTGGGATGGTTATCCCAGGGGTACATGCCAGAGTGGTGGGATTTTCCACCATAGAATCTGTCTTTGGCAGCTGTCTGGACACCCGTACCAAGGGAACCAGACAAGTTAGACGCCATTCAAAACGAAGTGTCAGGTTTGCTTCTGAAGGGAGCAATAAAACCAGCAAACCAGAACACTCCAGGCTTCTATTCAAACATGTTCCTTGTCCCCAAGAGCACAGGGGGATGGAGACCCGTACTCAATCTCAGGCCATTAAATCGGTTTATCCATACGCCTCTTTCGAGGTCGGTAATGGCAGGATTGAGGAAAGGAATGTGGTGTGCGTCGATCGATCTGAAAGATGCATATTTCCACATCCCAATGAACAGGAGTTGTCACAGGTTTGCGTTTCAGAATCAAGTATGGGAGTTTATAGTCCTCCCGTTCGGCCTGTCGACAGCTCCAAGGGTTTTCACAAGAGTGGTCCTTGTGGTGACAGCGTATCTCAGAAAAGAGAACGTGGCGCTACACACCTACATAGACGATTGGCTGATCAAAGCAGACACATCAGCCAGGTTAGAGGTGGATACTGCTCTGACTCTGAAGTTACTTTCAGATCTAGGCTGGATAGTCAACAAGGAGAAATCCGAGTTGACACCCACTCAACATTTCGCTTATTTAGGGATGCGATTCGATCTCGAGGAGGGCAGGGTTTACCCCGCCAGAGCCCAGAGTGGTGTCTCTGTTAGCCATCCTCAAGAGGTTTCAATTGGGAAACCACATTCAGGCGAGGCGGTTTCTTCAGATGCTGGGCATGATGGTCTCCATGGAGCAGGTAATCCCGTACGCTGCTCTGATGCGAAGACCTATCCAGTTGTATCTGATGTCTCTGTGGAAACAGAACAGAACCCCTGTCAAAGCTGGTGCCAGTTTTGGAGCCAATAATGTCGCATCTTGTATGGTGAAAAAAGCGTCAGAATCTCCTAGATGGGTTTCGCTGCACCTACCCCACCCCAGCTGTCTGTGTACACGGATGCATCGCTGGAGGGGTGGGGGGCCTGCCTGGGAGAACACCAGGTCTCGGGCACATGGACTCTCCAGGAGAGCCAGCTGCATATCAATCTGTTGGAAATGATGGCAGTGGAACTGGCATTGAAAGAGTTTCTTCCAATGGTCAGGGGCAAGGCGATATTGATACGGTCGGACAACTCGACGGTAGTATCATACATAAATCACCAAGGCGGGACCAAGTCACCCACACTCTGTATCAAAGTGTGGCACTTGATTCAATGGTGCAGGAATTACTCGGTTGTTTTGAAAGCGGCTCACATTCCTGGGCGATTGAATATTCTGGCGGATGCTTTGTCTCCCAGACAGAGAATTCTGCCAACAGAATGGTCTCTCAACCCTCCAGTTCTACGAAGGATCTTCGAGCATTGGGGCAAACCCAACGTGGACTTGTTCGCCACAAGGGAAAATGCTCAAATCATGACTTATGTCTCGCCGATTCCAGATCCAAATGACATCGATACAGACGCTCTGGCGATAAACTGGAGAGGGATGCACGTTTACGCGTACCCACCCACCATTCTTCTGCCGAAGATATTGGTGAAGATCAGGGAGGAACCGTGCCTGGTCCTGCTAATAGCGCCATTTTGGCCCAGCAGGGCGTGGTTCACGGATCTTCTAGATCTGCTGGTGGAAAACCCAGTGCAGTTACCCGAGATTCCGAACATAATCTCCCAGGCCAAGGGACGCTTCCTACACGACCGTCCCGAAATGTTCAAATTGACTGCGTGGATGTTATCAAACAACGTTCCACGTCGGAAGGCTTTTCTCGACAAGCTGCCGATTTCATCGCAGCTGCGAGAAGGACATCAACCTTCAAGTCATATAACAACAAGGTTAACAGATTTGCAGACTGGTGTGAAGAAAAGGGTATTGATACCTTTCAATCCACTATTCAGCAAATAGCAGACTTTCTGTGTGAGCTGTTCTTTTCAGGACTAGCTCCCGTCACAATTGCTGGATACAAGTCAGCTTTGGCATCAGTTATCCCTTGTCTAGCCAACAGGGATAGTCCAGAGGTGGCCCAGTTGAATGTGATGGTGAAGGGAATGAGCAATCTCCGACCGAGACAACCGGTAGTCATTCCAGCCTGGAGTCTATCTTTAGTGCTTAATGTACTGGCCAAGCACCCTTTCGAACCGTTGCGTTCGGCTAGTCTAAAGCATTTGACTCTAAAGGCGGTCTTTCTATTGGCAGCTTCCTCAGCTAGAAGGCGCAGTGAGATCCATGCACTTTCAGCAGAGAGGGACCGATTTATTGTCTCCGGAGAGGGTCTGCGCCTACTGCTAAGAGCAGAGTTTATGTCAAAGAATCAATCTTTGAGATATCCCGGCAAACCGATCATTATACCGAAACATAACAAGGTTTGATCGTGATGCCAGTGTTTGGTGCCCAGTCCGTGCTTTGACTAAGTACAGAAAATGGACAGACTCGTTACGGTCGAATGATAGACATCTGTGGATCTGCCATAAGAAGCCATATGGCGCCGCATCCATGGATTCTATCTCTCGTTGGGTAGTCGAATGCATTCAGACTACCCATGAGATTGCGACTGGGCACCAGGTGCAATGCACAAGGGCACACAATGTTAGAGGAATAGCCGCCTCGACCGCCCTTTACAATGGTGTTCCGTTAGAGGACATCATGGCTGTTGCACAATGGCACTGTCCTCTTTCACGGATTACTATATGAGGGATGTGTTAGACTCCGCCAATCCACTCGCTTTAGCTGTTTTGAAACGATAATTATGCGACCACACTGTTCTTCTCCCTTTTTTGGCATTTGTAAGAAAGAATTAAGAAGCAGACATGGTCGAGCGAGAGGATGACAACCAGATTGTGTCACTGATGGCCGGACAAGTGAATGGTTGGAGGCTGGAATCCATATATCATGTGGTAATTCAAGATTGAGAGTTTTTTGTATTATGTCTATATATCATGTTCATTCATCTTATATATTCATGCTCATTCCCAGGCTAATACATATATATATATATATATATATATATATATATATATATATATATATATATATATATATATATATATATATATATATATGCAAAGAGCAGTTAACCCTCTTGGCATATTTGTGTTTTCAGGCGAGATGCATGTTCGTGAGTTCTCTCCCTTTTCTTAGGAGAAAAAAGGGGGGGGGGTGCCAGTGATGCGAATGTGATTCGCTTCCGTTAACTTGATGGTCCTTTTTAGGTCTCCATCCATTAATCAAGTTTAAGTCTAGCTCTTTCTCCAAGGGGCAAAAGTAGCAGTTATGGCTTGCCCCTTCCCACCAGGTTACTGACCAAATCTGGTGTATATCAGAAGTAATAGAATGGTGAGTATTGATCGAAGGAGAATGAAGGAAATTTCAGTTTCCCTTTCTCCGAGATCTAACAATACTCACCATTCTATTACGGACCCAGCCTCCCAGCTCCACGGAGGCAAGCCATGGGTTTCTCGTGTTTGGTGGCTATGCAAACAATATGAGCTTCATGGCAGACGGGTACTCGGCAGTTGGGAGCCGAGTACCCGGTTCCAGGAGTCGGTAAAGCTTTCTAAGTCTATAGTCCTAGAGCCAGCTGTCAGGGCCAGCTGTATATCAGAAGTAATAGGACGGTGAGTATTGTTAGATCTCGGAGAAAGGGAAATTTAAATTCCCTTCATTTCTTGACAAGTATTGACCATTAACCCTTTAACACTCAAATTTATTCAAGAAAATCTCAATTTTCGCATACATGTAGAAAATGTCCATTTGCAGACCAGGAGACTGTTTTTGAAAATTTACCACTGAAATTATTGAGCCAGTCATTCCAGTGGTAAATTTTCAAAAAGAGTTCCATTGCGGAAGCCATTTTGGCTGATGTGAGTGTTAGGGTGTTAACCCTTACCACTCTGATGTCAATATTCAAACTTTTACTGTGTCAATAGCAAAGAAACTGGTGTAGATTTTTTAACAATTTTGCTGGACGATGTTGCTGTCTACCAACAAATTTGTTGAAAAATGAACACCAGTTCATCTTTTAATTTCATTTTCAAATTCAGAGTGGTAAGGGTTAAACATTTGAAAGGATTCAGATTATTTTAGGCATTCTGATTGACCAAGGGAGATAACTCTGCCCATATCAACATAAAAGGAAAACTATGTCACAGGAGTACTCTCCCTTGATATAAGTAAGCGGCGTCCGTCTAAGCGTAACTGAGTGACAGATGGCATCTTAACATGACACCAGAACATTAACAATGAACACAGTGAAAAATAATTCATTTTTGACATTGAGTCTGCTGTATTTCTACAGACTACATTTTCCATTGGCTTTACCTCTGAGCCTGCTGAATATTTTGAAAACAATTTGACTGCTATATGTTGGTGGTTAACTTTCAGTCAGATTGTTTCCAAAATATTCAGATGTGCAGAGTTATTGGCCATTGAAATTATAATCTTCTGTCTTGCATCAGGCAGACATTTAAGCCAGACGGAAAATGTAAACTACAATACTTTAACCCTTTAACCCTCATATCAGCCAAAAACGGTTTCTGCAGTGGTCTTGAGAAATGCCCATTTGCAGACCAGAAGAAGACTATTTAAAAAAATTTACCACTGGAATGACTGGCTCGATAATCGAGCCAGTCATTCCAGTGGTAAATTAAAAAAAAATAGTCTTCTTGGTCTGCAATTGGACATTTTCTCTGAGAAAATTGAAATTTTCTTGAATAAATTCAACGGTTAAAGGGTTAAAATTTGTTATGTATATTACTATCTAGAAAAACTGACCAATCCTGCCTTCCGTAAAGACAATGGAGAAAGCGGCTTCCTACAACGGAGTGACAGTTCACAGAGTATTAGTTCAATAGTTAGTTCCGAAGGAGAACTTCACATACGCACATGTCCAGAGTGTCGCAAACTACTGGAAAGACGAGACGATATGGTCGAGGCGAGAAACCTGCGTCCGACTGTTGTACTCTTGTATGAGGTACATGTAACCTTATTTATTTAATTTCACGGTGTATTTCTGGCTAGAGTTAAATCTATATATATGTGGTTGAAGAATGACTCATTTACTGGTCTTCAAGCGTGTATATTTTATGGGTGTATGTTGAGTTTCAGCCCAACTATTGAGTTGAAATGCAGTCTGTGTTTCTCATGGCATCTAAATTTTGAATGCCCCAGGGACCCCACACCCTGAAATCTGGTGGTGCCTAGCTGGAATCATGGGGGGAAGCTCCCAAGCGATATTATCCCATCCATGCAAGAATTAGAGGCTACCATGGACCCATAACTATGAATTATGTTTGTCCATTGTAGGTATTTTTATGCAAAAACTTTCGTTACCCTAGTATTTAACAATGATACAGGATTTTCAGGGGTCCCATGGAACCCACTGCCATTACTTTTGGGGGTCCCCGGCTGAATTTTGGAGGTATATACCTTATTTCGCCTAATTGAAGCCTAGGCTTCTATTAGGACAAAGAGGTCTTCAATTTCCCACCCAATATCTCTGAGAAAGGGGGTGCGCCTATATTAGAGTTTTCCCCAAAAAGTTTTCTAAAACTGATACCACAAAAATTCAACGCATTTTCTCCAGTAAAAATTTTCGCCTATGTTTAATGTATACCTCAAAACATCACCGGGGAAGTGAAATTATTTAATTGGAGCGCCTAAATATTAAAGATCATTTATTACATCAAAATTAATCCATAGTTTGATATAAAATGTTGTCGCAAAAAAATATAAATCATGTGATTCGCTTCCAATCTCAGAAGAGTTTATTTTAGAGCGAGTACTCGGATATAAATATTCTGGACCCGGGGACTCGGAACTCGGAAATTTCTGTATGTTATCATTGTGTGATAGGAATTGAGTATTGCACTGATTTGAATAATGGGTACCTGTTTGATAAACTTTCCGTTAGCGTATAAGGTCTCACGAGAACACAACGCCTCCAATCGCAAAAGAGCCGCTGGCTCGCCAACATAAGAAGCCGGCTGTATTGTCGGTCGTATTAATTCGTTTTGGATCATTTCATGTTGATCGGCGTTACAAAATTGATGCGCAATATGACTGCTTATTTGGTACATAAAAAGGAAGATATTTAATCATGCCAAGACTGTTTTACGTGCATTTTAACTTCAAAAGTGTGTAATAAACTTTATTATATCATTAACATAAGTGGCCTACTACTACATGTATTAGTATTAATCTAATAGGTGGCCGAGATTTACAAATCCGAGGCCTGTATTGACTTCTAGGGGGCCGGAAATGTATCAGGGCAGAGATCGGTCTGATGTAAACACACCCTGTGACACGATTGTTATTATTATAAATGCTATTCTTGCAAATTTTCTCTTGAAAAAAATTTTCCTATACAATCTGCTGAGTTACGGGGTGGGCTTCTGATACACAGTTTTGCCGTTTTGAAACTGCTAAGAAATCATTGGAGCTCATATGTCAAAGTTAGGGGGTGGGCTTCTATTAGAGCATATGCTTCAAATAAGCGAAATATGGTACCCTCAAAAGGCCCCTTATGAGAATCACTGAATCCAGTACAACTCACAAATAATTTAATCTGTTTCCAAAACAGAAATATGTTAGTACAATTTTAAACACAGTGTATGTATGAAATGTGGGGCTTTCAATCACATTAATTCCAAAATATTTAACAGTATTTCTCATTTTATTTTGGGAACATGATACGTTAATTTCTGAGCTGTACTGTAAGGATAGGAAGGGTGATGTGTATTACTCAGAATGCAGAAGATTGCTTTTCAGATTTTCAAATTTTCCCGTAACCGTTTACCAATCATATCAGTCAAAAACGTCTTCTGCAGTAGTGTTGAGAAATGTCTATTTGCAGATCAAGAGAAGACAATTTTTGAAAATTTACCAATGGAATGACTGGCTCAGTTATCAAGCCAGTGGACAGTGGTTAATTTTCAAAAATAGTCTTCTGGTCTGCAAATGGAAATTTTCTAAGAAAAAAATTGAAATTTAAGGGTTAAAGGGTTATTCCCCCCCCCCCCCCCCAAGCTGCCACTTCCTCCCTCCCCCCCCCCCCCCCGACATTGAGCTAATGCTATGATCCTACATCTAGTTATCTGATAGTTCATTTACAGGTTGTATTTTGAAAGATTATCATCCATTATCCCCATGCTTTTAAAAAGTTTGGATTATCTCATCCCGCCGACTGCTTGTCTGTCTGTCTGTCTGTCCGTGCCCAAAATTGATTGTAACTTGACAATAGGACATTTACATTTGACTCCGTCACCAGTTGATTTGGTTCTTTGAAAAGTCAAAGCGGTGGATATGGAGATTTACAAAGGTGCGTCATCGACTGTCCAATCTGGTTTCAGTATATACATGTACATGTATTCTTGATTGGTTGAAATAATATAATAATTTGTTATTTTTCAGAAAATGAAAACTTGTATTGAAGAATCTGAGATTTTATTACCAAAGTACACCCCTATGTTCGAGTCACTAAGGTGAGTCTAACCTACAACCCTTTCATCACTGACATCATAGGACAGGGGTCCGTCAATAATTCACCATCATATTCCCCACTGTAGTACATATTTATTTTATTTACCCGTATGATAAATGTATTCTGTGCCTGTAGTCGTAGAAACATCCTGCTGCAGCAATCACTCCTTCTTTGCTTTTAACCACTGTTTTATCCTCAGCCAAAAGTCTTTAACTTCCTCAAATCCATTCTTGCTCTGAGTGTCCCGAGTCCTGCTTTCTTGAGGTCACCTCGTAGCACGCGTAACAGATTTATGCAATGACGTCCCCTCATGGCTCTGTATTTGCTGGCTCCGAGTAGGGAGAATTCCAAGCCTCCCTGCTCTGTCTCTTCTAGCATCCTTAGCACATGGTCAAACATGGACCAATCCATGGTTACTGTACAACTTTTAGAGACAGCGGCGACGTGTGACACATCATGTATTCATAGAATCGCGATGACGTCATCACAATCAATTTTCCCCATAATACCCCGGGAGCGACGTCATTTTTGGAGGGGCTAATTTAACATTATGAGCAATGGGCCGCAAAACCTTAATTAAATTTTCTTTACATCTTGCAAAATTCATTTGTGATTTTATGTTTTCTGATACCGGGCAGAGTTTTTACAGATTTTCAGGTACAGGATTTTATGGTTTGAGCTTCATGGGAAATGTAAACAATGCATTACTCTCGGCAGTGCTCGTTAGCATGTAGTAAAGTTGCCCCAACTTTAATGGCGGCCGATCACAAAATGCCCGGATGTGTGAAACTGAATAGTGCAGCATTGGAAATTATGCTGTCTGGCCATCGGTGTCCAGTGATGGTGCGTAGGTGTTTGCGGTTGCAGGCATCAAGTTTGTCTAGAGTTACATTTGGGGCTGCCCAGCTGTTACAGTCATACAGCATCAAGGATACGCAGGTTGTAATGTATAAACATAGTCGTTTTGTCAAGGACATCTTTGATCTACGAAACCATATCTTTCAGGACTGTTAATCTATGTTCCCCATGACGCAGCCTGTAGCAATGTCAGCAGTACGGCAAAGCCGTGAGCCCAGGATTTTACTTAAATTCCTTCTTGGTTCCCCGCCACGAATTGGATAATCACTTTCTTTAGTTTCATCCTTTGTGAATAGGTATCTGTGGGTGAACATCATGGATAAAATGTATTGATTTACAAACAGTTACGTAAAATCTGGGAAACGACACTCGCGAATATAAGCTACCTGACACTCGCCGGGTAGCGTAGATGGATATAATCGAGTTTGATTTCCCCAACTTTATCTTGCTATGCCATACATGTATTTTAATAATACCAAAAATTGTGTGTCTGTCAGTAATATTTCCAATCTATATGAAACTAGCTAAATATGCCAAATAGACATCTCATGAACATGTATTTTTGAGTAGTGAACAACTACCGATTCTCGGATGGGTTTATGTACAAGGCTTTGTGAATGCATGTGTACAAGGCTTTGTGAATGCATGTGTACAAGGCTTTGTGAAGCATATGTACAAGGCTTTGTGAATGCATGTGTACAATGCTTTGAAAATGCATGTGTACAAGGCTTTGTGAATGCATGTGTACAAGGCTTTGTGAAGTATGTGTACAAGGCTTTGTGAATGCATGTGTACAAGGCTTTGTAAATGCATGTGTACAAGGCTTTGTGAATGCATGTGTACAAGGCTTTGTGAATGCATGTGTACAAGGCTTTGAAAATGCATGTGTACAAGGCTTTGTGAATGCATGTGTACAAGGCTTTGTGAAGCATGTGTACAAGGCTTTGTGAATGCATGGGTACAAGGCTTTGTGAATGCATGTGTACAAGGCTTTGTGAATGCATGTGTACAAGGCTTTGTGAATGCATGTGTACAAGGCTTTGTGAATCCATGTGTACAAGGCTTTGTGAATGCATGTGTACAAGGCTTTGTGAATGCACAAGGCTTTGAAAATGCATGTGTACAAGGCTTTGTGAATGCATGTGTCCAAGGCTTTGTGAAGCATGTGTACAAGGCTTTGTGAATGCATGTGTACAAGGCTTTGTGAATGCATGTGTACAAGGCTTTGTGAATGCATGTGTACAAGGCTTTGTGAATGCATGTGTACAAGGCTTTGTGAATGCATGTGTACAAGGCTTTGTGAATGCATGTGTACAAGGCTTTGTGAATGCATGTGTACAAGGCTTTGTGAATGCATCATGTGTACAAGGCTTTGTGAAGCATGTGTACAAGGCTTTGTGAACGCATGTGTACAAGGCTTTGTGAATGCATGTGTACAAGGCTTTGTGAATGCATGTGTACAAGGCTTTGTGAATGCATGTGCACAAGGCTTTGTGAATGCATGTGCACAAGTCTTTGTGAATGCATGTGCACAAGGCTTTGTGAATGCATGTGCACAAGGTTTTGTGAATGCATGTGTACAAGTCTTTGTGAATGCATGTGCACAAGGCTTTGTGAATGCATGTGTACAAGGCTTTGTGAATGCATGTGTACAAGGCTTTGTGAAGCATGTGTACAAGGCTTTGTGAAGCATGGACTGTCCACTCTGTTTAGTATTAATGAATGGGAGTTGCCTATTCTTTCTATTAACCCTTTAACACTCATATCAGCCAAAAACGGCCTCTGCTTTAGTCTTCAGAAATGTCCATTTGCAGACCATGAGAAGAGTATTTGTGAAAATTTATCACTGGAATGACTGGCTCGATAACCGAGCCAGTCATTCCAGTGGTAAATTTTCAAAAATAATCTCTTGGTCTGCAAATGGACATTTTCTATGAGAAAATTAAAATTTTCTTTAAAAAATCTACATGTTAAAGAGTTAAGACAGGACATGGTAGATGAACTGCTTCTTTCTGTCTCCAAAAACAGCTCCTAACCAGAGGGCTAGACTCCAGTTGCCAGATGAATAATATATTTTCTTTCATTTTATATAGATCCTGGGAAAAGATCTCACAGCAAACATCAGTACCTCAATTAACCATTAGAAAACATACTGGATCTACTCAATGGAGCATCTTATTATAAACCATTTTGGGTGAAATGCCCCCCCCCCCCCCCGGCACGTGTTTTATGACTTGATTTATATGTTTGCCATTGAGTTGACTAGTATAGTATGAGTGCACAATACACCTTGATTGACATGTCACCATAATGAATGATTGGTGTTGACAGATGTTAGTGCCTTTGATTTTGTGTCTTTGACATGATTTATACATGTAATAATTCAATTTTCAACAACAACGCAGCAAAACACTGGATATTAATACAATTTTTGCAAATTGTTTTTAAAATAATGAGCTATCTTTATAGGAAATCCTATTTTTTTCTAATCAAATTTCTATGAAATCCTATAATTTTGTTAGTCAGATCTTCAAGAAGCATCATATTTATAGAAATAGTCTAAATACATTTGGAAAATATATCACTGGAATGACTGGCTCGGTTACCGAGCCAGTCATTCCAGTGGTAAATTTTCAAAAAATGACATGTCCTGCAAATGAATATTTCTCAGGACCATTGCATAGGCTTTTTGACTCGTCTGACAATTTAAGGGTTAATTGGCTTAAGAGATCATGGCAATTTTTAAGTCAAGAAGGACTGACACATCGCATCGAACCATTTCCTAATCTTTTCTTCGAGATCAATCACATCCCTGATATTTGGCATATTATATGGAAGATATAATTTTTAGCATCTACATGTAGCATAGTAGTGAATGCATTTGTGTTAATGACATTCTTCAGCCTGGATTTGCCAATTTAAAAACTAGTTCACCTAAAGGCTGTTGGTGTATTTGTCATCTTTGGCGTTGTTTACAAAATGTATTTGGTTGCTTTTTTCAGTCGAGGTGAGACAACATATAACCTGTTTGACGCTATGAAGTTAAGAACACAGCTGCTTAAACTGTTTGAAGCAGTAGATTTACTTAGGTAAGATGCACTAATACAGGGTTTTAATCACTGGCTAAATACATGTAACTTTGGTATGTCCATATATTTTATAATACTATTTGTATTGCTACAGAATCCACTTTTTCATATCAGTACATGTAGCTGTTCCCGGAAGTTATAATTTTTCCATTTCAAGGCATCCATGTACAAAAGCTGTTAAATATTTTGATACTAACATGTATGTGACTTGACTTACTTATGCAGCGCAGCAATAGCTATTTTTAATGGACAAGATTTGTCAAGATATACATTTTCTCAGAATTAACCCTTACCACTCTGGTGTCAAAACTTTAAATTTTCAAATTAAATTAAAAGATAAACTCGTGTTCATTTTTCAACAAATTTGGTGGGAGATGGTGCTGTCGTAGACAGCAACATCTTCCACCAAAATTGTTGAAAAGTGTACACCAGTTCCTTTGATATTGACGCAATAATAAATAAAATATTGACATCAGAGTTGTAATGGTTAAGATCCATGTGTAGGACAAGAGAAGAAGAATTTGCAAACCTGCATGCTAGAATGAATGCTAGTCATTCCTGTGAATCTTGTCGTATGCTTTCTAAAATTTTCTCATGATTTGAAACATCTGTCAAGACTACTACAGAATGTATTTTTGACTGACGACGACTATCAGGTTGATTCAAGTCAAATACGTTAGGACACCTGCTAAAGAGGCCATACATGTATGTATTTTGGGTGTAAAAAGATGGTGCTCCCTTTAATGGTCAAGTTGACCAAAACCGGCCTAAACCAGCCTCTGCAATGGACTTGGGGAATGTCCGTTCGCAGGCTAAGAGAAGACATGTATTTTGCTACAATGGGTACACGTGCTCAGGCCCAGATATCTAGTTGAAAATTGATCTATGAGTGAGTCAGTCATTCAGTGATAAGGTGTAAAAATAATCCCTTGGCATGCAAATGGACATTTCTTAAGCAGAAATGTCAAATTTCTTGACCACTCTTGACCATTAAATGGTTAAATCCAATAATCTCTGGTCTTTCAAACTGATGTCTTTGTTGTCGCTATGCTACAGGTGGTCTTTTAAGCCGGTTTGATCTGGTTATGTCACATTCATCACAGAGCTGTTAACCATTCACTGCTCATGGTTTGTCAGGAGAAACTATATATTTGCTTATTGAATGTCATTTTGTAGACCAGGAGAAAACTATTTTTGGAAATTTACCACTGTAATGACTGGCGGCTCGGTTAACGAGCTGGTTATTCCAGCAGTAAAATTTCAAAAATAGTCCTCATGGCCTGTAATGGGCATTGCTCAAGACCACTGTAGAGGCTGATTTCCGTCAGCTTGACCATTGAAAGGGTTAATTGAAATGGAAGAAAATGATTGTCTTATGTTTATTAAAATAAATTGACAGTAAAAAGATTATGGTGCTTGATATAGACAGCGAGGATTCATCTTCCACACCGCGCCGTTATCAACTCCAGAAAAGTATCCGTTCTTACGCAAGTAGCTTTCTGCAAGATAACATGCTGGGATTACAGGTATGAACTATCAAGTCATTATCAATGTTTAACAAGAAAAGTGGTGTACATGTACTTGAAACATTTGACACTCAAGCTGACCAAAAATGACTTCTGCAGTGGTCTTGGCAAATGTACATTTGTAGACCAAGAGGAGGCTACATGTGTCTTTGCAAATTCACCACTGGAATGACGATAACTGAGCCAGTCATTCAAGTGCAAAGTTTTTCAAGATTAGTCTTCTCTTGGCCAGCTAATGGACGCTTAGTAAGTAAAAAAAAAAAGATTTTCTTCACCATTGACCCTTTTATGGTCAAGCGTAACAAGATGACCTCTGCAGGCCAACAGAAAGCTATCTTTATAAGTTCCATTAGTAAATTTACCAAAATAGTTTTTTCTTGAGTTTCAAATGCATATTGACTGAGTGATAATTTTAATTTCATGCAAAATCTTGACCATTAACAGTTTAATTGATATGAGGCACTGTGAGATGCTTTTCACACGGTTAACACATGACATGAAAACTGAAATGTTATGATTTATTTACTATAAGACCTAATAATCTGCCATGTTTTATCCATGAAGTTAGTCGGAATTAGGGCCCTGCTCAAATACATGTAAATCAAATTGCTCACGATGTCGTTTCGCAAATGAAAAACATAACAATATTGCTGGCAGTTTATTGTTTGTAAAATAAATATTTGTGAAATGCATGTTTTGTTTATATTCATTAGTAATATGCAGTTTGTTGTATAAATTTTAATTAAATTCATTTTGTGAAGAGAAATCAGGCTTCACATCGAATATTTTTCGTTATTAACCAATGAAGATAAAGCACAATTACGTGATGTAAAGTAATTCTGATAGTGCAAACTTATTTTTCATATTAAAAAACCAAAGATTTTGTTTTTCAGTCATTGCCGAGTGAAGACGAGTACGCAAAACTTCAAAAGCAACGTGACGCTGAGATCGAGCGTCGACTTGCGCAAGAACGTGAGGCAGCAGCCGCTAGGGAGATCACATATCAAGTACAGGTGTCTCCCACCAAAAACCTGACACCCCAGCGCAATGAGTCACAACAGGACAAAAAACTTCCAACACATAAACGCAACAATTCTCAAGAGTCCTTTTTTAAGAAACTCGGACAAGTTCATAAGCGGAGTGATTCGCAAGGTGGTGTAGGTGCTGGGTGGAAGCCAGCCGAGAATGCGTTAAGAAACATGACACGGGGAGACGACCCGATGGTTCAACAGATGGATATTATACGAGGATACATTAAACAGGCGAAGCAGGTTCAGAAATGGGATGAAGTTGAAATGTTAGAACAAAATTTGAAAGAACTTCAAGATGAATATTGGAAAATGCAGAAAACATAATGGTTTTAGTTCATAGATACTGATTAATGGATCCTACCAAAGAATTATGTGTTTTGTCGCCTAAACCTCAGGCCTTTCATGGCAAAGGAGGTTAAAACGGCCTTTGCAGTGGTCTTGAGAAGCATCCATTTTAAGGTCAAGAGAAGACCGGTTTTGAAAATTTACCACTGGTATGACTGGCTCGATAAGTCTTCTGGACCTGCAAATGGACCTTCAAGCCTGTCATTAAGCAATTACTTTGATATTCTTGACCCAATTTATCCATTGACGTGTTAACCCTTTCAACTACATCTAGGCAGCAAATTAGTTTCAAAATGTTCAACAGAATGAGTTTTGAATTATAAAGCGTTTGTCATACAGTACAGTTCATAAATAACTTAACATGTTTCCTAAACAAAAAAAAACCCCAGAAATATATTAGTTAGTATAATTTTGAACATTATGTAAGAAAGGGTCTGTTGAATATTTTTGGACTTAATTTGACTGGAAGCCATTTCTGCCTTTGGGCCTAAAGTTTAAAATATTCGACAGAATGTTTTATTTTGTTTTGGAAACATGCTATTTCTGAGCTGTAATGCATCTAGGCAGCAAATTAGTTTGAAAATATTCAACAGAATGAGTTTTGAATTATAAAGCATTTGTTGTACGTGTATCTTTAACCCGTATATCGGCCAAAAATGGCTTCTAGGGTGGGCTTGGGAAATGTCAATTTGCAGACAAAGAGGATATTTTTGAAAAATTGGCACCTAAATGACTGGCTCGATAACCGAGCCAGTCATTCCAATGCTAAACTTTCAAAAATAGTCTTCTCTTGGTCTGCAAATTAACATTTTCTTGGGAAAAATTGAAATTTTCTTGAAGAAATTCATGACTTAAAGGGTTAACGTGCTATTATTTTCATCCTAATGGGGTGCTAACTATGAAATCTTCTGAGAATTTAACAAACAATGCAAGCAAAAGTTATTCATGTTTTTTGCAGCAATCATCTTTGAAAATAGTCTTAGATGATTCCATGTCACAAATATCATGTGTTAGTTGGACCCCAAGTATGTGTGTAAGTGTTTGGGTTCACCGCTAGGTACAGAATGTCATACCATTGCAGGGAGTATTCCAGAACTCATTTGAGGACACCTGTCACCATCAGACTACCCAAAAGACAGGGGGGGGGTCGGTGGTTTTTTTTAACCCTCAAATTTGTTCAATAAAATTTTAATTTTCTCGTCGAAAATGCCCATTTGCAGACCAAGAGAAGACTGTTTTTGAAAATTTACCACTGGAATGACTGGCTCAGTTATTGAGCCAGTCATTCCAGTGGTAAATTTTCAAAAATAGTCTATGTCTGCAGATGGACATTTCTCAAGACCACTGCAGAAGCCGTTTTTGGCTGATATGAGTGTTAAAGGGTTACATAAAGTCAAACATAATTATGTTTCTTGTCCTAAATTGCTATAGTTTTTAGAATTTGTATTTTGTAGTATTAAAAATGTTCAGTATTTTATTTGAGTGCATTTCGCTTGAGCGCATTTGGGCACGCTACCTGTGTACCGACACCAAAAAACTTCTGGAATACTCGCTGCATTGTAGAAGTATATGTACATGTAGAAATAATTACAGTGTGTTATAGACTATTGTACTGCCCTGCAATACGCTGTAATTGACCGTTCCAGTTTTTGCCAAGCCCCGCCCACTGTGTTGGGATTGATCGAGCCCCGAATGCCCTAACTATCAATTTCCTGAAAACTATACAGGTAAGCTGTTGAATATTTTGTTACTAATTTGACTGGGTGCTGTTGCTGCCTACATTAGTTTCAAAATATTCAACAGAATATGTATTAAATAGTTAATAATAGTATTACATGTATCATACAATTCGTACAACAACGCATAGTCTGTCTTCAAATATGCGTTTGTGACATACTTATCTGCGTCATTCATGACATTATAATGATTCATTCATTATGATGTCATTCTACATGTCAGATAGTTGATTATGATGTCATATGATGGATGGGGGTATAAATAATTCACATTCTCAGTATTTATTAAATCCACCCCTATATAAATACACATAGGTGGGTCTTTTTCTAGCTATGTCACACCCATTTTTAGCTAAGCATAGGCAGCAACAGCACCCAGTCAAATTAGTTTATAAATATTCAACAGCGTACCTGTATAATTTTATTGATAGTCCGTCGATCGATCGATCCCAACACGAGCGAGGTGTGGGTGGCGCTTTACTAGGGATGGGTGGGGGCATAGCTAAAAATGGAAAGATCCATTGTTAGTGGTGTCATGTGTTATGTCGATTAATTTATCTCTTAGGTAAAGAACTTAGGATTGAATGCCTCTTAGCAAATGTATATCTAGTACCTCAATAGTAATAGGTAGAACATTTTGAAGACCTTTATAAGCATACTGTACGTGATTTCATTAAAAGAGTCTCACTGTTTATTATAGAAATGCATTCATGACAGGGGGGGGGGGGTGATGGGGTGGGGGGGGAGCTGTGTGTGTGTGTGGGAGTGGCAGTGTTGTTCATGGCATCAAAATTTTGGAGGTCCCAGGGATCCCACACCATGAAATCTGGGGGTCCCATGAAGCTGAAATCCTGGGGTCTCAAGCTGAAAATCTTGGGTTCCAATCTAGTCTTTCTCATACATGCTAAAATTAGAAGGTACCATGCTAGATTTTGTGGGTATTTTTTATGCAAAACCTATGAAACGAATTAGTATTTAATAATCATCAAGATTTTCAGGGGTCCCATGGGACCCACTGCCCCTACTTTTGGGAGTTCCAAGTTGCATTTTGTGGGTATATACCCTGAAAAGGATGCTTAGGAGAAGAATACCTGGGTAGTGACATAGCAAGGTGGAAGTGGGCCCCCTTTAAAAAGTGAGTGTGAAAGGAATTCTTAGGGCTGTCATGTGTTACGGTAACCCTTTAATGGTCAAATTTGGTCATGACGACTTAAATACCTCCCTAGTGAATGTCCATTTACAGACCAAGAGAATCCAATTTTGTTTAATTAATCATTGGAACGACTGGCTGATTGTTATCGAGTCAGTTATTCCAGTGGTAAAGTTTCAAAGGCCGTAAGTGGACATTCTAAAAGAGCATAACAGAGGCTGGTTTGGGCCGGCTTGACCGCTAAAGGTTTAATTACTTTGTTTCTGTGACATGTTAAGGCTTGAATGCCGCTTACACACTGGATATCATTAGGTAGACACTTTCTTTGATCATGTGATTTCACTATGACTGTCTACAAACAAATTATATACCGTGTTAACACGTTCATGAGGAAGCCGACCAACATCGGTCTCTGCACTCGTCTTGAGGGGTGGCCATTTGCGGGTTAAGAGAATAGTATTTTTGAAAATTTACCGCTGAAATGACTGTCTCGGTAAGTCAGTCATTCCAGTGTTAAATTTCCAAAAATATTATGCTTTTGGCCTGCAAATGGACATTGTATGATTACTGTATTCTGTGGCTGCAGTAGTAGAAACATCCTACAGCTGCAATCGGGCCTTCTTCGCTTTTGCCCACTGTGTCTTGTCCTCAGTCGAAATCCTTAACTTCCGCACGTCCATTCTTGATTTGAGTGTAGCGAGTCCTGCTTTCTTGAGGTCACCTCATAGCACGCTTAGCAGATTTATATGACACCATGATAATAATGGGATGCAAGAGTAATAATATTGTTTGATAAACTATAGCTTGAAACTGATGAGCTACTGTTCAGCTTATCATCTGTATAAAGATGACATTTTCATCTGAAAACATGTGTGCTGTAATCCGAATCCACAAGGATCACGATGCACACGATGATGTCATACCATGAAATTTTTTGGGTGTCAAAATTCATCACTTTAACCAAAATTTTAAGTTCTTTTTTCGTTCATAAAATATGATAAAACCTTTTAGTTTTGGCATTTTTTTTTTTTATTGAAACCTAATTCTCATTTCTGATCTCATTTAAGAATATTCTGTTGAATATTTTGAAACTAATTTGAATGGGAGCTGTTGCTGCCTATGGCAGCGTGTTGAGGGCATGAACTGGCTTCAGTCAAATATTCAGTAGCTTTCCTAATATAATTGGGCTAAGTTATTTGCTGTAGCCACTGTAAGCATATTTGATTAATTTTGAATCTTTTGTCCTTAACCCTGTCACTGATAAATCAGTATATTCTTTATGATATTGAACTTATTCTCTTGAATATTTTGAGATTAATTTGACTGGAAGACATTGCTGCCTAAGGCTTCAGTGGCTTCCATTCAAATTACTTTTAAAATATTCAACAGTTTTCATGTATGGTAGCGTTGGAAATGAGACTCATAGTGCTGCACGATTTTTCAATTATTCGATTAATCGTGATTATATAATTCAATATGATCGTGGACGATTATAAAATTAAATCGGCATGTTGAAATTTTTGTCTAGACACTTTTATGCTTGTGAAACTCTGCTCGCATTACCAATCATGGAAACAAAGATCCGGTGATCGGCCGAATGTGTGAATGATTAAATAAACTATACACCTGTGCAAAAGTTAAGCACCAGCAAAAACAATAGAACGTAGAAACATGATGGTACAACTAGGCTGCCATACTTTTTGTCCCCGCGTTAGCTGACATAATTGCAAGTACGAAATGCACATGCATGCATGACTTCACGCCGCTTGATGTCCGTGCGTGGCGGGAAACAGCACACGTGTTCAGTTATGTAAAAGTCCAGTTTGAGGTGTAGAACATTACATACAGATTTAGGCGACAAGATTAGGAATTTTGTGTTCATGACCGTGGTTTATTTGTACAGAGAGAATTATCTCTTGATTGTGAACCGCTATGGCAAGACGAAGGTTAAGTGATCGTGTGAAATGGCAGATCATAGGCATGCATACAACTGGTATGTCATGCAGAGAGATTGGCAGACAGCTGAACATTAACCATACTGTAATCAGTCGTTTGATTGCAAAACATGGGCAAACTAACGAGGTGAAGGACAGGCCTAGATCTGGAAGACCGAAGAAGACTACTGGCCGTGATGATCGAGCCCTAGTACGCCTTGTTAGGAGATCTCCATTCACCAATAGCAGAGTGCTCAGCCAGCAATGGGAAACGCGCAATAGAGTGTCAATGTCTACCGTCAAAAGGAGACTGTATGCTGCTGGCATGAAAGCTAGGAGACCTGTCAGACGTCCTCTCCTCACTGCACACCACAAAGAGGAGCGTCTGAGGTGGTGCAACGAAAGAAGACACTGGAACATCAGATCCTGGAGACGGGTACACTGGTCCGATGAAAGTCGGTTCCTGCTTCATGCCACAGATGGTCGAACTCGTGTATGGAGGTCCAGACGCACGGCGTACGACCAACGTAACATCATGGAAGAAGTTCCATTTGGTGGAGGTTCCGTTATGATATGGGGGTGCATCTCATTTGATTGTAAGCTGGATCTGTTGACTGTACCTGGAACACTAAATGGACAAAGATATCAAGATTCCATACTGGATAGAGTTGTGGTACCTCATTTTGTAAATCATGCACCTGGAACCCACCCTATATTCATGGATGACAACGCCCGACCACATCGTGCTAGAGCTGTGCATGAATACCTCCGCCAGAATGCCATCGAAACCCTACCATGGCCAGCAAGGAGCCCTGACATGAACCCTATTGAGCATATCTGGGACATTCTGGGAAACATGGTGAGAAGGAGGGATCGTCCTGTGCAGAACCTACAGGAATTAACAGACGCACTCCATCTTGAATGGCAACGAATACCACAATGGCGTATCAGTCGGTTGGTGACCAGCATGAGACGTCGTGTCCAGGCCGTCATCCAGGCACAAGGTGGATATACCCGGTATTAATAATGACAGTCTCAAACTCGTGCACAGATGTTAAACTTCGTATTCAGACACCATTAATGACAATCTAGCCACGTGTGTCAACTGTAGGGCAATAGTTGTCAGTTGTGTCAACGTAACCATATTCAGGCCTCGTTTTCAAGTTCAAACAAAAACATACAGTGTTTCCCCACCATCATAATCAGCATTCCTCTAGTTGCATTATTACCTCTTGCACTAAGATGGATGGGTACATAAATGTTTATGCTATTGCTTTCTTCATAGCACATGAATATACCCTCGCATGTGCGTAAAAATAGGGTGGTGCTTAACTTTTGCACAGGTGTATAGATAAATAACTGATTTGTTTGTGTATTAACTAAGTCAATACTTAGGGAGAAAATGCGTTGAATTTCCGTGATATTTCGCTTAATTGAAGCCTAGGCTTCTATTAGGACAAGAGGTGTTCAATTTCCAACCCAACATCTCTGAGAAAGGGGGTGGGCTTATATTAGAGAGTTTTCCTAAAAAAGTTTTCTAAAACTGATACCACGGAAATTCAACACATTTTCTCCCGTAAAAATTCCCACCGCCTATGCCAATGTTTAATGTATACCTCAAAACATCACCGGGGAAATGAAATTGTTTCATATGAGCGCCTAAATATTGTGTATCCTTTAATAAAGGTCATTTATAAAATCAAAATTAATCCACAATTTGATAGAAAATGGCGTCACGAAAAATACAAATCACATGATTCGCCTCCAATTGAAGAGTTTATTTTAGAATTTGGAGCGAGTACTCGGATATAAATATTCTGGAATCGGGGACTCGGAACTCGGGAATTTCTATATATTATCATTGCGCGATAGGAACTGAGTATTATACTGGTCTGAATAACGGGTACCCGTTTGATAAACTCCAGTTAGCGTATAATATCTCGCGAGAACATGCCGCCTCCCATCGCAAAAGAGCCGCTGGCTCGCCAACTTAAGAAGCCGGCTATATTGTCGTTCGTAATAATTCAATTTGGATCATTTAATGTTTATCGGCATTACAAAATTGATGCGCATTTTCTCCCGTGCTTGTTTGGTACATAAATTTGGTGTTAAAATATATTTATAATAAGGAAGGTATTTAATCACGCCAAGACTGTTTTACGTGCATTTTGACTACAAGAGTGTGGAATAAACTTTATTATATCTTGAACATACGTGGCCTACTATTAGTATTAATCTAATAGGTGGTCGAGATTACAAATCCGAGGCCTGTATTGACTTCTAGAGGGGCCGGAAATGTATCAGGACAGAGATCGGTCTGAAGTAAACACACCCTGTGTGACACGATTGTTATTATTATACACGGTATTCTTACAAATTTGCTCTTAAAAAAAAATTTCCCATACAATCTGCTGAGTTAGGGGGTGGGCTTCTAATACAGAGTTTTGCTGTTTTGAAACTGCTAAGAAATCATTGGAGCTCATATGTCAAAGTTAGGGGGTGGGCTTCTATTAGAGCATATGCTACAATTAAGCGAAATACGTAGTTCATGATTAATCATATGATCGCGATTATTTGTATTAAATGATCGCGATTATGAAAATTGAATAATCGTGCAACCCTAGATTTTCATCGTTGAACGGTTTAATCATCAGAGTTAAATGTATTTGATAACAATCTAGGTCACATTTCTTGAGTCCGCTGTTAATTCCTCCTTTACTTCACAGTTACTAGGTTATTTTCCACATAATTGAGGGATCTGGTCTGTGACTCAAATATATGATGTTATAATCAAATACGTGACAATCAAAATTATGTGGCTCCATTGTGAATATCTAAGTGTGTCATTAATGTGTAGCAATTGTGTCTTTTATGAATTTACAACTTAATAACATTCTGTTGAATATTTTGAAACAATTTTGACTGAGAACAGCAGCTGCCATAGGCAGCAACAGCGCCCAGTCAAATTAGTTACAAAATATTCAACAGCTTCCCTGTATAGTTTTCAGGAAATTGATAGCTAGGGCATTTGGGGATCGATCAATCCCAACACGGCGAGGTGTTGGTGGAGCTTAGCTAGTGATGGGCGGGGCATAGCTAAAAATGGAAAGGTCCATTAGTCTCGGTGTCATAGCACTGGTGCTAGTGGTGGATGTTAAGTTTGTATGTCCATAGTTATCCCCGGTAAGCTTAACCAATTCTGAAATAACAGCAAGATCAGCTAAACAGAACCAGTTTTGTAATAAGGGCACACTGACATTGACCTTTAACCTTGTGACTGTTATGCATAGATGTTTCATCCTCCTATCAAAGCTAACCATAAGTCAGAGGTTTGTGTCGATAAGCTTGAGCAATGAACCATTCCAGTTTTATCTATACCCCACCCATCTCTAACCTCCACCCACACCTCGTCCGTGTTGGGATCGATCGATCTCTGTACTCCCTGACTATCAATTTCCAGAAAACTATACAGGTAAGCTGTTAAATATTTTGAAACTAATTTGACTGGGCGCTGTTGCTGCTATATGTTACTGCCTATGGCAGCATCAGCGTTCAGTCAAATTAGTTTTAAAATATTCAACGGATATTTATTAAGCGGTAAAGACATAATTCGTACACCGTGTCGGACTATTAAGCGTTAAAGACGGACTATATTGAGCCATTCATAACATCATGATTATAACGTCATGTTACACGTAACGTAGTTGATTATGACGTTATGATGGATAGATAAACTTGGAAAAGTCCAAACCCAAATGTACACGAAGATATAGAGTTATAGCTAAGCGCAAAAACCGTACTTTGAAAATTAGGGTTTTATGCCAAGGTCACAATGACCTTGAAATTATAACGGTCATGCCATTGTGTTCTGTCCTCGGAGTTTAGTTAACTATATAGTGACACAAATTTAAATTTCCACCAATAACAAACAGAGAGGTGGATGGATGGTCAAATGGAAAGCTAGATTAATGGACAGACATATTAATTCCAATTGCTATATTGGTGGAAACTCGAATTTTTGCCAATAATAATAATTTTGATAAAATTGATTATTACCCTGGTGAGGAAGGGTAATAATCACGAATTTTATCAAAAATATAATATTCGCCCATATATTCAGTCATATACATCTTTACATCTATATTATGAAATCTATTGTATTATTTGGCCGGAATGACATTTCGCCAAATTGTCTTCAATAATATTATCACGAATTTAGCTATGCAATGTTGTAGATGTAATTGTCATCATAAAGTTCTATATGCCAGAGTGAAACTGAATACATGAAACATGACTTTGTTAACCCTCTTGTGTCAACTTAACCCTTTAATGGTCAAACTGACCCCAAAACAACTTCAGTGGTCTTCAGACATGGCTATTCGAAAGGCCTAGAGAAGTGTTTTTGAATATTTACCACTAAAATGACTGGCTTGATAACCTGCCAGTCATTCTAGTGGTAAATTTTCATAATGGCTCTTCTTGTCTGCTGCAGAACAAAAATTCAGCGGTAAATTTACAAAAATAGTCTTCTAAAATTAAAATATCTTGAAAAATATTGGCCATCAGAATGTTTAATTTGGTGGTGGGTGGGGGCGGTGGCGGGAGGGTGTGCGTTTAAACGATGACGTTCCCATCTGGATATGCATTTTCAAACAAGAGCCTTTGCAAGTACTAAAATGAGGTCACTAAGTAAAAGACAGGGGTCTCTTAACTGTCTGGCTGCTGATAGCAACCAGACAATAATTTCAATGAGCCAAAATCCTTGAGGTATTGAATATTTTGAAAACAATTTGACTGAAAGTTGTTGGTGGCATAACCACCAACAACTTTCAGTCAAATTGTTTTCAAAATATTTAGCAACTCCAGAGATATAACCTTTGGAATATGGCATCTGCACATACTTAGCAGTCAGACAGTTAAGACAAGCTCGGCTTATTATTATAGTAAATACGTTTTAGCAGAAAAAAGATGGCAGTTCCTTAACTCTTTAACACTGGAATTTGTTCAAGAAAATTTCAATTTTCGCAGTGTCCATTTTCAGACCACAAGAAGACTATTTTTGAAAATTTACCACTGGGATGACTGGCTTTGTTATCGAGCCAGTCATTCCAGTGGTAAATGCTCAAAAATAGTATTTTCTTGGTCTGCAAATGGACATTTCCCAGGATCACTGCAGAAGACGTTTTTGGCTGATATGAGTGTTAAAGGGTTAACACAGACAGTCTTCTAACTACCTGCCTTAAAAACACCATCTTATGACTGTATTATTTGAGGTTGTTGCTGTCTCTAGTTGTCTTATGTACCCTGAGATGTATCCAAATTCTAAGATTATCCAGGTTTTTCCTGCCGTGGTTGATCAGGTTTTGTCCAGGATTTTCCTGCCGTAGTTGAAAAATAACTTAAATGTTTCCAAAACAAAGTATAATTGGATTGTTGAATATTTTTTAACATAAGGCAGCCTAAGGCAGCAAGGTCTTCCAATCCAATTATGTTCAAAATATCCAACAGACCATTTCTTACATTGTTTTCAAAATTCTACTAACTAACATGTTTGTGTTTTTGTTTATTAAAACTACTTTATAACTGAATCTTTTACGTTGTTTATGATTTATTCCGTGATTAATTTCAGTAACCTTTAACCCTCAAATTTTTTCCAAAAAATTACAATTTTCGCAGTGAAAATGTTGATTTGTAAACCAAGAGAAGACTATTTTTGAACATTTTTCTACTGGAATGACTGGCTCAGTTATCGAGCCAGTCATTCCTTCCAGTGGTAAAATTTCAAAAATAGTCTTCTCTTGGTCTGCAAATGGACAATTCTCAAGACCACTGTAGAAGCAGTTTTTGGCTGATATGAGTTTTAAAAGTGTTAAGAGTACTTAATATATGTGCAATAGTTATTGACCGGATTATTGTTAATGACTTATAATAAGTAATATATATATATATATATATGCTAAATTATTTTGTTCTAAATTGTAAAATAATTATTATTGTCATAATGATAAGCCAGTGTATTTGGCCAAAGTTAAGAGATTCCATCTAACAAAGTAAATAAAAGTTATGTTAGTTATGCCTATATTTGATTGTTTGTTTTTGTTACACGCGCTATACATTACGGAGCCTCGTAAGAGACATGCAAAAACAAAGTATTTCATTTTCTTAATTCGTGCGCAGGACTTAGTAACTCGTGCGCACGACTTAATAATAACTCATTCGCATGACTCAGTAACCCATGCACATGACTTAGTAACCCCGTGAGCAGGACTTAGTAACTCGTCCGCATGACTTAGTAACCCATGCGCATGACTTAGTAACACGTGCGCATGACTTAGTAACCCATCCGCATGTCTTAGTAACCCATGCGCATGACTTAGTAACCCATGCACATGACTTAGTAACCCATCCGCATGACTTAGTAACCCATGCGCATGACTTAGTAACCCATGCGCATGATGTAGTAACCCGTGCGCATGACTTAATAATCCGTGCGCTGGAGGGACCCACCTGGATACCCATCCACTAATTGACGAAACTATGTTTTTCTAATAGCTTTCGATGTTCTCTTTAAGATAACGTATGTTAACATGTGATAAACTGGGACTCAATATGGTTTTTGATGGGTTATATTAGAGCTAATACCCACAGTGAAGCAGACCATATTAAGGGGTAGGGGTATAAAAAATTTACATATTTTTTGATAGAATCGGTGTAGATTGGTGATGGACCACTCAAAATGTTGCTTATAATATCGTCTGCGATTGCATATGACTTACATGCAAATCAGTTTCATAATGAGGTCGGCAGAGGTCAAAAGGTCAAATCTTCGCCATAGCTTAGTCTAGCAACTGTATGTCACTATCACTGACCAAGCACGGGTAGGGGGAACATTCTAGTCTTAACAGCTTAAGATTGATATTAAAAGGCACCATTTGACAAAAATAATGAGTAAATGTTTACTCATTTAATAGAAGATTGTTACTATGACAACTGACAGCATACCCAATTTTTGAGAATCGATGGAATATGCAATCATTGTAAACTAATCTTGAAATGAGCATATCATCGAATCGAAATTGCGTAGAGTAATTGCTTTACATATAATTGTGTAGAGGATTAAAAGAGCATTCAAAATGTTTTTATTGTTGCTTGTTTTACACACCGACTATAACTCTACTAACTATATTTGAGCTCCTTAATTAGTCACTGTCACTATCAGCTGCCGAGTCTTCGCCTTTATTGTCGCTATCTTCGTCAGTGGAACTGTATTCCTGCTGATTCGCTTCCTTTTCACATTCCGTCTCTAGAATATCAGCCAACATAGATGGCAGTATCTCGACATCACACCACTTGGCTCGAGTCTCTGTTCACTCCACACAGTCCAGCCATTATTCTCAGTGGGTTCAGGGATGTATGGCTTTGGTACGTGGAATCGCTTCCAAATAGCTACCTGATAGTTAACCCTCTGTGTGCTCGCGGAGGCAAACTCTCGGGGGGGGGGGGGGGTGGAGGTAAGGTGGACAAGTCAACATTTTTCTTGGTGTTGATCTTTTTCACTGTATCACCCCACTTTGCCATTAGCATTGAGAAACGAAGTGTGTCAACGTTTGTTATGGGAGTAATCTTGTACATTCGGCAGGTGAAATCCTCTAATTGAAGAAAGAGATTCTCTGTGATGTCCCATGACTCACTAATGGTCTGAAAAGACACCTGATATCTTGATTGCTTATGTAGGAGTCTGATGGGTTTTACTTTGCCTATTCCTCTGAATGCACTCGTTCTATCACATTTGGTGAAGGCATGAAGACCCAAAAGGGCAGAACAGTAAAGCGGCGTAAAATCCTTAGGCAATTTTGAAATGTCAGCTTTCTATTGTTTCCAGAACCAGTATCAAATAATATGTGTCTTCATAATTTGGGCATATTTCATACCCAGGTAGGCGTTTGCCCCTGGTGAACCGAGATCGATAATCTAGCCTTTAAGATAAATAACATTAATACTGATTGAACTTGCACATACTGTATTAACAATTATAATCCTGACCTATGCTCCTAAATGCCGAATGCCCGACGACTGATAACTGGATTGCCAAGCACAGCCGTCTGGCCTCGCTAAGAATTAGCTGTAAACCATTTCTGACTATTGATAATAAGCTACCACTATATCCTAACCAGTACCTAGTTTAGTAACCGACCAACCGACCGACGAACCACGAACGACCTCCCGCCATTCATTTCGTGTCACTTAAATATATTATAGTGATGACACGTCGTCTGTCAAGTCATGTAACATCATGCGTGTATTATATTAGCCTAAGCATACTCAAATTAACACAAGGTATAATTAAGCAGTTAGTTACGAAATAAGCGGACCATTAATCAATGCAGGAAAGTACATGTATATTCACGGTATTGTACATTTTGATAATAAAGTTCTATGAATAATTAATGTACAGGTACGCCATTAGTGTTTGCGTTCATTCACAAAGCCCAGCTAAGGTGTTGATTAGTTGGCCTCCAAGTAATGTTCGTTATTCATGATATCTGAGTTATACGTTAATGCCATACCATGAATTATGGCTATTGTTATCGGCATGGGCACGGTCCTTGTTCTGTCTGCGCGTATGTTGGTTCGTCCGTCTGCCCGTGAAGCCTGGACGCCTTGTACCATACATAGTACAAAAGAATGAAAAATGCATCGCTATGTGGACTTCTGACACGCACATAGTCATAGCCCTCTTTTGCTGCATCAGCATAATAGAGAATAACCCTTGTGTCTGTTTCTTCTTGGTCAGATTCCAAGGCTTGTATCTCTGACATCATCACTGTGTTGCCATTTGTAGATGTTAATTTGTTAGCCTTGCCCTCAGAAATAGCAATGACCATCTTATTAAGTCGTTTTAAATTAAATATATCACTTCCCCAGACGTTCAGCATCAGTTGCACTAGTAGCTGTTTGTTTTCGTTATTACTGAGGAATTCCTTCCAATTTTCAGGTCTCTTAGTTTGTATTTTCACCCTTGATTATACGTTTCTCTCCATAACCTATGCTTGTTCTTTCCATTGATTTGATAGAACTTTCCTTGTACATGTCCATACTGAATATTACATTGGATTTCCCTTCTGTGCCAATATCAAACAATTTCTGGCTTATCTGCGTAAATGTTCCATACAATAGAAAGTGGTGTTTTCATCTTCAATGTTCAGTGTTTTGTGATCAGATGGTGCGTCTGCATTTGATATTCCCTTGGTTAAGTAGTGAAACTCTTTACTTTTGTTTTCAACAGGTAACCATCAGCCGTGCCAATTGATGATGGTACCGTCATAAGTGATAATGTAACAGTTCTGCAATATCAAGCTTCTTTGGCTCGTGTAATAGCACCAATAACTGGAAGGCAATGTTTCCTTGTTGTCTGTATTCTATTTCACGATTCTTTGAAGTTTCACAAAAGCATTTCGTCATGTCAGAAAACGTTTTCAATCTTTGCTTTTTTATTGGTTCAAATAAATCTGTGTTCCTTTCGTCTCTCTGTTATAAAGGTCTCTTTGGCAAGTTTCGCAATTGACTCAGCAGCCATGATATCAGTTTGCATAGGGGGAAGTGCAGGTGCACCAGACGCTATACGGAACAGCTTATCATTATAATCGAGACTGAAAGGATTCATGAAGCTTTCTACGGACTACATTACATTTACAGTGGCTGCCTCACGTTTGCGTACCTGTGAAGGACAAGCATCCCGATGTCTATTGCTCCTGTCTGTCATATCTGCCATTTGGAGCATTGTTTCCACGTATCTTGCTCGTTCATGTGCCGTCTTTGCCCAGCGTCTATGTGCATCATAGTTATTCAAGATACCAGATACGCCAGCCGCGCTTCCTCCTGCATGCGATTTTGCGTGCTTCATAAATATCTCCTCTATTGTTTTGTCTACTGCGCACAAATTTCCAGGCACAAAGGATCTTGCAAAACCTATAGCACCTAGCTTAATAAGCTCTGTTGCTCCAGGGTGTTATTCTTCTATGTTTGCCAAGAAAACAGAAAGTAGGTAAGATACCTTGCATAATTATGCCCATCAAAACTAAAGAACATGTCAGCCATTCGATTGAGACAAGTTCCGTACAGATAGTAATTGTTTGTCTTAATTGCATTTAGGGGAGACAACAGCAACCAAACATGGTCCATGTAAGATAACCAAAACTGGGCAGTCTTACCGAATTCGCCATTGCTAACTCGCAGTCGAAAGTCTGAGTAGTCATTTAGATATGAATGAAATGCTGTATCATTTGACAATAGTTCTAAATTCTCTTTGGTTCTTACTTCCAATAATGTGGTTACTTATATTTGTAGAGGAGCAATCGTTCAAGACCTTCAGCCATTCCTTTGTGGCAGTAGATTGCCCGACTATAATTCTTACCAGACACCGCACCTTTACGAGATCCGGTAGACATCAGGCCAGATTCTAGTAGAATATCAGTGAATCCAGATCCACTCATCTTCTTTCCTATCATTTTCATTTAGGCGCATGCCAAATGAAAAGTACCAATCATAAATATGCGATCCATGTTAGTCTGGGCTTTTCCGTAAGATAGGATAAGCTTTCATACACACGCCTAGATCAAAGGTCGTTACAAATTTACCCCAGACCATCTGTTCCAAAAAGCCTAATGATCAAATGCTTTCTAATTACATCTTACTTCTTTGATTTTCTACTCCTGATGCCGTATTTGCTGCTTGATTTGCATATAAAATCCATCTATATGTAAAGCAATTACTCTCTGCAATTTCGATTCGATTATATGCTGATTTCAAGTTTTGTTTACGATGATTGCTTTTTTTCATCGATTCTCAAACATTGGATATGCTGTCAGTTGTCATAGTAACAATATTCTATTAAATGACTAAACTTTTACCCATTATTTTGTCAAATGGTTCCTTTTAATCAATCTTAAGCTGTTAAAACTAGAATGTTCCTTTCCCGGTGCTTGGTCAGTGATAGCAACATAGCCTAGAGTTGCTAGATTTTAAGCTGTGGCGAAGATTTGTGACCTTTTGACCTCTGCCAACCTCATTATGAAACTGATTTGCATGTAAACCATATGCAATCGTAGACGATACTATAAGCAACATTTTGAGTGGTCGATCACCAATCTACAATGATTCTATCAAGATATGCCAATTTATTTTTGATATCCCTACCCCTTAATATGGTCTGCTTCACCGTGGGTATTAACTGTAATATAACCAATCAAAAACCATATTGAGTCCGAGTTTATCACAGGTTAACATACATAATCTTAAAGAGGACATCGAAAGCTAGTAGAAAAACATATAGTTTCGTCAATTAGTGGATGGGTAGCCAGGTGGGCCCCTCCAGCCCACAGACTATTAGTAACCCGTGAGCACATGACTTAATAATAATAGCTCATGCGCATGACTTAGTAACTTGTGCGCATGACTTAATAACACCTCATGTGCATGGCTTAGTAACTCATGCGCACGACTTAATAATAACTCATGCGCATGACTTAGTAACTCCTCGTGCGCACGAGTTACAAAAATGAAATATGTGAAAAAAACATTTTCTCATTATCGTAACTCGTGCACACGAGGTACTACGTTTTTGCATGTCCCTTCCTGGGGTCCGTAATACAAAACACAATGTGACGTGTGTTTAGCATTTACTTTGCCTGCTGTTTATGACAAATCATAAACTTCGTCATGAAGCAGGAACAATTCTTCAAGTATACGAATTGTATGTCTTTGATGAATTGTCAATTGAATAACCATTATGTTGAATATTTTGAAACTAATTTGACAAAGAGCTGTTGCGCCCTGTCAAATTAGTTTCGAAATATTCAACGGCTGACATGTATAGTTACCCTGAAATTGGGATTCCTGGAATTCAGGGATTATAGGTATATAATTGATCCCAACACGTACACAGTGTGGACGGAGCTAAGCTGGAAATAGGTGTGGCATAGATAGAAACTGGCGGGGCATAGCTAGAAATGGGCGGGGCATAGCTAGAAATGGGCGGGCCATGGCTAGAAAATAATCCCTCCATTTTAATCAAACATATCTGTGTGGGAGGTAGCAGATGTTCTCTACAAACTTTGGCTGGTCAAATTTGTCTGTTGTCATCTTGAATGGAATCTTTCAGAAATTATTCAAAAGTATCTTCCTAAGAGTGATCTGACGTTAACCAATATTGCTTGAAGGACGCTAGAGTGGTAGGCTTCAGAATTTCAAATGAAGTTTGATTTTTAAATTTTTCTGTTGGGTACCTTGGATTTTCTGAAAATGTCCAGGAAATCGTCAAAAATACCATACCCATTAACTGTTGGGCCGATTTATGATACACTTGGCTTGAACGATCATATGGTAGTATATTTCAGAACTGCTATGCAGAAACTTGATTGGTCAATTTTAGTTGCCATTTGGAATTTCCAAAAATGTCCAAGACCGGATAAGCCACTGGTAAAGTAAACGTCCTTTTGAAAACTAAACATTCTATAGCATTCTCATAAATCACCCCCAAAATAAACTACCGCTAAGTCCAGACAATAAAATAGTGAATCTCAAATGACATTACCTCCAGAACTGCAGAAAAACTCTTTGAGAGCATCTAAATTTCACGTTTTGGTTGTGGGGTAGAAGGGTGGGGTTTGGATACTCGACCCCACCCGACGTAACCATCGCTATATGAATGCCCCCTTCATTTGCTCCAGAGCACATATGCATAACTCGGCATCTAACTACGGCCTAAACATGAGAGTGTAAACTAAGTTTTTTTTAAAAGAATACTATGGTTAAATCTCCAAGGACACACACACGCACGCACGCATGCACACACAAACACGCACGCACAAACGCGGACACACGCATGCACACATGCGTGCGCGGACGCACACACATAGAGATCTCTAGTGGTCATTTAATCAGTTTCTAATTGAGTAGAAGCATATATAGGGTAAAGCGGGGTAATATGGATGAAGCACTTTTTCTCCACTATGATAGGTCCAGTGGAGTAAAGGGCGGCCTATGTGAAGCCTGGATGGTTAGGTATGTGTGCCATATGCAAGGGTCTTTAAGTTTTAAAGAGGGCTTTTTCATCGAATCTTGAATTTTTTTTCCGAGGTGGCCATATTCCCCATGGGTGTGGATAATATGGCACCCATGTGGCCATATTACCCCAACTGACATAAGAGAATATTTTACTATTTAAAATGAACAGATTTTATTAAACGATGTTAAACTCAGATGTGGCAAAAATACGATTTATTACTGGCTTAATTGACCATTGATCAATGATAGAAAATATGCCTCGGTAACCTATGAAATATGATTATGAAATAAATGACGTCTGACATTCCCTGCTTTAACTTATGAGTGTTCCAAATTCAACAAATTTCAACAGTAAACCAAATTCAACTTTAAACATTGAACAAATTGCTGACCTAACCTGTAAGCATAGCACAATGCCACCTTTCGTGGCTGGTGCAAAGCTCGTGAGCCCAATCTAAACAAATGGTACATTTAATCCAGTCCTCTCCGGGGGAGCTCGTTGACCAGTGTTCCTTACAAACAAGACAGAACCACTCTTTCGATTTGGGTGGATGTCGTGGCTTTCCCACGGGCTTCTTGGTGTTTTTTGCTGGGGCTTTTACTTGCCTTTAGACTTGGCTTGTCCCTTGCGTTTACTGGTTACTGTCTGTTTCGATTTTGAAGACTCGAGTGTCTTTTTCTAAAAACTTGTTAGTATCTCTGCATGGGCCACCTTTCGCTTACGTTTTTGTCTATTCTGTTCAGGTACATGGGAAATGTTCATTCCGAAGAGGTCACTAAAAGACACATCTGTTACATTTCCATCAGTATGTTGTCCCTCACACGAGGTAGAAGGCTGGGGGTCGGGGATAGTTTCACCGATTTCAACAGACTCACACACGGTAGACGGCTGGGGGACGGGGATAGTTTCCCCGATTTCAATAGACTGGTCATTTGTTTCCTCCATGCGGATTGGCATCTGAACGTGGGGGCCAGTTCGAGTCTCTGTAGTAACTTCATGGATGTCGGTAGACTCATCGGTTTCATCTCCGGTTGGTGTTCTGGGGTTAGGGGCCTCTGTGCAAACGCCAGTTTCAGTGGGCTTGTTGTCGGGTTCAAATCCAGTGATCTCTGCTGCTATATAGTCTTCATCTGTGAATATGTTAGGATTAAATGGCACAAGGCCACATTTGCGAAATCCATTCGAAACAATATCTAAGGTTGCTGGTTTGGAGTATGCTGCACGCAGAAGTTCTGGGACCAGTTGTCAGATAGAGCACGTCCTGGATGGTGTTGTAACCATAGATGAACTTCAGTGTTGTATGCGGAATTTAGGGATTTAAAAACGGTTCTATCAAGCCGCTGTAGATTGTGAGTGCAGTGGGACGGACGTGACAGCAGCTTAACATTGTTCTCACAGGCTTTCTCTCTCTCTGTGTGTGTGTGTGTGTGTGTGTGTGTGTGTGTGTGTGTGTGTGTGTGTGTGTGTGTGTGTGTGTGTGTGTGTGGTGTGTGTGTGTGTGTGTGTGTGTGTGTGTGTGTGTGTGTGTGTGTGTGTGGTGGCCATCCGATATGAGCGGTGTTGGATCTGGACGGAATTTTGGTCGGACGTGCTTTAAAAAGTGATCAAACCAATCAGTGAAAATCTCTTCATTAATCCACCCAGAGGGGTTTGCTCTTCCAATTGCACCTGGAATGGCTCTATCTAGGAGTTCTTCTCTCATTTGGACCATTGGAAACACGAAGAGAGGTGGGACAAAATGTCCTGTTGCACTCATGCAACAAACGGCAGTGATATTCTTCCTCTTTTCTGCACTTGTTAATGTGCCAACAGTACGTTTCCCCTTTTAGCTAAGATCTTGGGGGGGGGGGTGGGGGTGGTGTGGGGGGGGGGGCGGTGAACAGTAGCATACCCTGACTCATTCACGTTGAAGATGTTTGTGTCAGGTATCACTTTCTTGCCATCATTGAATACAATAGACTTGTATTTCTGGTAGAACCTTTCAACTTTTGTACAGTTGAAAGCTATAGCCCGTGCTATAGACGTTGGTTCTGGCATGCGCAATGAAATGTTCGGGTGTCTCTTCATAAAAGCATCTGCCCAATCCTTACCAGCTAGCTGATTTGCCTCATTGAATGGCTGTTTAATGTTCCCCAAGTTTCTGACATCTCTAAGACTCAGGCCATACAACCTACTCTCCATGTCTAGAATGAGTGTTTCCATTCATTCTCCTGTTCTTCTATAAGGACTGCCCGTCGACCTAGCTGTTTCTTAATGGACCCACCCTTTTCCAGGTGTCGTCTAAGAGTAGTTCTTGGCACGTTGTAGGTTTTGTCGGCTTGTTTAACAGACAACCCTCGATCACGGATGGCAGTGGTGGCCAACTTCATGTTTTCAAGTGTTCACTGTCCCCTTTGACCCTTATAGATATACTTTCGCACCATCTGGAAAATAAGGGAGACTGGACTACATAGGGTCTATCATCCTTTTAGAGCAATCACTCATACTGCTGCTACTACTACTACTACTACTACTACTACTACTACTACTACTACTACTACTACTACTACTACTACTACTACTACTACTACTACTACTACTACTGCCGCCGCCGCCGCCGCCGCCGCCGCCGCCGCCGCCGCCGCCGCCGCTACTACTACTACTACTACTACTACTACTACTACTACTACTACTACTACTACTACTACTACTACTACTACTAACAGGTTAATATGGTCACCCTTTGGGGAATATGGTCACCCCCTGGGGAATATAGACACCCCCATGGCCATATTCCCCTAAAGCACATGGTTTTGTTGAGACCGCCATGTTGGAAAAATTTGTTATCAGTGTCACTGCATTATGTTGTTCTACGTCTTTTCTCTGTAGTATGATCTAACACGCTCTGATTGATTACAACCTATGCACACAGGGTCTATAGGCCTTTTAAAGTATCACTAACATCATAAGAACAGGGGTCAAAATTTAAAATAAATCTAATTATTTACCTTGGTTTCCTTGCGCGAGGGTAAATCCAGTGCGTGCTGTGGTCGTCGAGTAGTTACATTACGTGGGTATACATGGCAGCACTTAACACGTTCGTGGGAGTAAATCTGTAGGGTGGCCATATTGCCCGAGGGGCCATATTACCCCGCTTTACCCAATTATTAGCGAAAATAAAAATTTTCTCCAATATATCCATGTGTTCCGTTGCGCCGTATGTCTGTTTCAAACTGGTTGCCTGTTTGTCGGCGTCCAATCTCGGTTGAGATAATATCTCGGCATGGCTTATTGAGACTAAACTTGGACACATGAAGGCGATGGAGCACAATGATATAGAGGTCATGAGGTCAACGTTACAGGTCAATGTGAGCTTTGTATAAAACCTTGGCTTCACTTTATTGGGACAAAACTTGGACACATGCTTTCTTATATCAAGAGGATGGAGCATAATGATATCGAGATCACGAGGTCAAAGTTCAAGTTCACTGTGACTTTGGTATAAAACTCCTTTTTATCTCACATTTTCACGAAGTTGAAAAAAGAGATTATGGGAGAGGGGGGAAAAATGTCGGCGTCGGCGTTGGCGTCGGCGTTGGCGCCCGATCAGGTTAATCTTTTTAAAATGACATTTGTGGTTATCCGATTAAAAAAAAATTACACAGATGTGTTCTATGCCATGCTTAGGACTAGTATGCATCAAAATTATATTGATTTTATAATTTTGTCCATACTTTTATCATGTTTGAACATAGAATATTTTATGCGTTCAAAGTTATCTTTCTTGATTGCGTTAAGCTTTTTTAAAACGACATTTGCACCCACAAAGGGATATCCGATTTAAAAATTTTCCCCACAGATTTGTTCTATACGATGCTTAGGACCAGTCCACGTCAAAAAGAAATCGACTTTCAAATTTTTTCCAGATTTTTTCGGCGTTTGAACTTTGACTATTTTAATGCTGATTTGCATGCAGATTATATCCTGATTATGGTTCTTGGCTGTGTTAAGGTTTTTCAAATGGTATTTACACCCACAAGTAGTTTGGCGATTTGAATAAAACTTCACAGATTTGTTCTATACGATGCTTAGGACGTGTCCAAATAAAAAGGAAATTGATTTTCAAATTTTTCTATACTTTTACAGCGGTTGGACTTTGATAATTTTATGGCTGATTTGCATCCAGGTTATATGTATTATGCTGTGGTTAAGGTTTTTCAAATGATAATTTAATCAGCAAAGACTTATTAGTTTTGATAAACTGTTTTGATTTGTTATATAGGCTTCTTAAATGTAGCCAGCATTATATTAATGTACTTGCATTTGAAAATGTTTCTTCTTTTTTCAGACTATGAACTTTGCTTATGTTTGGACCATTTGCCTTTCGGTTAGACTTGGAGTGCTGGTAGTCATTGTACTGTAGGTTACTACTGGGCAGAAAAGCTTTATGGTTCAGTCTTCAAGCTATGCTTGCCCGATGGCTAGTACCATGGGTTTTTTGAATCGATAAGTTGATTGTCAAATTTCAAAATGAGACTGTATCCGGTGGACCATCATATCCTGTGATGTACAATTAATATACAGGTAAGCTATTTGCTATCTTCTGATGGCTCTTGTTCTATATATGTACATGACTTGGACATTATTTTTTCCACAGAATATTTGTTCCTGGGCAGACCGGGTCCTGAGGCAGCCGGGTCGTGCGGTAACTTAAAAATGCGAGATATTTGTTATCTCTTGTTACGGTGAGCTTTTGTGTTTAGCTCAGTAAATCGTCTTATATCTCAGAATTGGTTCAGCCTATAGGGACTAAACTCGGAACCACGCTTCCTTATATCAAGGGGCGGAGCGCAATGATATTGAGATCATGAGGTCAAAGTTCAAGGTCATGTGGTATAAAACTATTTTTTACGGTTGAGGCTTTGGTTGAGTTCTGTCTTATATCGCGCCATGGCTTCAACCTATTCGGACTATACATGGACACATGATTATATATATCAACTGAATAGAGCACAATGATATTGAGGTGTTCCCTTTTGAAGAAATATGGCTTTTCACTGTAACCTTTACAATGATGCTTTCTGTGAATGACAAATTTGTGGAAAATATCCTCGACAAAATGCTGACTTTGAACATGTCATATACTTACGGGCAATGGATATATCCAGTTTTAGCTATGCTCCGCCCCACTTAAGCTCCGCCCACGCTTTGCCCGTGTTGGGATCGATCGATCCCTAAGCTTCCTAAATTTCAATTTCCAGAAAACTATACAGGTAAGCAGGTGAACACTTTAAAACTAATTTGACTGGCAACAGCTAAACCGTTAAATTTGTCTCAAAATATTCAACAGAATGTTCCTTAAATAAAGAGGTACAATTCGTACAACTTTCCTGACTATTAAGCGTTTATGACGAATATTCCATTCATGACGTATTTGATTGTGACGCCGACATACATGTGACGTAATTGATTATGACGTCATATACTTGACTGCGAGACTGGATTCCTCTATTAAAGCGAGTATTTGACGGAATCCTATATATCCTACTTTGCACAGTTTCTACTTTTCTACAATCCGAGGAAGTATATAAAAATTTGGTTGGTCGATTTTTTTCTGCGGTCATCTTGGATTTTCCAAAAAATTCCGGGAAATCTAAAATCTTCAATTATCTCTGGCTCCCGTTCCAAGCTGGCTTGGTTGGAATGGCTCCACGGTGGTACACATACAAACATTTCCAGAAAATTAGTTTAAAGACTGATAATTAACTGTTGGCTTCTTGGCTGAAACGACCATGACGGCCATGGGTCTCTGAAAGTCTATTCAGAAACTTAATTGGCTAATTTTCCGGTGACCATTTTGGATTTTCTTTTGCTTTAAAGGGATGCTAATCTCATCTCAAATGTTATATTGTACTGATAGATATGGTTTATAGATTCCATATCATTCAAATAATGTCACATTGCAGTTTCTGTAATACAATTATCTGCTTTGTAATATCGCGTAAATGTTGAACAGTGAACGCCACCATTCTGTCTCCTCAAGCGATAGTGTATGACGTCATGTAAGTGCCAATGCATTACATTCTTTATTATGTAATACTCATCTCGTTGAAACTAATTTGACTGGAAGGTAGCAACAATTTACAGTCAAATTAGTTTCAAAATATTCAACAGCTTACCTGTATGATTGCTTTTATACCACGTTGCCAAACTATAGCCGGAACCTCTGTGACTGAGCATCTATCCTGAGGCAAACACGCTCTAGGAGTTTTCTGATTGGTTAAAAAGTACATCGCGCATAGTCATAGTCATAGGTAGCAACAACACCCAGTCAAATTAGTATCAACACATTCAACAGCTTACCAGTAGTTTTCTGAAAATTGCCAGTCAGGTATCAATCGACCCCAACACGGGCGAAGTGTGGGTGGGCTTAGCTAATTTTGATTGGTATAATTCAATTCGGGTTTTCTGAGGATGTCCAGGAAATGAGTTAACCCTTATCACTCTACTGTCAAAATCTTAAATTTTCAAATTAAATTAAAAGATGAGCTGGTGTTCATTTTTGGACAAAATATTTTGGAAGATGTTGCTGTCCACCAAAATTGTTGAAAAATGTACCGTGGTATACCAGTTTCGATTTGTCAATTTTCTGGCCGCCATCTTGAATTTCTGGAAACATCCAGGAAAAGACTACGCTAATCAACTCCTGACGCAAACGTTTTAGTTGTAACTGTATTTAAGTCCGCCCATATAGGCTGGTCTGTCAATTAGTTGACCTATCTGTCGGTCAGTTGATCTGTCTGTCAAAAAACAGATGTCCCAGCAATAGAGCAGTAATTTGGCCAATATTACTGATGGAACAATACTTTAAAATAAATTAGTTTTATTCGTATTATCATATTCCTAGAATAGTTATTTAATGCTTCATGAATTCTTAGTTGTGTTTTTTTAATTTCGAAAATGATAGCGTGACTTTCACTAATCTTCAGTAGTAGAGTCGTGTAAGATTCCAGTTAAGTAGAAAATGATAAAATAATAGAGTACGTATATAGCCAGTATAACATTGTCCCAACCATCCTTCATGTATTTCTTGAGAGTAATACTGGATTCTTTATCGTTAATCTCGTCTAACGTGAGAATCTCAAAGTCGCCACGAGCCAGCTCATCGCCTAACAACATCAATGAAAACAGACTCCCTTCATTTTGTTCCTCGATGGCACTGTTGCTATGGGTGACTGTTTCGTTCGGTAGGTAATTGACCCGGATGAGTGATGTGTCGCTATCGCTGCTTTCAAAATCCCAGGCAGGTGGCACGATGTCACGACTGGCATCATTGGCCGCTAGTGGCGGTGGCAAGGTATTGGGCGATATGCGACTGTAATAGTCGGTGTCAATGACCGGTGAACTCTTGCTAGCGTCGCTGTTGCAAGCTGATGGCGTGTCAACTGAAATGTTAAGCATAAGAACTGATTGATGTCAAAGACAAAGGCTGATGAACTGCTGGATGGAAACGTGGTTATTTTCACAAACTGGTTAACCATTTAACACTCATATCAGCCAAAAATAGCTTCTGCAGTGGTCTTGAGAAACGTCTATTTGCAGACCAAATGACTATTAAAAAAAAAATTACCACTGGAATGACTGGCTCGGTTATCGAGCCAGTCATTCCAGTGGTAAATGTTAAAAATAGTCTTCTCTTGCTCTGCAAATGGACATTTTCTACAAGAAAATTGAAATTTTCTTGAATAAATACGAGGTTAAAGGGTTAAAGGTTGTTAATGGCGACCAGTCAAATTACCAGATCAAAGTCATGGAAGACATAAGCCCCACTGCTCAGTCTAACTTTGAACCCAAACAGATATCTAGTGAAGTCATACGAGGTTGTCAAAACAGCCTGTCCTCGAATCTATAGAAGCTGCATTGAACTGGTTCTGATACAGACTACATGTAGGCTATCACTTTAGAGCAAGAAGCCTAACAGAGTGATGCATTTCTAGCTATACCCGCCTATTTCTAGCTAAGCTCCGCCCATGCTTTGTCCGTGTTGAGATCGATGGAAGCCTGAATTCCCAGAATCCTAAAATCAAGGTAACTATACATGTACGCTGTTGAATATTTTGAAACTAATTTGACTGGATACTGTTACTGCCCAACAGCTCCCAGTCAAATTAGTTTCAAAATATTCAAGAGAATAAATTTTATTCAATTGCAAAGACATAGGCCTACAATTCGTACACTTTGCGAACTATTAAGCATTCGCGACGGACTTAGATACGCCATTCACTACGTATTTTGATTGTGACGTCAGCCTACACACGACGTAGTTGTTTATGACGCCATACACTTGAGTGACTGCTCGGATTCATCCATTATCTTCAACAGTCCAACAGACGTGGAAAAGGTGGGGGAAATGGTAAACATTTTAGACAAGTAATCAGACTTTATAATGTATATAGTTCGATATTTTATTAGAATCCAGTTATGCTTAACAGGAATCAAGCTGTAACAAACAAAATGAATTAAATGTTTATTAAATTCGGCGAAGATGTGGCTAACACGTTCAACTTTACCCTGATAACCAGGGGGTGAGGCGGGTGGGTTTGTGTGTGTACAACAGTGACAGTAATTAGTTTCACTTTTTAAGCTAATTTGCCTTTGAGCTCGCTGCCAGTGGCCGTTTCCCGTTTATCCATCCATCATATGACGCCATATGACGTCATAATCAACTACGTGACGGGTATGATGACGTCATAGTCAATTACAACATGCATGACTCGATTAAGTCCGTCTTAAACGCTTAATAGTCCGACACGTTGTACGAATTGTATATTTTATATAAACATTATGTTGAATATTTTGAAACTAATTTGACTTGGCGCCGTTGCTGTCATAGGCAACAACAGCACCAAGTCAAATTTGTTTCAAAATGCATAAACCTTACCTGTATAGTTTTCTGGAAATTGATAGTCACGGAGTTCAGGGATCGATCGATTTGAACACGAGCGAATCGTGGGTGGAGCTTAGCTAGAGATGGGCTAAAACCGGAAAGCTCCATTGTAGCAACACGATTAGCAAAGTAAACAATTTAATCCGTTAAACCCGAAAGGTCAAATAGCAAAAATCATTAGGGGAAGGTGTGGCACAGGGGCCACAAAAATACTAACCCTTATCTTTCTTAATTTTTCAAACTTACCTATATCAAATTATAGTTAATCACACTCAAGACCAGGTGCTATACAGGAAGAACTAAAACGAGTTATAGTACATACATTGGTTATATTTGACAATTTCTATTGGGGAATACTTGGACATTGTCCCGTCTTACCCCAAAAGGGGGTGTCCGTTTGGCCCCAATTTAGCGTTTATCTCATTTTTCACAATGGTTTTGTATAATATGATCTATGGTGAATTGGCCCAATACCCACTTGAAATCACTATAAAATACAGAACAATTGCCTATTGGGAGAAATTATTAAACAGCAAAGACACAAAACTCTCCTATCTGAATAATATATACATATACGTATATGTATAATGACTTTAAGAATAATAATGTATAATATAAATGGTTTAATGTAGTCAAGGGGATACTTAATAATGTAGGATTGGGATACCTATGGGAAGACCAAAGCATTACACATAGCACAACAAAACATATAAAACAGATTCTTATCGACCAGTATGTCCAATCTTAGCAAGGTCAGATTAATGCGTCATCGAAGGGGAAACCTATACTATCCATAAAGCAATATTCAAAATAAAACCCTAGCTGTGTAAACTAAATTATATGAATAGAATAACCCTAACAAGATTCCGCACAGCTAACCACAAATTGCCTATAGAAACCGGGAGATGGGAATGGTTAAATAAGGAGCATAGGCTTTGTAACCTCTGTAATCAACATGATATAGGTGATGAGTACCATTACCTATTCCTTTGTGATTTCTTCCGAAATAATAGAACTGTGTTGCTCCCGAAATACTACCGCATCAAAACTAACTACTATAAGTTTGGCTGTCTTTTATCAAGTAACAAACTATCACTGTTAAGCAAGTTATGTACATTTATACGAAAAATAGTATGGCATTTTAGGTAAATACAATATGCAGTAACTACTACTACTACTACTACTACTACTACTACTACTACTACTACTACTACTACTACTACTACTACTACTGCTGCTACTGCTGCTACTGCTGCTGCTGCTGCTGCTACTACTACTGCCACTGCTACTGCTACTGCTACTACTACTACTACTACTACTACTACTACTACTACTACTACTACTACTACTGTTCCCCATATGTCACATTGTGACCTGGGAGTAATAAAACAAAGTTGAAACATGAAACATAATTTATTTTGTAACATATTAAACCTTAATGAAACTTATATTTAACAACCATCATAATTTAGCAGTTGCTTTTGAGACAAGTCTGTAAAAATACACTGATTAACATAGATCCTTATATCAACATGCGCAAAATTCAAAATAGCGATACGGAATACACATACCCTAGCCGAAAATGAAACCTCTATCGTTTCTAAAATAAAGGGAGATAATGCATTCTTAAAATGACCGTTCATCGCATTATGCATACGTTGTGTCAGAGAGGGGCCTGCCCCTTTTTGCCCCGTGTCCCGTTTTGCCTCACCCTCCACTGCAATGCAAGAACTATTCTGTTGAATATTTTGAAGCTAATTTGACTGGAAGTTGTTTTTGCATATGGCAGCAGTTAAGTTCCTGTCAGACTAATTTCGAAATATTTAACAGTTCACCATGAAATTAATTAAGATTAGTGGCATAGATGCTTCAAAGAGACGCAGTGCTGTAGCTTAACATTTAGAGATGAATGCCATCAGGTAATGCTAAAAATTAAAACAGACCCTCAATGAACTTAGGCTGCCCGCAGTCTGTCATATAATAAATCAGTATTCATACTTGCATTATAAAAATCAACAAACTATGGATTTATAAATATTTAAGGCACTGACATTTTTTCTAAAGCACGAAAGATTGAAATGCTCATGAGGGAATCTGACTGTTGAGATCTACATCCCCTCAGTGATTTTCATTTGCATTTGCATCACGGCACTCACTAAGTTACAACGCTGAGCCGTTTGGCGATTTATATGTATAGGCCAAGTGTCGTTTCCTATGTATTATGTCGTGCAAACCTGTCAAATCTGATCACCTATTTCATGTTAGTGATCCGTCACCTTATATGCCGTAGTTCATCAGTTTGTGTTATATGATTATTTCACGATAACTACAGCCTAATAAATGCACATTTACTTAGCATTTGATAATGGTGACGACGACGACGATGGTGATCATGATGATGAATCGATAATTATGAATTGATGATGATGATGGATGATGACGATGATGATGACGATCATGATGATGATGATGACGATGGTGATAATGATGATGGAAGGGGTGGTGGCAATGTAGCCTATACATAGCCTCCATTCCCAGTAATAGAGATGGATACTCTCTCTAGTGGCGATGCTGATGATGATAATGATGATGACACGTACACGCTGGCACGCACACAGAGGTAAACATGCGCACGTTTACCCGTGTAATGGAGAGTGTGTACACATTTCTGTAAGGTGCATAGATTCATATTTTCGGTGTTTGCTCGGTCCTTTTCCTTTCTTCGCGAGGCACATTTTCTGATGCGAGACAGCCATCTTCTGTCGCCAGCCATTATAATCAAAAATAAAATCAATTGTTTTCAACCTTCTGGCTCAGATTATTTCTAATAATCATTTCTCTAAATGGATTTTTTATAAACTTATATAAGAACTAGATACTGAACAAGGCTATGACGCTGCAATTACAACTTTTACCAATCATTTTCACGGAGCTCTCCCATTATATGACGTCATTTGCCATAACGTACGTCGTCATGGGTCTGGGCAACATTTATGACGTCACAAATGTCGATTTTATATTAATTTAGAGATTATGGTTGCTTTTTGGCGATTAGCAGTAAATCCTGACTGTTCTTGGCCTTTTCCTTTTCGTGTTTCTGTCATTAACTATTTTCTGACTCGTCACAAGCCTAAATCAGGAACCGAGATTTAATTTCGGTTCGTGGTTACTGGTTCATAAATTCCAAAATAACGGCGCCATTGAAGTTTTACAACTGACTAGAATGACGAAATTTGGTGACTATGTTAGTGGACGCCAGTGATTGATTTAGACTTAAATCTGAAGCATAATTCGGAATATTTGCAGCATTCGCTAAAGTTAATACAATCTAGAAAGTTTGTGGGTTCAGAACTCAACATTGATAATAAGTCACGGTCATCAAACGGACGTCTCCATTTCGCATAAACCCTAGGGTACGGGTATGCTTTTAATTATCAGTTCTAATGGATCTTTCCAGTTTATCCATTCATCATAATCAAACTACGTGACGGGTAGGATGGCGTCATGGTCAATTACAGCATGAATGACTCTATTTAGTCCGTCTTAAATGCTAAATAGTTTACCACGTTGTACGAATTTTATGTCTGCTATTTAATAAACATGCTGCTGAATATTTTGAAACTAATTTGTCTGGGTGCTGTTGCTATTGCCTTTCCAGTTTATCCATCCATCATATGACGTCATCGTCAACTAAGTGACATCTAGGATCGCGTCATACTCGTGACATTATGAATGATTCGAAATAGTCCGTCTTTAGCGCTTAATAGTCCGTCCGACACGTACGAATTGTATGTCTTCGCTATTTAACAAACATGCTAGCTGTTGAATAGTTTGGAACTAATTTGACTGGGCGGTGTTGCTGCCCTATGGCAGCAACAGCGCCCAGTCGAATTAGTTTCAAAATTTTCAACAGCTTACCTGAATAATTTTTTGAAATTCAGGGATTCCAGAGATCGATAGATACAAATACGAGCGTGGTGTGGGCGGAGCTTAGGTAGAGATGGGCGGGGCATAGCTAAAGCTCGAAAGGTCCATTGTTACATGAGTGGTTCCGTTTATGGCCGGAGTGTCTTCACCAAAGTCTGCGTTGGTTGCAGCAAAATACAAGCTGCATTTCTTCAGGAATGGTGGAACATATAGTTCTTGACCTACGTGACGTTTTCCATGACAGCATTGGCCGGATGGGGTCCTAGAAGTAGAGCAACTACAGGGTCTTCCCATTCTGAACGTTTTTGAATCACTATATACCCGCTTTATGGTTCACCTAATTGTCTGTGATTCAAATTATTTCAAAACGATTTCAAAATACTTTCAGTGAATTCTGTCGCCCTGAAAATGGAGGCAGGTTTTGCAGTTTCGGTTTCTTTTGGTTTCGGAAAACTATCCGTTCGATAATCAGCAGATAGCCAGTATGACGGAAGAATCACTTGCCCTGTAGGTGGGGCTTAGAATACACCTTCCGTATTCTCTGCGTGTCGTACGAGGCGACTAAAGGAGGTAAGGGTGAGGTAACCCTGACAGAAACCTCGAGTGCTGAAGACGGAGGTTCCAGGCCGCACGGCGCACTCTAATAAACCATGGATCCACGCACTTAACGCTTATGATCATGTCGATAGTCACTTACAGGACTGGCGGTATGATCAGCGAACGAAAAGAAGAAGAAGAAGAAGAAGAAGAAGAAGAAGAAGAAGAAGAAGAAGAAGAAAGAACGGAAGAATCATACACGTTATTGCGCATAGAAGTGCCCTTGTCATAATTCCTGTGCTAATCATTCTACAATCAGCATTTTCACAAAGTTTTCAATACTCTCGCCTTCAAATTCCATAATATTCATCAGTTTTCAGAGAGCCGAAAAAAGTGTTTCAGTTCTTTGAAACTATGCATTCTTTTATAGAACCAGCTTCAGTTTCATGAAACTGTTCATTTTATTATTGAAACCTACCAACAAGTTTCAGTTTTACTCGAAACTGTATTCGTTTATCAGAGTAGTGAAACTACAAACCAATTTTGTAAAACCTAAACCATTTCCCCCATAATCGAGTATGTCCTTACAAACAGTTTTGTTTCTGAGATATTGATCAAATACGTAGTACTTTAGGGTTTAACATATGAAACATCAATAACATGCAGAGACACAGTTTTTCCACCCATCCTTCAGTTTTTGAGAAATGCAAGTGTTTATAGGACTGTCTAAATCTCCATTAGCAATCAGCGACTTATTTTCCATTTATCAAAGCTCGTAGAATTTGTGTACTGTAACAAGAACTGTTTACTGCGACAAGACGTGACAGTTCCTTTCAAAATCAATGGCATTCATATAGGCTCCATTTTGAATGGATGTACTTAAGCGTGTATCGTTTAATGGCGCATGAAACAAGATCGATTATGTATCGTGAGCTTGCAGCAGCATGTTTCTATTCTTATAAGTCCGTGGCCCACAATCAAGAACTTGGAGAATAGATGAATCCAATCTGTCACTGAAGTACTGACGTCATAATGAATTAAGTCACATATAGGTTAATGCCATCATTATAATTGACAGACAATACTCCGCCAAGAAGCCGGAGAAATCGGTCAAGTATACAAATTGTATGTCTTTGATTAATTTATTATTTAATAAATATTCTGTTCAATATTTCGAAACTAATTTGACTGGTACCCAGTCAAATTAGTTTCAAAACATTGAAAAGCTTACTTGGAAAGCTATCTTGAAAATGGTATTCTTGGAAGTCAGGGTTCAAAGTATAAAGGACTTATCATAAATGAATGCTCAGAGGCGTATTTGCTGGCTCGTAATGTGCTTATGCAGCCAGCAACTTGTCTGCATTCAGTTACTATTGCGCTAAAAGACACCGTATTTTACACACATGTGTTCCTATGGTAAACTACCACCACAGTAATATTGTAGTCATACACTCATTGCAAAGCTCATTCAATTTCTAAACATTTATGTATTACTTTTTTTTAGTTTTTCTAAAATTTTCACTAAGTTATTTGCATATATAAAATACACCATAGTCCATAGATTTAGTAAATCAAGCGGCCAATAGGGTGTATTTTAAAATTATAGTTAGCTTGACAAAAAAAAGAAAGAAGTATATATTAAGGGTGGGCATTTGGAGCAATATCAGTACACGTGTACACGTTAGTTTTAACGAACGTGTACACGTGTACACGCATTTGTCATTCTTCTGCAAAAATCTAGTAATAATATGATATCTATTTTAGCCTATTATTAAGTGTAGAGAGTGGAATGTGGTGGGGTTGGAAAATAAAATAACAATTTATTAACACACCCGTGTGTCAACAGCACATCAAAGCGCTCAAAAGTGCTTTGGTTAACCGAATACTAAATATTAAATTTATGGGCTCCGTTAATGTCTATTTGCAGATCAAGAGAAGACTATTTTGTAAAATTATCACTGGAATTTACAAATAAGAGCATCTTGATGTCATTCAAATGGATATTTCACAAGAGGATGCTTAGGCTGGCTTTAACATTAAAACGAAAATGAAAAACACTACTTTTGCTTGATCAGGATCCATTTGCGTGCCGAGCGAAACTTATTTTTAAACATTACCACTGAAATGACTGGCTCGATTACCGAGCCACTCACTGCATTGGTAAATCTACAAAACTAATCTTCTCTTCCACCCCACCCCACCCACCGAAAATGGAAAGTCATAGAGACCTTTGCAGAGGCCGCTTTGGTCGGCTGGTCATAATAGGGCTAATTGTATACAAGATTTAGCGGCTTGTTTACCGACTTTTCCACAAGATTCCGATCGATCATGCCTCATCTGTATCTTGTGGACGTGAGCAATGTACGGTCTAATAATATCCGTCTTAAGTACCAGTGACAAACCAGCATTTCTTTAGCGTTTAAAATGACATTTCCATTTCTCGCGTTTCATGATGCTCATTGTCCTGTTCGTGGTGTAATAGGCTGTGCCCATTGAAAGCGGATATGACAGGTGCTTTCACACATAATGTCATATACTTGATACAACTTCAATCGATGGACATTAGTGTTATATTATTAACGATTGTTGTGTCACCTTAACCGTTAATGGTCAAGCCGGCAGGAAACTCCCACTGCAATGGTCTTTTAGATTAAGAATGTCCAGTTGCCGGCCAAGAGAATAGTATTTTTTGAAAATTTACCACTGTAATGACTGGCTCGGTAACCGAGCCAGTCATTCCAGCGTTAAACTTTCAAAAAAATACTATTCTCTTGGCCTGCAAATAGACGCTGGCTAATCAAAAAATGTCTTAACAATTTCCCCTTTCGCGTTCAACCTGGTCAAACACGGTCTCTGTAGTTGTCTTGAGGGAAGAATGCTATTTATTGTAATTTTCAGTGGTAAATTTACAAAAATAGTCTTCCCTTGGTCTGCAAATATTAATAATTTTATCGAAAATTCTTGGCAATTGAACGGTTAATTGATATGAGATGCATCGTGGGCGCTTTGAAGCGGTGTTGACATAAGAGAAGTTAATGACGTCTGTCTGTCACTAGACATATTGTGTTCTCCTGAGCCTGTACCAGGATGATTATTGTGGTAAAATACACCGCAGTTTAAACCGCTCCTATGATAAGCTAAATCACTACAAATTCAATGAACTACTTTCAAGTAATAAATCAGGATTATTAAAAAAACTGCAAATTTATTAAATTGATAACAGGAATTTAAAGATCAAAGAAAAGAAAAACATAAAGAAAAACAAAAACAAGAAAAGCAAAAAAAACAACAACAACAACAACAACAGCAACAACCCCCCCCCCCCCCACCACTACCACCACCACCAACAACAACAACAACAATATCAGCAAAAACAATATCAACAACAACAACAACGACAACGACGATAACGACAACAACAATAAAAACGACAATGACGACAACGAAGAGGATGACAAATATCACGACAATGACAACGACAATTGTATGATATAATGATCTATATAACGCTTCCTCCAGTTCACATACTTATTTTTATACATATTTCCCATATATCATTGTACAGATGATCTGGGTGTAATAAAATCGTATCGTATCGTATCGTATATTATTTAAGTCATACCTCAGTGGAAAGCGCATTCAATTGTCTAAACATTAATGCATTATTTTTATATTTGTGCAAAATTTTCACTGGGTTACACGCGTATATAAAATACACTATTGTACCTAGATCCATTAAATCAAGTGGACAATAGGGGATATTTTAAAATCACAATCAACGTTATTACATTTTTCAAAACTCTAAAAACGAATACAGAAATGAATAGAAAACTGGCTTAGCTTTCCAATGATGTATGACTTCAATAATATTTTGATATTAGTTCATATGTGCTGCTTAAAGTGCGTTGTATCGGATTCCAATAGTAAAGTAATGTTGTTTGGGCGTCGGCTATCGCCGTTACCAGCCGGAAGTGTATTCGCAATGCATGTTGGGAAAGTATTTCCCCAAAATACACTAATGTGGGAAAGGTCTATTGCTTTTACGAATGTGAAGATGGCAGTAATGATTGTAGTGGCAGTAGTCGCGGTGGTATTAGTTCGGTGTTGATGATGGTGCCATAAGGAGGCACAAACGTCGTCTAACGAAATCTTGATACTTCATCATCTTAATGGTACTCTTCCCGCCTGAATGAAACGAATACGAGAAAACTATTGATTTAGCTTGATTTAATTTTAACCGTATTAGAATAAAAGCATGTGGCAAAATGAATACTATTTTCACTGGTATTAATGTGGTACCACCGCATAAATGATAAGCTATTATCTGACTACGGGGAATATGCAAATAGAACCATACACATAAAGACACTATATATTACTGCTTGAGTGACTACTGTGGAGAACACGTACAATGATGAAGTCTAGCGTCGATACAAGAAGGGCTCCTCCTCCTTCTCCTCCTCCCTCCCCTCCTCCTCCCCCTCTCCTCCTCCTCCTCCTTCTCCTCCTCCCTCTCCTCCTCCTCCTTCCCCCTCTCCTCCTCCTCCTCCCTCTCCTCCTCCATATCCTCCTCCTCCTCCCTCTCCTCCCCCCTCTCCTCCTCACTCTCCTCCTTCTCCTCCCTCTCCTCCTACTCCTCCCTCTCCTCCTCCTCCTCCTCCCTCTCCTCCTCCTCCTTCTCCCTCTCCTCCTCCTCCTCCTCCCTCTCCTCCTCCTTCTCCTTCTCCTCCTCCTCCTCCCTCTCCTCCTCCTCCTCCTCCTCCCTCTCCTCCTCCTCCTCCTTCTCCTCCTCCTTCTCCTCCTCCTTCTCCTCCTCCTCCTTCTCCCTCTCCTCCTTCTCCTCCTCCTCCTCCTTCTCCTCCTCCTCCTTCTCCCTCTCCTCCTCCTCCTTCTCCCTCTCCTCCTCCTCCTCCTCCCTCTCCTCCTCCTCCTCCTTCTCCTCCTCCTCCTCCCTCTCCTCCTCCTCCTCCTCCCTCTCCTCCTCCTCCTTCTCCTCCTCCTTCTCCTCGTCCTCCTTCTCCTCCTCCTCCTCCTTCTCCCTCTCCTCCTCCTCCTCCTACTCCTACTACTGCTCCTCCTCCTCCTTCTCCCTCTCCTCCTCCTCCTCCTTCTCCTCCTCCTCCTCCCTCTCCTCCTCCTCCTCCTCCCTCTCCTCCTCCTCCTTCTCCTCCTCCTTCTCCTCGTCCTCCTTCTCCTCCTCCTCCTCCTTCTCCCTCTCCTCCTCCTCCTCCTCCTCCTACTCCTACTACTGCTCCTCCTCCTCCTTCTCCCTCTCCTCCTCTTCCCTCTCCTCATCCTCCTCCTCCCTCTCCTCCTCCTCCCTCTCCTCCTCCTCCTCCCTCTCCTCCTCCTCCTCCTCCTCCTCCCTCTCCTCCTCCTGCTCCTCCTCCTCCTTCTCCCTCTCCTCCTCCTCCCTCTCCTCCTCCTTCTCCCTCTCCTCCTCCTTCTCCTTCTCCTCCTCCTCCTCCCTCTCCTCCTCCTCCTCCTCCCTCTCCTCCTCCTCCTTCGCCTCCTCCTTCTCCTCCTCCTCCTTCTCCCTCTCCTCCTCCTCCTCCTCCTTCTCCTCCTCCTCCTCCTTCTCCTCCTCCTCCTCCTTCTCCCTCTCCTCCTCCTCCTTCTCCCTCTCCTCCTCCTCCCTCTCCTCCTCCTCCTTCCTCTCCTCCCCCTCCTCCTCCCTCTCCTCCTCCTCCCTCTCCTCCTCCTCCTTCTCCTCCTCCTTCTCCTCCTCCTCCTCCTTCTCCCTCTCCTCCTCCTCCTACTCCTACTACTGCTCCTCCTCCTCCTTCTCCCTCTCCTCCTCTTCCCTCTCCTCATCCTCCTCCTCCCTCTCCTCCTCCTCCCTCTCCTCCTTCTCCTCCTCCTCCCTCTCCTCCTTCTCCTCCCTCTCCTCCTCCTCCCTCTCCTCCATCTCCTCCTCCTCCTTCTCCTCCTCCTCCTCCTCCTCCCTCTCCTCCTCCTCCTCCTCCCTCTCCTCCTCCTCCCTCTCCTCCTCCTCCCTCTCCTCCTCCTCCTCCTCCCTCTCCTCCTCCTCCCTCTCCTCCTCCCTCTCCTCCTCCTCCCTCTCCTCCTCCTCCTTCTCCCTCTCCTCCTCCTCCTTTTCCCTCTCCTCCTCCTTCTCCGCCCTCTCCTCCTCCTCCTCATTTTTGTTCTTATTCTTCTGTGAAATTGTGAATTTGTTTAATTGATTAATGTCGGAGACTTGGGCTGCAATGTCAACTACTGGCCTTAGAGGCACGTGGTTAATCTCAATGGGGATAACTAAGGCTATTGCATCATAACGATATTCATGCATGCAAATGTTGTAGGATTGCGTAGGTGAAGAGGGATTAGGATATCGTGAACGATTACGTTTTTTGGGAGATGGTGGGGTGTGTGTGTGGGCATTCACGTGTATAATATCTCTCTAAATGGAACTTTTCAGTTTATCCATTCATCATATGACGTCATAAATAACTACGTGACGTGTAGAATGACGTCATAATCAATTACAGCATGAATGACTTGATAATGACTCGTCTTAAACGCTTAATAGTTTGACACGTACGAATTGTATGTCTTTACTATTTAATAAACATTCTGTCGAATATTTCAAAATATTTAACAGCTTACCTGTATCGTTTTCTGAAAATAGATAGTCAGGGAGTTCATGGGTCGATCGATCCCAACACGAGCGAGGCGTGGGTGGAGCTTATCTAGAGATGGGTGTGATTTATAGGCCGCATTTGCCTATGTGTGATTAAATTGAAAATCGCGATAATTTTTAAAATGGTGAAATTCATATGATTATAAATGAAATAATCGAATAATCGTGAAAATATCTACTGCAAAAAATATTTCAAAACCTACTCTTAATTACTCTTTAAAAATTCAATCGTTCACGAAAATTTACATTTTGCTAAGCGAATGCATGCCCATTTGCAGGCCAAGAGAAAACTATTTTTGAAAATATATCATTGGAATGCCTGGCTCCACTGATACATTTTCAAATATAGTATTCTCTTGGCTTGTAAATTGACATTTCTACTAAACACCCTTACGGCTTTCATCATCGATATGTCTTTGTTATTATGTTGGTGCAATTTGTAACCGTGTCGATTAATCGTGTAAATGATTATTCTTAAATAATCGATCGTGAGCGCTCTCAGTAATAATAATCACCAGCCTAATTTGCCGTCTGCCAGATAAACGACTTAAAGACGTCGGGCATGGAAATATCGAATGACGTTTTAATGTGTTACATGTGTACACTAAATAGACAACATGTGCTATCGTGAGCCTAATGAATCTTATGCTATATATTACATCTCCCTTTTTCTAGACAGATCTAAAAAGAATCAAATTTATTTAACACAGTTTCAGGATTGTCTTTCTCATCGTCAGTCCGTGTTAACATCTTGTAAATTTTGCGAGCTTGCGGGCCAATCCACGTATCTAGCCAACCAGCTTTCTGCGTGTCTGTCAATTCAATTCTTTAATGACTAAATTTCATCGAAAAACAAAAATTAAAAATTAAATTATTTACTTGTTGAATGTCCATTTAGAGGCTAAGAGAAGACTATTTTTTGAAAATTTACCACTGTAATGACTGGCTCGGTTACCGAGCCAGTCATTTCAATGGTAAAATTTCAAAAATAGTCTTCTCTTGGCCGGTAAATGGACATTAATCAAAACCACTACAGAGGCCGATTTTGGCCGGTTTCGTCACGAAAGGGTTAATCAACCCGAGATCTAGTGGACAAAAAAAAGACGGCACTTCACAGACTGATACAAATCACTCTGCTAGTTGATTCCTGGACTGCGTGTGAGATTGTTTCCTTCACCATCATGGGCATAACAATACCCACTTTAGAGCCACTGATAAACCCAATGTCAGATCCAAACTTAAAACGGTGTCCGGTATCGTAGATTTGAAACGAGCTGATGGGTCAACAACAACAGGCAACGCAGAGAAAGCTGAAGAGCTCAACAACTACTTTGTCAGCGTCTTTACGAGGGAAGACACTCGTATAAGCATACCTGAATTAACCGTCGTTGAATCTAGCGATTCATAAGACACGCTGACGATTACGGAAGCTAGTGTACTTAAACAACTTGAGACCATCAAAGCATCAAAGTCTCAGGGCCTAGGCGAACTCCACCCCCGTGTTCTGAAAGAGATTAGTCAGTCGATCACCAGCCCTCTGGCCACCTTGTTTAATAGATTCCTTCAGGAACGCTACACTCCACAAGACTGGAAGAATGGACAGATTACGGCAATCTTTAAGAAGGACAGTAAGGCATCGTCATCCAACTAAAAACATGGCCGCCGTGGAACAATCACAATGTAGCGTATTTTGGATTTTTTATTTGATGTACTTTGATGCCGAAATTAGTGTTATATATAGGTTGTTGTGTATGCTGATTTAGAATTTGCCACTTTCGGAACTGTCGGATAAACGGGTTGACTGCCATGTTGGATCATCTTGGACCGCCAAAACTCCCATAGGGGGGGGGGGGGGGGCTACTAAAGCAATGGGAAATCTATAAATTGTCTTCTCCAAAAACACTGGGCCGTTTTCAATTATATTTGGCAGGAACAATCCTTAGGGCATAGAGATTTAAATCTATTCAAACGAAGCCGATCGGCCAATTTGGCTGAACCAAGTTTGTTCAAGGGAACTTGATTGACCAAATAGTTCCGCGGCCATCTTGGATGACCTAATTTTCGCGAAAATGACTTCTCCAGAACCACTGAACGGATCGGGCCAAAATTTGGGAGATATGATAGGGGCCTAAACGCCATTAAAGTTTGTCGATGGAAAGTTGATACTTGAAAAAACATGTCCGCCATGAATCAATCAAAATGTTGTGTTTTTGACGGACATCTTGTATTTTCCGCAAATTTCTGAGAAAATCATAAAAAGACTAATTATTAAGCTCTGGGGAAATTTTAATAAAACTTGGCTAAACCTTCTTCACAGAAATTATTCCAGTGGTCATCTCGTTTTGTTCGTTTGTGCCAGTGGCCAATAATTCCAGGTGGGCTATGCAGGCGGTGTATTCCACTTTCGCCTACCTTCCACTTTTGCCTACGGTAAATTTTGGGAAACTAGCATAGGCGAAAGTGGAATAGTGTGCAGTAGGATTGCGTTCATTGTGTTGGGAAAAAAGAAAAATAACACAAATACTTAGCAATTATATTAATAATTTTTAGATATTCTATCATATTTTACTAAGCCAAGATATTCTATAATATTCTATAAAACTATATTCTTGTGTATATAGTATAAAATAGTGAGATTAACACTCCCCACACGAGATCTCACTAATCCGCCCCCCACCCCCCCGCACCACCCACCCCCGCCTCGTAGGCAAAAATACACGTAGGCAAAAGTGGATCGTAGGCGAAAGTGGAATAAACCCTTGGACCTCTTGTTATTGTTATAATATCAATCCATACATTCGGGAACACTTTTTAAAACCCTTGGGTCTACAGCGCCTCAAAGCGCTAAGAATAGTACTTGATATATCACTTAAACATTTTGATGGTCAATATTTTTCAAGATATTTTAATTTTAGGGGACTATTTTTTGCAAATTACCACTGAATTTTTTTTCGTCGGCTTACCATTAAAAGGGGGTAATAGTAAAGAAAATTAAACGTTTTTCTTAAGTGTCTATCTGCAGGCCGAGAGAAGAGTATTTTTGAAAATTTACCACTAGAATGACTGGGTCGGTTAAAAAATACTCTTCTCTAGCCCGTTCAAATAGCCATGTCTGAAGACCACTGCAAAGTTGTTTTTGGGTTAGCAATAGCCCAGGTTTGGTTTGGATTGTATGGGCAGTGTGACACAACATGATGAGAAACCTCTTACGATTCCCACAAAACGCGGAAGACAATTAAGATGCTCTTGTTGTATACTATACCAGGACATCTTAGACGCTATTTGTGAATAGGGCCTATAAAGAAGCGCTACATCTACCACTCTCATCATTTGACATTCATTCTTCCCGACTTCTCAAAACAAACGCGAAGTGACAGAAAACATGCCACATGACAATCAACCATGAACAATTCATCAGAGCAGTGGACAGAGTTGAAAAAAGAAAGATATTGGATCATAACAGTACAAATGACATAGAAATTTTTTTTAATAAGAATGTCGACACCATCAGCAAGGAAGACCAACGTGTGTAACTTTTGTGGCACTGGACAAGGAAGACCAACATGTGTAACTTTTGTGGCACTGGACAAGGAAGACCAACGTGTGTAACTTTTGTGGCACTGGACAAGGAAGACCAACGTGTGTAACTTTTGTGGCACTGGACAAGGAAGACCAACGTGTGTAATTTTTGTGGCACTGGACAAGGAAGACCAACGTGTGTAACTTTTGTGGCACTGGACAAGGAAGACCAACGTGTGCAACTTTTGTGGCACTGGACAAGGAAGACCAACGTGTGTAACTTTTGTGGCACTGGACAAGGAAGACCAACGTGTGTAACTTTTGTGGCACTGGACAAGGAAGACCAACGTGTGTAACTTTTGTGGCACTGAACAAGGAAGACCAACGTGTGTAACTTTTGTGGCACTGGACAATATAATCTGATACGGTATTCTACTAGGGGTTCAGAGCGGTCATTGAGGCAACATCGATGGCGAATACAACCATACATGTCAAAATATCGGCATACGATTAGGCTAAGTTCAAACATGTTGTCGAGGTACCCATATTAAAGGCATCACGTGGTTGGTGTATCTGTCTACGCATGCGCGCACCTTTACTCTAGCTTGAAGCCTGAGTAATCGAGTATAATTTGTACCACGAGATACCGTTATCCTATATTATACTCTCGGGCGTTCGGATATCTAATCTGGGTAATCTCTGTATAATATCCGAACTTAGCCTTAGTTGCCATTAACGTAAATTACTTTTCGTTAGCTATCACACCCCGACCATGACGATTACAGATTTCCCAGATTGATGTCATTGCGACCGACCTATCATAAATGAATGCTCAGAGCGTTTGCCTATCTAGATACATTATTAAGTAAAGAACCACGTTATCAGGAGGCCATACAGGGATTTGACTATCAAAGTAGTTATCCGAAAGGCAGACGATGCGTTAGCACGGCTGCTGATAATTTAATTTGAACTGAAGAACCTTTGTCGTGAGGCGTCAGTCTATTGTTATTTTTTCCTGATCTCTGCTCGCGTGTCTTCAGGCCCCACTCAAGATATCTGAAAACATTTTCGTATTTCTCTGATAACATTCCCATATGGGGCGAATCTGGGCATCTGGGATCTGGGAATGCCCAGATGGAACCCAGATGGGTCCCATATAGGCTATTAAAATCTAGATTTAATTTTATTTCATTTCATTTATTACACCCATACTTTTACAAGTATGTGGGGAACATATAAACATACGTACATGTGAACAGGTATAATACGAGCATAATACGCAACCACAACCACAACTACTACCTTATATTATCATAATAATAATAATAATAATAATAATAATAATAATAATAATAATAATAATAATAATAATAATAATAATAATAATAATAATAATAATAATAATAATAATAATAATAACAACAACAACAACAACAACAACAACAACAGCAACAACAATACTACTACTACTACTACTACTACTACTACTACTACTACTACTACTACTACTACTACTACTACTACTACTACTACTACTACTACTACTACTACTACTACTAATAATAATAATAATAATTATTATTATTATTATCATTATCATCACCATTGTCATTATTACCATTATCATTATTATCATCACTATCATCATTGTCATTATCATCATTATCATCATTATCATCATTATCATTGCAGTGGTAAATCTTCAGAAGTATTATTCGATCGGTCAGCAAATGGACGTACCAGTGAGAAAACGGCAATTTTCTTGATCGATTTTAGTCGCTAAACTGTTGAAGGCACGTGTTCATTAGTCCAGTAGAAATCAACAGAAATCAAGGATAATCCGGACATTTTGTATAACAGACGATTTTGTGTTCCAAACACGTTTTATGACTGTCCAGAGTCCACACAAGAAATTCTCACAAATTCACACTTGGGGAAACCTGATTTTTAACCCTTTGAAGTTAGGGAACGAAATGTGAAAAATATTTAGCATAAATAGGTAATCTGTTGAGAATTTTATAAAATTAGACCAACTGACAATTGCTATTGTCAATTGTGTATATGACAACAGATCCCAGTCAAATAACCTGTAAGACATACTAATGTAAATTAAAATTAATCAGTAAAACCTGTCTATAACAACAATATATGATTTGATACATGAGTGTGAATTCCAGAACATGGTACATCAATGCATGGCCAGTTTTTTTAAAGGTCTGACGGAAAGAGTTACACATATGGACTGCATGTTGATGGCAACTATGCAGTCAATGATATAAATATTCCTAACGCTATAATTCTTACTATTACAATAATATATAGTCCGGGGTAAAGTTAGAAAATGTTACTTGAAGTAGGTTAAGTCGATTCAATTATAAAATGATAAATATATAGAGTCAAAATCACATTGTTCATGCTAATTAATGGTTTAGTACAATTATGTCTGACCCTACGCAAGAAAAATCATGTGTTGTATGTAATGTTTCCTATGATAGCAGCAGTTCCAGAAAACTTAGTCATAAAGGGCTTTCAACGCTGCTTGACGCTTCAAAGCTTCGTGGAGATGGTATTGATTTGAAACTATCTCCGTCGAACGAACATTATGTACACGATAAATGCTACAAAAATTACACGTTGCCTAGAAATATTGCAAAAGTGCAACAGCAAAACAGAAACGATGAAGGAGTGCGACCATCTACCCCTACACTGCGCTCCGAATCTAATCATTATGATTACCATACTCATTGTTTGATATGTGCTGAAGAGCTCGATTTTGATGCTGTCCGCCGTCACCCTGAACGGCATTCTCACATAAGCAATATTGAATATGTTAGTAAGGGTAAACTCAGTGTAGTCCAGGGAACCTTGTTAAACGCGTGTGGCAAAAGGCACGATTCGTTAGGGAATGATGTTAAAGCAAGAATACTTTTTGCAGGTGACCTATGTGCTGTTAAAGCCAAATATCATCGTCAATGTATGCAAGAATTCATCTCTTGTAGAAACATCAGATCATGTGGTGCTTCTGGAAGTAATGCCCGGAACTTTGATGAAATTAATAATGTGGGCTTTAACCATCTATGCAATTGGCTAACAGCACCAGAACAGCAACAGCGCCAATTCACTTCACACGACCTTCGTACGCAATTGACCACCTACTTGCCAAATGGTGTACCCGCATATAGCATATATATCTGTATGTAATGTTATCATGCAAGCTGTTGGAAAGCAATCATTTGTATCACCACAGCTTCTGTCCATTGGTTTGCTCATCCACCAGTCTACCTGCTCCCGTGTTATCATAGATATGCTCTCATCCCTGGGACTCAGTGCTTCCTATGACCAGGTAATTGCATTTCAGAGATCTGCAGTTGGAAGCACATCCGTTGAAGACCTATGTCCTGGGCTCGTGGAGAAGAAGGATGGAGGGGGTTTCTGTCAATGGGTAGCTGACAATTTTGATTACAACGAGGAAACGATTTCTGGTCACGATACAACGCATGTGATGGGGATCATTTCGTGTCAAACAATGGCATCAACCGAAAGCAGGACTACCCCAGTTGGGGCAATATGTCGTAAACCTATAACTGCTGATGAGATCAAGGAAGCTGGTGATTTTGCTACCCTACACGTCTTCTAATAAATCCCTAATGGCAGATGTAAGGATAAAGACCATTAACCCCATCAGCTTACCTATTGCTATGCACGGTCAATTAGACACATTGTGGTTGTACTCTAGCCTTCTCACAAGTCAGCTACCAAACTGGCAGGGGTTCATAACCACATGCAACACTTTCCACTGCACGGCAGCAGTTTACAACCCCATGGTACCTTTGAATCCAGGAACAAATGAAGCTGTATATAGTACCATGATGTATGTGCAGTCCTAATCCATAAAGGCAGGACTGTGTTGCGCAACCATAACATTTGACCACCTATTGTACTTAAAAAGCTACAAAACTAAGCAAGACACTCATCCACAGTTTAGGAACATATATATAAGGCTGGGTGGCTTCCACCAACTAATGTCCTTTCTTGGAGCGGGCTGTAAGATCATGGAGGGGAGTGGGATCGATGATTTGTGGGCACCCGTGTATGCTAGGTATTCCCTACCTAGTATAATGGAGGGAAAAGCTTACACAAAGACATTAAGAGCATGCCTCCTTACAGACGCCGCATTGCATCTTTTGCTAATTCAACCCGATGTTGATATAATTTCTCTACAAGGCAGTGCTGCAGACAACACACCCAGCAGTACATATGGTGAATCTGAATTTGCAGAGCTGCAAGTCGAAGAAAGTGATGTTGATCCTGATGGCGATGACGCTTCGGATGAGCAAACAACCGAAACAGAAACATGCTGTGAAAGTCAAACACATATGTCAACGGATGATATGTGGTCAGAGCTGCGCAATTTATACGATGCTATTATGTCACATGATATTTCAGCAGACAATGTTTGTGACAATGACCATTTGCAAGACCTATGTAAGCAAGTTTCTAATTTGACTGGTAAATTGTGGTCGTGGTTCATGGAATTTGTCGCCATTGTACGATTGTTCATCAGGTCTGAGCGTACTGGTAATTGGCTCCTTCAATTAAAGGCGACACAACTAATGTTGCCATTCTTTGCTGCTGCAGGGTACAACAATTACACAAAGTGTTGTCGCCTTTACCTCCAAGATTCAGATGATCTATGTGCTTGTCTGGATGGCCCCATGCACGAAGGGCACTTTGCTGTACGCAGGAATGCTAAACTGTATTGGAGTGGTACCTGGTCTGATATGACAATTGAACAGAGTCTAATGAGAGCTGGGAAGACACAGGGTGGATTGATCAATATAACGCACAAGGAATCCGCTAGAACAAAATGGCTTCTCACTGCACACATCATAGCACAGTACACACACGCTCTGCGGTCATTGACTGACACGTTCACCGGGACATGGTCGGAACAACACAGAGATGTTCACCCTGCAAATATGAGACGAGATGTAGAAGACATGAAGAAATTCATTCTGTTTCTCAGAGAACACAATCCATTCGCAGTTGAAGACGACCAACTGAGAAATATCGCAACTGGTTTGATTGCAGACCATCGTCTTACTGCCGATGATGCCATTGATATTGGTCGAAGAATTCATGAGAAGTTAAATGAGAAAAGGTTTGGCGACATTACGCTAAAGAAAGCAGATCAAGCTGTAACATTTGCTGTCATGCGAAAGGTAGTTAAAGTAGGAAATGAAGATGTCCATATGTCTTCCCAGGAGCTGTACCATCGCTTAATGTCAACTGCATCTGTTTCAGGACCTCCAGACAAAGCGATCTTTGAATACGAGCTTGCAACGGTATGTCCCGCCCTCTTCCACGATGACGGAACTATGAGGAAATCGCAAAAGTCACAACTGGCGAAGTATATAATTGAAATGAACACATCAATGCTACAGCAAGAGACAACAGAGCCAGCTTTCTGAGTATTTGATGGCTGCGCACTTTTGCATCGGATACCATGGCCTAAGGTTGGAACAATAGAGACCGTTTGTAGCTCATTCGTAGCATCAGTAGTACTTTATCAGAGGCTTGATGCGCCTGTATGCGTTATATTTGATAACTATCAAACTGAGACCACAAAAGATCAAGAACAGAAGGGACGACGGCTGAATCAAGTTGGCGCTCCTGATGTAGCTGTCCAAGACAACACACCTGTTCCAGGAAACAAAACTGGATTTCTATCAAACAAACGCAACAAGCAGAATACCATAAATCTGTTGGCAACACATTTATCAGATGCAGGTGTTGAGGTGGTACATGCAGCAGATGAAGGCGATGCTGATGTGGTGATTGTAAGGAGAGCATTAGAATTGGCAGGAACTGAAAGAACAACGATAGTTGTTGCTGACGATACAGACATATTGATCTTACTCCTCTATCATGCAAGCACCTCTGCAAACAAAGCAACATAAGCTATGCATCAAAGTGGCCACAGAGATCTTAGGCAAGGAATTGTGTATGTGCCTGCCATTCGTCCATAGTATGTCTGGATGTGACACGACATCAGCTTTATATGGCATGGGCAAAGTAAAGCATATGGAAATGATCCAATCTTCACCAACCCTCAGACAAGATGTACTTGCATTTGGCGACATCTCCAGATCAAAGGCGGATATAATGGTCATTGGTGAAAAGTACATTAAGTCTTTGTATAGTGCTGGATCAAGAAGTCCTGGCTTAGACAATCACAGATACATGACTGCCATCTCTCCTAAGCATGTACCAGTTGAAAGGATGCCACCCACACGTAGGGCAGCATACTTCCATAGCCTTCTGGTTCATCTCCAAGCAAGCACATGGCTTTACCTAAAAACTGTGTTAAAGAAAGAAGAGTATGGTTATGCAGTAGAACAAGGATCAGTGACGGCGATCATTACGGACAAGTCAGCAGCGCCTCCGGAGCTACTTCTAAATATAAGGTCCCAGTGTAAAAGCAGCACACGTCTGTGTTCCTCGTGTAGTTGCTCCAAGAAAGGCATTCCCTGTAGCATACATTGTAAATGTGAAGGTCACTGCCTTAACAGCTCGAAATTTGAAAGTTAAAATGCATAGACAAATTTCAACCATTCTGCCTGTTCGCTGTGTTTCACAACAGTCGCTCAGTTTGCATTAAATTTATAGTTTATCAAGTGATTTTGATGATGACATACTTTAAACTGTACAACACTTACCAAAACACGTTTTTTTACAATCAAAATACATATTACCTGGTTATTGGTCATCGCCTTGGCGGCCATTTTGAATTTCCTCTAAAAAACAAATTTCCCCATGTGTGAATTTTGGAGAATTTTTCTGGGATGTATTTTGGGCCATACCGAAGTGATTAAAACAAAGATTTGTCTGTTATACAAAATGTCCGGGTCCATGCCAATTTCTAATGTACTACATGTCTACCTTGCCTATTGTTATAAGACGACTTAGATGAGTCAGTACAATTTTTAATGCTTTAGTGCTAAATTGTGTATCATTAAGCTCTGTACTGAGATGCATGCTCATCGTCATCGCTTTGTGTTTGAAACACTACTTGTTAGCATGTTAGCTCTGGATAGTTGATCCGCAGCGACGACATAGTTTAGTATGACGTCGCTTTGCATTGCCTCTCTAGCGTGAACGTACGGTTAGAATATTCTAACCCTATAATGTATAAAATCTTTCATAAAATTTAAATATTTACTAATTGAATGTCAGTTTGCGGGCTGTGTGAGGACTATTTTTGGGGTTTGCCACTGGAATGACTGGATCAGTTATCGAGCCAGCTGTTCCGGCGGTATGATCACAGAAGTGGTATTCTCTTAGCCCGCAAATGGACATTCCTCAAGACCTCTCCAGCGTTCGTTTTCTACCGGCTTCTTCGGGAAAGTGTATAAAATATATTTGTGTGCGTGCGTGCGTGCGTGCGTGCGTGCGTGCGTGCGTGCGTGCGTGCGTGAGTGAGTGAGTGAGTGAGTGAGTGAGTGTGTGGAGGGGTGGGGGTGGGGTGGGGGGGGGGGGTGGTATCAAGAAGAGAAATATCGCATAATCTATTGTATAGTGTACATATTTCGACTTTATGGATAATCAATGCATTTATTAATTTATTGTTTATGAACGTATATAATAGCTGCCCGTCATTGTAGGTTTATACTCTGTACACTCAAGGACATTAAATGTTCAGATATACACTGCTCATTATAATAATATCTGTATATTATACATGTATATCTACTCGCCACATCGTGTCAGTTACGCGCCCACCCACATTCCCACTCAGTGGCAAGTCAAGTTCTGGTTGTTTATAAGTATGGATGGCAGCATCCAGAAACAATGTGGCAATTCAATTCGCGAGAGCTTCACCCCACCCCACCCCCCCCCCCTCCCCGCCACACATCCAACCCCTCCTGCGACCATAAAAAGCAATTAAAAATATATAGTTTAACACCGACATATGAACATAATAATCTTTATCCGCATTTGTTCAGCAATATTCCCTATATATTCACCATTAGTCACTCAACCCTTCCCTGTCATCACGAGTAACCTTTCGTCCGTTCTCCTCGATTCCGCGAAAAAAAGAAAGAGAATCGAGGAGTGGGGCCTGGTTTACAAAATTAAGTATAACATTCAGAATTCAGATTTAAATTCAGGATTTACTCAGATGTGCTTCATAAATGGAGGTGGACATAGAAGCTAAGTAATAACCTGATTCCATAATTCATCCTAAGAAGTCCTATGAAGATAATTAAATCTTGCCAATATGGGTCCCATATGGGCCGTGGGTGCAAAACGGCATGAAACCCATATGGGAAACAATATGGGGTTCATGCGGGCCCCATATGGGGTTGTTATCAGGGTTGCTGTTCAAATTATGTCCCGGAAACTAGATTTGTTTTGCGAATGTTAAGACTTTGCGAATGTTAAGCCTATGGCAGCAACAGCGTCCAGTCAAATTAGTTTCAAAATATTAAACAGCATGTTTATTAAATAGTAGAGACATACAATTCGTACAAACTGCCGAGCTATTAAGAGTTAAAGACGCGCCAAATAGAATCTTTTATGACATGAGGATTATGACGTCATCCTACACATCGCTTAGCCGATTATGACGTCATATGACGTCAGCTTGATAGATGGATACGCTGAAAGGGTGAATTGCGAGATGAGTCGCAGTTGTGAAGATATTGGCGGTATTCGACTGGGCGAAAACGTAGAGCACATCGGCTCAATAGATTCAATTCAATTCCATTTATTTACACCAAGACGTGTAAAAATTAACTGTTATTTTGTAATCCCCATATGTCACATTGTGATCTGGGAATACTTCAATAAACTTGAAACTTGAAACTTGAAGACTTTTACAAGTATGTGGGTTTATTATGTAGCTCGCGGGGTAGTGTCGGGCCGTTCCGGTGTCTGATGTCGACTCGCCACGCCGCAAGTGCACGACGAATGATGACGCTGGTTAGCTTCCGGTCTCGGGGTGATGGATCCTGTATGAGACTGCCCTACGGGTAACAAAGACCGGCTCCTAAGGCCGGTGGAACTCAATCGTTCCGGTGGGGCCGTGCGACCACGTCGCGAACATTAAACACAACAGTCTCATCCCAAGAGTTTGTGTCACCAGTATGCCTGTTCATAGCAATTTCGTGATCTATGGACTTACAAGATTAGATTTTTGGTGACCTAATTAAAAATAAGTCTATACAATAATTTTACCTAAACAGACTGTCAAGTATGCTAGATAAAAATAATGAGCATACGAAAATACAAGACATAGAGACAGCCGGATGAACTTTTAAACGTGGGTCTCCCGGAGGTACCACACAGACTCGTAGGTCCACAGAGGTATCCCTGCAAGGGAGGCTCCCGTACACGAGACTTAACGAATTAACTTAATATAAGCTATTATACCTCTAAGCTTAAAGGAAAGAAAATTATCTCTGTAGTGTCGGGAAATTATGTGCCTCACGCGGGCACTACTCCTAGTGCTAGTTTGGGTGAGGAGTATTATCCTCACGTGGACCGTCATCGCTGAATCCTTGCGAGAGGCAAGTGCCTCGCGCGGGCCTCCATCACGGGAAAATGTTGCCAATGCTTAAAGCGGGACAAGAGTAGTAAGCAAAAAGGGGCCCACTCTAATATTTAACCAAAAATGCTGTAAAGAAAAGACCATACCTAGTGAGATTATGACTATAGGCTGCATGCTGTTTTACGTGAAGACGGAACGAACGATTCCCGAAGGATTCCCACGTCACCTTCTTATGTAAAATTCTTAGTATGCTAACTTAGTAGTTGCCGCTTTTTTATTCGGGCCTTCTTCTATGCTTAGCCTCACATTTAGTTTTTAGAGACAAGGATTATTTTAGGCCGCAAATGGCGGGTGTCTACCTAGCTGTTAGATACGGCTGTCATTTAGAACGGGTACCCTACACCATCAATACTGAAGACAGCGCTCATACATGTTACTTAGTACGATCTACGAACTAGATAAGAATCCGGACATCTTGCTCCGTAACCACATGAAACGTCACAAGACACTGGTTACTTTTTACAAAAGCATCTTTAGGCAACTGGTCTATCGTTACGGTGGGGGTAAGGGAGACGAATAACCGCCGTAAATGCCCTTCCCGTGAGGGCGTGGCAGATCTGAATATCATGCCCAGACAATCTTACGGAATTCGGTGGTGATACGTATCTCGCCCGTCACCAGGTCCTATGGAACTAACCGTTTAACATGTCATTAGGTTTAAATACAAGTTGCCCAGTTTTGCACTGCGGTGCAGGAAGATTGTTCAGCAAATAAAATAATAATTAAGATATGTTTGCGCAGTGCTTTCCTATATTGGCAGAAGTGCTAACTACTAAGTATCCGAGGATACATGGGAATGTATGTGATACCACACCCGGGCCATCACCGCTCGGAAACCCCAACAGTTTCCCAGGGTCGGATAGGGACATCCAAACAATTAAGAAGCCACAAGGCTTAGTGGAACATGAAGAAAGACAATATCTTAGAGATATGAAACTTGCCGGAGTGCAGGGCTAAATTATCGCAACTACCGGGAAAGAGGCGTATACTACAGATTTCCTAACGAAGAAATTGTCTCTAATCATATTAAACCTATCCTATCGAGCTGAATAGAAAAGGTTTTAGTCGGTAGCATGCCGGGCTAAACAGAGTTATAGCACGGACAGCGACCTCAGTAAAAAATTGTTGGTGATGGGAGAAAGTGCTGCATATAATAATGTTGCTGTATGGTGTTTCCTACGCGCACTGCAGTCCTATATTTTCTATAAATAAACAAAACATATGAACTGATGGCCACTGGCCATATGTATATAAACTAACCAGAACAATCAATACAGTGTAAAATGATCAGAATTATATATCTTTGGTACAGGTTAACGAACTTACTACGGTGCGGTTAGTGAAAACACCTTACAGAAAATGGGAATAACTATAAACATATACAGAAATTATAACTAGCGGTCCTAAGACCGTTACTGTACCTTTTAGTCATCGGGACCGTTTATACGGATACAATATAATTATCAGAAATATAAGTAACGGAATAATTAAAATGTTAAGTATAGTTACTTGAATACTCGGTAGCCATTCTTAAATCTGGGCTATCGTGTTACTGAAATTGATACGTCATTCTTTGGTTGACGTGAATTGATGCATTCTCAGGAAGCTGGAAAGTTCCCGCAGGCTGGTTCCCGCAAACAGGATTCCCAGCAAGCAGCTCATGACGGGAGCGGATCGAACTCAGGACTGTAAGCACAATATAGAATGTCTAACGAGTAGTCAGTAAGAGATACAATAGCATTACTGCTCTGAAGAAAGTTGCCGTACACCGATGGTATGGATGGAAGTTGACAACAACCCGATCACAAGCGGAGGTTGTTAGATGCAGATGAAGATACAAAACTTAAGCTTAACGGTGCGGGGTACGTCAGCCAGCTCTGAAGACGTACCTGGAAAAGTTTACTTGCTGTGGTCGAAAGGTCTAAATGAACCTGCACGACATCAGTGTGGTGACAGTTAAATAACCACTTTTTGGCGTGGCCGGCAGATCCGGCGAGTCATCCACCAAGGAACATCGTTGCCTCTACATCATCTGTAGAATCACATTTTCAGGCCGTAAAGGCCTCACCGCAAGTTCGTGTTCCGAAATAGCTCTTGATATTCGTGAACAATAACTAGAAAGTTCCAAATTACTCCCGCAAGACGGGAGTTACAAAATTGTTTTAGTGCGGTGGGTTGGGTGACTGCTAGCTACGGGAGAAAAACCGACAGAAAGCGACGTGATCTGCGTATTATGTGTTGAGACGATAGTAGCTGGGACAGGTCCAACCTATTCGGCCCCTGGCCGAGGATTCTCTAGATCTCTGGATCGTGTCTCCTTTTATATACTACACGTGACGTCACAGGCGCAGGCTCCAACCAATCATCGTTCGAGGAACAGCCAATCAGCGCGTAGCTGATAATAACGCAGTCGAATGTTCTAGAACATTCTAGAAGTTCTGCGTCCATGTGGTTATGACGTCACGGCAATATTTTGAAGATAATCAAGAAGTGTTTTCCGTGGATAACTCAGCCATTTCTTAACCGATTTTGAAATGGTTTACAGATTTGAAAAGCCCGTCGAATTCTGGTCTTGATTAATGCCAGATTCGGCTGGAACAGGTAATTAAAAAGGATTACTTGCCCTGTAGGTGGGCTTAGAATACACCTTCCGTATCCTCTGCGTGTCATAAGAGGCGACTAAAGGAGGTAAGGGTGAGGTAACCCTGACAGAAACCTCAAGTGCTGAAGACGGAGGTTCCAGGCCGCACGGCGCACTCTAATACACCATAGATCGACGCACTTAACGCTTATGATCATGTCGATAGTCACTTACAGGACTGGCGGTATGATCAGCGAACGAAAAGAAGAAGAAGAAGAAAAAGGATTACAAGGTACCATCTCGGTACACTAAGAGATCCATCCCATCTTGGTCGTAAACTACGTGCTCTATCAAAAATAGCATCTAAGCGTGCACGTGTGCACTATGCGCTTTAACAAACTTAGTCGTTTTTATAACGCGATCTCTCTCATAGGTCCATATACGCTTATGGCTCTACCCAGGGGGCGTGTTCAGGGAACGAATCCAAGACGGGCGGCGCGTACCCAGCTTGGCTGGTACGGCCGGTAGCCGCCCGGTCGATTCGAACTACACCTACATAAAATTCGTTCACTTGAAAATATCACTAGGAGAAAGTAAATCGATCAATTTCCACAGTCAACTTAGTCTCAAATATTCAATAGTCATTAAACTGCAGAATTTATTTATAATACAATTCGTACACCTGGAAATGGTACTAGGAGAAAGTAAACAGTCAAACTAGTTTCAAAATGTTCAACAGTTATCAAATTGTGACTCTATCAATTATATACAATTCGTACACATGCTATAAAGAGAATTGAGCATTTTCGCTGGTTGATCAGGGGAGGGGTTGGGAGTCTTTAGGGGCGATTACTATTCATATGTGGGCTGGTGGCTTGTTAAGGGTAAATTATCAATGTACTTTAAATCAAAAATTATTACTAATCTTCCGTATTAATTATCGTATGTTTTTTCATGAATCAGTACTAAGTGCCGTGAATTGTGGGAAGTTGTTGTCTGTTGTCTCTCTCTCTCTCTCGCTCTCTCTTTCTCCCTCTCGCCATCCCTCACTCCCTCCCTCCCTCCCTCCATACTCTCTCGCTTTTCTCCACCCCTTGTAACTCACAAGTTGACAGAACTTGTGCCCAATACCATTGTACATATATGCTACATTAAAATATGTTAAAAATAATAAAAAAGGGTGAACCATTTCTCGCCATGCCCCGCCCATTTCTAGCTAACCCCACCCACTTCTTTACGTGTGTTGTAATCAATTTTAAGCACTTTGAAACTCGAATTCACAGAATCACAACTTCAAGGTAACTATACAGGTAAGTTGCTGAATATTTTGAAACTAATTTGACTGGGTGATGTTGATGCCTCAGCCATATTAGTTTCAAAATAGTGAACAAAATGGATCCTAAATTATAAATTCATCAAACACTTTCCTGCCGGGTCATTTCCACTTCTGTGACGGACATACACCATTTTGATTGTGACATCTAACAAGCTAAATATCTCTTAAATGACGTCAGATACTTGAGTGACTGATCGGATCTCTCCATTGTGGGCCCATACCTTAGATAGATATTTATTTGCCATGATAGGCCATAGGCCCTTGAGTGTAACAACTATATATATGAAAAAACCATACAATAATTAATACAGAAGTTTCGTAATAATTTATGATTTAAAGTACATTGATAATTTACCTTTAACAAGCCACCAGCCCACATATGAATAGTAATCGCCCCTAAATACTCCCAACCCCTCCCCTGATCAATCGGCGAAAATGCTCAATTCAATGTTGAATATTTTGAAACTAGGTTGACTGTTTACTTTCTCCTAGTACCATTTTCAGGTGTACGAATTGTATTTGTAAATAAATTCTGCAGCTTAATGACTGTTGAATATTTGAGTCTGAATTGAAACTAATTTGACTGTGGAAATTGATCGATTTACTTTCTCCTAGTGATATTTTCAAATGGACGAATTGTACGTCATTGATAAATTTGCAGTTTAATGACTGTTGAATATTTTGAAACTAATTTGACTTGTGATAATTTTCAACCTACTTTGTCCTTGTGGCATTTTCAAGTGTACGACTGTATATCATTAATAACTTCGCAATTTAAATAGTTGAATATTTTGATACTAATTTGACTGGAAAATCCATAATTTACTTTCTTCTTATTCTATTCTCGTGTACGAATTGTATGTCATTGCTAAATCTGAAATTTAATGAATGTTGAATATATTGAAAATAATCTGACTGGAGAAAATGCTCAATTTATATTCTTCTTGCGTATAATGAAGGCTTGATATGTATATGCTGCTAATTTCTTCACGATAGTCGGATTTTCATTTTGAAATAACTCGATCAGTTTGTAAACATTTGGTGTTTTGTAGTGATAATGAAATACAATGATAATAGGAGGCCATGATCCGAGTGTGCTCGGACTCAAAACTCCCCTGTGACCGATATTTGGACAGACCGACGGATAAGACCCGTTAGTCTGTCGAAATACCTGTCACCGGGGGAGATGTAACATATTTTATTATTCCCAATAAGCCATGAGCCCAAGAAACTACAGCCATTTACGCGATACGACTATTGCAACAGATTTCAGCGTGTGCATAGGCCTGTTTTCGGTCTCAAAACAACTTCCCACAATTCATTGCGCTTAATACTGTTTAACGTTAACCATGACACTGTGCCGTGTAGGGTTCGGGCTAACGTCAAACAATACCATAGAATAATTCAATTCAATTCAATTTATTTACACCCAGGCCACAATGTGGCATATGGGTCCATTAGTACATACATTTACACTGTCAATGGCGATTACATGGAATGTTGATAATTATTATTATTATTATTAAATTATTATTATTATTATTATTATTATTATTATTATTATTATTATTATTATTATTATTATTATTATTATTATTATTACATGTATTATTATTATTATTATTATTATTATTATTATTATTATTATTATTATTATTATTATCTGGTTTACGACGGTAGCAATGAGCTGCAGGACAGACTGTGGTAGTAGTAGTGGCAGCAGTAGTCGCAGTGACAGTGGCAATGGCAGGAGCAGCAACAGTACCAGTAGCAGTAGATGTAACAGTAGAGGCAGTAGTAGTAATTGCTGCTGCTGCCACTGCCATTTACTGTTGTTGTTGGTTTGGGACAGAATGATAAATGCAACGACGGGCCGGACAGACCAGGAGTGAAGTGCTCCAATTCCTCCAGACGAAATTCGAAAAAAGTATGGAAGAATTCGGAGGTCTCCCAGAACATATTTCTAATTTGCAAGATGTACACTTTTAAAGGTAATAGATGTATACACCTTGTACATAGGTATTATTATAGGAACATTGATTTTCGACAGGAATGATAAGCAGGTTGTGGTAGTGATAATAGCAGCTGTAGCTACAGCGGTAGCGGCAGCGGTAGTGGCAGTAGATGTAAGAGTAGCAGTTGCAGCTGCTGCTATTGTCGTCGTCGTCGTCGTCGTCGATGTCGTAGTCGTCGTTTTCGTCGTCGTCGCCATGGTCCTCCTCCTAGTCGTAGTCCGTGTTGTCATCATCACTGTTGTCGTTGTCTTGCTATTTAAAATGTTTCAATACTCTTCTTATAAATGTACATTGCTTACTTAAAATTGAGATTTTATTACTTGATAAAAGTTCACAAAATTTGTAGTAGTTTGGTTTCACCCGAAAGTATTTTGGTGGTAGTGTCATTCTGTCCTTTTCAAAAAACTTACAGAGAAATAGGTTATGATATTCATCACCTGTGTCATGTTGGTCACACAATTTACATATCCGATCTTCTTTGATTAAGCCCTCCCACCTCCCAGTTTCAATCGGCAATTTGTGGTTGGCTGTTCGGAATCGCGCTAAGGTTAGTTTATTAGTATTATTTAATTTAGTAAGGTATGGTTCTATTTCAAATTTCGTCTTATAGATATTATAGATTTTTCCCTTTGAAGATGCGTTCATCTGTCCTCTCCATGATTGTGTGTATTGGTCTATAAGTATTTGTTTTATGTGTTTCGTTGCGTTACTCGTGATGCTCTGTCTTTCCCATAGATATCCCATTCCCACATTATTTAATATTGCCTTTACTACTCCAATCCATTTGTATTGTACGTTATTATTGGTATAGTCAGTGTACATATATTTATAAAGTAGACATGATAGCTTTGTTTCTTTGCCATTTAGCAGTTTTTCCCAGTATAGGATTGTTCTATGTTTTATAGTGGGGGTATCTACCTAATTCACCGTATATCATGAATTTTGGTGTATGCATGTTTAGTTTTAGTAACCGTCGATAGAAGCCTATTTGTATTTTTTCAACTAGTGTTGTGTAATTAATTATATAGAGACGTGCCAAGTTGACGTTAACTGCGCAATTCTCCACCTAGAGATAGTCGCTGTAAACTGACGGTAAACCAGACGGTATTCAATGGAGATAACTACGTTTAGCGTAACGGCATACACGTAACTGACTAATTTGGCTATCAGCCACCCTCTGATAAAAAGTAAACATTCTATGATAAAAAAATAAAAGTGGAGCGTGAATTGTATTCTATTGAGTGCCTATAAACATTTTTCAATAATTGCAGCCTTTTATTACGGTATCAAAGTGAAATTCCGTCAATATGACGGTTTTATCGCTGAAAACACGCAGCATCTTCCATACTAAGGGCATTACGCCGTAAGTAGTTTACCGCAACTAATTTCAGATGGCGCTGTTCATAAATTTGGTATTACGTTGTAGTACAGCGTGACGCGTCTCTATATAATTAGTTTATGACATAGTAAGTGCAATGAATTGTGGGAAGTTGGCTGGAGATCTATATATGGTTTACCGCATAAGATTGATGGAAATGAATCACGCGTTCATGACAGTATTTGGCAAGTTACCAAGATCAACATGTATATCTTTACCCCCACTTGCGTTAACAGAACGCCAAAATCACTCAAAATATGCTACTCATATTAATTATCCCTTTAATGGCAAAGATTTTCAAGAAAATTATAATTTTGCAAGGCCAAGAGAAGACAATTTTTTTAGTAAATTCATCACTGAATAGCTTTCTGTTGTGACGCATATATGGACATTAATTAAGACCACGCTAAATGACATTTGTTGGTCCGCTTGCTTATCAAATGGTTAATGGTCAAGGAAATCCGAGCGCATTTGCATGGCCGAGCTTGACGCAGTGAAACAAATGCATTTGCACAGCGTCCCCAATTTGTCATAGTTTGGGGCCCTCTCCACACACACCCCGCCCCCCCTCATAACTTCCAATTACACGCGTATCACTTATAGTACAACTCATAAATCAGTCCTAGTGTTTCTAAAAGAAAATAATTTTTTGAACACGATATAACAAAAATGTTCTTTTGAATATTTTGAACATAATTGGATTGGAAGAAATTGATGCCTAGGCAATGTCTTCCAATCCAATTGTGTTCAAAATATTCAACAGCGTCTTTCTTATTTTGTGTTAGAAATATATCAAATTGTTTCTGAACTGTACTGTATAAAACTGATACGGCCAAAATCCCACTTCACTCTGACCTCAGGGGCCCATCAAAATCAGGGTTGAAACTGGAACATAGCTTTCTCGCTATCTTAACGGCGGTTCCGAGGGCCCCGTGTAAGAATTTCAGAAACTGTACACAGGGTCCTCTGAGTCCTAAGTTTGGCCCTGCATATTTGCAGGCCAAGAGAAGACTATTTTTGAAAATTTACCAATGAAATGCATGGATCGTTTATCGTCTTCTCTTGACCTGTAAATGGTCATTCCTAGAGACGACTGCGGAGGCTGTTTTTGCTGACCAACACTATTAAACCGTTAGACTCTGATACATTTGTCTACAGCATACTAAGAAAAACATGATAATCGACATTGTATGATTTATTCGTGCAGATAACCATTGCGAGTTGGCGGTTTCTTTCGCATAATATCACTGATTACATATTAAGAGTGAATGAATGAATTTATTTACACCCAGATAGCTTTACAAGGTATATGGGGACATTGCTATATCTCAGTAATCTGTGGACAATAAGTGTATATTATACAATTATTTATACGAGTCTTATGTAATAAAGTATGCGCGTGGGAACAATTATCTAAATATCAGAGATAATTTATGGTGTATTAGATAATTTAATTGACCTCTCCAGTTTTTAGCTATGCCCCGCCAATCTCTCGCTCAGCTCCACCCACACCTTGCTCGCGCCGGGGTCGATCGATTCCAGAACTCCCTGACGATCATTTTCCAGTAAACTATACAGATAAGGTGTTGAATATTTTGAAACTAATTTATCTGGGTGCTGTTACTGCCTACCTGACGGTCTATTAAGCGTTTAAGACGGACTAAATCGACTCATTCACAACGTAATGATTATGACATCATCCTACACGTCACGTAGTTGATTATGAGGTCATATGATGAATGGTTAAACTGGAAAGATCCATTATCAACATTTTGCTTTTCAGTTTGGAAGTGTGGTTTTTGATCCTCGCATGCGTCTGGAAATCTCGGAGTCGAATTTCTCACTCATTGCTACAGTGAAATGATTCTTCCAATCATCGCGTTTTCCTGAAAAAGTTGGAAGGTGTAGGAATTTTATAGTGATGAATCGTTTACGAATCATTTCTTATTCCTACAAATTACAAATCTAATTTCGATTTGAGACAAGTGTCAGATAACGTATTCAACATTAGTAGGAGTATATACTAAGGTGTTATGCAAATCGATTTCTGGAAGTGATTTACCATTCGTTCAAGAGTTTCTATTGTTAGATGTTATTATTAGATTATCAACATTTTTTCTTTTAATTTTTTGGGATATCGATTGCAAGGTCTCAAATGATGGGCGTTCACATTGCTTTCATCATTCAAATTCTTGTATTGGAGAGGCAACTTATGTCTTTGAGTGAGTGAGTGAGTGAGTGAGTGAGTGAGTGAGTGAGTGAGTGAGTGAGTGAGTGAGTGAGTGAGTGAGTGAGTGAGTGAGTGAGTGAGTGAGTGAGTGAGTGAGTGAGTGAGTGAGTGAGTGAGTGGGGGAGGGAGGGGAGAGAGAGAGAGAGAGAGAGAGAGAGCGAGTGAGTGAGTGAGTGAGTGAGTGCCTGCCTGCCTGCCTGCCTGCCTGCCTGCCTGCGTGCGTGCGTGCGTGCGTGCGTGCGTGCGTGCGTGCGTGCGTGGGTGGGTGCGTGCGTGCGTGCGTGCGTGCGTGCCTGCGTGCGTACGTAGGTGTGTGTGTGTGCGCGTGCGTGCGTGGGTGCGTGCATGCGTGCGTGTGGATGAGTGGGTGTGCGTTCGTGCGTGCGTGTGTGTGTGTGTGCTCGTGTGCGTGGGCGTGTGCGTGGGTTGATTGGTGTGTGTGTGTGTGTGTGTGGGTGGGTGGGTGGGTGGGTGTGTGAGTGAGTGAGTGAGTGAGTGAGTGAGTGAGTGAGTGCGTGCGTGCGTGCGTGCGTGCGTGCGTGCGTGCGTGCGTGCGTGCCTGCCTGCGTGCGTGCGTACGTAGGTGTGTGTGCGCGTGCGTGCGTGGGTGCGTGCATGCGTGCGTGCGTGTGGGTGAGTGGGTGTGCGTTCGTGCGTGCGTGCGTGTGTGTGCTAGTGTGCGTGGGCGTGTGCGTGGGTTGATTGGTGTGTGTGTGTGCGTGCGTGCGAGCGTGCGTGCGTGCGTGCGTGCGTGCGTGCGTGCGTGCGTGCGTGGGTGGGTGGGTGGGTGGGTGGGTGGGTGGGTGGGTGTGTGTGTGAATGCAAGTTTATTACCTTTTCGAAAAAATTCTGGTTTATTTCCATCTTTGCCAATATTTTTCAGTTCCTCGCTAACATCTCGCTTCTTCATATTTTCAAAACTGCAACCTTTTACAATTTCCTCGATCTTATCCGTGGACAGCTTCACATCCAGAAAGTCAGATACTTTTCTTACCATTCCCTCCATATCCTGATGAATAAAATAAATATTTACTCAAAATTTCTACTTATAATCAGGATAATGGAAATAAATGATACAGTTTACGATATGGTCCTGTCAAAGTGGCAAACACAATTTCTGTCAGTAGACATTTACTGATGAAGCTATGGTATAAAACCAAAAAGCAAATTTACCAAATATGTGTTAGCGAAAAGTTTAATGGGCCTTTCCAGAGTAATGACGTCATATAACGTCATAATCAGCTAAGCGGCGTGTAAGATGACGTCATAATCATTACGTCATACATGATTCTATGCTGTCCGTCTTTAACTCTTAATAGTCCGACACGTTGTACAAATTGTATGTCTCTACTATTTAATAACACGCTGTTGAATATTTTGAAACTAATTTCACTGGGCGCTGTTGCTGCAATAGGCAGCAACAGCACCCAGTCAAATGAGTTTCAAAATATTCAACAGCTTACCTGTATGGTGTTCTGGAAATTGTTATCAGGGCGTTCAGAGGTCGATCGATCCCAACACGATCGAGGTGTGGGTGGAGCTTAGCTAGAGATCGGCGGCGCATAGTTAAAAAAATGGAAAGGTCCATTGTTATGTTAATAATTCACGTTGTCTCACGTTGTGCATATTATTACATTTCCGACAAACAAAGCATAGCATTAGGTAAGTGGTTCGATGATAACCGGAGGGCCACATCAAATGTATTGAACTTTACGAAGCAGGTTGGTGATGGTTTCAGACCAACAGAAAATGCGAGAGCGCCTAGCATCATGGCCCATGAACGCTACCACAACACCGACGCCGCAATGCCTTGCAGCGTTGGTGTGGTGGAAGCGTTTGTGGGCTATGATGCTAGGCGCTCCAGCCGGTTGTGGGTACGATTCCCTGTCAATGCCAAAATACCGTAACGCCACGCCTACTTGTACAACTATGCACATATGCAAGAATTCAAATTGTGCTGTTATCGGTTTTGCCGAATAGCAATGCTAAATTGACCATTGTTGACAATATATGCTGCCACAGTGACAACAGTAGAATCGGTCCAGATTAAGATGAGTAGCCGCATCATAAGATGGCCTGGAGTTCAACGAATTATGGCAGACATTGAGTCATGTATGAGGACAGCGGATCTGCAGATGTCTCTCAACTCAGAAGTAGAGGCATGCGCAGCTACCAAGAGATCCAGGGAAAGTGCCGGAAAGTATTTGGATATCAAAAATAGATTTAAGCGTATTTCAAGGACACTTCGGAATATGATAGACTTAGGAGGGAAGCTGGAGTTCAGCAATACCAACTTCGATGCGACAGTTAGTACCATGAGAGGTTGCAAATGAAGAAGATAATAAAAATAATAAAAATAATAATAAACTAGTCAGAGTGGCAGGAATAGGTAAACAAGGAGCTTGGTGGGTGGGATGAAGGCTGATCTAATCAAACTACAAGGAATGACTTTCGGTGAAGCAAACCCATGTGAAGTCATTCCCAGCACAGGATCATCTATCTAATGTTCTTCCTTCTCCCAGACAACTTAAAGAGATAGTTTTAGTAGAGGGGAAGAGCTGAAGCAGGGATGTTGGAGGGGTACTGATCTGCTATCATGGCACAGAAGGCTTTGTATCATGGAATTACTGAATTTGACCGAACATCAATGTTTGTTTGGTTTGCATAATTGTAAGAATATCCAAGAAAGAGCCAATGAACGGCGTTTCAGCATCATTTTCGTTTCGCTTGTGGGTTTAGCTTTCTTCGGTCATGCTTCACAGATTTCAAATTATCTGTTCTCTTTAGAATGTTCCTTAATGCATTGCCTGTTCCAGCTCTTTATAGGATAACTCCAATAACTATAAACTGGCAATTTATTTTGTTACTAATTATGTTTGATGGAAAAAATGTCGTGATTGAAAATTTGTGATTGCCCCATTAATTATTGTTATTTTATTTTGTTGTGCAAATTTATGAGTTCGAAATGCGGAATGCCCCCTTAATGGTTCTGAATATGGGAAATAGCACGTTAACGCTTATTTTTGTGATTACTATCCTATGTATGGATGTTTGCAAGTAGAATAAATATAGATTAGGAATCTAAAGTCCGAAAGCAGCATACGTTTATACGATTCTGATATTGAAAATTAAATTTTAAAACTGGATTTTTAAGAATCAAGGAATGCCCATTAATGTCAATTTTGAGCACCTTTCACCAAATTTATAAATCTACACAGCACGCTGAAATCGACGATAATCACTTCAAAAACCTTTTATGGCGCTTTGTGTAGAGCTAAGCGCTTCAAGAGCCACTTTAGGCAGCTGTGGGGGTGGGGGGGGTGGGTTACAAATGACCTTTCCATTTTTAGCTATGCTTCGCCCATCTCTAGCTAAGCTCCACGCACACCTCGCTCCTGTTGGGATCAATCTCTGAACTCTCTGACTATCAATTTCCAGAAAACTATACACGTAATCTGTTGAATATTTTGAAACTAATTTGACTGGGCGCTGTTGCTGCCTATGGCAGGAACTGCGCCCAGTCAAATTAGTTTCAAAATATGCAACAGCATGTTTATTGAATAGTAGAGACACATAAAATTCGTACAGCATGTCGGACTATTAAGAGTTAAAGACGGGCCTAATAGAATCATTTATAATTATGACGTCATCCTACACGCCGCTTAGCTGATTATGACGTCATATGACGTCAGATGATGATGGATACTCAGGAAAGGCGAGTTAAGAGGAGACTGGGCATACGAACGGATGCTAAAGATAATGATGTAAGCAAAATCATGTCTTGCAGGACACAATATATTGCATGTAAGTATGGCCCATGTACCATTATAACCAATGCTGGTTGATCGTCGAATTCAGCATTCCTCAACTAGGTAACTACCTCTATTATTTCATTGAAATAAATTTGCATAATTGGAGCTGTGGGATTTCTGTCAATATATTCTTCCCATGCGCGAGTGAAGGTCACCCAGTCACGATCCACAACTGAAAATACAACAAACTGATACTATATATAGCAATCCTGGGTATTACATATTAATCATATATATCTTTGCATGAATTATAACTAAAGGTTAATATATATATATATATATATATATATATATATATATATATATATATATATATATATATATATATATATATATATATATATATATATATATATATATATATATATATATATATATATATATATATATATATAAATATATATTAACCTTTAGTTATAATTCATGCAAAGATATATATGATTAGTAATAATCAAGACTGGGTATTCCATTTTTAGCTATGCCCCGCCCATCTCTAGCTAAGCGCCACCCACACATCGCCCGCGTTGGGATCGATCGATCTCTGAAATCCCTGATTATCAATTTACAGAAAACTATGCAGGTAAGCTGTTGAATATTTTGAAACTAATTTGACAGTAACCTATGGCAGCAACAGCGCTCAGTCAAATTAGTTTCAAAATATTCAACAGCATGTTTATTAAATAGTAGAGACATACAATTCTTACAACGTGTCGAACTATTAAAAGTTAAAGACGGGCCTAAAAGAATCATTTATATTTATGACGTAATGATTATGACGTCATCCTACACACCGCTTAGCTGATTATGGCGTCATATGACGTCAAATCATCGATGGATACTCCGGAAAGGTGAATTGTCCCAAACATATTCCAAACCTTGTATCCATACTGAAAACTTCATTTTTTTATTACGATGGAAAATGGTAAAGGTTATTGCATAGAGCAAGACTGTCTTATTTGAATCATTTAAGAACAGTGCGATTTACATACCTATTGAGAACATATACCCTTTTATCCCATGCTCGGGTTCTGTGTAACATAAGTCACACAAAAATAAACAAGCGATAAAAGAGCTTAGAAAACATAAATTTATGGATATTTATGGCATCCCAAACCATAATCCTTCACAGCCTATGCTAAGTGAAGACTAATGATCATATACGTAGGATATAACAATATATTTACTAACTTGTCGGTTCCCCTTTGGCATAATCCAAAGCGAAACTGTCAAAGGAACCCGGATCAACCACAATGGCGGAAAGGTTCTGCGTCAAGTAATACAAGGAAGCACAAGCGGACTTGGGGTCACGGGTAACAAGTATAATTTTCCGGTTTCCATTCAAAATCACATCATCTCCAAAGTCAAACGGTATCTAAATAAAGGAAAGGTAAAGCCAATCTAATTTGACGTGTGGGAAAATTATTTAGTAATCAACGACTCGATTCTATCGCTATATTAACTTGTATATTACTAAACTTCCTATAAAGCTATAGCATTGCTTGGAGAGTTGTCTCTTTAACTAGTAACCATTATGATGGTATCTTTCCATACACGCTCGCACTCACGCACGCCCGCCCACACACTGGCACGGACATTCACGACATGGTCACAAACTAGAGCGCGGGGACCCTGTGCAAAGTTTTCTGAAATTCTTATCTGGGGATCTCAGAACTGCCGTTAGGATCGCGAGAAAGCTAGGGTCTAGTTTCGACCGTAATGATGAAGGGCCCCATGAGCTGTGGGATTTGGCCACATCAGTCTTATTCAGTACAGCTCAGAAATAATTTGTAAGAGCTCAAACACAAAATATAAAAGATACTGTTGAATATTTTGAACATAACTGGATTGGAAGACATTGCTGCCTAAGGCAGCAATGTTTTTCAATCCAATTATGGTCAAAATTTTCAACAGAACATTCTTTTTATATCGTTTTCAAAATTAACTTCTTTTGGCAAAACTTTGACTGATTTATGAGTTGTACTATATGTATGACACCTATGCATGTAACTTGAATCTATGCATGGACCCTTGTAACATAAAGCTATGCGGGGGATGTGCAACAAGCAACACGTAGGAGAGACCCTAAACCCTTCAAAATACGTATTCAGGAACGCCTAAGATCTATAAACAACCTCCACAGACATACGCGATACGACGCTCCAGTATCCTGCCATTTCAACAACATGAGGCACTGCAGAAATGACATGAGATACAAAATCATCCAAGTTCTGTCCTCTGATCCTACAGATCATATCTCCACCCATTGGAGACGACAAAAAGAATGCCATTGGATCCTCCAATTGCACACTATGGAACCGATAGGTATCAAGGTGGCAGGGGTAGAGAATCTCCCTTCGACCGACCTGACAGCCTATCACGATGGCCCACGTTGGTATTATGATGACTTTTGTGGGCTCTGGAAATGAACTTATTAATGGACTGATTCACGGGCATGCGCACAACTAATTGCAGCATTAACGTTGGAACCATTAAAAAAATTCAACAATGTTATTATCATTAGAAATTAAATATGCTGAAGAGAATTTATTAAATCCTAACAACTTTTCTGTGCCTGGTTGGAATGAACCTTTCCTGTTTTAGGCAATCCCCGCTTCATCACCAGTTAATCTCCGCCCACACCTTGCTCGTGTTGAGATCGACCGATCCCTGAACTTCTTGACTATCAATTTCCAAAAGCTATACATGGAAACCTACCTATTGAATACTTTCAAACTAATTTGACTGGGTGCTGTTGGTATCTGAGGCAGAAACAGCGCCCAGTCAAATTAGTTTCAAAATATTCAATATAATGTTTATTAAATGATAAAGACATACAATTCGTACAATATGTCGGACTATTAAGCGTTAAAGAGGACCTTATCGAGTCATTCATGACGTCATGATTATGACGCCAGCCTACACGCCACGTAGCTGATTATGACATCATATGATTGAGTGAAGAAATGGATTTATGAATTTACCTTTCCATAGTATCTATCTATCAATCTAACGTCATATGACGTCATAATCAGCTAAGCGGCGTGTAGGATGACGTAATGATCATTACGTCATAAATGATTCTATTTGGCCCGTCTTTAACTCTTAATAGTCCGACCCGCTGTACGAATTGTATGCCTCTACTATTTAATAAACAGCTCCCAGTCAAATTAGGTTCAAAGTATTTAACAGCTTACCTGTATAGTTTTCTGGGAATTGATAGTCAGGGAGTTCAGAGATCGATCGATCCTATCACGAGCGTGGTGTGGGTGGAGCTTAGCTAGAGATGGGCGGGGCATAGCTAAAAATGGGAAGATCCGTTGTCACCCTATGACAATACGTACAAGGTGCGACCCAAGCACCCTCCGGTCATCCTGATCATCCTTAAACGCGAAGGTACAAATGCCCATCTTTTGAATTGGATACTGCAACGCCTTCTGTATATCCTGACTGATTATCAGCTTGGCCATATTCAACATCAAGTGTGTACCTAGGAACAGAAAAATGAACACAACACTATATTGAAACACATCCCAAATAACGCACGATGCTGGGCCGGTACCGGACCAATACTCGGCCAATACACCACGGTATTGGTCCAGTATCGGCCCAGTATCCCGCGTTATCGACATTGTATCTTTGGTAAGATACTAAACATTGACCAACCGACAAACAGACAGAGTGACATAAGTTGAATATTTAATAGAATAATCGAACAATTATGAATAATTTCGACAGCATAGCATATTTCAAATCCTACTTTTAATTACTCTTTAATGCAATTTGTCATAAAAATCGACATTTTGCTCAGAGAATGTAGTCTATGTCATTTGCAGGCCAAGAGAAGAGTATTTTTGAACGTGTATCACTGGAATGACTGGCTCGAGCCTCGAGCCAGGAATTCCAGTGATACATTTTCAAAAATAGTCTTTCTTGGCCTACAAATGGATATTTCTAAACACCATTGTATCTTTCATCATCGATATGGTTTGTTGGTATACCTGGGTAAATTGTGTCCAGGCTGATTAATCGATTAATCACAATTACTCTTAAGTAATTGACCTTTCCATTTTAGCTATGCCCCGCTAAGTTCCACCAACATTTCGCTCGAGTTGGGATCGATAGACCTCTGAACTCCCTGACTATCAATTTCAAGAAAACTATACAGGTAAGCTATTGAATATTTTGAATCTAAATTGACTGGGTTCTGTTGCTGCCTATGGCATCAACAACGTCCAGTTAAATTAGTTTCAAAATATTCAACAGCATGTTTATTAAATAGTAGAAACATACATTCGTACAACGTGTCGGACTATTAAGAGTTAAAGATGGACCAAATATAATTATTTATGACGTAATGATTATGACATCATCCTGCACACCGCTTAGCTGATTATGACGTCATACGACGTCAGCTGAGGGATGGATACTCTGGAAAGGTGAACTGATCGTGATCATGCAAAGCAATATTCACACACACACACACACACACACACACACACACACACACCTACACCTATCAGTAGTAAAATGGGCATTAGCTGAGGGGATAGGATTAGCCAGCGATTTAATGTCTGGAAAGGATTTTAAATGTGCTGCAAAATCACGAGCCTTAACCCTCATACCAGAGACAGTTGCTGGTTTAGATAGTTGTTTAGGCGAGCCTTCGTGGAAAAGAATCAGTCAACCCACATTTTCAGCCAGAACAGATAGTAGATCACAGCTACGTAGACATGTTAAAAAGAGAGTTGGGGAAAACACTGCCATTTTCTCAAAATGATTGACTCTAGAGCATGCCCCTCCATGAAATCTGAGTTAGATCTTTTTGCGGTTAAACCTGTTTTAACAACGATGGATGAAGGGGTGTGGCAGCTTTACCAAACAGTGAATACCATATACAATAATAACATGGCCCCACTTGAGTTCTTCAATTCAGGAAATGGAGATGAATATATAGATTTAGCCAAAAAATTTATCTGTCTGAAAGTTCGAGTGGTCGAGGTTACAGAAACGGAAAGAAAAACCGCTCGTCACAACAGTTGTCAATTTGTTTTTACACTCATTATTTTCACAAGCTGACATTTTTATGAATGGTGTACGAGTGCCCGACCCTAATGATACCTACGCTTATCACGTCTTTTAGACGTTATTTTCCTACTCATCTGATGCCATAAAATCACAATTAATGCCTGCTTTGTGGTCAAAAGATACAACAAGGCAGCATGACGTTAAAGGAGATACCAATACTCGACATAGCGAACGGAAATTGAGAGCTGCAGGTAGTAAAACACTTGAACCTTTTGGAAAAGTTCTATATGCTATCAACCATAATAACATCAACTATTTTGCATGTTATTTGAATGGCAGTTAGGTATCATTGAGGGAGAAATAGCTCGGTTACCGAGCCAGTCATTTCAGTGGTTAATTTTCAAAATTAGTTCCAAAATATTCAACACGATGAGCGTTACATAATAAATAACGTAATATATTGCCATTTGCGTGACATCATACACTATCACTTGAGGAGACAAAATGGCGGCGATTACTGTTCAACATTTACGCGATATTACAAAGCAGATACTTGTGATACAGACAAGGGAATGTGATAGGATACGAATGATATGTTATCTATATACCATAATCTATCGGCGAAATATTATAGTTGAGATGCGATTAGCATCCCTTTAAGCTAAATCAATAGACCACGTGCATATTGTGACCAGAGTTGACGAACACGCTTCCCTAGCTAAACTCCGCCGACGCTTTGTCCGTGTTGAGATTAATCGAACCCTGAATCATGCCAATCAGAATCTTTAACTCCTGATTTTATGACAGATTAGGCGTGTGAATTCACCTTTCCAGAGTACCCACCCATCATATGACGTCATAATGAACTGCGTGACATGTAAAATGGCATCATAATGAAAGACATCATGAATGACGTCGATAAGTACGTCACGAACGCATATTTGAAGACGGTCTATGCGTTGTTGTACATATTGTTTGCTTTTACTATTTAATACATATTCTGTTGAATATCTTGAAACTAATTTGACTGGGCGCTGTTGCTGCCATAGGCAGCAACAGCACCCAGTCAAATTAGTTACAAAATATTCAGCAGCTTCCCTGTATACTTTTCAGGAAATTGATAGCTAGGGCATTTGGGGATCGGTCAATCCCAACACGGCGAAGTGTGGGTGGAGCTTAGCTAGTGATGGGCGGGGCATAGCTAAAAGGGAAAGGTCCATTGTACTAGAGCATACACGGCCCTCTTTAATGGAACCGGAACCGGAAGCCTATTTAGTGATAGAAGACCTCTAGACCAACTAGCTTACTGAATGTCCGAATGGGTATTGTTTTTTCGCACTAGATTTCACATCGGACCTTTGCATTGAGGGAGAATATATTACCCCATAAAGCAAGATAGTTTATGCCTTCAATTCACTTTTAACCTCGCATTGACAGAGACCATGAATGTTATCCTTTACGCTGAATATGACGATGTAATTGAAATAGATTCTGCACGGAATGCTACAATTGATTATTAGCATGTGACAGAATTACTAAGCGAGGTGTTTTTGCAAGAGGCAAGATTTCGAAAAAATAAGGCGCCCAGGATTTTTAATCATTAATACAAAAAATCATACCGAATCTGTTGAACATTGGGTAGTTATTCTCCTAAAATGGTTCAAGAACTTTGACAGTTTTGGAAGACCACCTTGGCCTACACTTTTAAGAAATGTCTTGAAAGATTTTATATATAATACTACTACACTACAAAGTGTCTGGTCTAGAAAATGTGGGGAATTTTGGGTCTTTTATATTCACCACAGAGCTCGTGGGAAATAAGATAAAGATATTTTATAGTTGTTAAAAATAGTATTTTAAATGACGTCATTGTACAAAAAACATTTATTGACCTGTTAAAATAATCTTTTTAGATTGAATAAAACTGGTTAAAAATTAAGCCAATTCCCTTGAAAACGCATTGTTCATCGATAAATTTGTTCGCATGCGATGAACCTCACGCACGTCAGGTACATGGAAATGCACTCCTCTTATTTCATCTTTAATGTACGTATATCAGCACAGGACATTGCGTACATGGAAAGCGGGCCTCACTTGGAAACCCAGCCTAAGCGACTCTGCTCACGTTTTCTCGCGCGTGTTTTTGAGGTGTATATAAATATTTCCATGCATGCGAGATTTGAGCAGAAAGCCGACCTTAGAGAATGAGCATAAGGTGGACAGATAGCCATCGGATATTCACTACACTATATTAAAGGAAATCTTACTTTATCTTATGCAAACAATTCATGTGATAGAATTTGCCACCCATAATCCATCCCTGACATTTTAGCTTTTTATCATGCCGACAACGAAAGATATTCAGGCTTTAGTAGCTAAATGTTGATACATTTCTACAGCCTCTGATGGCTGTCATGATTTACTTTACAACCAATCAGAAAAAACCTAGCGTGTCTGCCTCGCTATATGTCCTCAGTCATAGAGGTGCCACCTATAGTTTGGCAATGTGGTATAAAAGCAATCATACAGATAATCTGTTGCATATTTTGAAACTAATTTGACTGGAAGTTGTTGCTGCCATAGGCAGTCAAATTAGTTTCAGAATATTGAAGGGGATGAGTATTACATAACAAAGAATGTAATGCATTGGCACTTACATGACATCACACACTATCGCTTGAGGAGACAAAATGGTGGCGATCACTGTTCCACTTTTACGCGATATTACAAAGCAGATAATTGTAATACAGATAAGGGAATGTGACAGGATATGAATGTCATGGAATCTATAAACCATAATCTATCGGTGCAATACAACATTTGAGATGAGATTTGTAGCCTTCAGAAGTCATAAGAAGTTAATGACAGCTGTTGCCTGTTAGGGATATGACTGTAGTTCACCTACATTAGAGGCAACACGTGTGCACGGAACCAGATACTATAATAATGAATATCTACATAGTGTATGAGTGAGATATTGCCCTGCCTTCATTCACTGTTCAATATCTAATCCATGTCAATCAATATGTTACTATGAAATGTATATATATATATATATATACTGAGCCAAAAAAGTTTAGCAACAGTGGTTTGTTGTATTAAAACTATGGGTCCATTTAGAGCCAAATTTGCAGGCATGTTTCGTAATGTCTGGCTGATCATGAAGAAATGCAAACCATTTCTTGCATTTCTCGGCCGCACGCTTAATGCATGAGACTGCACCGCGGCTGTCCCGTAATTTGCACACCGCTACCGGCACTACAGTGCATGCGCAAAGTGTGCGAAACAGACTCCATGATGCTGGACTGCATGCCCGTCGTCCACTTGTTGCTGTTCCGCTTACAGAGCGTCACATCGAGAATCGGTTTGCATGGGCAAGAACTCATCAGCGATGGTGTGCTCAACAATGGAGCCACGTTTTGTTCAGTGATGAGTCGAGGTTTTGTGTGAATGTGGCGGATGGTAGGCAACGAGTTTGGCGACGTTTAGGAGAACGGTATGATGCAGCCAACATCATTCAACACGACATATTCGGTGGCGGCAGTGTCATGGTGTGGGCTGGAATCCATGAAAATGGCAAAATAGATCTTATTGTGATTCGCGGAAATTTAACGGCTCAACGTTACTGTGAAGAAGTTGTCGCCCCTGTTGTCATCCCTTTATGCAGCATCATGCAGACTTTATGTTCCAGCAAGACACCGCCCATCCTCCTTCAGCTAGGGTCACCAGTGATTTCCTTGAGGCTAACAACGTTCCAGTGTTGGACTGGCCAGCGCGATCACCGGACCTGTCTCCTATCGACCACGTGTGGGACATTCTTGGCCGTATGGTCCGTGAGAACCATCCACATCTTCACAACGTGCGGGAGATGGAAGCTGCACTGCTCCAGGAATGGGATGCGATTCCTCTTCGTGACATCAGGTGCTTAATTCGAAGCATGAGAAAGCGATGTACGGCGGTGGTTAATGTGCGCGGAGGTCACAACCGGTATTGACAGCTCAGTGCCATTATTTAAATTGGACCCTTCATTACAGTAACACGAGACTGTTGTTCAAATTGGAAAAGGACCTATCAATTATATAATATATTTGAATCAATTTATTGTTTTTGTTAAATAACATTTATACAATAATATTTTCAGTGTTGCTAAACCTTTTTGGTTCAGTATATATACGCACGCACGCACGCACGCACGCACGCACGCACGCACGCACGCACACGCACGCACACACGCGCATATATATATATATATATATATATATATATATATATATATATATATATATATATATATATATATATATATATACACAGCGTAAATTGAATGCTAAGAATATAAAACAAGAACGATGAAGCATGATATGTCTCGCCTGTACAGTCATGAATAATTTGTATTGCCATTTTGATAAAACCTGTTCATGGTCCAAAACAGTGTAAAAGTATGCTAAATTCCCCCAAATCAAATTACTAATGATGCAGATTGCATTCCTGCATGGTCTAGAACAATTTCATTGACACCGGAATGACCATTGATGAGCTACAAGGCAAACTAAAAACTTTAACCAAAGAAACATGGAACATATTCAAAGTCCAAAACCGTTAAAAAATCGTAGAAATGCCTCAAAATGAAATCGGTTGTCGTGTATAGTATAGAACCCTTCTGTAAAGTTTCATTGGCATTGGATGAGCCATTGTTGAAAGACAATTTGATTTAAAAACTTTAACAAAATGCACAAATACACAAATAAAATACATGAAAAAATTCTAAGTCCAATACCGTGAAAAAATAGTAAAAATGCCCTAAAATGAAATCTTTTGTCAAGCAGATTGCATCCCTGTATGGTATAGATCACTTTGGTAAAGTTACATTGGAATCATATTAGCCATTGTTAAAAATAAGTTGATTTAAAACCGTGACCAAAAGTAGAAATACGGCCGCCACCGACGCCAGCAGAAATAGTAATCCCTATGTCTCGCTTCTGCTTACCAAGCGAGACAAAACAGATCCATACCTGATCTCGGAAAGGTACATACAAGGACATCATCGTCACGCCATTTTAAATCCTTATGTAAAGGCCACCAGTCATTTATGGTGGCTTGAAAATCAGGTTGATGCCATTTCTTACAGTTCTCGATGTTTGTTGGCTTGTTGTAGATGTACTCAGTCTGGCTAGCCATGTTGCTCCTTATGTAGGAAAATAAGGTATCAGAAACAGTAGTGTTCGAGACGCTTGCATATGCCTGTATAGAGTTCTGCAACGGAAATAGAACCAATGCTTCAATACAATAAATTCACGATACAAAGATCTTTAACCCCTTTTGTTTCAACAGCGCCTCAAAGCGCTAAATTACTACTTATATCAATTAAGCATTTTAATGGTCAACAGTTTTCAAGAAATTTTAAAATTAGATGACTATTTTTTGTGTGGTAAATTTACCTCTGAAATTTTTGACCGGCTTGACCAGTAAAGGTTTAATAGTAAAGGAAATTCAAGATTCGGCTTACCCAGAATCCATTTGCAGGCCAAGAGAAGATTTTTTTGAAAAATTACCACTGGAATGACTGGCTCGGTTACCGAGCCAGTCATTTCAGTGGTTAATTTTCAAAATTAGTTCCAAAATATTCAACACGATGAGCGTTACATAATAAATAACGTAATATATTGCCATTTGCGTGATATCACACACTATCACTTAATGAGACAAAATGGCGGCGATTACTGTTCAACATTTACGCGATATTACAAAGCAGATAATTGCGATACAGATAAGGGAATGTGATAGGATACGAATGATATGTTATCTATATACCATAATCTATTGGCGAAATATTATAGTTGAGATGCGATTAGCATCCCTTTAAGCCAAACCAATAGACCACGTGCATATTGTGACCAGAGTTGATGAACCCGCTTCCCTAGCTAAACTCCGCCGACGCTTTGTCCGTGTTGAGATTGATCGAACCCTGAACTCCTTGAATTTCAATTTCCAGAAAACTATACAAGTAAGCTATTGAATGTTTTGAAACTAGTTCGACTGGGTGCTGTTTCTGCTTATCGCAGCAACAGCGCCCAGCCTTATTAGTTTCAAAATATTCAACTGAATGGTTATTAAGTATTAAAGACGTACAATTCGTAAACATGATAAACTATTAAGATACACAATTCATGACATATTTGAAATCTGGCGTCAGTCGACCTGTGACGTATTTAATTATGACGTTATATACTTGGGTGACAGATTGTATTCCTCTATCAGGTGGTTCTCTCAGTCATAATATAGGACCCAGAGTTTTATTGAACCGCCGTCTTTTGGCCAGAAAAAGCATTTCTCACTAAATAGAGGATTCCAGTTATCCATCACTCATATGTCATAATTAACTACGAGACCTGTAGGATGATAAAAATCAATTACGTAATGAATGAGGTAGTTAAGTTCGTCACGAACGCTTAATTGATGACGCACTAAGCGATGATGTACGATTGTATGTCTGTGCTATTTAATAAACTTGCTGGTGAATATTTTGAAACTAATTTGACTACGAGCTGTTGCTGCCATAGGCAGGAGCAGCACCCAGTCAAATTAGTTTCAAAATATTCAACGGCTTACCTGAACAGTTTTCTTGAAATTACTAGTCAGGGAGTTCGGGGATCGATCGATCCAAACACGGGCGACGTGTGGGTGGGGCTTAGCTAAAGATGGGCGGGGCCTAGCTAGAACAGAATTCCTTCATATTACAGTACTATTGGATTACCTTTTCAGTGGTCAAGTCAATCAAGTGCTGGTGGTCACTCGTCTCGTTTCTGAGATCCCGTATGTATATAAATCTGTCACGTCCACGCTTGACCAATCTTGTGAATAAGTAATCGGGACGAAGTAGTATCTCGGACACTTTGAACTTAGAATGATCCCAATGTACTCATAAATTTTTCGGGTCATAAACTGTCGAGGGCATCCGGGATACATTTATAATTGACTAGCAAACAAACACAAATTGCCTGTAGGACTAAGGCCCCTTTACTTAATGCAGGATAGAATTTCAAATAGATAATTATATTTACTTGATCTGGTATGGTAATGTCAATAACACTCGGCTTCTATATTTATCAGACATTAGCAAGGTTAGTGAAAATATAAAAATGTTAACTAGACTAGAGGAAGAAACACTTAATTTTCTTGACCATTTAGTCCCTCGTCACTTTGATATTATGTCGATTGAGGCTTTATTAATAGAATAACAATGCAAGCCTAACATGTCAAAGCAGTGCAAGCTAAAATACTCTATTATCATATACCACAACCGTGGCATAACTACATAGAAAACATAATTAATAAAGAGCTGATAACATAACATAATTCAACAAAGCCATTGCTATTTGCACACCGTGTAGTTGTAGGCCCAAATGGCGAACATAGCTAACCAACAAGTGGTAAAGCGACTCATCAATAATTAGCAGTAAGCTACTGCTAATCATTGACGCCATTGAGCCGATTCATGACCGGCAGACTAAGTAGATCATATGTAGTTTAACGTAGCACACCGTATAGTAGTGGGGCCAAATGGCGAGTGCATCTCGCCAACAAGTGGCTAGGTGACTCGTCAATAAGTAACAAAAAGTCACTCATTGACGCCAGTTAGCCGATTCTTGAATGCCCAGCGGACGTAGTAGCCTTATTATAATATAATGCACAAAGCAAAAGTATACAAACTATGGCTACTTAGATGGCGCTTATGATCATGTCGATAGTCACTTACAGGACTGACGGTATGATCAGCGAACGAAAAGAAGAAGAAGAGATGGCGCTCTGGGTTCACATTCTAAATTTACTTCATTGTAAGTTTTTGCAAATTACTCTAGAACAAATACACCTACAGTAAACATTTACAACAGGAAGATAATTGCAAGATATCACACTCTGTTAACTTGAAAATCGGATCAATGCTCATTTGATATTTAAATATACTGATCCCAAGGTTAGGATATTCGTCAAGATTAGAGTCCCCTAAGGCATTAAAATTTTAAAATAAAGGCAATTAAATTAAATTAAAATAGCATTTATCAATATACAGCAAGCAGCGAGTGTGCTGGCTTATACAAGTTCCGCTTCTGATATTTTTAGATATCTGTATTCAATTGATACTAGGCCAGTTTTGCACCATACGTCTTTAAATCTACTTTCTCTCCCATGTTCTACTAGCCTGTAAAATTCACAATGAATGCAGTTTATCAACAATGATCGAAATATAGCTTGTATGGCTCTCTGATGGTTGTTGCCAGTTTTATCTCTGGCCTCTGAACACCGATGCTTCCAGATGGCACACACTCCTACAGATAACAGGGTTATTAACAATTCTTTCTCCTTGCTATTAATGATTCGTCCGATAGTTGAGCAATCTTTGAGCAATCTTTGAACAAAATTGTTTCAGCCACTAGATTCACATATTTGGTTCCAAATTTAGCAAGGAGCATATTGATATATACCCAAAAGTCTGTAGTTATGCGACACTGAGTAAATAGATGGTCTATCGTTTCCTCCTCAGTATTACATAATAAGCACCGGTCTGTAATTGTTATTTTACACATATAAGTAAGATGGCCGACCCATAGCCATCGATGGAGTAATCGCCATGCCAGGTCCCGTGCATTTCCTGGTAGACAAGGTAGATATATTGCTTTTCAGACATTTTTCCAGTTCTTTGGCGCGCATCCTAAATTGTTCCAATGCCTAACCGCAATAGGAGTCTGTCCCCGACGTTGCATTATAATTCTATACCAGTCTCTAGATGCCATGTTGTATTTTATATATTCTGACATAAATACTAATGTTGGTTGCAACATATCAATGTTGTCACGTGCTTTCGGCAATTTGAACCATGTAGCAGGTATTGCATTCTTTATTCTAGCAAATAAGCGCTGAGCATCAATATATCTTATTGATGTTATTCTTGCTACATCCTGCATCACAATCCATTTACGAGATTTCGGATTTACCAAGTCACGTAAATATTGAATACCATTTTTGGCCATAGAGGGCAAATAAAATACATCATCATTATCACGAATCAACTCGTTGTCCTAAAGACGTTGCTCTAAGGCATCTTCCCAACAATTGGGTTGTGGCATTGATCGTGTAAATATTTTTAAGGCTTCTTTATATACATTTGGAATCTTTTGATGATTGGGTGGCAGTTTATTGCACATAAATGAACATTCTACTGGGAATGGGTCAACGTACCTTTGGAGAAGTGCCCTTGACACACTTGACCAAGATGAGTGTGAAGTAAGTAACTTATTCAAGAATTTCAATTTTAAAGAAGCACACTTTGCTGAAACATTAACCAAATCCAGGCCTCCGGCATGCTTTTCATTGGTGACGATTGACTGTGATACTAAATTGGTTTTGTCCTCCCATAAGAAGGACAAAAGTAACGTGTTGATCTTTGACTCTACTGATTTGGGCATATGAACTACAGAAGTAGTATACCACAGTCCAGATAAAATTAAATTATCAAGGACAAATGTCCTGCCAAAGACAGTTAGGCGACGTCGTTTCCAATTTAGTAATGCACACTTTAGCTTGGATATAATTTCTTCCCAGTTTAGTAATACATTTTGTTCTCTACTAAAGTAAATACCCAAAATTTTTATGACATCATTTGAGCAGTTAATATCTATCACATTATCAGTTCTGCCATTCCAATCGCCCAAAAATAACCCCTTAGATTTATCTTTATTAACCTTAAGCCCTGATGCCTTTTGAAAATCTGTTAATACTCCATTTAAAATTCTGAAATCCGTATTTTTACCCGCAAACACAGTCGTATCATCTGCATATTGAGAAACCTTTAGTGACCATTTTACGCCAAGTACACATATTCCTTGAAAGTCATTGCGTTGCCTCAATGTGGCCCCCAACGATTCCATAGCTATGACGATTAGAAGCGGGGACAGTGAGCAACCTTGTCGGACACCTCGTTCCAACACTACAGCTTTGGATAGCTGATTGTTTACTAACTAGCAACTTGTTATATCAGTATATAAAATATTGGCCCATTTAATAAATCTTGAACCAAAGCCAATATGGTCTAAAGACTTAAACAAGAAATCCCATTCTAGTCTGTCAAACGCCTTCTCGTTATCAAGTGCTATTCTTGCTGCTGGGATACAATCCTTTTCAACTAATTGAATAAGGTCCCGTATAAGCAAAGTGTTGTTTAAGATTGATCTTCCTGGCACAGAGCAGGTTTGATCATTATCAATGACTTCGCCTAGGACTGCGCCAAGTTTTAATGTTAGTGCCCGAGTAATAATCTTATAATCAACACAGTGTAGAGAGATTTGTCTATAATTCTGTATTTTATTTCTGTCACCCCTCTTGTATATAAGCTGAACATATGCTTGGGCCATCGATGGAGGGAGATGCCCATTCTTAAAAATGCTGGTTGCTATTTCTTTTAATACTGGCCTAAATATGTGTCAGAATGTTTGATAAAATTCAACTGGAAACCGTCGCATCCAGGAGACTTTTCTAACTTCATACCTTTGAGAGATTTTGTCAAACCATCAATTGTTATTGATTGGTCACAGCTTTCGCGACATGGATCTGGAAGTCTTTTCGTTATATTAGCTAAAACATCTCTAGCTGCAGTTTCATCACTTCCCTCAGAATTATACGATGACTTGTAAAATTCGGATACTGTTTGTATCATCTCTACATTTGAGCTCACTGATACACCATCTTTAGTCTTCAGTGAGCCCATTAATTTCTCTATACCTCTTGCTTTTTCGAAGTTACAAAAGTAACGTGTAGGCTTTTCGCCCTCGGTGTGCATTTGTGTTCTTGACCTTATTTTGGCGCCATCAAACTGATATTGCTCTATTTCATATGGTCTACCTTTTAATTTAACTAATAGTTCATAATAATTATATTCTCCATCATTAATTATCTTATTAATTTTACACAACGACCTCTGAAGCGCCTTTTTACGCTTTCGTATTTCACGTGCTTTCCTGATGGAATACTGGCTTGACATATATTTCAGGTCTGATTTAGCATCTTCCCACCAGTCTGTTATACATTCATACGAACCTCTTCTTTCATCCCAATGCCTCCAACAACTTTCCACACATTTGCGATAGCAACTATCTCGTAGCAATGCTACATTAAGTTTCCAAAATCCATCTCCTCGTTTGACCCAGTCAGCATTGTCTAATGCGATGGAAAACATATTGTGATCAGAGAAAGTTACTGGTTTTATGTTAGTTTTACACATGTAACCTTTCAATGAACGTTCTTCATAGAGCCTGTCTAACCTTGAAGCTAACCTTCCATCGTTTGAAAACCAAGTAAATTCCTGGCCTTCTGGATTTTCAATCCGATAAGTGTCTAACAAGCTTTTATTTTCACAAATGTGTTTCAAAATATTATGTGATGTGTCATTAAAATTAGACCTAGAGTTTCTGTCTTTAGCCTCATCTAATATGCAATTAAAGTCACCGCCCATAGGTTTTCAGGCGTTCTGTCTTGAATTATTGTGGAAACATCATTTAGAAATTCACGGCGCAATTGATGAGAGGTAGGTGCATAAAGGCACATCAAATTTAAACTTGTGTTTAGTACATCAATTGATACACAAATCCATCGTCTGTTTGTATCTGATGACGACGATATAACATCAACATAGTTGAGACAACGGGGCAGGATAAGAATGGCCACTCCCGCACTATTATCTTGCGATAAAGAAAAAAAAATCTGCCAATATCTTTGAGAGATTCATACACTTGAGCTTTTTGAATTTTGGTCTCTTGTAGAAAAGCAATATCAACTCTCTCATTTGCTAATTCTTCAAGCAAGTGGCGCTGCTTGAATTCGGTATTTAATCCTCTGCAATTGATGGTGCAGATAATCATAATTTGTAAAATGATGTTTACAACCGCCATCATTAAATTAACTAGATTTGAGTTTTTTAGCTGGTTTCTTAGACCATTTACCTAATTTTCCTGCGAATTCAATATTTTCTAGTTCTACCACAGACAAATATTCATATTTGGAAATATCAGAATCATGGCGCAGTAGACGATATTTCACGCCTCTCGCCGTTACATATGGCACTAACACTTCACTCCCTTCTGATCGGTACATTAACATTTCATCTTTCATCTGTGAACTCTGTGTTTGAATGGACACATCTGATTCTGCAACTGACCTTGTATCATCATCCATATCATTTACTTCAATCTCAGATTCTGAGCTATTGTCTTCTTTATGACGCTTATTGCTACTTAAGTAACATTTGGCAGGAGCATCATTTACCATATCTTCAAGCTGACTTAAATCAAGTGGGCTTAGCGGAAAATCGACTGAACTTTCTGTCTTCTGAGTCCTAAACTTATCCTGTCATAATTTTAATTCATCTTCTAAGGAATTGTAAACTGGCTCTTCTGTAAGATCATCATTTTCCTGCGTGTCTTTTACGGCAACGTTTGGCTCCACTGCATTTTGAGTATTTTCTTGACTTAAGGTTATACCCTCCTCTAATACATGAATTTCATCAACTGTAGTTACTTTAACAGGATTTGATGATTTGTTTGTGTCATTTACAGTGGCATGAACCAAAACAACAGCTTCCATAGTGGTTGCTTCAGAAGCATTTGACTCAGTTGCATCCTTTAATGGGCGATTATCTCCTGATACTGAGGGCTTGTTTTGATTTTTTGGACAGCGCCATTTAAAATGGTCAACTGAACCACAGAGCAAACATTTGTTTCGATTGGGACAATCTGTTGCCAAATGGTCAGTACTTAGGCAGATCCGGCATTCTTTAATTTGCCCTCTATACCATAAGGGCAGGACAAAGCTGCCATCAAGCGTCAATCTGCTTGGTAAAGGGCTATCCACCTTATCAAACTAAATACGTCTTACACCGTTTTCTAGCGTTCTGTCAAAGGGATACGCTTCCCGTTCAATCTTTTGCACTTTGCCATACTTCTTGAGTTCACTCATGATTCTGTCATCTGGAATTTCTAGTGGAACTTTCATCTTCACTAGCAACCTATCTGACTCGATTTCCTCTACGTTACAAACTTCACCTTTTACAACAAGAACATCTTCCAGAAGCTTTTCCTTGACCCCCTCATTTGACACTGTTACATTCCATACAGTTTTAGTAACATTGATAAGCCCCTGCAAAGTAGCAGGTCCCGCGCCAACGACGTCTTTTACCCCATGATACACGTCGATGGCCGTGACACCCCACCCCTTAGTTGTTATTTTAAGGCTTAAGGTACGCTTATAGGTTGCCATGGTGGTTTATCAAAGGAGGAACCCCATACTACTACAATATATAAAAAATATATACTTATATAACACCAGGACGTCAGGGAAAGAGCTAAACACTAAATAAATACTGTCCCCTTTTGAAACCCTGACGTCTACCAACAAATGTACGAAAAGAGAGTACAGTCGTATATTTGTTAGTTTGAACCACTTTCTAAGTTAGTCTGTTCGAGTTGACCGGGGACAGCCAACTGACTATAAGGATTTATATAGTTCAAGAACTAGGCTTGTGCTTACAAATGACAAAGGAATTAAATCCACTCACTCAAGCGATCTTGCCAAATATAATGCGCTGGCGTACGAACTATAGAAATAGCGGACTGGCGCGGAGAGAAATGTATTGCATTGACCACAGTAAGAGGAGCCCTATTAAGTGGCGGAAACCGCCAGCTAAGAGGAATGCCTTTAGAAAATGGAGACACAAAATGCGCTCCAACCAAGACAAGAATTTACAAATTAAACATAAAGTTTGAAAGGAAATACTAATACGAAAAATATATGTATAAAATTTATCTACAAAATCGCGCTGGAAACTAGCAAATTCGGGCAGCAATTGCAGAGCTAAATAAACGCGTGCGTTCACTTCGACTACTACTACTACTACTACTACTACTACTACTACTACTACTACTACTGCTACTGCTACTGCTACTGCTACTGCTACTGCTACTGCTACTGCTGCTGCTGCTACTGCTACTGCTACTGCTACTACTACTACTACTACTACTACTACTACTACTACTACTACTACTACTACTACTACTACTACTACTACTACTACTACTACTACTACTACTACTACTACTACTATTACTACTACTACTACTACTACTGCTGCTGCTGCTGCTGCTGCTGCTGCTGCTGCTGCTACTGTTACTGCTGCTACTGCTACTACTACTATTGCTACCCAACTGCTACTACTACCGCTGCGGCTACTAATACCGCTGCTGCTACTACTACCGCTGCTGCTACTACTACCGCTGCTGCTACTAATACTGCTACTGCTGCTGATGGTGATGGTGATGCTGATGATGATGATGATGCTGATGCTGATGCTGATGCTGATGCTGATGCTGATGCTGCTGCTGCTGCTGCTACTACTACCGCTGCTGCTACTAATACTGCTGCTGCTGCTGCTGCTGCTGCTGCTGCTGCTGCTGCTGCTGCTGCTGCTGCTGCTGCTGCTGCTGCTGCTGATGATGATGATGATGCTGATGCTGATGCTGCTGCTACTACTACTACTACTACTACTACTACTACTACTACTACTACTACTACTACTACTACTACTACTATTACGACTACCGCCACCGCCGCGAAGATATGTTCGTCATGAACGCTTAATTGATGACACACTAAACTTTGTTGTACGAATCGTATGTCTTTACTATTTAATACAGATGCAGTTGAATATTTTGAAACTAATTTGAATGGTCGCTTTTGCTGCCATAGACAACAACAGCACCCGTTCAAATTAGGTTCAAAATATTCAACAGCTTGCCTGTATAGTTTTCTAGAAATTGATAGTCAGGCAGTTCAATTGATTTCATTGACACGGCGAAATGTTTTTGGATCTTAGACAAATATAGGCGGGTCATAGCTAAAGATAGGCGGGTCATAGCTAAAGATAGGCGGGTCATAGCTAAAGATAGGCGGGTCATAGCTAAAGATAGGTGGGTCATAGCTAAAACGGGAAAGGTCCATTTCAGTCTGAGAGAACAAGCACAAGAATTACAGTACAGCCCAGAAATAATTGACTCCGTTCCAAAACCAAAACAGAAACATGTTAATGAGTCGAATTTGTACACAACGTAAGAACTGTTATGTTGAATATCTTGAACATAATGAGTGCATCCAGTTTTAAATATTCCCCGCCCATCTCTAGCTAAGCTCCACCCACACTTCGCCCGCGTTGGGATCGATCGCTCCTTGTATTTCCTGATTATCAAATTCCAGATACCTATATGGGTAAGCTGTTGAATATTTTGAAACCAATTTGGCCGGATGCTGTTGTTGTCTATTAGTATCAAAATATTCAACAGAATGTTTTATTAAATAGCAAAGACACAGGCCTACAATTCCTACAACAACGCTTAGTCCGTCATACATTAATTAAGCGTTCCTGACGAACTTATCTACGCCATTCATGACGTAATTAATTATGACGTTATCCTACATGTCACGTAGTTGATTATGACGTCATGTGATTGATGGCTAAACGGTCAAGGATCATTGGATTGGACGACATTGCTACCTTAAGGCAACAATTTATCTCAATCCAATGATATTCAAAATATTCAACTGTATTGAAATATATAACCAAGGGCGCTTTCTCCGCCATATGTGCTATAGTTGTCCTTACGGTGTATCTGGCCATAAGTGGGGACATCTTTTCAAATATGGCAATAGCAGTGAGTTGAGGTCAGTTTATTCTTGCCTGCACTCAACGAACCAAACTGTAACATACCAAGTATTTGTTTGTGGGAACCAGTAACTATTGTTTTCAACAACCCGGTTTTCAAACAATCAACAGCGTCAACCTCTTTCTCTTCATTTCCCAGTCTTGCATAAATATCTACGGATACGCGTGACCGATCTTATAAGGGGTAGTTGCATGTTCCTTGATATGGCTTACTGCATTTGTGTCTCGGGATATTTCCTTCGATGATAATGAAAATTAATGAATGAAAGTCTCTTAAATATTTATGTATTCATCAATATAAGTATTACTGTACCATAACCCCAATGTCTAGATGTGACTTGGACTGTAAATAAACTTGAACTTGAACTATAACCCTTTAACTCTCATATCAGCCAAAAACGGCTTCTGCAGTGGTCTTGAGAAATGTCCATTCGCAGACTAAGAGAAGATTATTTTTGAAAATTTACCACTGGAATGACTGGCTCTATAACCGAGCCAGTCATTCCAGTGGTAAACTTTCAAAAATAGTCTTCTCTTGGTCTGTAAATGGACATTTTCTATGAGAAAATTAAAATTTTCTTGAAGAAATTCAAGGGTTAAAAGGCTAAATACGAGATCTGCAGAAATATCTCGCATGTAATAAGTGGTCCTAGGCGTAGTGATGCTCCACCAACCTCACCAACCAGAATTGGGAGAATGGACCTTTCCACTATTAGCTATGCCCCGCCCATCTCAATCTAAGCTGCACCCACAGTATGTCCGCGCTGCGATCGATCGATCTCTGAACTTCCTGACTATCAATTTCCAGAAAACTATATTTAAGTTGTGGAATATTTTGAAACTAATTTGACTGGGTGCTGTTGCTGCCTCAACATGTTTAGTAAATAGCAGAGACATACAATTCGTGCAACGTGTCGGACTATTAAGAGTTAAAGCCTAATAGAATCATTTATGACGTAATGATTATGACATCATCCTACACGCCACTTAGCTGGTTATGACGTTAGATGACGTCAGATGATAGATGGATACTATGGAAAGGAGAATTGAATCCTGAACGGACTACCCTACGCATACCAGACAAAAGGATTTGACTCAAAACAAGATAATATAATGCTCATAGTCTTCTTCATTAAGTTCTGCAACTGAAGAAGTGTACACCTCTTTCGGTTACAACTAGCTTATCAGCTTTTCTTCATCATTCTCCACATTGTCTTGCCCACTGTGAGTCTCGTAAGCTCATTTAGGGCGTTCTCGTCTTTAGTGGTCCTAGAACACGTTCGTCGTAGCATGATTGGAAAACACGTAGCAAGTTGATATTGTGGCGTCTTGTGTGCACTTGATACCTGTTGGCACCTATGACTGCAATTAGTCTCTGGTATTCGAACAACATGCCCGAACATATACCATCGCTGTTGCGCTACTCTCACAGCTAGTGGATCCGTGTTAGATATTAGACTGCGTGGCGGGTTTACAATTATCATTTATTTCTGTGATGTCGGATAGGTATACATGAGTGAACTTTGTTTTAGCTTCATTCACGAGTAGGTTTGCAGCCTTCAGCTGTTCTGCACCTATTGGAAGTAATGTATCAAGAGGACCCTTTTTCTCGTCGATAAAGTCAACATCATCTACCTACTCCATCTCTACTGGTACACCTATCATTGCGATTGCAGAGGCTTGTCTTGTAGATTGTTTTCACAGTTGATAGTGCTGTGGCGAAGTAGCTGTAGCCTCCGGGCTTGCGTGCTGGTCCTCCGGACACTCTCGTTCCACGGTACCACGAGTGTGCAGTACATTGGGATGAGGTTGCTGGTTAGCTGTGGATCTCGGGGTTGCAAATCCGGTGTTGCGCGCCACTGGATTATACAAAGACTGACTTCTAGATCCGGTGGAATGTTCACTTTCCAGTGGGGCCATGCGACCATCGTCGCAGAAGTTGAACCTCACGGTCTCAGCCTCGTTGTTGGTGTCACCGGTCTGACGGTCCCACAGCTCCATTAGCTAACTATCTTTAACATATAAGTCCGACGGGCGAGAATGTTCGATGGCTGTAGGGTCACCACACGGAACAGCCCCCTCAGTTAGACAGTGTGCAGAAATATCATGAGGCAAAAGCTCCGGAATCATATAACGATCCCGTCACCGTCGCATCATGATCACATATAACAGCACAGGGACGAGTCACAGTACATAAGCGTTGAAAAGCACATATACGCTTAGGGTGGGGACAAAGACGCAGCTATCCAACTTTATCGACCTTACCTTCCCGAGAGGGCGTGGTGGGTTCCAAGACCGCACCCAGCCACTTGTAGAGTTAGATGAAGAACTGAGTCCTGTCCGTCACCAGTGTGTCGGGAGGGGGGGGGGGGGCGCGGATCTTGTGAGATCCATACCCGGGGAACTAACATTTTACCTGTCGTTACGGTTATGTAATTTCGTCAACTGCAGGCCAGTAACTATAAAATTTTCGCAGTGCTTCCTACTTTGGCGGAGTTTTCTAGCTAGCTATTATCCGAAGATACAGGGGAGGTGTATGCGGTTATCATCACTTTGTTTCTAACCGCTCTGAAACTCCAATAGTTTCACAGTCAGCTCTAAACAACGTGACAGAAGGAGGTCCAAACAATTAATAAGCCTGGAAGCTGGAGGAGTGTAGACAGAGATAATCACTCATATAAATAAGGCCTTAAGGTATATGGACAATTTATACAACCTAGCCGGTGTGCGGTGTTACATATCTGCTACTCCCGGAAAAGACACTTGCACAACATGTCTCCAATAGAGTAATCGTCCCTACTACTATAAACCTATCTTATCGAGCTAGAATAGTCCAGGTTTAGTCGGCTGCATGCCATGTTCGCACAATGATAACATGAACAGCAACTTCAGTGAAAAATTGATGCTGTTTGGGAACAAGGTGGTGCGGTTGTTGTTGCTGGATTGTGCAGCCTAGTGAACTGCGGTTCCAATGTTTTTATACAAAAAGAGCAAAACATATAACTAGAATAGCTACTGCCATAACTTATCACACAACAGTAAAAATAGAAGGTCACACGGCCTTGACAGTGCCTATGGGCACGAAGACATGAATAATATATAAATTATATAAAAATACGGTCTCAAACGACCAACAGGTACCTATTAGTCATAAAAGTAATACATAAATACAATAAAAATATGACATTGATGGAGTACCTATTAGTCATCGTTTAGTGGTATGTTGAAAGTTCCATACTGGTGCGGAAATTGGAGGCTGCCCGTAGTTTTTGAAGGGCTACAGATGAAAAGTTAATAATGTGGATGCATTCTGGCAGATCACAAGACGAGATGCATCGAATACCTCACACGACGCATCGTGCAATATCCCCTGACTGTGGTCAAAACCTGCGGATTTGCTAATAATAATAATAATAAGCAATAGCTGGGACAGCATGATTAGGATAAAAGACATATTCATTGCAGTATGCTGTGTACTAACACCGCATAAAGTGTGTTAACAGCATAGGGATCTGCAACGATTATTTTGATGAGACACAGCTATGCGGTAATTAGCATAGCTGTGTAGGATACTCCATGACAATAATGATCACAGGTGTTTGCCAAAAAGTTACCCCAGGATGTCTGGGTACCGCGATCTGTATATGATGGTCGAGGTGCGTGATTGCGAACGGCGGATATGTTGCTAATAATGTTCTCCGCACTAGTGTCTGATGAGGTGGTGGATAAATTAGCAAAAGTTCTGTCTAACGCGTGTGGTGTTGACATGTGGCTGGTGGTGGCGACTGTGGTGATGCTAGGTGTCCGGATCTCCTCTGTTGCGGTGCCTGCTGTCATCATGGTGGTGGTCGCGGTGGTGGTGGCGGCATGCGCGGACTGACTTCTGCAGAATGCTGTGATGATGCATGATGAAGTTGCGGTTGCTGCGGTGCGTCTCCTGATCTTTGTGGCTTGTATGAGTTTCCTGGTGGAGGTATGTGGTACTGCTCAGATGTCTGGTTGGTGCGCAATGCGGCGTTTCCCCAAGTACACTTTTTCCGCTGTAGTGGCCTTGCTGATGGCAGGATTTGCGGATGCGGTGTGGTGAGTCCTGGATGCAGTGCTGGTGATGGTGGCTGCAGTGGTATTGACTGCTGAAATGGTTGCTGTTGTGGATGCGGAGGCTGATTTGGAATGTGGAATCAGGCTGCCATCTCTTTGAACGTTTGGTTTTGGCCATCTTCCCGATTGGAATTACGGGAACAGGCTGTCGAGCTTCTAGTCGTGGACCGACGATTTCAATGGCTTCATCCTGTTCTCCTGGAGTAAGCGTCACGATTAGCACATGGTGTTTGGAAGTTGTGGTGTGAGTGGTTCCGTATTGAGTGGTTGAATATAGGTATTTGCAGTCAGAACAGTATGCCCGTTGGAGTAAATGATCTCGGCTTATGTGCAATTTCAAGTCCGAGTTTCTAGAAAATCTGCATTTACACGGCTGTCCGTTGTACAATTGTAAGGTACACGGATATTTTTGACAGTGACTTGCTGCGGGTCTTCTACTGAGCTGTCGGATAAAGCGAGATCTACCACAAGCGACATTTTTAACTCCACATTTTTACTTTTTGCGGCACCGCAAAACCTAACTTAACTTTCCCTAACTTTTCTTCATTTTAAACTTTCCTAATGGCCAATTAAAGTAATACATATAAAAATTAATACAGCAGAATTTGGTTTGAGACACGAAAATGGCCTAATACCCGATCTTCCCTAGTGTCGAGATTGGAGGGAAGATGAAGTCCAGTGTGTGCTCGCCTCCTTTTATGGGTTTTGGTGACGTCACAGGAAGGCGGTTGACCACGCTTGAAAACTTCTGGGTGAGTCTGTCATCTCCATAGATGGATTTTGTCAATTTTATTATCCCGGAGTCTGATTAAATATTCCCGTCATAGGAAGAAGGTAAACATAAATATAAAAAGGAAGGAGGGTAGCTTTTATCTCCATTCCACGGAAAATCGAGAACTACTTATCCATGTGGATGCTCACTTTTTAATTAGAGTGAAATGGTTTCCAAGTTAGATACTTATACACTTGCCTGTTCAAATTTCAGGCTGGGACTCCCGATGGGGTGGGGAGAGCGTGATTACGTCAGCGGTTTAGAGACTGATCTAATTTACCGGAAAACAGTGGTGTTGATTACGTGGTTTCTTGTTCTGAAAGCATGTGGTTGATCGCAATGTAGGAGTGTCTGTTGCTATTAATTGTTGCTGACTAATGGAAATTTAATGCGAGAAAGTTGAAATATGGCTTTCTAAATATCTGTTCCTCAGAACAGCGTCCCTATCTGCGCGTGGTTTTTTTTATCAAGTGCTTTCTCCATGTGTCTTGTATATTATTCCTGCTCCTGTTGCTTGTTGAGTGGAATCTGTAGGTAAGTTGAAATTCTCTCCTGTGTATTAAACTGTTCAAATTCTGATGCTGCCTTGCCAGCCCCCGCCCTAATTTGTAATCGCGGTAGAGCATTTTAGCTCTTAATCAACATTATAACAGTTTAGCTGACTAATTTATTATTTGGTTTAAATATATCCATGTCGTGTGGGTGTCGCTTATGATCATGTCGATAGTCACTTACAGGACTGGCGGTATGATCAGCGAACGAAAAGAAGAAGAAAGAAGTGTGGGTGTCAAGTCTACTGACCCCACCAAGCAGAACTGTATTTACTGGGTGGGCTGACTGCCAAGCATCCTCCTCTGTGGGTAGGACTAGTCTCACCGTACCTAGACACAAACTTAATTATTACAGTACAACTCGGAAAATGCGTGCCTCAGTTGTACACATACAATACCGTCGTATGGAGATTGTGAAACAGTCATCCTAAGTGTCTATGTTTCTGTCATGTTGATGTAGGTTGTAGATACATGTGGCTGTTTTTCTGCGGATGAACCTTGCACTGTCGTGCGGTGTCAACGTTTTATTGCAGTTGGGTGAGGGGCACTGTGGCGCTTGCGGTGACAACTTTATCAGACATTGAATGCATTCTCTCTGTAATGGCTGAGCCTAAAAAAGGCGGGACAGAGGTACTTGGAGCGAGGATGACCAAGACGAGGGCTGTCATAACTTGAATCAGACCATTGTCGAATTTCACGTTCTGTGCATATCTCATACTAGCTACCGACGATAGACTGCGGTCATCCGGCTCTCTCAATAAAGAAATCTGTTATTACGTATAGTTGATGTCATTTCGTTTACGGTTATTGCGGTTATCACCTCAAGGGGTGGGGTGTGCATTGCGGTGTGGGGTGGTGATGCTCTTGATGTTGTTCTCCTTATGCATATGTAGTTTTCCGTGTGACTACGAAAAGAATGCGCGTAGGGCGGAAAATGTTAATGTATTCAGATACGACTTCCCAGACATTACGGGTATCGCCCAGTCCGAGCTATGGCACTGTGTCGTCGCTAACACAAGGTTTAAGACGATCGAAGTGGATGACAGAAGTCACATCCGACTTCTTACCTACTACCACATAGGGGCCTTTCCACTGGTAACTCAGTTTACTCGGCACATTTGCAGAATGTCGTGTATCGTGAACCCAAACCATTTTCCCACCTCATATGGGTCTCCATTTACATGCCGGTCATGCCAGGTTTGCTGACGCTGGTGTACAGTGGAAAGTGTTTCTTTCACTGGCTCATGGGCCTGTTCTATACTTTGTCGCATGAGCTCTACGTAGAGAGATGGTGAATTTTTCTCTCCTGGAATTCTGGACATGCCCAGATCCAAGGGTAAGGCTAATTCATGGCGTAACATTAACTGAGCAGGTGTATAACCCATGCTGGAATGTATTGAAGTGCGGTATGCCATGAGTACATCTGCGAGTCGAAGATCCCAATCACGACGATCAAGGTATGTTTCCTTAGTCAACATCACCGCAAGATTTCTGTTGAACCTCTCTGTCATCCCATCTCCATGCGGATTATATGGTGTAGTACGTGTTTTGACTATATGAAACATTTTGCAGAGCTCGGAGATCAGCCGACTCTCAAAATTACTACCTTGGTCGGAATGCAACTCATAGGGCATACCAAAGCGGCAGAATACATTGCTGGACAGAACCTCCGCTACAGCGGATGCCTCTTGGTTCGGTAAAGCGAATGGTTCTACCCACTTCATAAAACAGTCTTGCAATACAAGGATGTATTTGTGTCCTTCATCCGTCGTATTCAAGGGACCGAGCACATCAATAGCCACTTGCTCCCACAGTGCACCCACAATTTTAATTTGTGATGGTGCGGTGTGGTGCTGGCCATCAGCGTGGCTTTGACAGCGGACGCATTTGGCGACCCAAGCCGTGATACTATCGCATATCCCGATGCAGTGGAATCTCTGTTTGATCCACTCCGTGATTCTCTCTATGGCTAAGTGACCAGTATTGTCATGTAACCGTTTGAGTATAATGACCTTATAACTCTCAAGAATTATTACCCAGTTATTCATGTAGAGAATGCCATTGTACATGTGGCACTCCCCAAACCTCTGATAATAATACTTAGCCATTGCGGTGACCACTTCTTGTTCATCCTCAAGCCTGATTCTGCGCAAGGCATCAGCATTTCCATGCAGCTTGCCAGGGTCTATGAACAACATTGAAGTTGAAGGCCTGCGGGGATTCCTGCCACCGCGCTACCTGGCCCTCCAGATTTTTTAGGTTTCTGAGCCGGCGTAGTGGGGCGTGGTCTGTACGTCGTGTAAATGGGCGTCCATACAGAAAGGGGTTATAGTACTTCACTAAGTATAGTACTTCACTCTCGCTTAGTAGTTGCGTAGCATTTCTCTGTCTTATTCAGACTACGCAAACAATAACCCAGTACCTGCTCCATCCCATCTTCTTTGACCTGTGATAGAACAGCGCCTATTGCATAAGCAGACGCATCAGTGTCTAAGATGAAATCGAGGTTAGGGTTAGGATGAGCAAGAACAGGTGTGGTTGTTAACAAGCCCTTCAATGCCCTTAAAGAAACCTCAAACTTACTCGTCCACTCGAAGGGTCTATGCTTTTCAGTGATCTGGAACAGGGTAGATGCAATCTCGCTGAAGTGATGGATGTATCGGATATAGTACTGACAGAGCCAGAGGAAACTTCGAGTATTTGTTACAGAAGTTGGTGTCTGCCAGTCTGCCACTGCTTGTGTTTTTGTAGGTGCGTGGCCACTCCATATGCGGAAATCAAATGTCCGAGGAACTCGACACTTTGCCTGAAGAAATGGCACTTCTTGATTATGAGCTTGAGGTTGGTGGTGCAGAACCGCATTAGAACTGTCCAAGTTGGACAAAGTCTTCTCAAACGAAGAGCCAAGAACGATTATGTTGTCGATCTAACAGAGACAGATCTCCCATTGCAGGATAGTTAATACCCGATCAATGCGACACTCGAATGTTCCTGGAGCGTTGCACAAGCCATAAGGCATTTTGTGGAATTGGAAAAGATTGTCTCTACAGATGAATGTGGTCTTCTCCCTATCAGCCTCTTCCATGGCTACTTGCCAGTATCCACTTGCCAGGTCAAGAGTACAGAACGATTTAGCTCTGGACAACGAATCTAATGCCTGATCTATCTGAGGTAATGGATACACGTCTTTGATTCTTAGATCATTCAGGTGGTGGTAGTCAATGCAAGGCTGCAAAGATCCATCATTCTTGTCTCCAAGTACTATGGGACTGGCCCAGGGGGATGCCGAAGGCTCTATTATGTCTGTCCTCAATATGTTGTTTACTTATTAGTGTGCCTCTTTCTCTTTGTGTATGGGAAGACGACGTACCAGCTGTAATACAGGTCAGTTGTTCCCGGTGTCAATGGAGTGATGCACGAGGTGAGTTTCTCCCAGGTTCATATCTCCTGCAGAAAAAACTTTCCTGGTATTTAAACAGGATCCGTCGTACATCACGTTTGTGAGATTGTGTCAGTCAAACTGTGGCACACAAATATAGGTCATGCAAATGTTATGGTATGCTGTCATCAGAAGCTGCTGTTGTTGTAAGTGTAGTGAGAGCTGTCTCCAGTGAAATCACGTCCACCAAATGGCCACAGGGAACGCCTGGGACAAGCAATATGGGATTGACTGTTCCATTGAATACCGTAAATTGTATGTGATTCTTGTGATTTGCGCATTGGTAGGCGATCATGTATTCAGGGTCGGGTTTCAGTATGGCTATGTGCATATTATCTCCTAACTGTGGTAAGTGGCCCATAGAATTTCCTTCTGTCCTGGCTCAACTGTTGCTGTAGAAGCTAAAATCACCACACATGTGGCATACAGTGATGATTCCGGTTCAAGGGGTATGCGACGGCTGTGTATACCTCGTTCCTGTTGTCTGCAATGAATTACGGCTTCACTGGCGCTGAGAAAATCAGTACCTAATAGGGCATCATTTTGGATAGAGGTGATGACAACTCGCTGAATGAATTGCATCTCCTCTATCTGTATTACAATGTTTACAGTACCAGCCACCGGAACATTGGCGCCAGTGGCCGTGTTTACCTAAGGGGTGGGCTCTGATGAGGTGGGATGCTCTCATAGAGACGCTTGTTAAAACGATGATGGAAGCTCCAGTGTCCACCGTTGCTCTGGTAGAAATTCCACCGAACAAGCAAGCACACTTATAGATGACTTTCTGGTGTACTTGCGGGAGAGTCTCCTTGTATATAGACAGCCTGTTTCTCTATAGCTTCCGTGAGTGTGATGGGTGGCTGAGTGAGGAAGGGGCCAGTTCGTCGTCATTGCTGCTGTTTCTGCTTTGGCGACGACGAAGCTGGGGGTAGCAGTGGTACTATATTTGATGCTGGTGGTGTGTGGTGGTGTGTACTGTGAATTTGTATACATAACAGTTTGAATTGGATTAGAACAGTGTGAACATTTCACCACTTGACCCAGCCATTTAGGGCAATACATCATGGGATGTTTGTGTGAAGCGCAAAAGAAACAAAGTCGTTTTGTCGACTTTTTGTTGTGGTTTCTTTTGTGGATCCATGATGCAGAGTGCTGGTTTCCCTCTGTGTCATTACTACTGCTGCTGGGTGCGGGAGATGATGATGAGAGTAGGTGTATATTGCATACCTTCAGGGGGCACCGTGTGTTAAGTGCCTTGGTGGTGGGCTGTGGTGCTTGAATAAACGTTGTTTCAGTGGAGGTGCGACAACCAACCACTGGCATTTTAAATAGGAAAGAGGGTTTAGTACATGCGGTTATATCGGGGTCACAACCTTTTTCAGAACGGGGTGATGTCAGAGCTGCGGATGCAGTACACGTCGTAGGATCTTGCATGTGTGAAGCTGGTTTTCGTGTTGTGTTTGGCGTTGTTGAGGAAGTTTTTGCGTTTGTTGTTGATGTATCCACCTGTTGTTGTTGTTGTTGTTGTTGTTGTTGTTGTTGTTGTTGTTGTTGTTGTTGTTGTTGTTGTTGATGATGATGAATCGTTGTTGAGCCGGCTTTCAGGAGGGGCTACTGAAGTGACTCCCTAATCATTGCCCATTCTAGGTTGGTGGATGCTCAGGTTGCAGTGTACGACGATCAGATGCCAGTGTGGTGGAAGGGGGATGGTTTGGACATCGTTCCTTCCATTGGCCTATCTGACCACATCCAAAACATGTGTTAGGTGGCTGTGTGCGTGGTACCTTGCTGCGTGGTGGAGGTCGTGTGGTGACTATATTGGTGAGTGCGGGGATCTGTTTAATGATCTCTTCTAATCTGTCCTGTGTAGCTTGGCTATTGCTATTGTTGTGCTGGTTGCCATGTCCTGAGGCATTGTTGTACCCTCCACGATGGGACTGGCCATGCCCTCTTCCTCTAGGCGAGTGATCTCTGGGGTTTTGTGTGTGCGTGTGTGCGTGCGTGCGTGCGTGCGTACGTACGTACGTGCGTGCGTGCGTACGTGCGTGCGTGCGTGCGTGCGTGCGTGCGTGCGTGCGTGCGTGCGTGCGTGCGTGCGTGCGTGTTCTTGTTGCGGTGCTGTGCCTGTGTCTGTTTCTGGTTGTGTGCTGTCTATGGCAATCAGAAGCTTGGCATCGTTTACATTTTTGATAGGGTGTAGGTGGCGGCGAGTGTTCTTTTCTCTCTCAAGAAAATTCTCTATCCACACTGCTATTGCGGTAAGTGTTAGTAAGGTTTCATGCTCAATAAGACACAATTTTTCCTCAAGATGCATCACTCTCTCATGATTTGTGCTGGGGTACGCTCTTGTCACGAGACGTCAGATGCTGCTAGCTAATTCCGGGAGGGGTTCTTCCACACGTCGCCTCAGGTTTTTCAACTGAAGATGACTGGTCTCTCCAAAAGCCATGTCCCCGAATCTTTCGGACGAGGTGCTTTCCAATTCTGTATATGTGGGTGTGTGGTCTGACCCCATATCTGCCAGTACTTGCAGTGCTTTCCCTGACAGTTTGGCAGCCATATATTCTCCCATCTGCTGATCCGTCCACCTGTTTGTGCGACATATGATTTCGAACTGGCACCTGTATGTGGCCCAGCCATCTTCTCCACTGAACTCAGGTGGGAGGATCACTTGGCCGGTGCCATGGTAGGGAACTATTGGCACAAATCCAGGTGGGGGTGCGGGAGATATTGGAGTGAATGCAGATGTTGGTCTGTATCTGTGGGCGCGGTCTCTTGGGTCCTGGTTCCTGTATAACTGAGAGGGAGACTCCCGTCTGTGCTGTTCTCTGCAGTATGTTGGTAATGATGATTCTGCTGATTTCCTAACTGGTGTAGGATGGTGAATGGGTGGCGGTGTATCATGCATTCGTCGTGGCGGATCCGCAGGTCGCTGGGTGGGTCTTCCTCTATATGGTGGTGGTCCAGGAGAGTGATGATGCCGCTGTGTGTGATGTGTGTGGGTGCCACTTCTTGGATTTGTAGGCTGTGGCATATCCGCATTCAACTTTTCGTACCGCGGTACCAATGGGTAGAGGGGAGATGAAGTTCTAGTGGGTGGAGATGCGGCCCATGGCACATGAGGGGCAGGCCATTGGTCACAATCAGGTTGATATGGTGAATGCATAGGGCATGTAGGTTGTGTAGGTTGCCCCCGTGGGGACTTCTCTGCTGATGTCCTGTGATGTCGCAACAGTGTTGAATGCCTAGCACGTATGTCAGTTAGGGTGATTTAAGATGTACCCGCCTGGGAGGCATCACGGAAAGCCTCCTCGCTGATCAGCGAGTACTCTTGTTGTTTTAGTAATGGTGTGTCCTCCAGCTCGGAGTAATTTAGTTCATTGCTGGTAAGTGCTCGGGCCGCCCTTCCCTCGTGATACTCTACCTCTGCATCGGGGGAGTACTGTTTGTAGTAGAAGGGAGACCGGAACATGCGGGTGCTGAGCGTGGACATGAGCGTGGGTTCGCTTCGCATCCGTGCCCCACATCGGGTGCCACTTGTAGCCTCAAAGCATGCATACTGGTCTGCCAGATACTCTCGTTCCGCGGTATCATCAGTGCACGGTATGTTGGGACATTGCCGCTGGTTAGCTGTGGATCTCAGTGTTGCGGATCCGGTGTGGCGCGCCACCGGATTATACAAAGACTGACTTCTAGAGCCATTGGAACATTCACGCTCCAGTGGGGCCATGCGACCATCGCGTGGAAGCTGAACCTCACGGTGTCATCCTCGCTGTTGGTGTCACTGGTGTGACGGTCCGACAGCTCCATTTACGGCGGGGACATAATTAAATACATACAATAATTAAAGATTGTAGCAGTCAAACAATGGTACTCGTTTGCTGCTAATGGTCGGAAGAGATGTCTAGTACATAGGGTCAAGTAGATAACTCGTCATCATGGGCGTCGCCAGAGGTACCTCAGAGTAAGATCCTTGAGGCATTCCCACAAAGGATGGTCTTAACGTGGCTACTTAGCAAGTTTAACATAAACCATATTAACCCCTAACACAAACATTATTTGTTGAGAGAGGACAGTGCCTCATGCAGGTCTCAGTCACAAGAAAATGCCTACAACACTGAAGCAGAGGAAAAGAGATGGCAAAAAGGGTCACTCTCTTGTTCAAACCAATTATCTTAAAGAGTCAACCTATCGAAATTATAAGTTTAATGTGATGCACGCTGTATTATGTGAAGATGGTGTGGGGTGGTGGTGGGGGTGGTGGATGATTTCCGCAGAATTCAACACCATCATCTTATGTTAACGCTTTATTTATGCGTTCCTTCTGCTAGCTTCTATCCTAACATTTAGTTTTTGGGTCCAGATCTAAGCTAAGCCGCAAAGGGCAGTATAAGCTAACTATCTTTAACATATAAGTCCGATAGGTGAGAAGGTTCGTTGACCATAGGGTCACCCCATGGAACAGCCCCCTCAGTTAGACTGCGTGCGGAAATATCATGATCCCATCACCATCGCGTATAACAGCACAGGGACGAGTCACAGTACATAAGCGTTGAAAAGCAGTCACTTGTAGAGTTAGATGGAGAGCTGAGTCATGTCTGTCACCAGTGTATCGGGGGTGGGGGTGGGGGGGTTGGGGTGGTGGAGGAGGATCTTGTAAGATCGGCACCCGGGGAACAGGGAACTAACATTTTACCTGTCATTAGGGTTATGTAATTTCTCCCAGAGATGCACTGCAGGACAGTAGCTATAATATTTTCGCAGTGCTTCATACTTTGGTGGGGTTTTCTAACTAGCTAGTATCCGAAGATGTCTACATAGTAAATAATTATTTGTGCCCCACAAGGTGGCCCCCACGACAGTTTATATATTGGAATTGACAGTGTGACTACCTATATCTGAAAATATGAGCAAATCAATATGTCCTGACCGCTGGCCTAGCAGTCTAAAAGTATCCTAGTGCTGGGTGCGAAGGTTTAAGCAGCGAAGCATCCTCTCATAAATACTTCTAGGTGAGGTTCACAAGACCCATTTGGCAGTCGAAAGGATGGCGGAGGTTAGTCGGAGCCTTAGGCGAGGAGCATCCACTTGGGATGGTCTTATGCGGTGTATGCCGGTCTCCTGACGTCGAAGCCATTCGCAGTGGAGCAGAGGTGAGAGCGGCGCCGAGTTCAGCTTTGTGCGAGTGAAAGGCGAGCTGTGAGATACGGCGAACCGAGGTCTCAGCTTTCCTATGCCTAACACACTTTTCCTACTAGAAAGAGGCCCCTTGTGGGCCTGTAGTCAAAGCGACGTGGATTGGTGAGGCCAAACGCAGACGGAGATGGTAGAATTCCGCCGGCGACGATATACTATTGGAGAAATGTGAGGAGATCTACTGAACGGAAGAAAAGAAATCGCCTTTTTGGCAGGGCAAAAATCGTACCACGGTATGGATGGCGTCATCTGCTTCGCAAGAAGCGGCAGAAGAGGTGAACATCCTATTTCGCAAGGTTCCTTTGTTTCCAGTGAAACGAATGACACCGCTATGCTGCTATTTAATTTAGCTTCACACTGAATGGACCGTGGGAGCGTAGTCCACAAGAAACAGCTAAGACTGACGGTCCCTTTTTCAGAATGTTCCCAGTCAAATGCAAAGAAAGGGACAAAAGGGAACTACATTTAACATATAGAAAAACATGCATAGTTCAGTCCATATTAAGCACGATAGAAAGTTCAGTAATCACTTTCCCTAGAGCCATCCAACGTGGGATCTAGGTTTGGCTATTGTGGGCGTTGTCGACATTCAACCAGCCTCAGTAGTTATATTCCCGGCACATCATCGCACAGTGACTTGGTCCTTGATCACAACACGCTGAGCGGGCGGTACTCCTGAGGAGTGGGTGAAAGTTCAGCAGTTTTTCACATGAGGCGCGGTCACAGAGAGACGATGTGGGAGAAGAGAGAATAGTCAATCTATAATCAGGTGGCACGAGGTGGTACATGAGATGGAATGGTAGATTTCGGAATCAGCGGTCAGAGAAATAAGAAAGTTCTGTTGTTGTGTGAAACCCTACATGGTCGGAGGTAAGTACACAGGGGCGCCGGAAGCAAATTTGAGGGGTGGGGGCAGGTTCCACAAAAAGGGCACACTGGATGGCATTGTCTTGAGGTCTTGAGAAAGATATGAAATGGGTGTTCCCCCTCCCCGCCTCTCATAGAACGGTGTTCGAGGATACCCACCTACCTAACTACCATGAGAAATGTGTAGGTTCATGGCTCGATTTCCTGCATGCTGAGTTTCTTATGATTACGTATAAATGTTAGAGCAATATTAATCTATTCTTTGGTCAAGTAAACCTATTCCCAATTCCCAATGTGAGCGAGCGGGCTGGGGGGTTGCTGTCCCAGATGCACACGTTGAGTGTGCGTGCATTAGTGCATGTGTCTGCACGATGGACCTGCGCAGTTTGCCTTGAAATTTAATTGAACCATAGTTCCTAATTATATTTGCAATCAGCTGGATTCAGAGGAAAATTGGTTTTATGAAAGCTAGGTTATCCAAGACACTTGCCTTAGATGAAGACCATGAAGTCTCTTGAGTTTCATGTCAAGCAGTTTCACAGAAGGCCTTTAAATGTAATATTTAAAATAGTGCAAAATCCAAGATGGCCACCAACAAAATCGATCAAGCAGCTTTCTGGGACCAACCATGTATCTGACCCTATGCATCCTTCCTGCTCAGCAGTTCTTAAGGACTCGCTTAAAGAATACGATGGACATATACTGGATTAATTGACTGATGAGGTAGCAACACAATTATGTCAAATTGGTAACAAACTATTCAACAGCTAGTGTGTATGGAATAAGTAATTTAAATTAGGGTTTCGCAGCCTCTTACTTAGCCATATTGGCGTGTACATTTGGCGTGTACATTTGTCCTGGGCTATTCAAAGGAGGCCTTCAAATGTCTGGATTTGCTTAGGTGTGTATGGTGTCATCATATTTTATGGTTAGAACTCAAGGGACTTAACATGGTTAAACATGGGTATCACGACCGTACGAGTTGGTAGGTGAGGGGGTGGGGGGGGACTCATACTCATATAAATAGCACAGTATTAAAAAATCCAAGAGGATGATCTTTATTACTTAGCGATGTAGTATATACATGAGATGGCTTCTAAGTGCATCTAACTTTTACATTCTTTCGATGGAGGTCCAAGCCACACCTTCCTCCCATTCTATACATGTGTTTGGTGGATGTGGTGTGGCGGTGGGGTGGGCGGGGTAGGGGGGAGGGGTGGCAATAAATCTCAAATACACCCACTGACATTGCACTTCGGCCATGTGTATACAGATTATTTCTACCTTTGCATCTGCTTCACCCGTCAAGAACAAATTAGAGTTTGAGAGTTGCTGTTAATTCTAATATCTAATGTTTCCACATTGATGCATCCAGCCGCCCATCATTACACACATATTCTATTCTACCCACTAAGCAAGGCATTAACGAGCGTGGACCAGTATCACTTCAAAAATCCAAATAAAATAATGACTATGTATCTTATCTTTACTTGCAAAGATACATAAAACGTTTACAGATTAAAAAAAGTCAATATGTCACATGAACTGCCACTATTTAAGTAGCGTTCGCGTTGATGATTTGATTCAGCCTGGAAGCACTCCCATATTGCTTTATGGACTTGTGTTAATGTCAAAACAAACGAACTTTGATACAACTGCTCACTCTGCTCTGAATATTCTAAAATCTTGTTTAAAGTTCTAAACTAAAGTTTACTCATTTTCCGCATAGAAACGGGTAAAGGGTACAGCTACCACCGCTGCCCCCTGCCCAAAGCGCAATGGGGGTAGCTTTCCCAGCTGGCCCAGTGCTTCTGGCGGCCCTGGAAGTACCGATCGGGGTTTCCTCCCGAAGTTCTTGAGTAGTAGATGAAGGGTGGCAGGACTGATCCCAGGCAAAGTTCAGGTGCGGGTGAAGCCGAAGGTCTTGCCGGTGTACAGGCGAATCTACTTCAGTTCAGAGTCAGGAGACGAGACAAGATTTTCAGATCAGCGGGGGTCTTCTGAAGTGGCCGAAATCATAGCAGAGATTTCTGGAGGGTAGAAGAATGGTAACTGTAGCTATGGGTCCTTAGTTTAAATTAGGCAGCTTTTTCTTTGTGACTATTATAAAAATTAGGTTGTCCCTTGCCTATATAATTGTCGACCCACTCTGAGTGGTCGAAGTTCCCAAAGTTCCGCAGTGCAATTGCTCCATCAATTCTGAATCAGGAAGCAGAGGTACTGACCGTCGACTAGAGTCGTTATCGAGGCAGCCCTAGGACAACCTCTACTCGGCTGTTTTATGGTGGAGAACGATCGGCTTTTATACTCTGCTCTGCATCTCATTATCTCCCCCGACGAATAGGAAGCTTTCCTTAGTGAACAGCCAACCGGCAGTCGTTCTTATACTCGCGCCAGCCTCTATAGGGTCTAGCGGGAGTTTAATGGCGAGCTATGTTTCAAGTTTTCTTCTCCCAGGGAATATCGGACGATTCCTTGTTTAGGCATCGTTCCTTTTTTGTTTTGACTCGTCATTATCATAGTGAGGAAGTGGTAATCTCAGGCTTTTAAAAGGTACCAAACATTCTCAGAGACTTTTGTGATCATGGCCATTACAGGAGGAAGTAGTCGTGCAAAG